>JANKKI010000249.1:679031-1358063 GCA_025175665.1 Cinchona pubescens
AAATTTTAGAAATTTATTATTTTTCAATGAGATTAAAATTTAATAAAGTTCAAAAATTTTGGAAACACATTGTAATGTTATTTTTTGAAGTTATATTATTTAAGGTATTTATTCTCTAATGAGATTGAAAAATAATATTTGTCCATAAATTTTTTCAAAAATAATTTAAGAATGAGAATTTCAATGAGATTGGGATTATGATTTATGGTGATTCATGATTAGATATTAAATGCGATTTTTATGCTATTAATTATTTAATTATTGAATTACATAATATCATGATGGATGATTATGGAGTTAAAACCAATATAATTGTATACAAATTACTTTGTTCAAATTTAATAGTTGTCAATGTTTAAATAGAGTCTTCTCACTTTCCATACAACAGCGCTTCTTCTCTTTTACCTTGATCCACTACCACCACCACCACCATCGACTGCCATGTCATCCCTATTGTCCCTCACATCAGTAAACACATCCCCATTCCTAGATTTACTACCCTTATTCCCTCCCCCTTTCCATCCACTTCTCTTTTCCCTAATTGCCATTCTCTTCCTTCTCCCTCCCAAACAGCCACCTTTCTCACCTTCCCAACCACAACCCCCACCCCAAGACCCCCATCTTGCCCACCGTTTTCTCCTTCCTCTTCCTCAATTTCCCTTCCCAACCCATTTCCCGATCTCCCGCTTACATCCCCTGGCTCAGATCTAAAAACCATCACCAACCACCATCACTATCAGTCATCAAAACACCATCAGTGTACGTCTCGTCCCATCAGTGCTGATTTGAACAACCATTACCAACCACCAATACTATCAGGCTATCACATCAGACACCATCAAATTCGTCACCATCAATGAAAGAGAGGAAGGGGTGGGGAAGGATGTACTGGGAAGAGAGATTAGGGGATGAAGTCGAAGAAACAGAAGACCAAGGCAAGAGGGAAAGCAAGGAGGAAAGGGGCATGGTAACAGGAGAGGATAGGAGAAGGAGAAAAGGGTCATGGTGGTAGATTGAGAGGGAGGTTAGGGTGGGGGTGGGGATGCAATGAATGATGGTAGTGTTGGATTTGTGGTGGGTAGGAAATGAGGCTTTAGGGTTTTTCTTTTTTTTTTTTTTCTTTTTCAATTTGACATTACTTTTTATTTATTTTTAGTTTGACCCCTCTTTATTTTAATTGTACCCCAAAATTTTGTGACCGTTTTCTATTTTCAATTTGACCCCAAAATTTGTTAGACACTTAAACTGTTTAAGGCAAATATTCTATTTAAAATATATACACAAGACTATGTTAGACTTGACGGTTTCCATCCATTTTGTAAAAATATTTGAAGCACAATGGAGTAAGGTACACATTTGATAACCATAGAGAGGTAAACTGCTTATTCAGTATACCACAATAGGGTTATTTGCATTTTATTTCTTTTTAATAATTTTTGTCCTTTTAGATTTTGATGAAATTTAATTCAACAAGTAAGAGAACAATAGAAGAAAAACCAACAGCCAATCAAAATTGTGGATTTGATAATTTTTTATTAATTTCTTTGCAGCTTAAGAGCATGTCATTTCCTTTTAATATATTAATTGGTTATGAGATGTGGGATATTTATTGTGGCTGAATTACATTAAATGTCAATAAACACTTTTCTTAAATCAATTCCTTTTTTTAGAATAATTAATTATTAGATGTAGGATTTTTTATTATAAAATACTTCAAAAGTCATTTAATTTCTCTATAAAACTAATGAACCATTTTTTTTTTTTTATCATGTAAGCATCAAGCATATATGGATTTCACGGTAACTACTTTTAGAAACTTATAATCTAAAGTAATAAATTCAAAAGTTCACGGTATAACAATTTTTGTAGTCTAATTAAATTTATTTAGTTTATTTTTTGTTGAAAGTTTTTTGTCTTACACCTTTTATTTTCAAGGTGTATATATTTTCCCTGGATCTTGTCATGTTTTGGATTTTGGGTTAAGCATATAGTGATCTCTACCTACTTTTGATGACTTGAACGTGTGACATATAAGGTAAAAGGGGAAACACCTTGTTTACTAAATTGTGCTTCATTGTCATGGTTAACCAAACAAACAAAACTTTTTCACTAACTGTTTTTTATTATAATGTATTGATGTCATAACTTAGTCATATTTTAGGTGGTAAAAGATAAATAATAAGGTACAAGGTTCGCTGTTGAATTTTACTCAACTTTCATTTCTATGGCTACTCTAATTCTTCTATGCCTTAGTCTAGACATTTTTGGAAGAGGGAAAATGGCATAATATCGAATAAATTGTTATTAGTATTTTTTGTCATTGTAAAAATTGGAGAATTTGGTTATCATTTTTAATTGGCATTCATTCTCACTAAATTACTTCAGTATTTATTTTTAACTTTTCAGAGTTTCTTAAATATCTTTACTCTTATTTGTTGTCAAGTATTAAGTTAAGGGTATTTTAGGAATAAAAAATTTCAAAAACAATAGGTCAAGTGGTACTCGAGAAAAAGATTGAAGAATGTGATTACCATGTTAGTTAATATTTATTTTCACCAAATTACTTTAGTATATATTGTTAATCATTTACAAGACTATAAACTCAAAATATGAATAATTATTTGCAAGACCATAAAGTCAAAATCTCTTGTGTTGACATAATTAAACCAAACTTCTTAAAGATTAGTAATTATATTATTGTTGAGTTTTTAGTAGTTCAATTGTTTTAGGTATTAAGTATTACTTACTAGTTTTATATCATGATTATATTTCCTAATCTAATTATATTTCTTGATAGTCAATTTTGTTACTGAATAAATAGAGGATCGGTTAGTTTATTCATTTGAGGAAAGTAAAGTTGAGAATCTAGAATATCGAAATTCTAGAATAGAGATAAAGGGTATTATGTAAGTTTATGCGAGTTTCAATATGGCATTCCGATGTACACTATTTTGTAACTCCCCCTCTTTTCCCTTATATATTGATATGTGTTAAATAAATTTATCTGTTGCTGCATTTTTATTTATTTTATTGTGCTATCAAGTGATATCAAATCCCTAGACTTGTGATCCTGTAGCATTTTGAAGATTGAATAAAATGTTGTGTTGGAGTACTCATATATTGAAAATTAGACTACGAGAGGTTGCTTTTAAAGTATTCGGTTTTTGACAATTAGGGTATAAAAAAATTAACCCTAATTAGGATAGAAATTTAAAAAGAGAGATTCTGTCATGATCATTATTTGGTATTGGATAGTGATGAAAACAAATCCTCTCAAAATTGTAAGTTGTGATTAATTCACAAAGCTAGATTGAGAATTTTTATATCAATTTTCATCAATGGAAAAAGTTGATAAATTGAGCGATGAAAATTATTCATCCAGATGTGTGGATCGTTCAAAATTTTTGGAAGTTGAAGATCAAAATTGAAGGTGTCAGATTGGTGAAGAGAAGACGAAGTCTACAAATTGAGTTGTTGATCGTGGAATACGTGGACGACTTTCATGAAGAGTTTGGTTTAAGAGAGGTATTGTTGGTGTAATTAAACCAAACTTCTTACAAATTAAGAATTATATTATTGTTAGATTTTTAGTAGTTTAGTTGTTTAATGTATTAAGCATTTTTTGCTAGCATTGTGTTATGATTATATTTCCTAATTTAATTAGCTTTCTTGATAATCAAATTTGTTACCCTATAAATAGGGGGTCAGTTAGTTTATTTAGTTGAGAAGAGTTAAGTTGAAAGTCTAAAATATAGAAATCACTGTATATTTGCCTACTAAATCCTATAACTCACTGTTTTTTCCTCTAAATTCTGTATACATAGGATTGTATAATAGATTGCTATATTTATGATACCAATGGCTGTTGATAGTATCCTATACTACAAGGACTTGTGCATCGTGGAAAGACATGAAAAACTTGGACAACATTATTCAACGAGATGAACTTGGCTGACCATCTGAGCTTTGGCTAGGAGCTTGTTTTTTGTCGTTGCTCTTGTGCTTAAATTTCTCCCTGACTTCGGTTTCTTTTTTATCAGCAAACTCAATTAAGTTCTTGAAGCTAGTGCCACACAAGGTAACTCTACTACTTGGCTGTGCAAGTTGAGGTTCCTGAATTACCTGCTCCTCCCCATCGGCGTTGAATCTACGGTATTGGCCACAAAGCCTCCAGAAAAACACAAGAAGAGCAATGAAGCATGCAACACCACAGATAAGGAACAGTCCCCAGAAGCTATTCAGAGAGAGCTTGTTTTGGCCAACTGGATTGGTTTGTGAAGAGCATCCATCACGAGACAACCATTTGTCATGGATTCTTTGTAGAGATCACCATTTTCTGATAGTTGAAGGATTGCTGTAGACAAATCAACAGCCAGAGGGGAGTCCCTTTGAAATACCTGTGCAAAATAATTGGATAACAGCATTAGGTGATATGGTATAATGTTAATAGTCAAGGATTTATTTCCCTCTGTCGCTGGAGTAACAACAGCAATTCAAGCTCAGCTGATATGCAACTCAAATGCATTGGATATTCAGTACTTCTGTGCAATAGCTTCGACATCTTCAGCAGACCTATGCTAAAAATAAGTGCATCGCAGAATGAAATACTTACAAATCCCCATCCGCTCTTTGTGAATTCCTGCCCAACAATACTGAATGTGCACTTGGAATTGACTAAGAACAGCTCAATATAAGGAAGCTCATCAACTATAGCCGCAACACCACCACCATTTGGACCATTGGTAAGGGCATTAAGATAATCATCTTGGCTTTTCAAAATTTGGAGCCTTGACTCTGCAATGTTTAATTCTTGAATCAGATACCACATTGTATGCAAATGATCCATCTTGGACCCCTATTGGATCTGAACTCGCAATCAAACTGTTGATCCCTTGGACACGTGAAGTCAGCTGCTGAACTGTTAGAATTGAAGTCAAACTAGCCGTATAGCTTGAGTTGATAATTAGGACAACAAAAAGCCACAAGATCAGCACTAAACGTCCAAGGGTGCTAACTGTGTTCTCTCCTGCTCACCAATCAGAGAAGAGTTCTAGGATTGCTCAATCGTGGTTCTTTACAAAGACCAAAAATTAGAAACTGGAAAACATGCAAAATTAAGGACCAAGTACAGATGAGTAGGCATAATTTGCTTACTGTGTGCAAAAAACATCGTTGAGAAACTGAACCTGCAACAACAAATACATCAAAGGATGTTAACATCTATAAACCTGGAGAAACACTCATGAAAGACAAGCTAGTATCTCTACTAATCCCGAGGGAAGGTACTGACATAATGATTTACAAAATCCAAATTCATTTATTATAAAAAAATCCGGTCGTGATTTAGAGAAAGCTACTTTCTATTCAACGGTATCAACACATAAATATGGTAATAGATAATGATTTTAGCCAAGGATCATAATCATGACACCTCCATCAGAATTTTACAGGAATGTTTGTCGGAGAATTTGGAATTGATGTCCTTGAACATGTTGATTTATGTTAGCTATGCTATTATGTTAGGAGGTTTGAATATTTAAAAGATACTAACCAAAAGATTGTCATAAGTTGTTGTCTCGGTGGACCACGAAACTCACGATTCATCCGATGCTCGAGAATCCAAACAACAGCTCCCACAAATAGAAAGAAGGCCGCAGTTAAACACCACATTTGCCAAGTAAATGGTTTGAGGAAAGCCCATGGATTAGATTTAGCCTCTTTAACAGGAACAACTAAAACCAATCCGGATTCCATGTAAGGCTGTGTGAAGTCTACAATCCTTGTCCTACTGGTAGTAATGGTTACATCCCCAACAGCAGCATCATATATCTACAAACTGAGAAAAAAAGTGAACTAATGTGAATAAGAGGCGAACATTTACAGCACCATATAAAAACTAAAAGTTAATACAGGCATTAATAGAAAGCGATCTCCAGATATTGGTTGAATCTCTACCATTACTGCCGGAAGGCAGTGGTGGAGCTTTCTTGAATACTTACCTTTTGAGAAACATTAGAAACAAGGTTGCTGTATGAAGGATTCCGAGTTCCATCTCCATATAATATATACGTGTGAGGGACATCATAAGGCAACAAGTTTACTGCAGCTTCAAATACATCAATACAGTACCCTTTCACCCCAGAAGGCCCTTTATCTTTACCAAGGAATTCTTTATAAGTAACACGGTAGGGAACTGCAATTCTTAGAGGCTTCCCATTGTTGAGAAACACCCATCCCCGAGGATTTTCTGTAACGTTACCTGGCCAAATTACTGTATGGAGCTGTTGGTCACTGGCTGAAATATTTGGGGGCCTCGTGTATAAAAGTTCTGGTGCAACGTTACGTTGGGACAGATGAGAATAATTTGACCAATAACCTATCATACTCATCTGGTTTCTGACTACGTTGAGAATATCATAAGAAGGATGTATTAAATTTTTCTCTGGATCAAACTGTATCGGACCTGTTACACCTGTCAAGTTCATAGTAATAAGTATGTTGAGCAACTTCTGCCCCTGATCGAACACACGGAGGGATGTAAAATGAAGGGCACTTCTGTTAGTGTCATACAAGCTGGGATATTCAGAGAAAGTGATATTTCCTCCTTCACTGAAGAAAACATCAAGAGCGCGAGCAAGTAACCATACAGAATCATAAGCATACAGAGCATAAGAATTAAAGTTTGGGGTTTGCTTATCCTTCAAATTTTCCCATAAGGATGTAAACCTTCTTTTGAGAACAGAATCTGGAGTATGGTGGCGAAGAGTAACAACGCCTTGTATAAGATCCATTGTTTCAGAATCAACTGAACCTTTTGGTTCTAAAACAGAAGGAAGCCAATCAGTAGTTTAATCCAACCATAGCCAGCAGTCATCATTCCAAGGCTCTTTGCTACTGAAAATATTGTAAGGCCTGAATCAGGATTCACATGTACGACATAAACTCGCGATTCCATCTGCTTCACTGCAACTAACAAGTCATTAATGTCACTTTTGGAAGCTTTTGGAGTAAAGGCTGCCTTGTAAGAAATCTTTGCACGGTTCTTCGCAAGTGCATCTCCTAATACAGAAATCCCATTTCTACCATAATCATCATCAACAAAGATGGCAACAATCTCCCTCCATCCAAAATATTCAAGCATATCAGCAATTGCATGCATCTGGAAATAATCACTCACAGTAGTGCGGAGGAAGTAAGAGTATTGTAAAGCAGAAAGAGTTGCATCTGTTGCTCCAAATGACAGAACTGGTACGTGAAGTTCGTTCACAACATGAGAAATAACATGGGCAATTCCTGAGGACTGTGGACCAATTGCAGCAACGACTTCTCTCTCTATCAACTGCAAAGCTATCACACAAATGAAGATGCAGTGAATTCATCAGCTTTCTCTATTTCACAAATCGGGAGACCAGTAGAAGCTCAACAATAGGGGCAGATGCATAGGATGTGTAAAATATCGTGCGTTTCAGTATCATACGCGGGCGCCTCCTTGCTAGTCATTCTTCTTCTACTCAACATCTCAAATTATTTAGGTGTAAAATCACTTCATGATTCAACCACAAGTTGGAAAACCTTAGACCAGTTCATTCCAGTGGAAATGGAAAAAGCTGATGACTACTTATCTACTTCTAAGTTCAATGCAACAGAGATATCACAAATGATGAAAGCAACAAAAAAGCAACTGCTTTTACTTTTACCTTATTTGGAGGGGTAAGGAGACATAATAACTGAAGCAGGCAAAGTGGCCACTTCAAGATTTAAATGAATGAAGAATAAGTCCGACCTCATGTTATTTCATAGGAACTGATCAATGGATCTCTTTCTGAGCTAGAAGCAGTGGCAGATATAGACGGGTTCTAAGTTGGACAGGGGCTTCTCCCAAGATTTTAGAATTTTCTGTTTTTACATATGGAAATTTTAAAATTTTTATTTATACTCTTATAAATTTTACTTTTTGTCTTCCTAAAATTAAGGGAAATATAAGTTAAATCTCTATAAATAAAGACCGGATAAATCTCGCTCCATCAAGATCACTAGTATGCATCCACCCCAAGCTAGAAGAGTACTCCTAGTTGAAACATGGCATGCGGTATCTTAGCAACTTGGGTCTTCCAAAAACAGGGAGCTATCAAATTAACCGAAAATTATGCTCCTACCAAGATTATTGCTTTGACAGAGGATTTGTATTTATTTCCACCTTTTGCAGCATAAATAACTTGAGTAAAGACCAGGAAACTGCCGACTGAGCAACCAGAGCTAAATATTAAGAAGGATTTTTGTTTATGACCACCTTTTGCAGTTAAATAACATGAGTTAGGAATACCCAACGGCCAATGTTTGATGCAAAATGCACAGCAACAATCATAAACTGCAAGTAACTCAACTTTGTTAAACTTACCAAGCTGTTCCTTAATTAATTAAGAAAAGGCAGCCAGAGGGATCCTGATTCTTCACCGCCAGAGCATAAATGTAAAAGAACATCAAAAGGAATATAAAAAACCCTTCATTTTTGCAATGTCAACAAGAATTTAGGTATTGAATACAAATGTAAAAACAAAAGAATTATCGTTTATTTCATTACAGTGAAGGCCATTGCAGATTAATAAAGGCACAAAGGTAGAACAATTTCATCTTCATTTACATTAGTACCTTCAATAGTTCCAAGAAATCCACTGCAATTTGTATCATGCAAGATAAGGTTCAATTTAGTCCCCTTAAGAATGCTTGGGTCAGAATTGACTTCATCAACTGCAGCTAGAAGAGCTGGCTTTGCTGACCTTCCAATAGCTGAATTCAGTGCAAATAAAGCTCCAACATTCACCTTCTTTGGTCTGGCAACAGAACTATCATTTGCACCTAAACCACTTGCCATCCCATGATTGGCATCCACACACAAGAAATCCATACCAGAAATGCTCTCTTGATCCAAATATGAATCTCCATTTCTCTTAAAGAAGCAATCTAATAGATAATTCATCAAGTCATCTGGAAAACCCTTCAAATATAAGAAAGTAAATAATGTAAAGTAAAATTTAAAATTTTTAATTCCGTTCACCTATCATTTTGATTAATTCGTTTGTAGTAAAAAAGATTATAAAGATTATACCTCAAAAAAAATGCGTTAAATCTTTAATCTGTCAGATATATCGATCCACAAACGCACAAACATCCAACCTCTAATATTATCTATATAGTAATTACTTTAGAATTTTCACAAACCGTGGAATACTAGATCTTTTTTCTGTTTCTTTTTTCAAACATTTTTTTAACGCTTGCTCACTATCTATTTAGCTTGGGAAATACCAGATATATAAGCTTAAACACTAAAAGTTTATTTATATTGCACACAAGTCTTTAAGAGTTATGACTTATTATAATTTAATTTCAAAAGTTAATTTATCTCATAAATTAACTTATAAGTGTTCATACTTATCAAAAATTAATTTAATTTCGAATTAATCATCCTAAAGTGTATGATCCTTTAGATTCTCAGTCACGTTGGCAATAAGTATACTTATAATTCTAAATTAATTAAAACTAGATAAATTATAATTCTAAATTAATTAGAATTTGATAAATTAAACAAATTTAATTTATTATTAATCCACTAATTAATTAATTTATACTTATATATCAAGATTAGTTTCTAACAAAATATCATGATTACCCAAGTGTAGAGATATGTCAATTGGTTCGATTTCACCTATTAGTGATTTAGTTACAGTATAATTATTATCCTTTCACCACACTATATCCCGATTAATTCAAGAGTATAGATATAATGCCAACTCTAATTGAACTAATCAATTTATTTCTTTTTAAATTACAACTCACTTGAAAGAACTTAAGATACTTTTAATTTTATTTTCATTTTGCGGAAAGATTTTTAAGTCATATTTCAAAAAGTGAATATATTTGGATATACTTTCCAACTATAAGGAGTAGTGAATCTTATATTGGTCAAATCTTATCTCTTCGTGATTCACACTATACCTGAACTCTATAGTATGTGCAATTCATTAAGAGTAACAACTAATAGAGTCAAAGTATAATAATCTACAATCAAAATAAACTCATGACGTCAAGTCAAATGATCATTATACTACTATTACAAAGAGATTAATCTATTGACTTTGCGTAATAATCCTTGTGGAATATTTTTAGTAGGTTAATCTGATACACTTATTCTCAATAAATATCCACATACAATTATGTGTTAATCTATTCGTGCAAAACACTATGATTATGAATATTTACGAATAACTATTTATGATTTCATCATTATAGCTATTTATAATTATTCCCTCATACATTTTATTTGAAAAACTTTATCATATCAAATAAACAAAGAATGCTATATTACAAAATATGCATAAATATAAATACAAATGTAATTTATCTCTAAAACAAATTTATTTTAGGGCATCCATTAACAAACTCTCACTTACACTAAAGTCAATCATTCTTGTGCTTAAAATCAAATGAGTTAACATGACTTTCATGTTTCTTCTAGGACAAGGTTTTGTAAGTGGATCAACAATATTATCATCAGTGTGAACTTTCTCTATCTTTACTTTATTTCTATCAACGATTTCTCTGATCAAATAATAGTGCCGTAACGCATATTTGGATCACTGATGAGACTTAGGTTCCTTTACTTGTGCAATAACTCTATTGCTATCACAATACAATAGTATAGGATCATTAATGGAGGGAACCACTCCAAATTCAGTCACAAACTTTTTGATCCAAACTGCTTCTTTTGCTACTTCTGAAGTTACAATGTGTTTGGCTTATGTTGTAAAATCAGCTGTAGTATCTTGCTTGGAACTCTTGCAACTGACTGCACCACCATTAAAAGTAAATACGTATGCACATTGTGATTTGTTATTAATCCTTATTGCATTTAAAGTTAATATTTGTGTATCCACAAACTGTCAACTTTTGCCACTATAAACTAAGAATAAATCTTTTGTCCTTTTTAAATACTTAAGAATATTCTTGACTGCTATCCAATGACCACTCACTGGATTAGATTGAAACCTACTTGTAACACTTAGAGCACAGAAGATATCGTGTTTATCACATAACATAGCATACATTATAGAGCTTATAGCCAAAACATATAGAATCATTTTCATGCTATCTCTTTTGACATTTGTCTTAGAACATTGTCTTCAGAAAAGTATACACCATAAGACATAGGCAAATAACCTTTTTTTGATTGATCCACTAAATCTCTTTAGTATCTTGTCCATGTACGTTGATTGAGTAAGATCAATCAATCTCTTAGATTTATCTCTATAAATTTTCATTCCTAAAATGTAGGTCACCTTTCTTAAATTTTTGATGAAAAATTTTCTGAACAAGCATACCCTTACATTTTGAAGCATATGTATGTCATCCACATAAAGTATCAACAAAATAATGGTACTTCCACTAACCTTCTTGTATATATAAGGTTCATGCTCATTTTTGATAAAAAAAAAAAACTCTTTGATTGTCTCATCAAAACAGATTCTTCAACTCGTAGAAACTTGCTTTAGTATATAAATAAAACACTTTTAGCTTGCATACTTTATTGAGATTTGTAAATATAAACCCTTCAAGTTGCATTATATACATATCTTCCTGTAGATTTTCATTCAAAAATACTGTTTTTACATCCATTTGTCAAATCTCATAATCATAATATGTAGCTATCGCAAATAAAATCTGAATAGATCTCAACATTGTAACTGGTGAGAAAGTTTTATCAAAATCAATCTCTTTTTGTGTGTAACTCTTTCTAACCAATCACGCCTTATAGGTAATCATATTACCATCCATGCCAATCTTTCTCATAAAGACCCACTTGCACTCTATAGGTTTAATTCCTTCAAGTGAATCAATAAAGGTCCAAACCTTATTGTCATATACAAAATTTATCTCAAACCTCATGTCTTGTAACCGTTTCTGAGAGTCTTTATCAGATAGTACTTTTTTGTAAGATGTAAGTTCATCATTCGTAACGATTAATATATCATTGTGTTCACTTACAAGAAACCTATATCTCTTTGGGATACAACGTATTCTAGCAGTCTTATGAAGAACTTGTGTATCATTAATTTCATTTTTTATCACATCATCATGTGATTGAATCTCTTGTTTCACTTCTTGATCAATGCCAAATTGTGTTTCTTGGATTTCTTCAAGATCTATTTTGCTCCCATTTGCCTTTTTAGGAATAAACTCCTTTTCTATAAAGACGGTACGTTTTGAAACAAATACCTTTTGCTCTATGAAATTATAGAAATATATCTATATGTCTCCTTTGGATACCTCACAAATAGGCATTTATCTAATTTAGTCTCGATTTTGTTAGATTCTACTCTCTTCACATAAGTAAGGTAGCCTCAAACTGATTCAAGTATGAAACTTTAGGTTTCTTTCCAAATTATATCTCATACGGAGTAGAATCAACAATTTTTGACGGAAAATGATTTAGTAGCCAGGAGACAGTATTAAGAGTATAGTCCTAAAATAATTTGAAAAGGTCTACAAGATTCATTATTGATCAAATCATATCTAATAGAGTTTGATTAGGTCTCTCGAATACACCATTTAGTTGTGGTGTATAAGAAGGAGTCCATTGAAGTAGATACCCATTTTCCTTAAGATAATCTTGAAACTCCTGATTTAAGTATTTCCCACCTTGATTATATTGAAATATTTTAATACTTTTACTAAATTATTTTTTCAATTTCATTCTTGAATTTCGTGAACTTTCAAAGGTTTTAGATTTATACTTTATCAAGTATACATAACCATATCTGAAATGGTCATCCACAAAGGTAATGAAGAACAAAAAACCTCCTCTAGTATAGACAGACATAAGACCACAAACATCAATATGTATTATGCCTTGAGACAATTCACTAGATTTATCACCCTTTCTTGAAAAAGGTGATTTAGTCATTTTATCAAGTAAACAAGACTCACATTTATCATATGATTCATAATTAAATAATTCCAAATAACTATTATTGTGTAATTTGGCAATGTATTTCTCATTTATATGACCGAGTTTATGATGCCAAAGGAAAGCTTGTTTTTAATTATCAATTTTAGACTTTTTTAGGATTTATATTGAGAATTGGATATTCCATATCTAAAATATAAAGACTATTAATCATAACAGCAATACAAAATGCCATCATGTGAAAAGGAACATTTATTTTTTTACATAATGACAAAATCATCAGTATCCAAACACAAAATAGAAATAATATTTCTACTAAGAGATGTAACATAATAACAGTTTTTAAATTTAAACTAAGATCACTAGGTAAAGAGAGATGATAAGTTCTTACGGCAAAAACAACAAAACTTGCTCTATTTCTCACGTGCAGGTCCATTTTTCGTAGATAGCATCATCTACTTCTCTTTAATACCTTCATATTTTTACAAATATGATATATAGATCAGGTATCCAATACTCAACAATTTAATTTAAAAGTAGAAATATTGATTTCAATTATAAACATACATGAAGTAGAAGTTTCACCAAACTGCTTTTGCTTCAAATTATCTAAGTAATCCTTACAGTTCCTCTTCCAGTATCCATCTTGTCCACAATAGAAGCAAGTACCCATAGGCTTATCATTTTTTATCACAGGTGTTGGTTTTACCCCATACTTGATTTTCTTAAGACCAATCTTGGATTTCTTTTTCTTCTTTTTGGAAGAGTCAATATCCAACACTTATTTCTTTTCCTTTTTGATGGTTGTCTCAGTAGTTTTAAACATATTCAACAGTTCAGAAAAGAGTTATTTTTAACTTATTCATGTTGTAGTTCATCACGATCCGTGAAAAGGTTTCAGACAGAAATTGCAAGATCAAATCAACATTTAATTCATAATTTTGCAAAAAATTCAATCATTCTATATATTTTTCAATCAGTTCGATCTTTTTCAGTACATGAATAGCTACTAAAGTACCCCCTACTATTTTACAATGAAAGAACTCCTTAGCGGTCTCATATGTCTCATTCTTTGATTGTTCATCAAACAACTCATTGGGATGAAGAATCATAGATGGAGCATCTACCTGTTTCTACAATTCATAATTCATAGCGGTCAACATGATATGAGTGGCAATATCGTTATCCTCTATATCCTTACAATAAGTATTTTGAACTGCTTGATAAGCATCATCTGCGGGTGCGTCAGGAATAGGCTGAGTAAGGACATAACTAATTTTCTTATGTTTGAGAACAATTCTCAAGCTATGTTGCCAGTTCAAAAAATTTAGCTAGTGAATTTGTTATCATTTAATATGGGATGCAGATTGACGTTGCTACTCATATTCTACAACATGTAAATAAAGACAGAATAAGAATTTTTTGTTTATGTATAAATAAAACCAAAATATAATATAGACTTTATTTAATTTGTTTTATTTAGATGTTTTACTCCCACTATTTTAATTTAAATCAATAATCCTCACACATTGATTCGGGAGTTTTCTTAGTGAGTTAGGATCTCATCTAATTATTTTAATTTTGGGTATACCCAACAAACCAAAACAATTTTAAAATGTAGGTAACTCTTATCAATTACAATACTTTGTAATTCCTAAATAGTTAGGTATCAACTTTTGATAACACATCTTATGTGACTCATAACCTTTGCCTCAAAGATATACAATCTTAAGTGTACCCAACAAATCTTAGTTGTATCTAACAAATTATATGTCTCCGTTAAGTTATACTCATTATTCATAAATCTCATCTCATAGTTTAAACATGTCTAACTAGAATAACTTTGGATTAACCCGACAAGTTATATATAAAAATAACTCTCGTTTCTTGCTATAATAATGAAAGACAACTTATTTATTTGAGCGATTATTCTTATAGTTATTTATTAGGTCTCATCAAATTGAATGCATTATTATCAATATCAATTTATATATAAGAAATTAAACATGCACAAAACGATAGTTGATTATGGAATTCTACTAAATTAGTTTTCTTGAGTTACAAAGGAAACTAGATAGTCAAATCCTAAGGGTAATTTTTCTCTGTGGTTGTACCTTTGTGCCATCTCCATTATCTTCGTATACTACATGTGCAATTCTATTTAAACATTTTAGATATTCAATCCTATCCCTAACCTATCTCTATATACATTATATGATAGATCAAGAAATCTCGAGTTACATTCGAGAAGATTGATATGAGAGAAGAATTACATTTAGAATAATAGAGAAAGGAAAGACATGCAGGCCCTATTTAAAAAATTTATAGCTATTGAATTTTAACAGAGTAAACTATACACAATCACATTGGTCTTAAATCTATAATCATCCATCATACTATTATATAATTAAGTAATTAAATAAAAATATACAATTCGTATTTAATATCTAATCATGAATCACTATGCATCATAATATAAATCTCATTAAAAATTATTTATCACTCTTGAATTATTTATAAAAATATTTTATGGAGAAATATTATTTTCCAATTTCATTAGAAAATAAACACTTTAAATAATATAATTTCAAAAATTATATTAGAAACAAATTCCAAAAAAATTTTGAACGTTTATTAAATTCCTATCTTATTAAAAAATAATAAAATTCTAAAATTTAAACAAATTGTCTAATTCTAATTTCATTAGAATTAAATAAATATTTTTAAAAGTTTTATACTTTTTAAATTTTAACCAAATTAAAATAAAGAAAGTTTCTAAATATTAACAATTAATTTTAAAAAACATTTATCAAAAATTAATTAGTGGTTTCAAAAACCAAATTTAGAAAAAAAATTTATTTGAAAATATAAAATAAGAGTCACTAAAAGTGCTTTAACTCATTAAATACTTTTAGTGACAGAAACTATAATAATCACTAAATGGTAATTGTGGCAGATGATGTCATCATCTTCTCCAATGAATTGAAATGGCTAGTTGGGACTTTTTGTTGACGGCTTGGCGTCAGCCCAGTTTGGACCTCATCAATTTAATCCTAAATTTGACGATTAGATTTAAGTAAGATTAGATCCCATAGTCTAAAACAATCTACAATCAATATTCCATTTTGAAATAATTTCAAAGTAAATTTATTTCTCCAATATTTTTAAAAATAACATAAAAAATTTACGTAGTCTGAACAAATTCAATATTCAAGACAACTAAACACAATTACATCGCAAATTAATCATGGGTTACTCTAATATTTATGTAAGAAAGTAAATTATGACTGTGTTAGGATAGGTAGATTTGAATTGAAAAAAGGATTTGAAATTTCAATATATAGACTAAAGGGATGATTTCATAAATGTACCCTAAGGTTTATCTAATATTACTTAGTATCTCCAAACTTTTAAAAATATCACTTACTTCCCCTCTCTAGTAAATATGTCCCAGCTTTAGTACCAAATAGCATGAAAAAGTCATAAATACCCCTAGTAGTCATATAACGACAAAGGGTAATTTCAAAAACCTATTTTGAGGTTTTTTTTTTCCAACAATTTCACTTAGTATCTATTAGGTTTCTAACAATTTTTTTGGTCAACTTTTTATTACAAAAATATACACGAGCTAATGTATTTGTGCCTATATCATTAAACAAAAATTTAAACACGTAGGAACACACCGTATATTATAATAAAATAAATATAATATATCTTTTTTTAGGTAATCACAAACTCATGAACTAAAAAAGTTATGTATTTTAAGAAAAAAACTTTTGTCAAATAATTTAAGAAAATATGTGAAAACATACTATTTAAATATAATAAGTAAATGTGATTGGTATTGTATTTAAGGAATCACAAAGTTGAAATAGAAAAATATAAAATGTGTTCGATAATTTATTTGCGAAAATGTTTACACATGTAATGTTATTGTGTGTGCTGATTTGAACCAAATTTTGGAACATGTAAAAAGCACTATATATTATAGTAAAAATATGATTGATATTTTATTGTTAACAAAAAATTAAAACACGTAAAAATATATTATATTTTATAATGAAAATATTATTGATATTTTATTTAGTAAATCACAAACTCATAAACTAGAGAATAGAATAACATTTATTTTTTCAATATTAATTGGTGAAATCATAAAACGTAACAACTCAATGTGATTTTTTAATAATTATATTTATACATTTCTAATTTTTTTGCCTTTTTCTCTAATCATTTTAATAAATTAAATTTTTTTACTAAGGGTAAAATTGGAATGAAAATACTTTCTCTCTCCTTAAATAAATTTTTAAGCATTTAAAGTTAGAAAAAGTAAATAATATTTTTAAAAATTTAATGGTACTAATTGATATTAATATAAACACCTCAGGCAAAGTTTCTGAAATTAACCCTAAACTAAATGGGTGTATGTCAATATATCCAGTTTAGAAAAAAGGTTCCGAACAAACAAATTTATTATTTTTATTGGTTTGATAAAGTCAACAGCTTATAATCGCATTTTAAAAGTACTAATTAAGTTATTTTAGTATCATAAAACATTAATTAAATACCGAACAAATTGACTTATACAAGTCTTTTTCCTTGCACGTGGTCTATTTCGAAGACGTAACATCAGCAACACACATCATAAAACAACAATTAAATACTGAACAAATTGACTGTTGACCTCACAAGTCTTTTGTCTTCGTCGTGGTTTACTTAGCGAAAAAAATACTATTATAAATTTGATTTGGAGTTTTATTTATAAATTTTATAATTAAAATTAATTTATTTTAAATTTTATATATATTAAATAATATTATAAATTTTATAATATTTAATTTATACTATAAAATTTATAAAATAAAATTATAAACTTGATTTATTTAAGTATTTAACTCACTTCGAAATTTCGAAGTCGTAACATCAGCAATTAATTTCTTCTTTCAGTCAAAGAGTTGAACCCAGTCAGAAAATTGTTCATTAGGTTTGAATAGAATTTTGCAGACCGTATGGGGTTGAGAAGGAAATTTTTGTCTGTCTTCCAAGATGCACCAATAGGAGCCCATTTGGTCTTGACCCAAATACGGGGATGCTGGCCACACGTCTAATTACCTGTATTTCATACGCAAAAGTTAAGGGGAAAAAGACCATTTGGTCACTTATATTTAGGACATCGATCAATTCAATCTCTTATTTATTACAAAAATTAATTTATTTTTTTGTTTTTTAAAAATTAATCAATTTAAGACATGTAATGAAAATAATAGACAAACAAACAGAGCTATTAATAACATATCTATTATAGGTTAATAAATACGTGATTGCCACATGATTTGCTTTCTTAGTTTGTTCATGATTTCTGTCTTATATCTTAAATTAATTATTATTATTATTTTTATATGAATGACTAAATTGGTCTATTATGATTAATAAAGTACAAAATTTGTTGATATCTAAAAAGAATAAGAGACTAAATTGATCTTTTTTTCGTAAGTTAATTTAAATTTATTCATTAAGCTCTTTTGTGTGTATGGTTAATACTTCATGGAAATTATATGGATAAATTAATAGAACTGTTAATAGCAAATCTACTGCAGGTTAACGATCACATAATTATCACGTGCTTGCTCTCTTAGTTTGTTCATGATTTCTATCATGTACTCAAATGTCTTTTTTTTTTTTTTTTTTTTGGTAAGATGGGTTACCAAATTGATCTATTGTGATTAATAGTATATGATTGGTCGACATTCCAAAAATAAAGGATTAAATTGGTATTTTTTTCAAAAGTTAATTTAAGTTTATTCATTAAGCTTTTTTGTGTGTGTGGTTAATACTTCATTTTTATTTTTTATTTTTGTAATAAAAGAGCATTAAATATCTAGAAAGGTTAATGACATTGTGGTCCTTGAAAATGGGCGAAAATCTCAATGTTCCTCTATAGTGAAGACGCGTCAATTTGGCCTTCCAAACTGCACCAAAAAAAAAAAAAAAAGTACTTTAATATAATCCTACAAATTGAAAAAATCTCAATTTAGACCACTAAAGTTAAAAAAAAAAATAAAAAAAACCAAAATCAATATGATCTTTCAAATTGAAAGACTCAATTTGGCTCTCCAAAAAAAAAAAAAAAAAGAGAGTTCTATTATACACATGTAGATAGTTATGTTTGGTTAACAATTGGTTGATTCTTTCAATGTTAATGAGAGAATCAGCTGCCATTAAGGTTATTTTCATAAAAGAAAAAGGATAGCTTATTTTTGAGATATAAATATCCAAATGCTAGTTTGCCTATCCTGGAAAGTTTTTAGTACACCTTTTGCCTGATTTAGGGATGTGTAAGAGTATTTTTGGATGTATAAATATCATTCTCCACCTATCAAATACTCATTTCGTCCCATTTTGTTAGGTATGGTCAAAGTCACACATAATTTCAGATAAATTGATCTATGATCAACTAGTAAAATATTTTTTTTTCATAATTGTTCCCCAATTTAAATTCAAAATTTATTAGTTGATTTTATAATTTTAAATTTTAAGATGCTTTGTGAGAATAATTAATGATGAAACATGACTTGAATACAATTGTTTTGGAATTTTAATGAAGGATAAAATAGGTAAAATGACCTTTATATATTTGTTATTTTAAGTAGTGACAAATAATTTAGGACGAACTAAAATAGAAAAAGTAACATATAAAATAAGACGGAGAGAGTATCAAAAAATAATTCCTTTTTTTTTCTCTTTATTTTTTGTGCATAACCATATTTCTATATTATGAAGTCCAGTCAAAGTCTTTTTTACTCGAAAAGGTTCAAGGTTCTTAAAGGAAAAAAAAAAAAAAAATCAATCAAAACTGAAACAAAGGATCACGTTTTAAGCTTAGAGAGCCACATTGAAATTTGGAGGGCGGAACAGTATCTTTTTTATTTTTTACTTTTACTTTTATTTTTATTTTTATTTTTATTTTTAAGTTTTGCAGGATTAGATTGAGACTTTTTTGGTTTAGATACAACTCAAATGTTCTTTTGCATAACAAGTTGTACTCTCCAAAAATGGTTTTGTTTATATCCGTAGATTGAATTTAAGATAGAATGATATTTGATGTACCGCTTTGGCATGGTTTGTATAATTCATGAAAAGTTAAAAAGGAAAGTAGAAAATGTGAAAAATAAAGGATTTCAAACAAAATTGAATTTGGAGGATTTAAAATTTATTGCTTTTAGCATTAAAAGTTTTTCAAACAAATTGATAAATTTTAAATATTTTTCAACTTCCTCTATCCAAAAGTACAAGAGTTTTTACAGGAAAGTAGAAATTTAAGTTCCTCTCATTTTGTATAATACAAATTAGGGATAATTTTATAAACTTCTTCTAAAATTTATGTTAATATCACTTAATACCCCTAATATTCAAAATACTCATTTACGATCCTTTTGTAAGTGGTGTCCAATTCAAAATGACATTTATGCCCTTTGTACTTTAACAAAATAACAAAAAAGGATATTAAAAAAACCTACCTATGGTTTCTGATAATTACACTTGACACTCGTTAATTTCTATCAATTTTTCTTTATCAACTTATTTACAAAACTGTGTTCATGTTTTATCTTTTAATGTATTGATCTCGGAACAATTGAAAAATAATTTGGAATACATTATAAAAAATAAGTGTAATTATTAATTTTATAGAGAATCACAAACTCATAAGTTATAATGATTATAATTTAATTTTTTGATAAAGAATTTTTATCACTCATTCATGAAAATGTGTTTTGTGCGTTAATGTATGTTGGTTTGAATAAAAAATTGGAAGATATAGAAACACTATATATTATATAATAAAATGGTTGGTAATTGGAATCATAAATTTGTAAACTGAAAAAAAAGAAGAAAAAGTTAAGTAATATTTCTATAGACTAATTTTACGGTTCCGTTTAAGTGGTATTATTTTGACTATTGATCAATTATTAGACATTTTAATAGTTGTTCAAAAATCAATACGAGACTCTCATTTAGAGAAACATGACTTCTTATTTTTAATAAAATGTGTCACCCAATTTAAATGAGTTACTCTCATTGATTATTGAGTAATTATTATACACATGAATATATAATAGTTATTCAATAATAAACCATGTTAAGAGGCAACCATCTACGTTGAAAAAACCTTTTTCTCTCTAATATTTTTCTCTTCCTTCTCTCTAAAAACTCTTTCAATATTATTCAACATAGCAAGTGGTGGTTTCATTAATTTATCAATACAAACCACCACCAGCAACACTTTTTTTCCCTTGAATCCATGAGATTTGCTCATTGGGAATTTTGTTTCCCCTAAATAAGTGAAAGTTTTAGTGCTCTTTTGAATAAGTGGGAGTTTTTCTCTCCTCTTGAATAAGTGTGATTTTTTTCTTTTTAATTTTTTGTGGTTGATAAAGATGCAAGACTCAGTCATTCTTTTAATATTTGTTAATAAAATATTAGTTTCTTTAATTGCGTATAAATGTTGTCTAGTCTATTAATGTATCCATATTAGCGTATCCACAACCTATATATTTTGATAATAATTATATGCATAATTTTATTTGATGAGAAATTTTATTCCATTAAGTTTACACCTGTTTTTTTTTGATAATTTTATTTAATATTCATCTTCAATTTCTAATCTATCCCAAAATTTTACTTTATGAGAAATTAACTTTAATCAAATTTAGTTCTAAATGAAATCTCAAAAAGTTAGATTTATTTCATGCGTAACTTTTCATAATTTTTTCTCTTTAGGTGTTTAAGAGTATAGGTGAAACATGTAAATTATTTTCCAAGTAAATTTTATATTTTATTATTGCTTGATTTCTAAAGCGCATCCCAAAGAAATATTTCCTACTCTTCTTTAATTTATAAAATTCATTCCTAATATTCTATTACACAAGTAAAATTATTTCAATCAAACTTATTTCCTAGTATGAAGTTTTGAAAGTAGATTTTATTTATTCTTTTATTTTTTGAGGAGTATTTACACAAATTGCCTAAAAAATTATAAAAATGCATTCAAGTTGGGAACATAACAAAATTATTAAATTTTATAGTGAGGGTAACTTGGGAAAGAAAATCTAAAACAAAATCAAACTTTTTCATTTATTATAGTATATATTCCATTACTTTTTAATAACTTTATTTAATATTCATCTTTTATTTCTAAATCTATCTTGAATTCTATTCTATGAAAAAATTTGCTTCAATCAAATTTAATTCTAAATATAAGTCTAAAAAATTTAGTTTTATTTCCTGCACCTTTTAGGATTTTTCTTGTTAAAGGTCCAAAAAAAAATATAAATTATGTAAAGAATTTTTTTTTTTTTTATTATTCCTGAATTTTTAAAATCCATCACAAAAAATTATAATCTACTTCTTTGATTTCTAAAACTAATTTCTATTATTCTATTACATAAGGAAATTTACTTTAATCAAATTTATTTCCTAATATGAAACCTTCATAATAGGTTTTATTTTCTCTTTTACTCTTTGAGCAATATTTACATAAATAATCTAAATAAATACGAAAAAAAATGCATTCAAATTGGGAGACATAACAAAGTAATTAAATTTTATCGTAAGAGTAACTTTGGAAAGAAAATAATTTAAATCACTAAATCATATTGTTTGTTTTAATTTAATATAGTATAAATAGATACAGATAATTTATTACCATTTACTTTCTATCAATTATGACTTTAAAAATTAAAAAATGTATTACAGTGATTATTTTTCAACTTTATCTTTTTGGTCATGTTAGAGAAAAGTATGTGATTGAGGAATGTAAATGTATAAGATAATTTTATCACGTTGAACTATGTTTATTTTTGTACACCAACCAAAGCCGCACTTAAAATGGAAGTTATCCGATTATTTTACTTGTGGTTCTATAGGTGTTCATGTACGGTGAAAACACAAGTACCAATTATGAAGGTTGCTTGACTAGTTTCGAAGTATGTTTTTTTTATGCTTTAAACTCTTGATTGGCAAAAAGGTTGCTCCAAAATCGCATTTGAAGCTAGCCCTTTTGACTTCTTGGCAGTATTCAGCAGAAAAGTTCAGCTAACTGCAAGTTTCAAGAATGCAGTTAGCTCTTCTTTGGGCAGTAAACCCTGTCTGGTATTTGCTTCAACCATGAGATTTATAGTGGGGATGGCAGTAATCTTTTTAATGTTAGTGTTATTTAGTACTTCTGTGGAGTGTCAAAGGCCTAGTGTTGTAAATGTGGGTGCAGTTTTTACTTTCAAGTCAGTTATTGGTAGAGCAGCAAAGGCAGCTGTGGAAATTGCTGTCTGATATAAATGCTGATCCCACAATTCTGAGTGGTACTCAACTGAAGTTGATTACGGAAGATGCTCAATGCAATGTATTTTTGGGGTCCGTGAGAAGTTGCTCTCAGAGTCTCTCACTTAGCCAATATATTTTCTTGCCACTATCTTTTCTTAAACTAATTTTGCACCCCATCTGTTTGGAACAACTAATTCTCTGTGTAGATTATTGTGTTATGGTTAATAACTGTGGTACTTCTATTTGTCCTGCAAATTTGTTAATGATGCATTTTATACGTCATAAATAGCTTTTCTTTGTTGTTCCTTGTACTGTAGTAGCCTTAATACACCTTGCCGTCCTTATTAATAAGAATCACTATAAGTCGCTCAAATATGTATAAGTGGCCTGTTTTGGTTGGGAAGGAGGACCAACCTTCTTTCTAATTTTTTTAATTATTAAAAAAAAAAGTGGCTTAATGTATATTATATATGTTCATAGATGAAGAAAATGTATAGACCAGATGAATGGACAATTGCATACCTGGCCATATTAAGGAAAATTCACTATCCTTTCTCTTTAAGATTAACTGGATATCCACAATGTCTGGATTGTATGAGGTCTTCTGTTTTCGGTTAGGATTCTCCTTTCTTATAAGTAACTATTAGTGAAAAATAAAGAGTAACCTCCACATTAGAACATGTATCTTTTGTGTGCCCCTAGTTGAAAGAATAACATGTCTTGTTTTTCTTGGGAAATTACTTCCTCATTTCACACTTAAAAAACCTTCAGATTGTGAGTGCCATTTCTCCTCATCCTCAAACTTGAAGAAGTTTAGTTTTTAAGTTAAAAGAAAAAACAATACACTTACAAAGAAAAAATTGAAAAGTTACATGCAATAAGGTGGGAATCATGCCAAACTAAATTACAAGTAACAGGAACAAAATTGTGTTGTAGAATTTTCAAAATAATTATTGTTTAATCAAAGAATGTCTTTATTTTCATATGAGTTGCATTGTTTTAGTTGCACTATTTCACCAAATGGTGCTTGTCTTTTCATATGAGTGTGTATGTTTTAGTTGCATTGCTTTGGTTGCATTGTTTCACCAAAGGATGCTTACTTTGAGTGAAAAGAAGTATTCAAACAAATCATAATCCTTCATTCTCTATAAATGAACATCACTCTCTTCATTTTTAACACCATCTTTTGATTACAATTTTGCAGATTTTTATTTTCACATTTGAAACAAACTTATACTCTCACATTCAAGTATTCTAATTCTTATTGCACAAAGGAATTTGAATACTATTGTTTTCCTGTTGCTATCTTTGTCAAGGGCCTAGAATAATTTTGTGCAAAACTATTCTAGTGTATTCCATTGTATCCTAAAGGAAATTTGCCATATCTCCTTGCATCCAAACAATAAAGGTTTTGGGAGAGGCAAATTAAGCCTAAAGGAAAGTGATTATACTATCACGCCTTGGAATAATTGTGCAAATCTTTGGGATAAAAGTGCAAGCCACCCTCTCCACACCAATAATCTTTAGGCTTAATTTTTGTGTTAAATCTTGTGGCAATGGCAACTTCAAGCATTAAGGAGCTATCCACTGATTTTACCAAGTTGTCAAGGTTTGAAGGAGGAAACTTTCTTCAATTGCAAAAGAAGATGAAGATCCTTCTTTCAACATTGCATGTTGCATATGTGCTCACAACTGAAAGGCCAAAGTAGGCTGAAGGGGAGACTTTAGAACAAACTCGTGCAAAGGAGAATGGGACAATAATGACTTCATTTGCATGGGTCACATTTTGAATGGCATGTCGGATGGACTCTTTAACACATATCAAGATGCAATTTCTACAAAGGATCTTGATTGGGAACAACTTGAAGTAAGGTATATGCGAGAGGATGCAACAAGTGAGAAGTTTCTTGTCTCCCATTTTAATAATTATAAAATGGTAGATGGTAAGCCTGTCATGGAACAGCTATATGAAATAGAAAGGCTTTTGAATAACTTCAAATAACACAAGTGAATATGGATGAAACTATTATTGTCTCTTCTATAATTGATAAATTGCCTCCATAGAAAGACTTTAAAAGAAGTCTCAAACACAAAAAGGAGGACATAAGTTTTGAGCAATTGGGTCATAAATTTCGTTTAGAAGAAGAGTATCGAAATCAAGAAGATAAAAAAGACAATGTTCAAGAGGGTGTCCATATAATGGAGGATGGCAAGACGAAGTCCCACAAAAAAGAAGTCACCATTCTAACAAATCAAACAAGAACGAGGTTGCCAACAAAAAGAAGAAAAGTAATTGTTTCTTTTGTGGCAAGGCTGGACACTACAAAATTGAGTGTCGACTCTTCAAAAAGAAAAACTCAGAAAGAGAAAGGTTTTGACTCAAATTCAAAGGACTTTGTTACCATGATTTCTGAACTCAACTTCGTAGATGATGATGACAAGGCATGGTGGATAGACTTGATTGCTACTCGCCATGTACGTAAGAGCAAGACTCTCTTCAAATCACTCAAAGAAAGTGATGGAATTGTCATGTATATGGGAAATTCAACTACTGCTGAAGTCAAAAGCAAAGGATCCGTGGAACTAGAGTTTACATCCAGAAAAATTTTAACTCTTAATGATGTTTATTATATACCGAATTGTAGGAAAAATCTTGTCTCTTTAAGCATGCTAAATAAACATGATTTTAAATTTGTGTTTGAGGGTGACAAAGTTATTATATCTAAAGGTGGTACTTTTGTGGGAAAGGGTTATGTTTATACTAATATGTTCAAACTTAATGTAATTTGTAATGACAATAATAATAATAATAATAATAATAATAATAATAATAATAACAACAACAACAACAACAACAACAAGACAACAACAACAACAACAACAATAATAATAATGATATGTATGGTTCTATTAATATTGTTGACTCTTTTGATTTATGGCATTACAGGTTAGGTCATGTGAATTTTAGAAAATTAAATGATATCATGAAATATGAACTTATACCACATGCAAAAAGAACTAATAATTCTTGTACTACATGTATGTTCACCAAGATAACTAGGAATCCATTTCCTAAAATTGAAAGAACTTCTAAAGTGTTAGAATTGATTCATTCTGATGTTTGTGACTTGCATGGATGGCCTACTATAGGAAATAAGGAATATTTTGTTACATTTATTGATGATTGTATTAGATTTTGTTACGTGTATTTGTTGTATTCAAAATATGAAACGTTGGAGAAGTTTAAAATCTTCAAAACTAAAGTTGAATTCCAACAAGAGGTATTCATAAAATGTCTAAGATCTAATAGAGGTGGAGAATACTACAATCCAAGTTATTTTGAGTCCACCAGTATTATACACCACAACCACAGCACCATATACTCCACAACAAAATGGAGTGCTGAAAGAAAAAATAGAGTATTGGTGGAAATAGTGAATGATATGTTATCATCCTCCGGTCTATCAAGTGATTTTTGGGGTAAAGTATTATTAACGGCTTGTCACATTTTGAATAGAGTTCCAAGTAAAAGGAACAAGAAAACCCCATATGAACTCTGGAAGAAAAAGAAGCATAATCTCAAATATTTTAAGGTATGGGGCTGTCAAGCAATAGTAAAGGTTCCTGAAGCCAAAAAAAAGAAATTTGGTGAAACAGGAATTGAATGTGTGTTTTTGGGTTATGTTGAAAATGTTAAAGCATATAGATTCCTTGTGATAGAGTCAAATGACTCTTATCCAATCAATACAATTATTGAGTCAAGGGATGCAATTTTCCAAGAACATATATTCACATCTATTTCAAAAATTCAAAATGATGTTCACTTAGATGAACATACTCCAGGAAATAATGTATCTAATGATACATTAGAAGTCACAGTTGGAACCAAGAAAAAGCAAAAGAGCTAGAAACCCAAAATCATTTGGACCGGATTTTATTATGTTTCTTGTAGAAGGAACAAGAGACTCAATAGAGAATCATTCCCTTCTATGTTATAATGTAGAAGGTGATCCTCAAACCTATGAAGAAACTATGAGATCACAAGTTGTGGCTTTTTGGAAGGAAGCCATACAAGATGAAATGGACTCGTTAATAATAAGTAAAACTTAGAAATTAGTTAATCTACCACCAGGTTCCAAGCCAATCGGCTGTAAGTGGATTTTCAAATGGAAAATGAAAGTCGATGGAACCATAGACAAATTTAAAGCAAGATTGATTGCTAAGTGGTTTACACAAAAAGAATGAGTGGATTATTTTGATACATATGCACCAGTGGCAAGAATAGCTACAATAAGAGTGCTAATAGCATTGGCCTCTATATATATCCTTGTAATTCATCAAATGGATATCAAAACGACATTCTTAAATGGTGAATTATTGGGAGGAGGAGGTGTATATGAAGCAACCCAAAGGGTTTGTGACTCCTGGACAAGAAAACAAAGTGTGTAAACTAGTCAAGTCTCTATATGGACTTAAACAAGCCCCTAAGTAGTGGCATCAAAAGTTTGATGAAGTAATTCTTGCTAATGGATTTAATATAAACGAATCTGACAAATACGTATATAGAAAATTCCATAATGGAAAAGGTGTTATGATTTGTTTATATGTAGATGACATGCTCATCTTTGGTAGTGATTTAGGAGAGGTAAAAACAACCAAAAAGTTTTTCTGCTCATCTTTGGTACTGATTTAAGAGAGGTAAAAACAACTAAAAAGTTTCTATCTAGTAATTTTGACATGAAAGATATGGGAGAATCGGATGTGATCCTTGGTATAAGGATAGTAAGAGGTGAAAATAGTCTTGGACCATCACAATCTCACTATATAGAGAAAGTGTTGAACAAATTCAAACACTTGGATTGTCTTCCCGTATGTACTCCTTTTGCTCTTGGGATCCCAATATCAAATTAGTACCAAACAAAGGTTGTCCTGTTGCACAACTTGAATATGCAAAACTATTGGATGCTTGATGTATGCCATGACTTGTACAAGACCTGACATTGCATATGTAGTAGGAAGGTTAAGTTGGTATACAGGCAATCCAAATGGAGATCATTGGCAAGCAATCCATAGAATATTCAAATATTTGAAGGGTACTATGGATTACTGTTTATCATATAGTGGGAGACCTTCTGTTTTAGAAGGATTTTCAGATACCAGTTGGATAAGTTATAATGAAGATCATGCTTCAACAAGTGGATGGATCTTCACAATTGGTGGGGGTGCAGTTTCTTGGGGATCAAAGAAACAAACATGTATTGCCGACTTTACCATGGCAGCAGAATTTGTAGCACTTGCTGTGATTGGCAATGAAGCCAAGTGGCTAAGGAATTTGTTATATGAAATTCCAAATATGGCCAAAAATAATCGCTATGTGAAGGATTTAATAACAAGGGGTGATTATCACAATAATTTTTGTTCGGTCAGAACTTAATCTTGCAGATCCTTTGACGAAAGGACTGACAAGGGATATGATACGTAAAACATAAAAAATGATGGGGTTAAGTCCGGTAAAGTCATTGATCACCAATGGTGGAACCTCAACTTACACTTGATTATCATTAAGTCTTGGGTTCAATGAGTAAATCAAGTATACATTAGTGCGATTGCAAGTGTTTGCATAAATACCATCCTAAGTTTGAGAACAATTGATACCATAAAAGAAATTGGAAGGTTGAGAATTTGCTCTTAATAGATCTATAACATACATTTGGTGGAATGCTTATTATGGGGCATTTCTGATAGAGTCTACCTATATGGGTATAAAGTGAGGTCTCTTCAAAGAGCCTCGGACTTGACTCATAATTACTCAACAAATGGATATGGGACACAAGACCATAAATGTGTCAAATATTAATCAATGGCATAAGATAGCATTGAAGTTGATGCGTATGCTTGTGCACGCTTGTTTGAAAAAATTGACGGTTCAAAGCTTGTCTACCAATCTATTTAGGGTGAGTGAAACCACGACATACTAAGTAAAGGTTCAAATCATAAGATACTTTTACCGACAACATGAAATTTCCATAATTACAAGAATGTGAGAGTATTTTTAAGGATTATTTTGAAAATGGTGGGGGAATGTTGGAAAATTTTCAAAATAATTATTGTTTCACCAAAGGATGCCTTTAATTATTTTCATATGAGTTGCGTTGTTTCAATTGCATTGTTTTAGTTGCACTATTTCACCAAATGGTGCTTTTCTTCTCATATGAGTTGCATTGTTTTAGCTACATTGCTTTGGTTGCATTGTTTTACCAAAGGATACTTACTTTGAGTGAAAGGAAGTGTTCAAACAAATTATAACCCTTCATTCTGTATAAATGAACATCACTCTCTTCATTTTTAACATCATCTTTTGATTACAATTTTGTAGATTTTTATTTTTACATTTGAAACAAACTACAGTATGTATACTCTCATATTCAAGTATTCTAATTCTTATTGCGCAAAGGAATTTGAATACTATTGTTTTCCTATTGTTATCTTTGTCAAGTGACTAGAATAAGTTTGTGCGAAACTATTCTAGTGTATTCCATTGTATTCTAAAGGAAATTTGTCATATCTCTTTGCATCGAAACAAAAAAAGTCTTGGGAGAGGCAAATTAAGTCTAAAGGAAAGTGATTATACTATCACGCCTTGGAATAATTGTGCAAATTTTTGGGATAAAAGTGCAAGCCACCCTTTCTACACCAACAAATTGTATCCAGTTTCTCATTATCTCTGTCTAAGATGATACTTAAACAAACCAAATATGAAAGCGAAAAAGAAGAGACCTGAAGCCTTAATTGGTGTTGCCATAATATGAATCTGAGAAGCTCTCTCGTAAATCATCAAATATGGCAAATCGAACACAATCCTATTGATATTTTCGGCACTTATTCTTGGTGGTTTAATCTAGTACCTCTAAAACTTCTTTGAAGGGCTAAATATCTGAACTACTTAAGTGCATTCCTCACTATCAACCATGTAACACTGAAATTTCTCGATTTCTGGTTTTATCGCAATCATTGCCAGACTGCAATGGTTCTTACATCATACGTTGCTTCATTTCATAGTAAAGTAAGCGCCAAAAGCAGTAGTCACTAAACATTATATACTGGTCATCTTAAAGTAATAAAGATTCTGCAGAAGATGACAACATTTTGAATTGGAACACACCCGAACTGGTTATTCCTCCTTTGAGATGTAAAATGTTCAGCTTTTGTAAATTTGTTTCACTTACTTGGGGGATTAAGTTTCAATCTGGAATACAGGTTAGAATTCCTCCACTTAGATTATGTTGTCTTGATTGCAAGTTATCTTTCAGCATTTCAGGCACTTGATAAGGAAGTGATTGCAATAATTGGTTCACGTGATTTCTCAAATTGCTAACGGTCTTCATGTGCCTATTATCTCATAGCCTGCCGCTGATCGAAGAACCTACTCTATGAGCCCTACGATTTCCATATTTCTTCGAAGCTCACACAGTGATTCATATCAAATGGATGCCATGGCCGATTTGATTGATTATTACCGACAGAAAGAAGTTATTGCCATCTGTGTTGTCAGTGATTATGGAAGAAATGCGATATCTGTTTTATGGGATGAGCTTGCCAAGAATATGGCTAAGATTTCATATAAAATAGCCTTACCATCCTAATTTGATGTCAACATTGTCACTGAATTGCTGAACAAATCCAAGTATATAGGTCCTCGTGTTTATGTTGTGCACATTAACCCTGACCCATCGTTGAGATTCTTCCATACCGCTCACAAACTAAACATGATGACTAGTAACTATGTTTGGCTTGTAACAGATTGGCTTTCTTGACTATGTTTGGCTTGTAACAGATTGGCTTTCTTGTACTATAGATTCACATTCCTATGAAAATCAAGATTTGCTTAGCAATCTTGAAGGGGTAATTGTGTTACGGCCATATAAAACACTCCAGACTCCAGAACAACCATGAAAAAGCCTTAGTTTCGCTGGAGAAAAATGCAGGAGAAGGTTTTGGTGCATTCCAGGTTTAATGTATATGGACTTTATGCATATGATACAATATGGGCACTTGCACACTCAATTGATAAACTTCTACAAGAGGATGCCAACTTTTCTTTTCTTAACATATAACAAGATCCAAAGACAGATAGTATGCAGCTTGGGAAGTTTAAAGTTTTCAATGGTGGACAACTTCTACTCAAGATTTTGTCAGAAATAAACTTCACTGGATTAACTGGCCAGGTTCGATTTACTGCTGATCCGAACATCATTGTCACTAGTTCTGAGGTCGGCAATATTGTGCCAATGGGGAACCACACAGTCAGTTATTGGTCGAATTATTCTGGTTTCTGTCTTTTTCCGCCTGAGTCGGGCAAGGAAAATCATACCAAGATTGATAATGTTACATGGCCTGGTGGAATGACTCGAACGCCCCGTGGATGGGTGATTGCGGCAATAGTGGAAGAGCCTTCAGAATTGGGATTCCAGAGAGAGCCAGTTTTAAAGAATTTGTTGCAGAATTGAACAACAGCCACAATGTTCAAGGTTATTGCATTGATCTGTTTGATGAGGCAAAAAAAAACTAGTTCCATATGACATTCCTTTCACATTTGTGCCTTTAGGCAACTGCCTTTTCAATCCAAATTTTGATGGTCTCGTGAAAATGGTGGCGAATAGTGTAAGTATCACATAGTTCTTTGTTGTAAATGTAATTTCTTTAGACCGGTGATATTAGTTGTTTGATGCATAAATGTCGGTCATTCCCTTTCCAAATCTAAACCAGGTTTTTTCAAATAAATTCCTATAAAACAAGTTAACATAATAAATATCACAAGAGAAACCAAAATTTAAGGAGTCAGCATGCATGGTGCCATTGTGGTGAAGATTCTCTTTGCCAAGTGCCAACTTTTTTCCAGTAACATCCTATTCGCATACGTTTATGTTCCATTTCTGTATCATCTATATTTATTTATATCTATACTATTATAAAAATCTGAATAGTATTTTTGTTCCTTTAAGTGTTTTTTCCTATTTTGAACTACCTAACTTATCCATAAAAAAAACATTATTCACTCTTTAATTGATGAATGAAACAGTAATTATATCACAAAAATAATTTTAAGGGCTTTATAATTTTACTTAAGAAATACTTATTCAACAGAAGTATGACTAGAGTTTTAATTGATTAATAACACTATGAACTAATTAATTATTCAAAAGGATAAATAACCATAATTATATTACAGCTAATTTTACGTTATTCGTTTATATATAAAATAATTTTAAGGGCATTAGAATTTGACTTTAGACATACTTATTATACAGAGGTATGACTGGAGTCTTAATAAAGTAATAACACCATGAACCAATTATTCAAAAGGATAAATATTAACATGGAGTTTATTCAAAGAAAAAAAAAAACTAGAAGTGTAATTTGCATACGTTATTCCACTGCCTACAACCTGTTGAACCCCAATTATGATAATCATGTTTTGATGATGACCAAATCGCACTAATGGTTTGAAAAGTGTGCAGAAAAACAAAACAACCAGAAGACTCCACGGACGCAAATGACTGTCCGAAAGACAGAGCTTCGGACGATGGTCACAAAGAAATTGAAGCAAGTCTCGGACGAAGCACAACGTCCGATCATATTTCCAGAAAGACTTCTACATTGATTACAAATCATTCTTGAGCTATTTGGGAGAAATAGTTGGTACAAGTGTAGTAATAGTGTAGGTAGTGAGAAAAGAGCTTAGAAGTGTAAGAGTTCTTCAAGTGTAAGAGTGGAGAGATAACAATTGTAACAAAGGGAGGTTGTGAGTGTAAAACTCTTGGCTCAACTAAAGGAAATTAGTGTGAGCAAGAGTGATCCTCATTTGTGTACAAGAGGTTATTGTCTCACCTACTTTGAAGAGACTTTTAGTGGCTGAACTTCAAGTTGTGAACTTGGTAGTTGCCTTGCTTAAGAAGCTCTTTGTAGTTGAAAGCTCCAAGCTTGAGAAGCTAGGGAGTTTGGTTTGATTCTCTTAATCTCAATATTCTTATTTGTTCTTTAAGCTTAAATTGTTGAATATCTATTGTATTCATTTGTGCTTAAGTTTTCATTTGGTGCATAAAGTTTGAATTTCTATTAAGCACATAAAAAGGTTTGTTTTTAGAGACAACCTAATTCACCCCCCCTCTTAGGTTGCTTTTGGGGCCAACAACAACTACCCTCAAGGTTCAATCCCCTTCATACAGAAAATACATAATTTTCAGTTGGCATGGCAGCACAATGAGTAAAGGAAGTTAATAATATGATGAATTTGATTTGGTTTGTCTAATAAAAAATATTTATTGGGCTTTCTCTATTTGTATTGTAGCTCATGCAATTCATATCCACTACTGAATATTCAACCAGGGAGTAGGCAAATAATGAAGAAAATTTTCTTTTGTAAGTTGGACGGTTAGTTTTGATTCCTCAGTAATTACTTCATGAATCCAATTTACTAAAGTCTTGTGATTTATGCTTATTCAATATTTAGGTTAGTAATATTGTTACATCCTAATTCTTAAATGGCAGTTATTCTATATTTTGTTTATAAATACTAATCCATGTTCTCACTTGATATGAATAAATTAAAATTTTTAAGTCCTTAATAAGAATTTGATGTTATTATTTTTTCTTTAAATACAAACTAACTACCATGTTATTTTTGTTTTTAATTTGATTTGTAGCTTTAAAATACTTTTATTATCGTCAAGTGCTTAATATTCATGGCTATTCTGCACTAACTAATTTAAATTTAATTATTTTATGAGTTTGAACTTATAATTAATTAGTATTGAACACTTAGGAAAGATGAGGGTTAGTATATTTGCTAGGCCCTTATATTTTGTAGCAATCAACTATATATATGGCGCAAAATGCAAAGGAGGAGTATATGCCATGAAGGTGGTGGTTTAAGGTGAGAAGGTGGTATTGTCAATAAGGATGCACACCACTGCTTTAACAAAATAATGCCTCCCTATCTATATGAGTTTCTTTTGTTTTTAATTGTTGTTAGTTGTTATTATGTTATTTATGATGCGAAGAAAGTTTATATGAATTAAATGCATAGTGAAAATTGAAGATTATATTGAATATTGAATGTTCAAACATATAGATTTGAACGTCTAAAATATAAAACAAAATTACGAAAGATTTGGTGACGCATCACTTGTAGAAAATTTGGTTAATGTATTAAGGTAAAATAATGTAGAATCTATGTTTTCAAGTTTCTTAGTTGTGAGTTATAGATTAAGGGTCTGTTTGATAACTCAATTTAATGCTGAAAATTAATTGATTAAGAGATTTTTGAATTCAGTGGATTTGATAACAGAATTCTCTTATCACTTAATACTTTAAGCACTGCTTAATTTGTATTCAAAATTTTAAGTGAAAACATTTTCACTTAATCTGCTGAATTTTAAATAAATGTACAAACACATAGTCCACATACACACACATACTCTCTCACACACATATTCACACACACTTTCTCTCAGTTGCACACAGACTCTCACACAAACATATACTCTCTCACACAAAAAAACACACACTTCCTCACATATATGCATTGTCTATATCACACACACATACACATTTAATCTCTCACACACATTCTCTCTTGTACTTTTTCATACTCTTATTCACACACACTCACACCCATGCATATTCTCTCTCACTCACATACACACACTCTATCACACACAAATTCTCTCTCACACACATACATACCCTATCACACACATTCTCTCTCATATATATTTATACTATCCTTAATTATTCATTTTATTTTCTACGCATATATGACAATTATTTATAATAAATTAATATATGTATGAAGTGACGTATTTAATTCAGAGCTTGAATTCAATTGATTATCAAGCAAAAATAAATTTATTAATTCAGCAATTAATACTTTCAGAACTTATAATTCAGACTTCAGAATTCAGACTTCAGTATTCACTAATAAGCATTAACAAATACCCCCTAACATTATCTTAGAATTTTCATTATTAATGTAGGCTTTTTTATATTGATTTGGTATATAAAAAGTAGATATCTCATACTTAATTTTGCTAAAATGAAACATTTGAATTATCAATCTAATTCCAATAAAAGACTAAAGCAAATTCTTAGATAAATATACTTACTATAAATCACATTGTTTATACCCTTAGTATTAGTAACCATTTGACTAGCAACCAAAAGGATTACATTCGAATATCGGTCCACTAAAAAAATCCTTAAACAAGGTTTATCACACTTCTGCATGTACAAAAAGAGATTTTTATATACCTATATTCGAATGTATATTAGTTACAATGAAACCTTTTATCATATTACTACACTAAAGGCACACCCTACATATCATGCACATTATCACAAAATTAAATTTAGTCCAAAAATAGAAATTGTAGGAGTCATTTTTTTTATTAGGCAATTGATAGTTATGTATATTGAGAAAAAAATAGAAGGATACAGTAGTTATTTGTTGGGCTTTATATAGTTTATTTGTTATTATAAGAAGTTACACCAAAGTGTCACCAAATGCTTCTGGCATTATATAAACTAGTGATTATCACCTTATTACTTTTGATAAAAATGGTAGGTAAAACATAAAAAAGAAATATAATGAAAAGGAAAAAGAGGGTGTAAATGGCAATAAATAAAAATATATTTGATTTAAGCTTTACCTCAACCAACTACACTTGACAAGTTTAGAATATTATTTAAATGAACGTGAGCTCAATTGGAACACTTACTTAGAGGCCTAATTCCTATTATGTCTTGTAATCATATTTTATTAGAATTCATTTAGAAAATATGTACCTTGATGATTTTAGCATTGAAAATTATCTCACTAAAAAGAACTATCGGTAACACTTTTCTTTAGACAATTTGCCAAGATGGTCGTTAGTTGTGATATAATTCTAATTGAGTAATATTAATATTAATTTTAGTTTATTGAAAGCAATGACCACGAGAATTACTTGTGTAGTTTAAGAGTGATTGATGATGACTTAGCTAACATCTGAAGAAATGAAAAAGTGAACATAATATTTTATAAAAATATTATGTAAATTTTTAGATAATGATATATGAACTGCAAAATCATGATTAAGAAGTCAAGAGAATAAAATATGAAATTTTTTTTTGCACGAAGTATCACCAACATATTTGAAAAGTTGTAAGAGCTCTCAAGAAAAGAAATTTTTTAGCTTGAGTTTTTAATATAAAAATGTTAATAAAGTCAAGATGTCCAAATTATGCAAAAATGCTACAAATTTAAATGAAATGAAAAAAAAAAAAAATACTACAACCATTAATTTGATAGTAATCATATTTTATGATATTAAAGAGAATAAATAAAACCGATATAAAAGTAACTAAATATAAAATAAAAATAAAAAGCCTAAATAAGTGTTCAATTGGAAAGAACACAAAACATTTAGTTGATATTCAAGGTAAAAAGAGTAGAATAAAGTCAATCGGTGTTCAATTTATAAAAAAGAAAATATTACAAATTTAAATGACATAAAATTTAAAAACATAGTACAACCTTAAACTAATAGTATAACATTCCATGATAATAAATATATATGATAAAAGTGAGAAACGACATAAAAGTATTTAAATATCATTGCAAGACAAATTAATTCGCCTTCCTAAGCTAAAGTACAAATTTTCTTCTCCAATTTAAATTGAATCAAGTAATTTCATGAATTTTACTAGGTAAGAAAACCTTTCGTAAGGGTCATAAGTTGATTTTATTTATTTATTTATTTTTAATATGTTGATTCCATCCAACATCAAAAAATTTGACAGAAAAGTATAATTATGTATGTGTTTAAGAAATAAAATCTTCTTCTGATCTGGAGTGCAACCATTATTAAGAGAAATTCAATTAGCTTTTAAGATTTTAAGAAATAACACTAAGATACATATAAGGTTCAATTTTGAAAAGAATAAGAAGACAATTAACTCAAATATTACTATCAAGGTTAAAGAACCTACAATAAGCATAATAAATATAGAGTATTTAAATATACTTACTAGCTTTCATTACCTTTTAATCAAAATTATGTATTGTTTTATATTTTATGTACAAAATAATCAGCTTTAATTTGCCACATATCGTACACATGCAAAGCACGTGCATTTTTCTAGTACTATTATAAAAGTATGAGTTGTGTTTTTCTATTCAATATTTCTTCCTTTTTTGATATATCTATTATGCCCATGAAGTATGAACTGTGTTTTTCCATTTAGTATTTCTTCTTTTTTTTGATTTACCTATTTTATGCCCATAAATTAAAAAAAAAAATATGAATCCAAAATGGTGAAGAAAGAGCTCATTTTCAAGTGGATGCATTGGCAAGTAGTCTTCTTTGAGTGAAACACCCGCACCCTTGATTAATCCTTCTTTGAGTGAAACACAAACTGTTAGTCTCCCTTGCGAATGAAACATAACAAAGTTAAATGGATACTCCAAAAACTATTGCGTTATATTAATTTTTTGTATAAGCCATAAATAGATATAGGATTTTCCGGACATGTTCATGCAAATGAATGCTTTGCAATGCTTCTATACTCGATCCCTTCTCAAAAAATAGTTGTCTAGATTATACCAATTGGCATATTCTATTAGCTATTTTAAAATTCTTTGTACTAAAGTTTTGTTCCATACTTCAACCCAAATATAAATGGGTTATTTATTGTGATAAGATATTTGGGAAATACATTTGTAGAGCATTTGGTTCAATTTGGTTGGTGGGCGTATCTTTTGTGCTGTAATATGATTACGGTTGACAAAGGATGTTAAAAAATATAGGTTTTCATCTCAAAATCAATTAGTGAGTTGAAACAAAATAATAAACTGATTTAGCCTCTCACAGATGACTTGGTGGCTCAAACCTAAACAGGTATTGGTTGAGATAATTATCAAAACTAACTAGCAATAAGTGGTGTGATTCAAGAATTTATTAATTAGTTCAAAATCTTTAAACATACACATCTACATGTGGGGTATAATTTTATACTTTCACACCCCTCTCAAACACAACATGCATTGAAATAAGACAATAAACTGATTTGATTTCTCACACACGACTTGGGGGGCCAAACTTAAACAAATATTGGTTGAAATAATTCTCCGAAACCAACCAAGACAAATATTGGCTGACATAAACACATAAACTCAAACCCAATGTGCATAAGAGTCAAACACAACATGCATTGAAATAAGATAATAAACTGGTTTGATTTCTCACACACGAGTTGGGGGGCCAAACTTAAACAAATATTGGTTGAAATAATTCTCCGAAACCAACCAAGACAAATATTGGATGACATAAACACATAAACTCAAACCGAATGTGCATAAGAGTCCAAGTCTTGTATGGATGGGAAAACACTTGAACTTAACTTTGATACTATGTTAAAGAACATGGATTTTCATTTCAAAACTAATTGGCAATTAGTAGTATGATTCAGAAACTTATTAATTAGTTCAAGATTTTTAGGCGATAACCAATGTGGGATATGATTTTATACTTTCACAAAGGAATTGAGAAGTACTCGATCTAATGTAGGTAGAAACTTTTAATTTATTCAATAGGCATTGCCATACGATTTTATTTTCGCAAAACCTATTCAGATAGTTTGTTTCCTCAAAATGGATTTTGTTGAGTTCTAATTTCGCAGGACATACAACATAATAATTTATATGCGTTCAAAAGGTACGAAATGCCGAAGCCATCTATATCAGTTTATTGGGAGTCTAACATTTAACACGGGCGATTGAGAGTGTAGGACTGAATGCCTTCGTATTGGTTATGGCACACTGAAACAGTGACTCGGACTCATTTTTGGCCTATGGGGCATGGTTATATATATAACATGTCTACTCTCCGTCATGTCCGCTTCTCATTTTGGTAGGTCATAGTTTTGTTGATTTGTGTATTCGATCATGATATTATTTCTTTGACTTTAAATTTCTTTGTTTCGAGATATAAGAAAATGTGGAGATGTGTAATGATAAAATTGAGACGAGTACGAGTGGAGTTCTCTTTGATATAAAATTGAAGATTGATTACAGTGTTACTATCATAAAATACTCTAATACTATAACGTTTTGATAAAATATGAAATCTTGAATATTTATAGTGAAAAACAAAAAGAAATAATATTTTGGGACATAAAAAGATAAAAAAATAATAATAAATAAATAAAATTTTTCTTGGAACTTCTTCGTATAACTAGCTGTAGTACAAGAATATGGCTAACTAAATCTAATTTCTGGCTAAATCGGAAAGAATGGAGCAAAACCTTTAATTCTTCAATTTCGCATGAACATATGGAAGACCTATCAACAAGGAAAAAACACAAAGAATTATTTGTGAACTTCTTCATGTTAGTACTTGTATGAGAAAAATAGGATACAATGGTAACGAAGATGCCTAAATTAGAGGCTAAATTAGAAGAAAGAGGGATGCAACGATCTTTTAGTTTCACAAGATCCTAAACATGAAGATGCAAGGTACATGCCCAATTATAATCTTCTCCTGATTTGTATTACGATTAACACATCTTTCATTTCTTCAATTTGGGTCTAGCATATGTTAGATAATTCTTTTTGGGTTAAATACGGTAAATTCCCAGGGCTATTTTGTACTAAACCTTCTAACGTTATTTTTTTTTTCAATTTGCCTCTTCCGTTAGTAGACATCAACAATTTGACTATTAAAAAGTTAAGAGACATTTTTATTCCTAGACACTACAAGAAAAATGTAAAATTAACTCCTTAAAGTTTATTATATTAGTCATTTTAGTCCCTAATTCTAATTTTGTGTCAATTAACTTACTTTAGTCATTAATTAATATAATTTTTCAAAACAACTAAAAATATAATGATGTCCACCAGCACCAATGATTTTTTTTAAAAAAATATTTGCTATCGTGAAAAAAAGTGAATACAAAAATTCCATAACACTAAGGTGTTTTTCGGTCTTTTCATCATAGTTTTATTTTCATGTAAAAGATTAAAATTTTTAAATATATGAGACCCATAATCATCTATTAAAGTTCTATCATTATCTTTTCTTTTTGCTTTTCTTTATGTTTATTTCAAATGATTTTCTTCTTACTTTTTTTTCCCTTTATTAATATAATTGTTAAGTTCATAATTGCTCTATATTTTATGTGTCATTTACTGCGTTTTTGTGTGTTGTAAGCAAGATTTGAGTTATTATTAAGCTTAATTTGGTTATTCTTGGTTTTTGTAGGGTTAAAGTGAACAAAGGTTGAAAAAGATGGACAAGATGAAAGAAAATTCTAGGGATGAATTGTGCATGAATACGGAATTCATTTGGACACTGTTTTGTGTTTTAAGCTCGACTTTCAAGTCCGAGCTCCGATTGTTTTGATTCAAGATGCGTTGGAGTTAAGCATTAGAGCTCCAACTTTTGTGTTTTACACTTTTCCAATTTTCAAAAGTAACAAGGTCAAAATCGAAGGCGAAAGTGAAGCGTAGTGTTGGGATAGCGATCCGCACATGTGCTATGGTTGAGCCGCACACATGTGCTATTTTCAGAGAGTAGAATTTCATAACTGTCAAGCGAGCACATGTGCGAGGCGACACAGAAGGGTTGCTAATTTTTTATTTTTAGCAGATTTCTTCATCTAGTTGGACTTTTTTTCAGCCGATTTCACATTCTTATCTATAGACAAGGATTGTAACCCTAATATTCACTACAAATACCCCTTGTAGGGCTAAGGGAATTGTGGTTGGTTTTTCCTAGTAGAATCGTTAGTTTGTCAACAGACATATATGTGTATTATTCCATGGTACTTAATGCCTAAAACCCTCATCTTGGTTAAGGGAATTGAAACCATGTTTGTATCATTAATTTGTGAGACCTGTGTACTTAAATTTACTTGTTTTTATACCAAGTATTGATTATTTTTCTACATTAATTTTATGATTGTTCTTTTAATTTGCTATTGCTGCAAAATAGTGAGCTATTGAAATTAATCTACAACTAGATTATTTTACCATCTCACATGTTATAATTCAATTTGTGAAGCAACTAAGTTTGATGATTGCTCGATTAGCATTATTGAATTTATGGAAAATAATCAACTAATTAGCATAGTCGAGTAGGTTTATGTTGAATTAGTCTAATTGTTATTGTTGACTTTAATGCTTCTATTAATTAATCTTTGACACGTGTCTAGGTTAATTTAATTGCTAAGATTAATTGAATCGCGTGTTAAAAATTAACCAGCCTAAGGAAAGAGATAAGAATCAACTTTGAATTAGAATTGTAGTTAATTCTACAATAAGTATTTGGTTTGAAAACTATATTATCTTGTGGTGTCGATGATCAGTTGATAGGATTTCTATAGTGGATATGACCGGAATCAAGATTCTTCTTTAATAGAATTTTCTTCAATCTTGATTTCTTACTTTGGTTTTTAGTTTATAATATTCAAGAATCCCCCTTTTTACCATAAGCACAAAAATAATCCCTATTCTCTGTGTGACGACTCGAACTACACACCGCTACTACATTTTTACAAGAAGAATTTGATTAATTTTTGGGGAGCTTGCGACAACACCACCAGAAATTTTGGCGCTATTGTCGAGGAATGGTTTGATTTGTTTTTGTGCCATTAATTTTTGTTTTTATTTTATTTTATTTTGTTCTTATTTCTTCCGCTATATGTCAGTATTACAATCTACTAGACTAGTTGAATTCCAATTTGATCCGAAAATACAGAAAACACTACGTAAATTATGGAATGAGTTAAAGGAAAGGTAGTTAGGGAAAGATCAACTGTTTAACTTCATTTTTACTGACAATCAAGAACTCCAAGAAGAGACGAGCATGGTGCAGAGAACTCTTAGAGAATCGGCAGTGCCTACTTTAAATCGACAACCTCTGTGCATTACATATCCTGAGTTAGATGCAATATTACATTTGAATTAAAGTCTAGACTAATCTATATATTACCTTCTTTCCGTGGATTACTAGGTGAAGATCCAAATAAGCATCTTAAGTAAGTTTGTTGTAGTTTGCACAAGTATGAGACCCACTGGGGTTTTAGAGGAGCATATTAAATTAAAAGCATTCTCATTCTCACTCAAGGATGAGGCAAAGAATTGGTTGTTCGATTTATCATCGGGCAATATTACAACCTGGGAGCAAATGAATATATTATTTTTGGCAAAATATTTTTCAATCTCCCGAACTGCGAATATTCGGAAAGAAATTTGTGAAATAAGGCAGTTTAATGAGGAGTCCTTATAGGAGTATTGGGAGCGCTTTAAGAAACTATGTGCAAGCTATCCACATCATCAGATAAGTGAATCCTTATTAATTTAATATTTTTATGAAGGTTTGTTGCCAAACGAGAGGAACATGATTGATACCATTAGCGGAAGGGCATTAAATAATTTGGCTATTGATGTTGCCTGTGAACTCATATCAAACATGGTCACACATTTTCAAAAGTTTGAGACACGACGCGAACAACCTTTCGTGTAAATGAGGTAAATGTTTCTAATCCTTAAAACAACAAATGGCCAATCTAACTTCTTTTGTACATTAACTAGCTTCTGGAATTGCGCAGACGGTGCAACCCTGTGGGATTTGTTTGAACGACGGGCATCCAATAGATATGTATCCCATATTACAAAGATGCATCCCAAGAGTAGGTAAATGATGCGGGAGGATTTCTAGGGCAACCTCGAGTAAATCATGATCCCTATTCTAACACGTATAATTCTGGATGGAGGGATCATCCTAATCTGAGATATGGGAATCTGACACAACCGCAGCCTCAACAAAATTAGTAGAATTTCCAACTGTATAAGCCTTTAATTGTTCAAAGACAACAAGTTAATCCAGCTGTTCCATTTGGTAACTCTTTAGAGGAAATGCTAAATGCTTTAACAGTTAATACTATGCAATTCCAAAAGGACACGAAGGCCAATATGACAAATGGCGACGACAATTAGTCGTTTGGAAGCAGAAAATTCTAGAAAGTTGCCCTTTCAAACAATTATCAAATCCAAAGGAAAATGTAAGTACAATTGTGTTGAGGAGTGGCAAGGAGGTTGATGTGCAATGCAAAATGGTTCCTCAATGTGTTGAGGCCAAGAAGAAGAAGGCCAAAGTTGAAAAAGAGGTTGTTCGAAGCATCAAGAAAAGCAGAAACGGTGAAGAAAAAGGTAATTCTACTGTGTGGCCAGAATACAAACATGAACACCTTTTCTCAAAGCATTGAAGGAGTTTTCAAAAGAGGATCCCGATAGAGAGTTGTATGAGACTTTTCATAAGTGCGAGGTAAATATTTTTTATTAGATGCTATTAAATAAATACCTCACTATGCTAACTTTTTGAAGGAATTCTGTACACACAAAAAAAAGTAAAAAGAGAAGAAAGTTAGAAAGATAGAGGTTGGGAGTAATGTATAGTCCATCATTCAAAAATCCTTACCTGAAAAGCGGAAGGACCTAGGTATGTTCTCTATTCCTTGTAAGATAGGCAATACACAATTCGGAAAAGCCATGCTAGACGGTTAGGTGCATCTATTAATGTAATGCGATATTCAATTTATGATACACTAAAAATTGGACTATTGAATAAGACTGGTATGGTAATTCAACTAGCCGATAGATCTTTAGCCGATTCTAAGGGAATATGGAGGATATCTTAGTTCAAGTGGGAAGTTTAGTTTTTTCTGCTGATTTTTATGTCTTAGGAATGGAATGAGGTGATTCTACGACACCTATTTTATTAGGAAAATCATCCTTAACTACTTCTCACGCTAAGATAGATGTTCTTAATGGCACTCTTAGCATGAAATTTAGTAACACAAGTGTTAAATTTAGGATTTACGATGATATTGAATCTTCGGACCACACTAAATTTGTTTCTGTAATTGACGTTCTTAAGCTTCCAATATAGGAAATTCATGGACATAATAGCAATAAGGAGGTGGAAGTGAACCGCAAAGAACATCTTCAGGAAAATAATAAGAACTTGTCTCTCAGTGCTAATTTGTAGCAATCAGTGATAGACCTCTATTCTAGAAACTGGGAACAATTTTGGATTACAATGACTTTCCTGATTACCTTAAATACTTATTTTTGGAAGATAAGGAAAAGGTTATCATCTTGAGTCAACTTAGCACACTGCCAGAAGAGCAACTTGTTCAGATTATGAAAGAGCAGAAAAGGTTAAATCCATCGTTTATGATCATGGTGAAAAGGAAGATTCTTGGACTCCTCAATATGGGAGTTACTTAATTGAGAAAACAGAGCATCAAGTCTAGCCAACGACAGTAAACAAAGGCGTTGCATAGGAGGCAACCCATGTCCATTTGAATTTTATTTCATTTATTTATTCTTGAAGTCTAATTTTTATTTATTTTATTTTTAGGGTTAGAATAGTTTTATTGTGTTCTTAGTGGAAATCAACTTAATTAATAAGTTAAATTGATAAAATGGTCCTTTAAGGGTTTTGTGTTGTTTGGGTGCTTTAGGAATAAAAATTTTGTGCACAAAATCCAGAAGCAGAATTACACATGTAGTATGCGCCTACTACGATGCTCGCACTCAATTTCTAGAAAATTGTTTCTGCTAAGGCCAAACCCATCAACCGTGGTCTCTGCCCAAAGCGCATAAACAGGTCACAGATGTGTGCGTGGCTCTTTATAAGGGTAAAACCCTTGTTTCACACTCATAACACACACGGCGCAACTCCTCTTCTCCTCTCAAACCCTCTCAATCCCTTTCAACCCCCATTATTTGCCACCACTTTCCAACATCAGTTCACTCTTATTTCATCAAAATCATATAAAAAACCTTTCTTTTTCACAAGAAGCACTCAATTAAGGTATGAATTTCTCAGGCTTTTCTTATGTTTTTCCTTGTTGGGTTTTGGTTTTAATTATGTGAAGGTTTTGATTTTGCATGTTTTAATTGCTTTAAGTTGTTGTGAATTAAATTCTAAACATCTAATTTGAGTGATTTATGTATGACTTGTTGATTGAGGAGTGATTGCATGTTATTTATATGCATAAAAATTTGTTCTTTATCTATGCTTATATGCCATGTGTTTGATAAATTGTTTTAATGAATAAAAATGTTAAAACACAAGGCATTGGTGCATGAATTCAATTCCTAGAATGTTAATTATCCCTTTGGATTCAATTTTAGTCAATTTTCATGCATAAGAATGTTCTTGGAATGTGTACAGACCTTAGTTTTAGGCACTATTTTTCTTGAATCATATATCGTGCATTATAAGGCTTATGATTTGGGGAGTGGGATTTTGTTTAAGTATGGGGTGTTGGATTATTTGTTGGATGGCCATGATATTCATATTCATATTTTGAATATATGGCCCGAATGGGGAAGAATACAGCTACAGGAAAAACTGTGACATCTTCGTCATTCGGGCGTGAAGAGACTGTGGGGAGGAGATTTCTCAATGATGTAGCCAAATAAAAGTATGATAACGATATTTCCAAACAAACTGTGAGGAAAGGGACATTCAAGTACCATTGGCAAGGGTACTTGAAATTAAATTGACCATTTGCAATCGTGGGGTAGAACCACTTCAATTCACCTCCTGTAGATGCAGTAATACCCGTGATGGTGAATTCTATGCAAATTTGAACTATTACAGTGATACTAGGGTATATGTTTGAGGAAAAGAAATGGATATCTTGAGAAATGAAATTAATCAAGTTTTGAATCAATAGAGTCTGAAACGATGAATGGCCAGACATTCGCAGAACCAATATAGAGTTGAATGGTATAACAAGTGTTCTTTGTGATGGTGTCGTTGAATGGACCTTTACAAATGATGAACACATGGCTAGAAACTTTAATGTAAATACACTTAAACCAATTTGGTTCGTCTGGTTTAAGTTCCTTTGGGCTTGCCTCCTCCCGGTTGGCCATCTTGCACATGTTACTTTAGAGAGAACCAAGCTTTAGTATTGTATTGCTACCGGTAGGTCTATAGATGTGGGTGACCTTATAAGCCTGCAAATTTCCTATTCTATCACCAATAAGCAGTCTAGTTCTTGGTTTTCTCATCTAAATTAATACTCTATGTCTGGAAAGCGGCGTAGTAATTAATCCTGCAAAAAAGAAGCTTAAGCCTGGGAAGTTGATTGCAATAGAGTGTGCAAGAGCCCTGATTAGACGCACTCACTCCCATGCATCTACATTACAAGTAGATGAGGCTGCCAATTCAGAGGATGAGCCTGTGCCCGAGCCACAGTATACTCAAGAAGAGCTTTTACAGCAAATCCTGGCAGGGGTACAACGACTGAGTCAACACTTTGACACGTTTATCCAGTATGAGTATGCCTGGCAGCAGACCATAGAGGCTTACCAATTGGCGAGAGAACGGGGAGAGGACCTGTCGACATTCCCACCATTCCTCCATTTCTGCAGGATTTGGTGCCGAATTCTCCTTGAGCATATGATGTTGATGCCCTATGCTTAAGGTCATTTTGATTATTTTCTTATCTTTGAGTTGATTGTTTAGACAATTTCATTGTTTTAACTAATTAGAAATTTTAGTTAGTTTTATTTTGGCTAGGTCAGTTTAATTGTTGTTGTGGTGTTTTTCTTTATTTTGTGGTGTATTCACTTGAGGGTATAGGTTTTTTTTCCTAATTATTGTAGGATTCATTTCTACAGTTTTCTTGTTTTCTTATTATCTCAAGGGAATTTCTATGTTTTGTTTTGATTAGTGTTAATAGCTCTTCAATTCACAACGGAATGATATTTATGCTCATTGCTCCATCTACAAATTAAATCCAGAGAAGATTTTCTTTTTCCCATTTTATGCTTTTATTTTCGCATTGTGGATAATGCTTATTTTTAAGTGTGGAGTGGGGGAGTTATTTGAATTTATAAGTTGTTTGGTGTATTTTTCTTGGTTTTGTTGTAATATTTTGACTTCTGCAATATTTTGACTTTTCTTTTAATTTGAGAGCTTTTCAAAATTTTTAATTTTTTTGTGGTTTGGTTGACAATTTTTGAAAATTCTGGAGATTTTTACTTAACGTGTTTTTCCCATTTTTCTGCAAAAAAATTATTTAGTCTTGATAAATTCATGAATAAGTAGTTAGTGTTAATATTTTTCATTCATGATTTTCAAGAATTTTGAGCACCAAACCATGCATTAATTTTTGATTTGGGATACTTAGGAAAATTTATGTAGACCCAATTGTATTGCATCACAAAAAACTTATTTTATTAAATTTTTGAAGTGAATTTTTAGGCAACCTGGTTTAGTTTAAAGATGATGGTAGAGCTTTATTTGATCGTTTGAGCCTTGCTAACCAACCCTTTTCCTATTTAACATTTTTATCCCTAGTACCTTGTTTGAACTTGAATTGTTATGAATGGAAAGAAATACCATTCGCCTTCTTTTATTTAAACTTGGTTTACCTACCCTTATTGAGCCTAATAATCTCTTTTAATTGTTTTATCCTAAATTTTTCCTTTAAGAGTTTTATTGTGCACATTAAATGCTAAGGGGACATAAAGGTGGAAGATTGTGAGAAGTGGATGGTGTACGTTTATGAAGTAAAATGGGATACTAAGAGAAGAAAAATTTTGGAGAGAAAAATAATTAATGAAAGTTATTGATATATACAGGTAGTGTCTATCACTAGTACCTGTAGTTGCAGGTAATGCCTATATCTGGAACTTGCATGTTTATATGTTGCGGGTAGTACCTACCATTAGTACCCGTACTTTGAGCGGACATAAAAATAAAATAATAATATGATGTATAAATGTTCGGAAGAATGTTGGTATGTTTGGCCAATTAAAAGAAGGGGGATTTATTTGCTTAATGTTCGTTTGGAATTTTTTACGAGTGTTTGTTATTCAAGTGTAGCGTTGTGGATATATGATGTTTCATATAAGAAGAGAAGTTTTATTTTAATGTGTGGCCACCATTACTATAGAACTCTTATTCTTATTTGTTATATCATTTCTTTTCTTTGGTTCACCAATACCCTAACCTTTGTTATGAGCTAAAAGTCCTACCTATTTTAAATTGAATCGGTCATCTAGATTGGTAGAGAAGTGTAAGAAGAGTGAGCTATGTATAGGGATGTTTAGAAAAATTTGGAAAGTTTACCCGATTTAATCTAAGCATTTCCAAATCTGAGTTTTTGGACGGCTACACACCCGTACACACGAATCTCATGTTCGGATTTGTATTAATATTTGAGATCTTGGGTTCTTAGATTGCTCCGATTGGTGGATTGATTCTTGAGTATTTATGTGAATATTTGGGGGATATACTTAATTGTTTCAATTTTATGTTTGCTCGAGAATGATCAAAGGTTAAGTGTGGGGTAGATTGAGAAGTTCATAATTGCTCTATATTTTATGTGTCAATTGTCGCATTTTTGTGTGTTATAAGTAAGATTTGAGTTATTATTTAGTATAATTTAGTCATTCTTAGTTTTTACAGGGCTAAAGTAAAAAATATGTTGAAAAAGCTGGAAAAGATGAAAGAAAATTCTAAAGACGAATTGTGCACGAATATGGAGTTCATTTGGACACTGTTTCTTTTTTTAAGCTCAACTTTCAATCCAAGCTCCGATTTGATATATATGATTAAAAATGCATTGGAAAGTTAAGTACTAGAGCTACAACTTTTGTATTTTACACTTCCCAATTTTCAAAAGCAGCAAGGTTAAAATTGGGGCCAAAAGTGAAGTGCAGTGCTAGGACAGCATGCATATGCGCTATGGTTGAGCCGCACACATGCGCTGTTTCCAGAGAACAGAATTTCAGAACTGTCAAGTGTGCACCTACGTGAGGGGCAGGGCGCACGTGAGTCTAACATAGAAGGATTGCGTAATTTTTATTTTTGATAGATTTTTTCATCTAGTTGGACTCTTTTTTAGTCGATTGCACGTTCTTATCTATAGACAAGAATTGTAACCCTAATATTCACTATAAATACCTCGTATAGGGTTAAGGAGGTATAGTTGGTTTTTCCTAGTAGTATCATTAGTTTTTCAACAGACATATTTGTGTGTTCTTCCATGACACTTAGTTCTTATAACCCTCTTCTTGGTTAAGGGAATTGAAACCATGGTTGGTTCTATCGCTTAATTTGTGAGACCTCTATACTTAAATTTATTCGTTTTTATATCAAGTATTGATTATTTTTCTCCATTAATTTTATGAATGTTCTTTTTAATTTGCTATTGCTGCAAAATAGTGTGTTATTAGAATTAATCTACAGCTGGATTATTTTAAATGTGTGTGTTTAATTCAATATGTGAAACAACTAAGTTTGATGACTGCTCGATTGGCGTTATTGAATTTTGGAGAAATAATCAACTAATTAGCATAGCCGCATGTGTTTATGTTTAATTAGCCTAATTGTTCTTGTTGATTTTAATGCTTCTATTAATTAATCTTTGAATAATCTAGGTTTATTTAATAGTTAGGGTTAATTGGATCACGTGTTAAAATTAACCAAAGAGATAAGAATCGACTTTGAATTGGAATTCGGGTTTCTACAATTAATATTTGGCCTGAAAACTATATTATCTTGTTGTGTCAATGATCAGTTGATAGGATTTCCATGGTGGATATGACCGATAACCAAGATTCTTCTTTAATTGAATTTTCTTTAATCTTGATTTCTTGCTTTAGTTTTTAGTTTATATTATTCAAGAACCCCCCCTCCCGCCTTTTTATCATGAAGCACAAAAATAATCTCCGTTCTCTAAAATCAATGACTTCGACTCATTGCTAATACATTTTTACAAGAAAATTTTGATTAATTTTTGGGAAGCGTGCGACAGCACTACCAATAATTCAACTATCACCTAAGCTATACGAAGTAACTTCATACATATAAACTAAAACTCAAATTAAAATAATTTAGATGAGATATATTCAATAATTCATCAAAAATTTAAAACTTAATTATTTCACCGTGTTTGTATCCCAAAGTATTAAATGATACAAAACTTATATGAGGTATTGAAGTAAAATTTCGTTTAAACTTTAAGGGGGTTTACCATAATTAACCTTTAGAGGCAAATTTGTCTTTTTAAAAAGATTAATGGCAGAGTCACATTTGACTGTTAATAAAAGGAGTAAAATGACAACGGTTAAAATAAAATAATGTTAGTTCTTTTCAAAAGACCACAGGATTACCGGAGGTTGTTCAAACAAACATAGGTCAACTAAACAGCATTCTCCTAACAGTTGGGGTTATGGATTTTTAGTTTACAGGAGGGGGCAGTATGGGATCTGTAGTCGAGGAAAAAGTCACCCATTTGATTGAGAATGTCACCAATAAGTTTCTACATCTTATTATAGTATGTGCTTCTAAGGGGGACGTGCATGAAAGAAAGGAGTTTGAGCTTGATGCAAATGACTAAAATTTCATCTTCTTTATATGATTATTAATCAAATAAAAAGTTATTGTATGTATCAAAATCTTAAGAGGGTTTACCGCATTTAACCCTTACTTTTTAACTTCTTCATGTTACTAGCTATGGTATTTTTGTATAAGCCCTTCTTATTGATAACAAGCTTGCATAGAAGAAATTTGCTTCCTTCAATCATAATTAAATGAGCTTTAAACATACTCCCTAAACTTTCCTCCTAGTATATCTCCCTTGCCATTATACAATTCATGGTATGATAATAAGGATATAGGCCATCATTTTGGTGAAGAGTTAGAATTCAATGATCTTAGTTTCTTATATGGATATAGTAGTCTTTCGTGCCACGAAGTCTGGATTTCAGTCCAAATAATTTAGTTTTGACTGTTAAATCAAATTTTCCTATTTGATGAACATAGATTTTGTTCCTCGAAGGAGTTAAGGAGGTGGGGTTTGTAAATTTTCTCCAATCACTTGCACAATTAAGGCGGGGTATTTAATAACCCCATTAATTATTTGAACTAAAATCATTAAGTACTTTTTGTATTAAGTGTGTTTGATAACGGAATTCTCCTATCTTTGAATGCATTAAGTGCTATTTAATTTCTATACAAATTTTTTAGTGAAAAATTTATAACTTAATTTGCTGAATTCTTTATTAGTGTAGCAAAACTCACTCAATTTTTTCTTTATTTCATATTCACACATTTTTTTTACATATAAAAACAAACTCATGTTCAATAAACACACACACACTTGCACATACTATATTCAATCTCTCTCACTCATAACCACACACTTGCATACACTACATTCATTCTCTCTCATACATAAACACATATTTGAACATACTATATTCTTTCTCTCACATACATAAACACACACTTGCATACACTATATTCATTCTCTTTTACACATAACATATACACGCACACACTTTATTCCTTCTCTATTCCACATCACACATACTTGCACACACTATATTCATTATTTGTCACACATTAACACACACTTGCACACATTATAATATCTCTCTCACACATAAATCGATACTTGTACACACTATATTCATTCTCTCTCACACATAAAAATACACTTGCACACTCTATATTCTTCAGGAAATTCTATGGTCCCTTTTAGGGAACCATTCCCTTGTGTTTTGAATGCTTGTACAGTACAACACCACGTGCTTAAAAATCTTGTACTGTACAAGCTCTTAAAGTTAAGGGAATGGTTTCCTAAAATGGATTCTGTAGAATTTCTCATACTCTTCTATCTCACACATAAACACACACTTGCACACATTATATTTCTTTTCTCTAACGCGTAAACACAAACTTGCACACAATATATTCCTTTTCTCACACAACAACACATACTTGCACATATTACATTCCTTTTATACAACATGTCAACACAAACTTACACATAATATCCCTCTCGCACACATACTCTATATTAATTAACTATTTATTCGTATTAAAAATATAATATTTAAAAAATTAATCAAGTATAAAAATAAAATATAATATTATCAGCAAACTAAGAAATACACACGGGATAAAATATTTTAATTCAATACTCAAATTCAGATGATTACCAAACAGATACAACTTTATGAATTCAACAAATTAAAAATTCAACACTTAATTTTTAGTATTCAGATTTCAGTTTTACAAACGCACCCTAATACTAAAGTTAAAAAAGTGTAATTTTTGGTCTAAATTAAATTTGTCACCTATATATATTTTAAAACACTGCACTGCCGTGAATAAAACCATTTTGAACATTAACATTCACGTGCTAAAATATCCTAATAGGAATGCGGAGTTAATTAATCATAATGAATTGACACAAAAAAAAAATTATGAGAAATAAATAAAAGATCCAAAATGATTGTGAATGTGTCTCACAAATAACCAATGAGTATAAAAGACAAAGACAAATTCAAAATTAAGAAAAAAAAATATTGATTAGATATTCACGGTATATGCCTCATAAAAAATGAATAAATTGTGCTAGTTTAGTTACTAGCTTTTGATTATTGTATTGTGGCAATCAAATGTAAATTCATTAAAAATAAATAAAAAAGGCCTCCATTGATTTTGAGAGAAAATGATTTAACGACAAATTCAATCTCAACAATGGAGAAAAAGGAAAGAAATTTCACATAATATAAACAAAGACTAATTATACACTTAGGCTGCTTTCCTTCTATAGGAAAAATAAACAGCTGCTTTCCTTCTACAGGAAAAAATAATAAGATGTTTATATTTACTACGTAATTTTGTTTGGAAAGTTTTACAGTCCCTTTTAGGGAATCATTCTCTTGTACTTTAAATATTTGTATAGTACAAAATCATGTGTTTTAAAATTTTATACTGTATGAATTTTTAAATCCAATGAAATGATTCTCTAAAAAAAGGTTGTAGAATTCTCTAATTTTTTTTATTAATGTCCAATAATATTTAGATTGAATATTACTTGATAAATTTAGAATACTATAGATGTTAATTCTCACATTTAATACACGTGAAAAAACACGTGCATTTTAGTAGTATATTCAAATGTGGTGGGAACTATTTACTTTTTCAAGGTGAACAATTAAATTCAAGCTTCAGAACTTTGTATCTAGGTTTTCGATGCAGCTACTGGGGACATTGATATTGTGACAAACAGAACAAGGATTGTTGATTTCACTCAGCCTTTTGCTGCTTCTGGGCTTGTCATAGTTGCTCCTATTGAAAACTCAAAGGCAAATTCATGCATGACATAGTTTGGGTCTTCCTCAAACCATTTGAACTGAAACTGTGGGCTGTCATTACAGTTTCTTTTGTGATAATAGCTGTAGTTATATGCATAATTACCGAAAACTTTCCCTACTCTTACGAACTGTGTTTTTATTCATGCATATCAAAATGCGATTCATTTGCATTTCAAAACACAACAATTCATGTTTCACAACGTCAAAGGTAGTGATTCTTTATTAGGATAACAATGCTATGTGTCTTCTTTTTTTCTTAGAAAAAAACTCTCTTAATTTACCTAATTAGAACTAATTAGTATTAGATTTTATTTTTCATTATTGTTAAAGAGGATGATGGTTCTGAAAACTTGAGCATTCCTTTTCTGTAGTTATTAAAACTTCAACATTGACTAAATATTGAATACTATCTAACTAATAACTATCACTTTTTCTCTATAATTTAGCTATTTTTCTATAAATAAAAATTATACCTAATACACATGCTTTCTATGGAAATCATAAGAATTTAAAATTTTCCGTATTTGTTGTTTGAAAAACTATTGATTCATAGTCACATATCCACGTGAATATGACCATAGTTATATGTGGTCATATTACGACTCCAAATCGAGCGTATCCTAACATACCGATTAACCTTATTCCTATGTATTTGATACTTTAAGAAATAATTAACGTCTCCTTATATTCGTATCGCGTTTCCTAATGAATCACATTTATAGTAATTATAGTTATATGGATACTTGAACATTGAGTCAATGATGAATTCCGGGGTTCTCCTAAATGACAGCTTATAACCATGTGCCTGTAAGCCCCTTTGCTATCCTTATAGTACATCATCTTTCTCCATTGCACACTTAAATACGTGCTGTGATACTCAAAATGTCCTTCTCATACTTTAACCATGTTAATATTGAGGATTAGAAATTTTTGGGGTCAATTTATAATTAGAACAAAGGTTGGGGGTCAAATCTAAATAATTATACTAGTTTATATACTACTAAACGATTTTCTTCTTCTTATTAATAAGGTTTGTTGCCTAATTTTGCTACTTAGAACAAGGGTTTCACTTCCAAGAGCTTGAGGGAGGAGGAGAAACAGCAAATTCAACCACAAATTTTCAGAATTGAGGTAAGAAATTCCTTCTTTCTTGAGTTCAATTAGTTAATTTGATAGATTAAGAGATCTGGTTTAGGAATTTTTCAAGAATTTAGTGGGTTTCAAAATCCTACCTTATAGTCATGATTTAATGGTTAGAATTGGTGTAATTGGATTTATTTTCTTGCTCTTTGTTGTTAAAGTAAACCTATGGATGTATGTGATGAATTTAAAGAATTTGGATGGTTTTATAACCAAGAAAAAAGGCAAGAAATTTGCTAAATTCGTAGCTAAAAATTCGTAGACAGCACTGCGTAACTTTAGAAAATTGGTCATATCTCAATGTAGGAATATAGAAATTGCACACCGTTTGTTGCGTTGGAAACTAGACTCGCAGTCCTTCAAAATGGTATGAAGATGTTGTTCTGTTTCTCAGTATGATTAACAGCAGTTCGTCCATAAAATTGACTAAAAATCTGGCTCTGCAGCAAAGTATTTTCTGAATTGCGAGCTGTTTTTGAGCAAGTTTCTTGAAACATCTAGTAAATTGAGTCTAGTTTCTATTGGAATCAGTTTTGTGGCTTTTGTACCAATATAACTTGAGTTATGGTCATTTTTGTTCAGCACTATCAGTGCTGAAAATATCATAGCTAGCCTTGCTATGCTATAGATCATGCCTTATTAGAATTTAATGAGGCTAATATTATTGTAGATTACCTTTTAGGCTTTGAGGAGATGGTTTATGTTCTGATTTTATTATTTAGGAAGGATTAACGGGAGTTCAAGTAGATTGGATTTCGAATTGGAAACATTTTGATTACTTGGTAAGTGGCATTTTCATATTTCTATTGTTTTTAAAAACTGATTTCTTAAGTACTTTTATACTAAATGATTGTTAATGCTTTGAAAATCTATTTGTGTATTAAATTGGATTGAGCATATTTGGATAATTTGTTTGGTGATTATATGTCTGTGAATGGTTGTTTATTATACTATCTTTAGTATCATTGGACTCATTAAACTAGTAAAGGAATGAGAAAGGCTATTGAATTGCTACGTTAAGTGTCGGTATGGCTCTTCCACGAGATACAATAGTGGACAAATGGCCCTATTACGGGTTATAATAGTGACCATAGTATGATATCTGGAGCTACGTTTAACCGATATATGGCCCTACCACGGGTAAGAATAGTGGGTTACGGCCTTGTCACGGGTTATAATAGTGATCATAGCATATTCTTTAGCTGAAGGCAAATGAAAAAGAAATAGATTATAAGAATTAAATAGAACAAAATATGAGAAAATATGTTTGTTATAGTTGTGTATGCCATGCATATATGATGCTTGATTGTGGTTGGATTGTTGTGAAATGATTTTCATGAAACGTAATATGTACTTTTAATGTGCTCAATCCAGTGGAGATATGACTGAGTTACTTACTAAGCAATGTTTAAATGAATGCTCATCCCACTTACCTTATTCCCTTGCAGGTGATCATGTTTAGATCGCTTTCTGGCAGAATTTTGATATACTGTCGAGTAGGATTAGTTTTGTTATGTTTCACCTTGTATAGAAAGCTTTGTGTAGTTGTATATATATAAGGCTATGGTGATTTAAGTGTGATGTTGTAGTTGTGCTTTCCTTCTAGGTTGAAAACTTGTAATATTCATGGTTTGAACTTATGTAAATATTTGGGTTTGTGTTTATGTAGGTTGTGTATGTATATTTTGGCAATTGTTACTTATAAACGTGATAGACGGCTTTGTATCCTCTTAGGAGGGTATGCTGGTACCACATTCTAAATTACAAGTTGATTTAATTATGCCGAATTTGGGGTGTGACATTTAGTGGTATCAGAGCCTATGATTTGGGAATTTTCATAAAGCGTTAAGCATGAATTGATTGTTTGTTGGAGTTTAGGTCAAATGAACGTTCTTTCGAGGTTTTTGGATAGCATTAATATCATGACTTTGTACTCTAGGTCATGGAAAGGGCACGAAAGAGGAAAAATATAGATATCGCTACTAGGACTGGAGATGATGAGATTCACGATGCAGAAATGGAGGTCCCACTAATTAACTTAGTGCATGGAAGTAGAAATGCAGCTTCAAGAGTTGACCCGGGTATACCTAGGGCAGAAGAAGCTACTTTTAATGTTGAAACAGCTGCAACTAGCAGTCAGACAGTAGATGTAGGGGTTCTTTTGCATACAATGACTCAAGTGATACAGAATCAAAACCAACAACAGCTACAACAACAGAAATTACAGCAGGAGCAGACACAGAGCTCTTACTTTGATAAACTGTATAGAACTAATGCTCCAAATTTTGAAGGCGGACCTGATCTTGATATGGCATTGAACTGGATTGCGCAAATGGAGACTAAATTTAAGGCTTTAAGGTTTCCAAAAGATGTGAGGTCCAAGTGGTTATTCCATTCTTGGTAGGTGATGCAGAAAACAGGTCCGGAGATCAATGGAACCAATGATCGACGTTGCAGAGAATGATATAACTTGGGAGGAGTTCAAGGAGATGTTTCTTGATCAATACTTCCCAAGAGCCTTAAGGAAGAAAAGGCAAAATAATTTATACAGCCTGAGGCAGACCGAAAATATGATAGTGCTTCAATATGCAAATAAATTCACTTCTTTGGGACGTTTTTGCCCAAAAGTGTTTGAAGATGAAAAAGGAAAAGATGGACCGGTTTGAACAAGGTCTAAGAGAAGAAATTGGGTGCCAACTAGCTTCACATAAATTCACAACATTCAAGAATATTTATGATGCCGCGTTAGCAGTGAAATGTGATTCAAATTGAATGAAGGTGAAAGAAGTATTGGCAAGAAGCCAAGATGGATGATTGGGTCTAGTCAAGTTGTTAGAATAAGACAACAGGGTATTTTTCAAAATGCCAACAAAAGACGAGAACTTGTAAATTCTGATGGAGGTAAGCTGAAACAATGTGAGACTTTTAGCTGAGCAAGAAGTTTCATTGAGGAGAGTGTAGAATGAAGACCGGAGCTTGCTTCTTTTGTGGCCAACGTGGCCATATTGCAAGGAACATTCCAAATAAAACTAGTGAAAGAAGAGTCAAATTTTCTAAATCAGGCGAACAAGGACCAAAGACCAATGCACAAGTATTTGCTATGACTAGCCAGGAGGCGGATATCTCTGATAATGTGGTTACAGGTACGATCCTAATAAACTCAACCCCGGCCTAGGTGTTGTTTGATTGTGGAGCCATTCATTTGTTCATGTCTAGAAAATTTGCTAAAAATTTGAATCTTAAATGTGAAAAATCGTATGATCCCTATTATGTTGCTACCCTATGAAAAAGGTAATTGTAACTGATTTAATATTTAGAGATTGTCGCGTAGATATAGGTGGTCATGAATTGAGAGCAGATTTAGCACAAATAGACATGGATGATTTTGATATAATTTTAGGGATGGATTGGTTAACCAGAAATCATGCTTATATTGATTGTGCTCGAGGAAAAAGGTTGACTTTTCTTTGTCAGGAAAGAAAAAGTTCTCTTTTCAGGGCAAATTGACGAAACAACCTACACACTCTATACCCATCATTTCTGCCATTAAGGCATTCAAAGCCTTGAGAAAAGGGTGTAGTGGATATCTAGCCCTTATTAATGATACTTGGAAAGAAACATTAAAACTTGAAGATGTCCCAGCTGTACAAGAATTTTCAGATGTCTTTCCAAAAAGAATTGCCAAGTTTACCTCCAGACAGAGAGATTGAATTTGAGATTAATATCGTACCCGGAGCTAGCCCTATTTCTGTAACCCCTTATAGAATGGCCCCTACTGAGTTACGGGAGTTAAAGTTGCAACTCTAAGAATTATTGGATAAAGGCTTTATTCGACCAGTGCGTCTCCTTGGGGAGCCCCAGTCCTATTTGTAAAAAAGAAGGATGGAAGCTTGCGGTTGTGCATTGACTACCGCGTGTTGAACAAAATAACCATCAAGAATAAGTATCCTCTTCCCAGAATTGATAACTTGTTCGATCAATTAAAAGGGGCTACAGTGTTCTGAAAAATTGATCTACGGTCAGGTTATCATCAACTGAAAATTAAATCCGAAGATGTATCAAAAATTGCATTTAGAACAAGGTATGGTCATTATGAGTTTTTGGTCATGCCTTTTGGACTGACTAATGCACATGCAGCTTTCATGGATTTAATGAATTGGGTGTTTAAGCCTTACTTAGACTAATTTGTGATTGTCTTTATTGATGATATTTTGGTCTACTCTAAGACCAAAAAAGAGCAAGAAGATCACTTGAGGACTGTACTAGGGATTCTGAGGAAAGAGAAGCTATATGCTAAATTCAGCAAATGTGAATTTTGGTTCAAGAGTGTAGCATTTTTGTGTCATGTAATATCAGAGAATGGTGTTTCGGTTGACCCTAAAAAGATTGAAGCCATTGTTGATTGGCCTCGACCAACTAATGTGACTGAAGTTAGAGGTTTTTTGGGGTTGGCTGGATGTTAAAGCTAAGATACTATAGAAAATTTGTGGAAGGATTCTCAGTGATTGCTGTTCCTTTAACTTGTTTGACCCGGAAACGATCAAAATTTGAATGGATTTCAGAATGTGAGAGAAGTTTTCAAGAGTTGAAGCAGAAACTAATTTCAGCTCCGATTTTAACATTGCCATCAGGGATGGGAGGTTTTATCATCTCCAATGACGCATCTAGCAAAGGATTAGGGTGTGTTCTTATGCAAAATGAGAAAGTGATTGCATATGCTTCTCTCCAACTGAAGCCATAGGAACAGAATTTTCCTACTCATGATTTGGAATTAGCGGCTGTGGTGTTTGCTTTGAAGATTTGGAGACATTATCTACATGGGGAGCAATGCAAAATATTTATAGATCACAAGAGTTTAAAATATCTATTTACTCAAAAAGAGTTAAATATGAGGCAACGTAAATGGTTGGAATTGCTTAAAGATTATGATCTGACCATCAGTTACCATCCAGGCAAAGCAAATAATGTAGCAGATGCACATCCAATTGAGCAGAAAGCCTACGTCCAATATGGCTTCTATGTTGACTAAACAAAAGGATATTCTAAAAGAATTAGAGAAGCTAGAAATAGAAGTTGTTGCACCAGTGACTGGACATATGATGGTTGCTCTTATTGCTTAGCCATCATTAGTTGAGCTAATTAAAGCCTCTCAGACAAGTGAAGATGCCTTGATGAAAATAAAACAAAAGGTTAAGGAGGGATCTCAACAAGATTTCCACATTCATGATGATGATAGCCTATAGATGAAAGGTCACTTATGTGTCCCTAACGATCCAAACTTAAGGAAAAGTGTACTAGAAAAAGCTCATAATTCTAAGTTCTCTATACATCTGGGCAGTACAAAAATGTATAGAGATTTGAAACAACATTTCTGGTGGAGTGGTATGAAACGAGAGGTGGCTGAATTTGTGGCCAAATGTCTAGTATGTCAGCAGGTAAAAGTTGAGCATTAATGGCCACAAGGATTACTAAAATCTCTTGATATACCTTGAAGTGTGGAAATGGGAGCATGTTTCTATGGACTTTGTGATTAGGTTGAATAAGACTAGGCAAGGTAATGATATAATATGGGTGATTTTTGACAGACTTACTAAGACTACTCATTTTCTACCTATGCGGGCTACTAGTCACGATGTACATGGATCATATAGTGAGACTTCATGGTGTACCCGTCAGATTGTATCTGATCGAGATCCTCGATTTGTATCTGGATTTTGGGAAAGTTTCCAGCAGGCCATGGGGACCAATTTGAAGATTAGCACAGCTTTTCACCCACAAACAGATGAGCAAACGGAGAGGACAATTCAAACTCTAGAAGACATGTTGAGAGCTTTTGCGATTGAATTTAGAGGTAATTGGGATGAATAGCTCACTCTCATAGAGTTTTCTTACAACAATACCTATCAGGCAAGCATAGGTATGGCTCCCTACGAAGTTCTTTACGGGAGAAAGTGTAGATCTCCCTTATATTGGGATGAGGTAGGTGAGAAACAACCCTATGATTACTTGACCAGAATTAATCCAGTTAAATCTTGAGAAAATTCCATTAATAAGGGAGAAATCAAGATAGCTCAAGACAGAAAAAAGAGTGGGTAGACATGAAGCGAAGGGACCTTGAATTTCAACAAGGTGACTTTGTTTACCTCAAGGTGTCTCCCATGAAAAGGGTGATTAGATTTGGGAAGAAAGGAAAATTAAGTCCACGGTGTATTAGTCCATTTGCAATTCTCAATCGAGTTGGAGATTTGGCGTATAGACTTGCTTTACCTTACGAATAGTCAAGTGTGCATAATGTGTTTCATGTATCATTGTTCAGAAATTATATATTTGATCCCAGTCATGAATATGACCATTGCAGATACAAGAGAACTTGACGTATGAAGAAGTTTCAGTTCGAATTGTAGATTATAAGGCTCAAGTCTCCGTCAGCGTACAATACCGTACGTTAAAGTTCAGTGTCCAACCATACTCCACGGGAAGCAACATGGGATCTAGAAGAGAATTCTCTATGAGAAAGAAATATTCTCATTGTTTCAAGAATCAGGTATGTTAAGTTTCAAGGACGAAATTTTTTATAACGAGGGTAGAATGTGATATCCAAAATATCCTTGTCATACTTTAGCCATGTTAATATTGAGGATTAGAATTTTTTGGGGTCAATTTATAATTAGAACAAAGGTTGGGGGTCAAATCTAAATAATTAAACTAGTTTATATACTACTAAACGATTTTCTTCTTCTTATTTGCCTAATTTTGCTACTTAGAACAAGGGTTTCACTTCTAAGAGCTTGAGGAAGGAGGAGAAACAGCAAATTCAACCACAAATTTTTAGAATTGAGGTAAGAAATCCCTTCTTTCTTGAGTTCAATTAGCTAATTTGATAGGTTAAGAGATGAGGTTTAGGAATTTCTCAAGAATATAGTGGGTTTCAAAATCCTAGCTTGTAGTGATGATTTAATGGTTAGAATTAGTGTAATTGGATTTATTTTCTTGCTCTTTGTTGTTAAAGTTCCAAAACCCATGGATGTATGTGATGAATTTAAAGGATTTGGATGGTTTTATAACCAAGAAAAAAGGCAAGAAATTTGCTAACTTCGTAGCTGAAAATTCGCAGACAGCACTGCATAACTTTAGAAAATTGGTCATATCTCAGCGTAGAAATATCGAAATTGTACACCGTTTGTTGCATTGGAAACTAGACTCACAACCCTTAGAAACAGTATAAAGATGTTGTTCTGTTTCTCAGTATATTAACAGTAGTTCGTCCATAAAATGGACTGAAAATCTGGTTCTGCAGCAGAGTATTTTCTGAATTGCGACCCATTTTTGATCAAATTGTGTTTTGAACCGGAAAATGTTTTCTTCTTGAAACATCTAGTAAATTGAGTCTAGTTTCTATCTGAATCAGTTTTGTGGCTTTTGGACAAATATAAATTGAGTTATGGTCATTTTTGTTCAGCACTATCAGTGCTGAAAATATCATAGCTGGTCTTGTTATGCTATAGATCATGCCTTAATTAGAATTTAATGAGGCTAATATTATTGTAGATTACATTTTAGGTTATGAGGAGATGGTTTAAGTTCTGATTTTATTATTTAAGAAGGATTAACAGGAGTTCAAGTAGATTGGATTTCGAATTGTAAACATTTTGATTACTTAGTAAGTGGCTTTTTCATATTTTTATTATTTTTAAAAACTGATTTCTTAAGTACTTTTATACTAAATGATTGTTAATGCTTTGAAAATCTGTTTGTGTATTAAATTGGATTGAGCATATGGATAATTTGTTTAGTGTTATATGTCTGTGAATGGTTGTTTATTATGCTATTTTTGGTATCATTGGACTCATTAAACTAGTAAAGGAATGAGAAAGGCTGTTGAATTGCTACGTTAAATATCGGTATGGCCCTTCCATGAGATACAATAGTGGACAAACGGCCATATCACGGGTTATAATAGTGACCGTAGTATGATATCCGAAACTACGTTTAACCGATATATGGCCCTACCACGGGTTCAATCTAGAGAATGTGCAAGAATAGTGGGTTACGGCCCTGTCACGGGTTATAATAGTCACCATAGCATATTCTTTAGCTAAAGGCAAATGAAAAAGAAATAGATTGTAAGAATTAAATAGAACAAAATATGAGAAAATGTGTTTGTTATAGTTGTGTATGCCATGCATATATGATGCTTGATTATGGTTGGATTGTTGTGAAATGATTTTCATGAAACGTAATATGTACTTTTATTGTGCTCAATCCAGTAGAGATATGACTGAGTTACTTACTGAACAAATGAATGGTCATCCCCCTTACCTTATTCCCTTGCAGGTGATCAGGTTTAGATAGCTTTCTAGCGGAATTTTGATATACTGTCGAGTAGGATTAGTTTTGTTATGTTTCACCTTGTATAGAAAGCTTTGTGTAGTTGTATATATATAAGGCTATGGTGATTTAAGTTTGATGTTGTAGTTGTTCTTTCCTTCTAGGTTAAAAACTTGTAATATTCATGGTTTGAACTTATGTAAATATTTAGGGGGTTTGTGTTTATATAGGTTGTGTATGTATGTTTTGGCAATTGTTACTTATAAACGTGATAGACGGCTTTGTATCCTCTTGGGAGGGTATGCCAATACCACACTCTAAATTACAGGTTGATTTAATTATGCTGAATTTGGGGTGTGACATGTGCACTTTCCATTGCCCATGCCTAGCAGACTTTGCTAATATGGTACATATTAATTTTCTGTCGAAAGAAACTATAAGAACTAAACCATTTAACCTACAGAACTACTTGACTTTTCGTATCATTTTGCTGAATATTTGTCTACTGAAAAGTAATTAACTTCAGCCTAATCTTTTGATGCAGGTTTAGCTTCTCAAATCTCAACTCTGTTCAAGACAAATCGAAAGTACAATATGGCCATAAAAGTTAAATTGTTTTAGCGTCACTCTAGTGTATCCATTGATGTGTTGGGAAAAAATGGGATTGCACAATAGAATAATTCTCCAAGATAATTTTTTCCACCACTTGAATAAATGTTTATTGTAAGACTAATCCAAACAATAAATAAATAAATGAATAAAATCAACAAGTACAAAACATACAAGTTTTTTACGTGAAAAGTCTTTTAATATGAAGAATAAAAAACAATGGTATCTAGTCCAAAAAATATTTCACTATCAACGGATCAATTAGTACAACAAAACTAATATCCAGTAAATATTTAGAATTCAAACACGACCCCCACTCACTAGCAAAAGTGAAATAAAAAAAGCAATAATACAAAACAACCGAAATCACAGGAATAAAAATCCAACTACTAAATAAGAGAAAATAATGATCTGATCATACAAAATGTAACCCATATTGCCAAGAATATTTCATTGAAATCTCATTGCAAACGGAGTAAAATTCACCGTCGTCACAAAATACGAAATTGTTGATTTCCTCCTCTAAATATTGGATTTCGCTATTGGTATTCTAACTTCTTTTCTCTCGTACACGACTGACTTCAATAAGTAGCCCTTTTATACCTTTTTATTGCTGGGTGCATGTGTCACGTGTAACTTTTATTGCTAGAATCACACATGCACACACGGTACTTAATTTGTTTAGGATTAGGATTCCTTTTTTTATTTTATTTTATTTACTTGTGGGCTCCACTTTCTAATTTGAGGATGACTACAATAAACTCCCTCTCCGATTCAATTAGAGTTATTTGTCAAACTAGCAACCAAATGGCAAGTCTCAAACTTTTCTCTTGTCAGAAATTTTGTCAACATGTCTAAACCGTTATCATCAGTATGGATTTTTGAAAGCTCAATCAACTTAGACTTCAGAACATCCCATATCTAATGATACTGAACATCAATGTACTTAGATCTCCCATTGGAAAGTCGAATTCTTACCGAGATAAATAGCACTCTGTCTATCATAGTACAATACACATTGCCTCTAAGTAAAATTGAACTCATGCATGAACTTTTTCATCCAAAGTAATTCTTTGCAAGATTTGGTACTAGCAATAAACTCTACCTCAATAGTAGACAATGCAACACTCAATTCATTCTGCAATTTTGATTGCCATACCACAATTGCCCCTGGGAATGTAATTAGGTACCTGAAATAAACTTTCTTGTGTCAACATGCTCAGCTATTTCTGAATCCGTGTAACCACAAATAACAGGTTTACCAATCCCAAAACATAGTTTCACATCGATGTACCCCAAAAATACCTCATAATCCACTTGACAATATTCCAATGCTCTCTTCGTGTTTTTTCCAAAATCGACTCATAGTACCAACTACATGGACAATATTTGGCCTAGTGAAAACCATTGCATATGTCAAACTCCTTACTACCGATGCATAAGGAATATATTGCAAGTTTTCTTTCTCTTTATCACTAGATGGAGCCTGTCTAGTGTTAAGCATAAAATGCCTAACGAGAGGAGTAATTACCACTTTAACTTTATCCATACAAAACCGTTGCGAAACCTTTTCTACACACTTTTGTGAAGGCAACCATAACTCCTTAGCCACTCTATCTCGATTAATCTGTATGCCAAGAAGCTCTCAGCCTTCCTGGTTTCAAGTCTTTCACGGTAAAAACTTGCTGAGTTTTTTCTTCAACCTATCAATTCTGTAAGAATTATGGCCAACAATCAACATGTCATCAATATAAAGTAGTAAAATGATAAAGTCATTGTCAGAGAACTTTTGCACAAATACACAATATTCGGAAGTAGTCTTCCTGGATCATCACAGACTCAAACTTCTTATACCACTGCCTAGGAGCTTGTTTTAGACCATACAAGCTTTTCTTCAACCCACACACTAAATTTTCTTCACCCTTTACCACAAAACCTTTCGGCTATTCTATATAAATTTCTTCCTCCAAATCACCATAAAGAAAAGCAGTTTATCCATTTGCTCTACCTCAAGATTAAGACTAGCTACCCTTGAAATTCATTCACCTGGTAAAAAATAGAACAACTTTCTTTGTACTTCATATTCATTGGCTGTTTCATTAAGAACAACTTATTGTTGCCTGATTTTGAAGCATACAAGGACTCAAACGTTTCTCTCACAGGGTTCTAAATTTTTTGTCATTGGCGATGGGATTCAAAATATTATCATCTACCCACTGTCAAATGAAGCCACAAACCATCTTGTGCTAAAAAACCTAATTTGAATCTGACATGGATTCAGGTTTCTCATTAGTGGACACCGGTAAGTGTAATTTTCTCACAAATAGTAGATCCTTCATCTTGCCCTTCCATTTTGATAGTTAGGACCATTCAAGCTGATCATCCTATTGTGATTGAGTTCCATATTTAATCAAGAAAAAAATCCCCAGCAGGTATAACCCTGCTTTGATACCAATTGTTGTGAAAAAATGGGAATGCACAGTAGAATAATTCCCCAGGATAATTTTTCTACCACTTGAATAAATCGTAAGACTGACCCAAACAGTAAATAAATAAATCAATAAAATCAATAAGCCTTGAACACACATGATTTTTACATAGAAAACCCTTTCAAAGTGAAGAGTAAAAACTAAAAGACATAGTCTAGAAAATATTCTTTCTAGATCAACGGATCAATGAGTAAAGCAAAATAAGTCTCCACTAAACACCTAGAACTCAAACACGCCCCTACTCGCTACCAAAAGTGAAATAAACAAAGCAACAATACAAAACAACCCAATCACAAGTATAAAAGTCCAACTACTAGACAAGAAAAAATAATGATCTGACTATACATAATGCAACCTATACTGTTGAAAATATTATACTAAAATCTCACTACAAATAGAGCAAAATTCACCATCGAATCAAAGAACAAAGTTCCTAATTTCCTCCCCTAAATATTGGATGCCGCAACTACTATTCCAACTTCTTTTCTTCCATTTGTGATTGTCAATAAGCAGCCTTTTATACTTTTTTATTGCTAGGGTCACGTGCCACTTTTACTCCTAGAATCACACATGCATACACGACACTTGATTTGTTTAGAATTAGGATCCTTTTTCCTTATTTTATTTTATTTGCTTGTGGGCTCCACTTCTTCATTTGAGGAGGACCACAACATACGATGCAGATCAAGTACTGATAATAATGTGATAAATTTGTATTTTTCATAAAGATTCTAAACCGGCCTTAAACTATGGGAAACAGTGGAGGTTCCTTTCTTGTTGATAGTCTTTTCTCATCAATGTCTCTTCGATTTCGTATCTGCAATTTGTTACATAAAAAAAAACCAAAATAATATATGATTTTTCCATTTTACGACATTATTATCATAAACAATATTGCAATGTAGGATGAAAAGTTAACTTGTTTTGTTAATTTCAGAGGAAAACGCAGTAAACCCACTGCCAAGGATGGTAATGGTGGTAATGGCTCTTCTTGTTGATGGTTATTACATCAAACTATAAAGCAAGCTTGACATCAATCCTGACAATTCAGCAGCTGTCATCACCAATCACAAGAATTGACAGTTTGATTGCAACTGATTGGTATATTGGTTATCAAGTTGGCTCATTTTCTTACAACTATCTAACTGACAATTTGAAAATACAATGATCAAGACTTGTTGTCTCTAGGCTTCCTAGAAGAATATGAAACGGCCCTACGGCAAGGACCAAAAACTAAATGGATGGCTGCTATTGTGGACAAGCTTCCTTACATAGAATTGTTCTTTCCAAGTGCACTAATTTTGGAATCGTAGGACAACCAATTATGAAAGGTAAATCGGGATTTGTACGTGCTAACTTAATATTATTTGGATGCTAGAGTTTGTCTGAAACAAGGTTCTCTTATCATAGTACTCATTACAAGTTCATAAGAGACAGTTGATCAACATTTCCAAATTTTCATTCTACTTTTCAAGATTAATATTTCTAATACCTATTCATCAATTTCATTTTTAGGGAAAAAATTAGTATATATTATTATGTTACTAACATATTTGTAATAGATTACTTCAGTTGTCCATATTAATCAGCTAATTTGTAATACCCTATGGGATGAGTTTCAATCACCTAATAAGCCCTTCCCAATTAGCATCTAACTTATGATTTTCATTTGCACAACTGACTTATCATTTTTCCATAATACAAGATCTCTTGGATGGAAATATCTTACTCAAACATCAGAATGATAGTACTTTTTAAAAATTATTGTTTATAAATTGCTTCTCGGATTACAACAATTACCCTTTGTTCTTCTAGAAAATCCAAGTCAATATTCCTGACCTCATCATTGTTGATATGATTGGAGTTAATAAATCTTGCTGATAGAACTCCTACCTCTGGGAGATAATGGTTTCAGATCCATATGTCACACTGAAAAGTGTTTCGCCATGAAGTGTTCGGGGAGTTGTTCGATAAGACCACAAAATACTCAAAAGCTTCTCAGCCTATGCTCCTTTTGCTCGATCGGGGTGCATCTTTAGTCTGATTGAAAGAGTTTGGTTAGATAGTTCATCTTGATCATTTGCTTGAGGATAAGCGAAAGAAGTAGTATGCATTCAAACTCTGAATTCTTCACAAAATGGCCTAAAGGGTTTCCCTACAAATTGAGTTTCATTGTCTGAGATGTTGTGATAGAGGAGAAATTTCATATCGGTAAACAATATTCTTTTAGAAGAACTTCTTTACAATTGAGCTTGAAATTGATTTGAGAGATTCAGCTTCAATCTATTTAGAAAAGTACTCAACAGCTACTATTAAGTTTCTTGTATTTCTTGTTCCTCTCGAGAATGGTCCCAATATATCTAGTCCCCATTGCTGAAAAGGCCAAGATCTGAGAAAGAAAGTCATTTATATAGCTAGCTTATGGATAATGGGAGCATGTACTTGGCATCTATGACAATGCTTTACCAACTGATAAGCACCATTGTACATAGTAGGCCAATAATAACCCATAAGCATTGTTTTTAGAGCAAGACTCTAAGCTCCTATATGATTCCCACAGATTCCGCCATGTAGTTCCTGGAGCACATAGGTAGCCTCATCGGGTGACAAGCAACGCAACAGTAGAGATAGATATAAGTGTGGATACAATATTCCTTGGTGCACTTTATATCGCATTGCTCGGATGCACAATCTCCTCGCTGCTTGAACTCTATCTGTTGGAAATGTTCCTTAAGTCAAATATTCAACAATGGGTGTTATCCAGTTTGGTTCATTATTGATCTGAGCTATCTCTAGCTCATCGATAGCCCACTAAGTCTTTACCTCAATAAGCACTTCCTTAATTAGATGAGCATAAATAATAGAAGATAAGGCATTAGCATGAACATTCTTAGCTCGAGGAATCTTGATGAATTCTACTTCTTCAAATTGTTGTTTGAACTGTTTAATCTTTTTGAGATATTTTTGTAGAATTACTCCTGGAGCTTCAAAGTTTTCGAGGATTTGATTCACAATTAATGAAGAATCACTATTAATCTGAAATCCTTGGGCACCTAGATTTCGAACAAACTCCACACCTGTAATGACATCCTCATATTCTGCTTCATTTTTTGTTGCTCGAAACTCAAACCAAATAGCATAAGTAAATCGGTTTCCCTCGAGCATCTGAATAAAAATTCCATCTCCCAAATCTGTTTCACTAGATGGTCTGATCCATCCACATGCAATTCCCAAATTAGGAATTCTTCTTGTTTACACTCAACTTGTTTCTCTATGCACAACCGCATTTCTGTTTTTCTAAGAAAGTACTTTCAACAATAAAATTAGCTAGAGCTTGTACTTTGATTGCCAAACGTGGTTGAAATTTGAAATCTTGTTCAACTAGATCAATCGAACACTTAAGCATACGCCTTGACACATTTGGCTTGGCAAAATATGTCTTAAGAGAAAATTTTGTGTTGACCACGATTTCGTGACTTTGAAAGTAAGGCTTCAATTTCCAAGCTACAACAAGAGAGAAGGCCGATTTTTCTATGTTTGAATAATTCAGCTTGGGGCCTTGCAGAACTTTGCTGACTAAGTAGATCGAGCGTTGAACCTTGTTTCGTTTGGATGCTAGAATAGCACTTATAGCAGCATGGGTAGCTAAAAGATACAATGATAGGACCTCATTTTCTATTGGAACTGTCAGACAAGGAATGTTAACCAGATCCTGAACTGTTTTAACTCCTCGAAAGCTTGTTGGCACTGTTCAGTCCATTCAAAGTTCTTGGCCTTCTTGATCGTCTGGAAGAAAGAAAGTCCTCGTTATTCAGATTTGGATAGGAATCGGTTGAGAACAGCCATTCACCCGATCAGACATTGTACCTCCTTTATTGAATTAGGAGGTTTCATGTCCATAATGGCTTGAACCTTCTAGGGATTTTCTTTGATTTCTCATTAAGACACCATGAATCCCAAGAACTTCTTAGAAGGTACTCCAAAAGTGCATTTTAGTGGATAAAGTCAGAGATTAACAGATCTCATAATCAAGAAAACCTCTCTGAGATTCGAAAGGATATCTTTATAAGTCCAACTTTTTACGACCATGTCATCCATATAAACCTCTATATTTCTCTCGATCTATTGCTTAAACAACTTGTTAACCAGGTGTTGATAAGTTGCCCCTTCAATTTCTAGGCCAAAGAGCATAGTTTGATAACAATAAGTACCATTGTTAGTGAGGTGAATGCAGTTTTTTCCTCATCTTCTTTACTGAGAAAAATTTGATGATACCCTTTGTATGCATTTAAAAAGTGCTCGACATTAAATCCAACGAACGAATCTACTACAGTATTGATTTGAGACAAAAGGTAACTATTTTTAGGAGAGGCTTTGTTAAGATTAGTATAATGGATACATATATGCCAGTTTGTATTTGGCTTTCAGGATTCGAAAGCCAGGTTGGATACAAAACTTCTCGGATAATTTGTGTTATAAGAACTTTATCGACCTCGACCATTAATGCCCGACAACATTTAGGCTCGAAAATTCTTTTCTTTTGTTTAACGAGTTTGTAGGACGGGTCGATTTCTAAATCTCTTGTGGTATTCCTAGTATATCTGTTCATGACCAGGCAAAAATGTCTTGGAACTCAAAAAGAAGTTGTAACAGATCAGTCATCAGGGTAAATGACATGGCAGAGTAAACTAATAACTTCCTATCAGGATGCTCAGGATCAAATGAAATTTCTTATAGATTTATTGGCAATTCGGTGACTGCATCATCTGTTTCATGAGATTCTGGTTCAACAGCTAGTTCCTTCGGTATCTTGCTTGAACATCATTTATTCTTAGTAGGGACCCGAGCAAGTTGGTCTTCCGAGGTCTTTTTCCTAAGTGACATCATGTAACATTCCCAAATTTCTTGCTATCTCCCAAAACTCGTCCTTTAGTCCTGTCTTTAAGGATAAATTTTATCCCTAGATGATAAATAGATGGGAGAATAATAAACATATATTGTGAAGGTCGGCGCAAGATCATGTTGCAAGCGGTAACTTTTTTTACTAACACAAAATTTATCATTTCAGTTCTGGAATGAGGGATTTCTCCAACAGTTAAGGGCAATGTCACTTATCCTTTAGTATTGACAGAATCTCCAGTGAATCCAATCAAAGGAGTTTTGATTGATCGGATGTGTTTGTCAATGATTCCCATCTTTTCCTAAGCATGCCCATAGATTATATCTACTGAATTGCCGTTGTTACCTATTAATGAAAACTTTATGTACTCAAAAATCCCTCAACTTTGCATGAATAACAATTGAATCTGCATAGGGATTCTGATCTAGAATGGGACCCTGATCAGTAAAACTGATATTTAGATGTTATCGTGGTTTTTTGGACATGATTTCTCCGGGAAGAATTTGCCAAGAATATCATTTCCTTGCATTGGTAGAATCTCTACTAGTACTTCCTCCAGCTACGGTTTTAATAACTCCATCTACATCATTATTTTTGCGAGGAAGGCCTCGTTAATCGTTTGGGCGTTCATTTAGTGTCCCATAATTTGGCCGAGGAGCTAACCGATCATATCTAGCAGGACACTTTTCATTACGTCGAAACTATTCAACAACACGAAGAATGTATTCCTGCTAGTGTCCATTCTTGATTGCCCTTTCTATTTCAATTTTTAGATCATTGCACTTATCAATACCATGTCCATGATCTCCATGATGAGCACAATATTTAGATTGGTCTCTCCATAGTATTATGAACGAAGAAATGGGAGCTGGTGGTTGAAGAATTTCGGAGTGTTTGACCTGGTACAAAATTTCCTTACGAGAAGTATTGAGATGAGTGAAATCTTTATCAGGCAAAACTGAGAATTTTTTGAATCGTCTAGTCTCTAAAGTGACTTAGCTCGCTAGAATAGGTGGTCGAGTATTTAGGGAACTGGATTCTTTGTGATGTCTTTTCTTATTTTATTCTACATGACGATCAGAAATATGTTGATTCTTGTTTCGAGGTTCATTTAGTTCCCTTTTTGCTCGATTTGATTCTTCTCCCTTTATGTAATTATTTGCTCATTGGATGACCTCACAAAAAGTCTGTAGTACAGCTGAAGCAAGATCGATATTAAATATCCCTGGCTTAATTCCACTCATAAAGGCAAGAATGAGCAGTGTTTCATCGGTATTTCTGATTTGAACTACTTCATCATTAAAACGATCGATGTAATGTTTAAGTGTCTTCTCTTGTTGTTGCCGAATAATCAGCATATGCGACGGTGAATTCTCTTTGGATAGTTTTTTTACTCATAAAATGCATGAGAACTTCTTTTCTAGATCAGTGAATGAATCCACCAAGCAAGGAAGAAGTTATTTGAACCATTTTTGGGTTGATTCTCTTAGCGTGATTACGAACAGCTTACAAGTTATGGCATAAGAGTAACCAAAGAGTCTTGTAACAGATGACACATGGGCAATATGATCTATCGGATTAGTTGTGTCTTTATAAATGTCCAAATCTGGCTATTTGAAATGAAGGAGGATCTGCTAAGCTTGAATGGCTGGAATAGACGGATCTTTATCCGTAAACAGTTCAACAATAGGAGTCACCTTTTTTCCTAAGAGTTCGTGCTCCATTTGTTCAACTTTTGTTTTAAAGCATCATATTTTTCTTTTAAATCATCAACTGGTTGCACGATAGGCTCAATGTTTTTCTTTGGATGAGGACCTATTCGATCAAAAATAGATCATTCACGTCTGGGAACGGGAGACAAGGCTGAAACATGCTATCCATGATGATGGGAACTACTTGCTATTTCTTCACCTATAAACTTTTGACTAAGTTGATTTTCATTAAGATGTTGATTCTCAACTAAGTCTTTAAAGGTTTGAAAAGTATTGGTAAATAATTCAAGCAATTCTTCCTTGGTAGGAATTGAGCGTTGTTGATGGTTTTCTATTTCTGGATCGAAAGCATCTAATGGAATTGATTTCCCCTAATTGATTTTCATTTTTGCTGTGATTTCGCTTTTTGTGAGAACGATTCTTCATAATTTCAGCTCAAAGGTAAGAGAAACAATGGATGTTTTCTTTTGTCGTTCCCACATACGGCAAAAATTGGCGATGTTAAAATTTGTGTAGATATGTAATAATAATTTGTTAGAAAAAAAAAAGAGAGTAAGTAATGTAATATTTTATTATGGCCAAATGGCTTGTTCTTAGTTGGTCCTTACAAATGAGGGGTGACCTCTATTTATAGTGATTTTCTTACATGTGTACCGATTTTTTGGTCGGTTAATTCTCAGTTAAATTGCTCAGTTATTTGAGCAATGTACGGATTTTAATTTCATGGTTGGTCTATCTAACCTATTTATGGTCTAAGGTATTATCCGAGCTACTTGCTCTTCTTTGATTTTATCCAGTCGAATAATTCTAATGTGATCATTCCGTCTTGACACATTTCAGTTCTGTAATGTGTCATCACCTATCAATCAGAAAGCTAGGAGAAACTGAGCCTTCTGAGCTGATTAGTAATAGGAGAAGACCAAGGTTTCTCAGAATTGCCACATTTTAAATCCACAATTTCGACCATTCGAATTCTTCTCCTCTCTTGGCTACCTCTAACTGGAGTTCTGTCCAAGGAAATGTCTTCTGATTCCAGCATTGGAATGGATTGCACAGATGGTCGTTGATAGACTCTCTTTCGAACGCTTCCTGCCGGCTTTCTCTTACTACTAGCATTGCTAGTTTTGCAAGTAGTGCGGTTTTTCTGATCAGATTTATTCTTCATCACTTGTCTTTAGTTCTGGACTCACAACAATAGACTGAAACTGGAACAGTGGATGGTCTTGTTTTGGACGTTACGGAGTCTAATTCTTGCATCATAAGAACTCTTACTTCGCCAGTACTTCCAACACCAAATCTTGGGCCTTTACATTCTTCCTTATTTACTCCCCTTCTGTGGACCATTTCCTTCATAGTTATAATATATTTTCTTGATAGGAAAATCCCTTTTGAGTCCTGAAGAGGGTTTATCTCAATGTTCTGCAAAAAGACTTGAGAACATCATGAGCAGTCAGAATTAAATAAAGAATTGCAAACAGAGACTATGCATTTCAAGAAAGGATCCAACTTGAGAAATAAGTCTGATTTCTGAGGATGAAATGAAAGTCAAACAATATATTTGCTTCTCCAGAAAATTAGTTAATAATTATAGACAAGAATTTGATTAGCTAGGTGATCATAACAAATTGTTGCAAGGGTAAGATGAAAATTGATCGATCACTAATGAAACAGTTGTTAGCCAGGTCATTAATTACTTAATATCAAAATTAAGATGGTTTTCCTTTGGATACACGAAATGAAACTGAAGTTCAAGCCATACACACATTAAAAATAAATAAATAAAGAACGCAGAGAAATTAAAGCAGTAGCAGCTACTTTTCTTGCATTTACTGATGGAGGATCCACCACAACACACATATACAACCAACTTGATCTTTTCTAATGAACAGATTATAGGATTTTTAAGCATTAGAACCTATGCGGATTTATGAGAAACATTTATATGAAAAAGATGTAATTTGAGTACATACCAGGAGGAGGGAGAAGGTGCAAGATGGTTGATTCAGATTTCAGAATGGTGCATATAGAAAGGCCTTAAAAACAATGTCAATAATTTGTTGACCTTTTCAGCAGCCCAAAATTATGGGTGGACAAAATGGGAGAAAGTACAATTGGAATCATTAGGCTAGTGACAGCTAACAAGTAACAACCTTAAAATAGTTGTAGTAGGCATTCAGCCAACCAGATTAGGGGCCGACCAAATAAAGATAATAATTGGTCAAAGCCTAAAAATCCAAATTTTTGATTAATGGGGGAATCATATCAACAGTTTTGTTCGTAAGATATCAAAATAGATTATTTGCTAACTCCGTGCCGGACATAATGGCTGCAATTTTTTTTTTTATTTTTTTAATTCATGGTTTCCTATTCTCAATGCTATTCCACAATCAAGACCACTTGCTGAATCTATGATCTATTTCAATAAATTCGTTAATATCTTCTTTTTATAAAGAAATTGAGTATTTATAGCATAAATGATGAGTTCAATTTTATTTTTTTTTTCCAATTTGAGAATCAAATTTAATCGCGTTAAGTACGTATCATAATGCTAGATATAAACGATTTTGTTATTTCGAAAATACTATTTATAAATTAATTTTTTTACATTATTGATATACAAAATTATTAAACACAAAACGGCTGTAAATATTTGATACACATACAAAATAATATTTTAAATTTAAACAACTATGTGACATACATCTATCACACGAATTAAAATTTTCAACCCTGAGAAGAGATTAATATATCATTTATCTAAATCAACAAATTATGAAATAAAAAATTGTAGGCCCTAAATAAACTAAACTACAAAGTGGGAAAATCCATGTGATGCCCCTAATTGAGCAGACTAATATGATTCTTGGTCCCATTCTTAATCAGATTGAGAAGAGGTGTTCAATAGTTGACTATTTTACAGATGGGAGCATGTCCCCTACGCTGTGACTGTGTTTCTTGCTTATGGATGGTTTCATGCATGTGAAGTAATAAAACAACACATGTTTTACGTTGGGAAAACAATCATAATACTCACTCACATTTCACATTTATATTTTTATAGTCCCTTACATTTAAATTGATATATGTTAGTCTCTCACAAATTTCAAACACACTATTTTGGTCACTCGACACAATTATAGGTATAGTTTGGCCTGAAATACTCAAATGCGCATCATATATTACATTTTTCTATAAGTAAAATTGACAATACACAAATTCTAAATACTAAACAATACTACCTATAACATTTTCCATCTACCATCCCAAAATTCTCACCTATTATCATTATCTCTATTCCCTTCCCTCGCTGCTTCCTTCTACCACATCCTACTCCAATAGCCCAATCTTCTTTTTTTGGGATAATTAGCATTTAAATTTATATGTTGCCAGTTTTGTTCTTAAAAATATTATATGTGATACACGTGATTATTTCAAACTAAAATATGTCCGTAATTATATCAAGGGACTACAATGACGTTTTGAATTTGTAAGAGCCTAAAATACATCATTTTAAATGTGAGAGATTAAATAAGTACAAACATTAAATATGAAGGACCATTAGGGTCATTTTCCCTTTTATGTTAGTGTTTCCATATTATTTTTTCTTTTGAAAACCTCCAGGCTCGTGGATAATTTCATGCATGTGAAGTAATAACACAAGTGTTTTACGTTAGTGTCTCCATATTATTTTTATAATTTCAAAACATCCAGTTTGGGAAGATAAATATAATTAACCCTTTATTACATATATATGAAAAGTAAGCTTATCAAGATGAAGAGGTTGAACCTTTTACTTTTCTATTTTTTTTTTTTAATTCAGGGGCAAATCTAGTTGGCACTAGACTACTGTAGGTGCTATCCATACTTTTAGCCAGGAGATTCTTATATGTCCATGGATCTTCTTGTCGATCTTGCAATCTCAAAAGAATTATACGTGTAAAATTATATATATGATTATTTGAAAAAGTGATAATGTGATTTTTATTTTGGCCACAAGGCCGCAAATCAGTTACTTGCTCTAAAGTCAGAGGGGAAACTTTCCTCCCACTTAATATCTTATAGATATATTTTTTTGTGTATAAATTTTAGGAGATGATTACTAGTTTCATTCCCTTTTCTATGAATTAAAGAGAAAGACGCAAAATCAAGAAAAAACACTAAGCTCCAAAATATCTTCTAGAATTGTATGAATGATTATATCTTCTCTACCTCTTTGTTGTGAATTTTATTTGCAATCGATTTACAATCTAATTGCATTTCAATCTTCTTCATGTACTTCATTTGCACAAATCAGTGCTTGTCTCACTTCTGATGACCGGGACGGGCCTGGCCGGCATTGCGTGGCCCAGGCCCCTCCCATCTCCTTGGCCGACGGGTTGGCCCGACCCACTGCCACCTCTACCTTGGTTATTACAATTTAAATTAAATAATAACAAAAAGTTCTTGCCTAAGATAAAGTGACTGTGGTATAATTAATTGAGTAAAAGAACTTTTAAGTAATATGCATATGCAAAAGAAGCTGCAATGAAAATGACATTCAAAAATGAAAAAACCAAAAGAAATTTGGTTTTTTCATTTAAAATCAATTTTTGGTTTTAATTGAAATGATGTAGTTTTAGGGGAGAAAAAAAAAACAAAAATGACTTCAATTCTATCTATTCCATCTTTTTTGTCTTTTTATTTTATTTAATTTATTTTTTTATATATTTTTGAGAAAAAAATAGAAACATATTGAGTAGTTGACTGAATCTGGAAAAAGTGTTTTATTTGTGTAGAACTTGTTTATTAAGCACCAAAGAAAGAACTAGCCAAATATAAATTTACTAATTATGTGGAAACATGCGTGTTTAAAATTATTGAAACCCAAATTGGCTAGTAACTTTGGCATTCCATAAAAACACTTAGGCTCTTCATCATCACCTTCATTAATCAAAATGACTTAATATAACAGAATGTAATTTTTACTGCAAAAAAGTAAGTACAACTATTTTTTCAGATAGAATGTATAAAAAATTAAATCAGAATATAAAGCAAAAAAATGTATTACAGTCGTTAAGGTAACCAATAATAATGATTGGTAGTGAAAAAAATGAATTAACAATTTTGAAATTTGAAAGTACTTTGTTTTTGAATTATAGAGTACCAAAAAAAGTGAAACGTGTTTATGGTTATTGAGCTAGGTATATTGAATTATATGATCGTAGAATGAAAACTTAGTAAACAGAAGATTAAGCAAGCTATTTGCACAATTGTTAGGAAAAGGACACTCTATGTAGCGGTCGGTAGTTTAGGCTTAGTGCTGCGTGTACTAAATTGGAGACATGTTAAAAGATCAAATAACTTTAAAAACTAAAAGTAGTTTCAAAGAAATTTGTAGAAAATTGAATACGTTTTAAATAATTCAAAGAATTTTAAAACTAGTAGTAGTACACAAATATGAATATAGTTACTCAATTAAAAGTATATTTATTGATCAAATCACTATTGGCTTTAGTTCTTAAACTTAGGAGGTGTTTGGTTTATGGGTATAAGAGGGGGAATGGGAATCAAAGTTAGTGATACCCATATATGGTGTTTGGTTGAATACTATGGGAATCATTTTATGGGAATGAAAGTGTTAGAAAATACTTACTTTCATTCCCCACTTGTGGTATGGGTTTCAAGTTGAGTAACTTATTAATATAATGAAACCCATTCCTATATTAAAACAAACAAGTAGGTCTCTCAAGGGGGAATGATATAAACCCATACCAATAGTGCGATTTATGATTCCGATTCCGATTCCGATTCCGATTCCGATTCCCGAATGTGAAACGAACACCTCATTAGATCACATCATTATTATATTTTTATACATTATAAAAAATTACGTAATTCTATACATAGATTTATGAATAGTGATTGAATTGTTATTTTTAAATCGCACGATCTAGTATTACACATACTTATATTATAAGTTATCTAATTGTCCTGTAAAATTGCAAAATATAGTTTCAGACAAACGTAGATTATTATTAATTGTAAAATACATTATATTAATGTTGTACATAATTATACTATTAATTATTGAATTGTTACTTATAAAATATAGAATATAGTGTCATACGTATATTAATTATTAATACTTGTAACTTAAACAATATTATAGTCTTATGTAGTTTGGGCCTTATAAAACTTGACATTAATAAATCAACTTTACATTTTTTTTTGTCAACTTTTTTGTTTTTTACTATTTCATTATTTTAACTATTCGAACTATTATTAGTATTCATCAGTATTTACACTAATAGCCTATTGATTTTTTTTTTTTTTTTAATATTGTTCACACGTATTTGTGTTAATTTTTTACACCATTCATTACGATTGCCCAGGTCTTAATTTTTATCGACATAAAAAAGGAAGTAACTTCGAACTTCCTAGCCTATTTTGAGGAGTTCAAAATAAGTAAGAGAGTTGACGTTAATGATTTTAAAGAAAGGAAAATAATATAGGGAGTACCTATTGTCTACTTTAGATGTTGATTCTCAACCATAAAAATAAATCAATACTATAAATATTGTCTACCGTCTAAACGGAACCATTAACTTTATATATGTATTTTTTTATTTTTTTTGGCTTCTATTTGACATTAGAAATAAGTCAATACTATAGTTACAGTTGTATTTATACTTGTCAAAAAAAAAAGGGGAAAGAAAAATAAGATTTGCACTTGTTCATTAAACAATGCCAGCCACCAATTTGTTCTCTCTAGTTGACTATTGCAACAAATGTATAATGTTAGTGTTGCACTACTAAGTTTTTGTAACTTCATCATTATTTGGCTTTTCATTTTGCAAATAGTAATTTAGTCATTAACATTTCCAGTTTTCCACATGATTAGACAGTGCCATAGCTAAATATGACAAAACAAAAATTACCATAATGCTAGGAAAAGCTTTGAAACTCTTTGAGCAATGCATATGTAGAACATAGGATGTTCATCAACCCAAGCAAAACTCGAGCCAAGGAATTTCAAATCCTATAATCCAGCAAATATTTGATAAAATTGAAATTCCACAACAAAATTCTCAATACAAAAAAGATTCAAGAATTGAGCTAAAATCAAACTAGAGGCATATATGTATAGGGTGTCTCAGTATTGCTTCCAATAGTCAGACCTTCTACTTTCGTTCAACTCAAGCAATAGCAGCATATCCTGAAAAGTTAAAAAAAAAAAAAAAAAATCAATAAAAACGGCACCTTAAATGTTATACTGATACAGAAAAATTCACCCAAAAAAAACAAAAATACTAAAAAATTAAAAACCTCTCAGCATGTGTTGTTTTGGGAAATGAAGTTACTGCTTTCTTGGAAAACCACTTGGCTTGGCTATGAGCTTTTGGAACCGTAGATTCGCTGGATGAGAGGAATTTTTGTAAATCCTAGATTTGAGAAGAAGAAAAATAGCGAACCAATCGAAATTCGTTATCCACGGGGACTTTTCCAAACCCTAGATTTGCTTTGTCGATGACAGGTTGGATATGGAGGTGGAGGTAGCGAAGAAAGCAGAAAAGAATTGGGAAAACAAATAGCAAAGAGAGAAGGGGTAACAGGAAGAGTGGAATACTGTCCACTCCTTAATTTACACTATTTATAATCGACCCATTTTCTTAAATTTACACATTTCAAGATCCGTGCATGACCCGAATTGAAGGGCTGTATCAATTTGGAAATGGAATTTTTTGGTCTAACCAAATAATTGAACCTATAGAACTGGCCGACCCTTAGAATTGGAGTCAATTCTGATTTAGTTGTGAAAAGCATTACCTAAACACTAGAATTAGAATTGAGGCCACCAATTCCAATTTTATGGTCCCAATTCCAGTGAACCAAACACACCGTAAGAGTAAATAGAATGCCAAGCAAGGATCGCAAGCAACATCAGAAGCTTTCTTCTTCAGTTGCTTACATAAACCTAGCAATACGTCAAAGCCTTTGGGCTCTAAGGTTACCCCGGTATTCGCAGCTCAATAGTATGCGCACCGTGGGAAATCAATCCTTCTCACACTCACCGTAGAGCCACCGAAATCCTCACTGTACTTGAAGGTTCTTTGCAACTTGGCTTTGGCTCTTCTGCTCCTGACAATGAACTTTTCACTAAGGTCCTTCAAAAGGGCGATGTTTTTGTCATTCCAACAGGGCTTATCCACTTCCAACGCAATGTTGGATACACAAATTCTCATGTTATTGCTGCTTTGAGCAATCAAAATCCAGGTGCCATCTTAGGTTCTCGTTGCTACCAATGTATTTGGATCTGATCCACATATCGATAGCGATGATCTTGTTAAGGCATTCTAATTTGACAAGAGCATAGTGAAGGAAATTCAGTCGAAGTTCTAAGTTCAGCCACCAAAATCGCCAAAAAAAAGTTAATGATATTTTAAGATGTGTTACTTTTAGTTACTTCATTATGTATTTTGTTATTATTTCTTGTATGGTTGATCATTGGTTTGTACTTAATAAGTAACCTATGAAACAGATATCTGAGTTCCACTTGCTTTGTACATTTTTATTGCTAAAACTTCTTTTTTAGTGTTTGGGCTCAACAGAACCAAAAGCCAATCACAAAAATGTAAGAATCATATTGTTAATCCATTGTTATGCATCAAAATAATAAGTAGCATCGTTAAACTATCTTACTCTTTAGATTTTGTACTTTAGTTTTTCAATTTATCCAATTGTGAAATGAAGTTGGTTATAATGCCCCTTTAAAATGTACTCTTGCAAATTGCAAAGTTAATAAATGTGGTAGTGGTATACATAAACCAATCCCCCACCTATCTTTGGTGGTTTTTTATTCAAAAAAAAAAAAAAAAAAAAAGCTCCTTACAATAATAATAATAATAATAATAATAATGCCCAATTAATAAATCAAATGATTATTTAATGTCCCAAAATATCATCTAATATATCATTGGTTTTAGGGCTACCCACAAGCGAGATTAAAATATGTGATTGGTAAAGAATGTATTGTTAATGTCAATCAAATATGTCAATCAAGAGTGTACCTGTACAAAGTGATAAATATAAAGTGACAAACAAAAGTTACTGATGTGTCATCAGATCCTGAAAAGAAGGAATAAAATCCGACTAAGAATCTAAAATCAGGGAGGTGGAACATTCAATAGGATCTTGACAAGTGGACAGGCTTAAAAAAGTGACTTTAAAATGTGATTTTTTAAAGTATTTTCCATCAATCAATTATGTATACTTTTCTTAGTCTAGATTATTTGATTAATTTATTTGATTATTTTCTAGATTCATTGTATAGTTTACATTCATTGAATTTGTATGACTATATATAAATATTGGGTTATTGTATTTGTATACTTGAACACCATATTTTCAATGTCCACCATTTCTTTCAAACTCTATTTATCGCTATTCTAACATGTACAACTTCATATCTAAACTTGGGATTGAATTTCAAATTCTGCACCACCTTCACCTTGCCCCCTACCATTCCAAAGGAAAAGGAAAAAAAAAAGAACAAACTGCTATTACTGTGTCCTGATTTCAATGCTGTCCACCCTATTTCTTTTATATTTTTTTAAAGCAAAACATATGAGAGCAGGAGAAGAGCTTGATAGATTTTTTATATCTCTAGAACAAAATCTACTCTACGATTAAATAATACCACAGAATATTGAATGTAGAATAAAACGAAGGATACATATCTCCAGCCATTGATGAAGTTGGGTCACTACAAAATGAAAAGAAATAAAAATATTCTTTTTGGTGCTTCTAATGACTGTTACCTTAGATGAAACTAATACAATGGTGTATTTTTCTGATAGATTGTCAGCCTTAGGGACCCAAAACACTCCATATATTTATATCATTTTTCCCATCAGAAAAATTATAATAGTTATGGTGGTGGTTATCACAAACGTAATAGTTATTACAACGTGGTAATTATCACAAAAGTGGTTATTATCTCAAATTTGATAAATATAAAAATTTAAATATTTGATCAAATATTTGAAATTTTAAAAATAATGCCCACAAACCCACATGGGTTAATTAAAATTTCAACATTTCTCCCACTTGATGTGTATATTTGATTTGATACACAAACTATCAAATCTCACAAGCAAGATCTAGAACACATGAATCATGGCAACAAGTCCTCCAAGAAACAAAAATTGTTTTTTATTTATTACTATGCATTATGTCTCTTCAGCGCTAAACTTTATGTGATAACATAAATTAATGAATAAGCCTTATGCTCATTATAGGTCCAATTTTAAGTAAGTTTATTCCTTCTGTCACAAATAACCAAATAAGTATGCACAGCTGAATATGACAAAAACACAACTGAATAAGAGTTTCATTAGAAATATCAAATGTACGTACATGTGAAATGAGGTCATATTATGGAACTAAGTCCCATACTAACTATATGATCCCTGAAAATCTTTGGTGGCATGCCTTTAGTCAAGGGATCAGCAATCATCAATTCAGTGTTAACACGTTCAATGACCACTTTTTTCTCTTTAATATGTTCTCGAATAGCTAAATATTTGATGTCGATGTGTTTGTTTCAACTATCACTCTTATTGTTCTTAGCCATGAAAACAGCAGTTGAATTGTCACAAAATAACCTCAATGGCTTAGAAACAAAATCCACAACTCTAAACCTAAACATGAAACTCTTCAACCATACACCATGCAAGGTTGCCTCAAAATCAAAAACGAACTCAGCTTCCATAGTAGAGATTGCAATCAAAGTTTGTTTTGAACTTTTCCAAGACACAGCTCCACTAACTATATGTCTAGCATAAAGATATAACTAGATGTCAATTTTTGCGAATCAATACAGCCAGCGTAGTCTGAATCCAAGTAGTCGAACATCTCTAGATTATCAATCCATTTGTACATAAACATTTAATCTTTTGTTCCTTGAAGGTACCTCATTACTTTTTTTGCAGCTCTCCAATTGTCCCTAACTGGATTACTCTGATATCTTCCGAACATTCCCACAGTAAATGCAATGTCAGGTCTTGTGTAGAAGCATACATCTGGCTTCTTATGACAGAAGCATATAGAGTGTTTTTCATCTATTCCTACTCAAGGTTATTTTTCGGCCACTGGTCCAAATTGAACATGTCACCCTTCACAATGGGTGCCACACTTGGTAAATAATCTTTCATTTGAAACATCTCTAACCTTTGTTAATATAGGTCTTTTAAGACAAACTCAAAATGTACCGAGTTCTATCTCTTTGGATCTTTATGCCAATGGCATAAGATGCCTCACCCATGTCTATCATATCAAAGTTTCTATTTAGAAAGAAATTGTTTCACTTTATGTAGCAATTCTTTATCATTACTTGCAAGTAAGATGTTGTTCACATATAGAATAAGAAAACAAATCTTATTCCCACTAACCTTTTGGTATATACGTTGATCCATGATATTTTCTTCAAACCCAAATGAAGAGATCACACCATGAAATTTCAAATAGCACTAACGAGAGGCTTGCTTCAATTCATATATAGACTTCTTAAACTTGCAAACAAATGCTCACCGTCACTAAAGGAGAATCCTTCATGTTGTTTCATATAAACATCTTCCGCTGTATATCTATTAAAAAACTCCGTTATCACATCCATTTGATGCAAATCCATATCAAAATCCATTTGATGCAAATCCATATCAAAATGGGCAACCCATGCCATAATGACTCGAAGAGAATCTTTTTTAGATACAGGAGAAAAGGTTTCCGTATAATCGATTCCTTCTTTCTGAGTGAATCCTTTGGTGACAAGTCTCACTTTATATCTCTCAATCAGTTACCTAATGAGTCTTTCTTAGTTTTGAAAACCCACTTTACATCCTGTGATTTTTACTCCAACAGGCAATTCGATAAGATTCTAGACTCCGTTCGATGCCATCGAATCCATTTCCTCTTTCATGTCATTGTACCACAAGTCAAATTCATTGCGGCTCATGGCTTGTGAAAATGTCGCAAGATCATTTTTGACTCCAATGTTATACTTAGACTCTTATAGATACACTATATAGTCATCTGGAATTGCTGTTTTCTTTACTCTAGTAGATCTTCTCAATGTTGTACCAACATCATCGTGAGAAACATATTGTTCAACTAGTTGTTTAAGAATTTGAAGTATTTATTGAACAAGATCTACTAGATCATTATCAATAATTTGTGGAGTTTCAAGGATTGTTTTTCAACACGTACTTGATCTCGAAAAGCATGGTGAATAACAATAGTCCATCCATAAGTAGAAGTGGAAGGTTGTGGAACGGAATATTCTGTCTTAGATCTAGTACTGGCATGCCAGTAATCTGTCACTCCCACTAATCAGATCATTCTCAAAAAACTTTGCATTTCTTGACTCCACAATTTTTGTACCATTTGATGGCCGTAAAATCTATGTCCTCAAACTTTCAACATATCCAACGAAATACCCACTAATAGTCCTTGGGTCCAACTTCTTTTCTTGCGGGTTATAAACTCGTACTTTAGATAGGCATCCCCAAATGTGTGCATGTCACAAACTTGGTTTCCAATATTTGAATAACTCAAATGGCGCCTTTGGGCGACTTTGGTTGGAATTTGGTTTAATACATACACTTCCATCTTAAGAGCTTCACTCCACAAAGATTTAGCTAGTTTTGAGCATGCTTGCATGCTCCGCACCTTGTCCAATAATGTTTGGTTTCTTTTCTCTGTTACATCATTTTGGCTTGGAGAACTAGGTGTAATATATTGACAACAATCCCATACTTAGCAAGAAACCTTGCAAAAGGACCAGGTGCTTGTCCATCTTTAGTGTATCTCAAGAGCATAGTACTTGCAATCTCTATCTAATCTCACAATTTTAATCTGCTTTTTGCATTGTTTCTCTACTTCTGCCTTAAACACCTTAAAAGCGTCTAGTGCTTCATTTTTGTTATTAAGCAAATAGAGATATATGTATCGTGAGTAATCATCTGTGAAGATGATGAAATACTTTTGAAAATATGCGTCTATTTTCGGACAACATATGTCTGTATGTATGATCTCCAATAATTTCGAACTCTTCTTGGCTCTTTTCTTTGACATGTTGGTCTGCTTACCCTTTATGCAGCCAATGCAAGTCTCAAAATCAGTAAAATTTAGAGTACTAAGTACTCCGTTATCCACTAATCTCTTGATTCTCTGAATGGAGATGTGTCCCAATCTTTAGTGTCACAACACAAAGGAATCCTCATTCATAACACATCTTTTAACACCAGCATTGTTTTGAACATGCAACGTAGTAAATGTAGCATTGTTTGGCAAATTAATTTGAAAAAGACCATCAAACAAAACCATTACATACCATTCCTGACAAGATTAGATATATAAAACAAACTAAATCCAACATTTGAACAATACTAGGAATATCCCAAAGGTACAAGTCTTAACAATGAAATTAAATTTCTATAGAAATTCGGAATATAAAATGTCCTTTCCAAATCTAAAACAAAGCCACTACTGAGAACTAAATTGCATGTCCCAATTGCATTCATATGAGACCACATCTTATTTCCTGAATAAATTTATTCCTTACTTTCCACTAGTTTCTTTAGGTTTCACAATCTCTACAAGGAATTTATAACATGGATTGTACAATCAGAATCAATCCACCATGTGTTTTTATTAACATCTACTATATTAGATTCATAACAAACAAGTGAGACTAGATTACCTTCCTTCTCAAGTCAACTCAGGAATTTGGGGCAATCCTTCTTTATGTACCCCTTCTTCTTATAGAAAAAACACTTGGATTCCTTATTAATATCTCCTTGAGGAGGCATCTTTTCCTTTCTCTTCTTTTGGCTCCACAATGCCTGTGATTGTTCTTGTTCTTTCCTTGAGTTGCTAGATGCACACTACTCTAGTTTTCATAAGCAGCCTTCCTTTCTCTTTCACAAACATGGTCTTCAACTTATTGATGGACCATTTGTCCTTTTGTATATTGTAAGAGATCTTGAAAGGCCCATATTGCTGTGGTAAAGAGTTTAGAATGTAGTGCACAAGAAAAGACTTAGACATTGTAACATCAAGATTTTTTAGTTTAGCCCTCATGTGCATGATGTGCTCACACACTCCTTTGATACTGGTGAGCTTCATGGTGGAGAATTTTGTAATTAGGGTGCTTGCTAAAACTTTTTCTAAAGACTCAAATTGCTCATCAATAGCCATCAATAGCTTATCAATAGCCTTCAATAGCTTTCAGACATTATCAGATTGATTGACAGAACCCTGAATGCTAGTTGAGATGTTAGTTTTTATGAGCATCACATTGAGGTGATTAGATCGCTCCCACATTTTATAAAGTTCAACATCACTAGGTTGGAGTTGTTCTCAGTAATCGAAGGTGGTTCATCTTTCCTGACAGCATAATCAATATCCATCCACCCCAAATAAAGAAGAATCCTCTCTTTCCACAACTTAGAGTTGTCACCCTTGAACTCAAGAATGTCACATTTCATATTAGAAAATTTCACATGTTGAAAAACTACACAAAATAAATTATATACATGACTATGTCAAAAATTTGGGGCAAATTAATATCTATTATGTTTTAACAATGCAAAATATACTAAGAAATATGAATTACATGACATAGAAATTGCCTATGGGCTAAATTCTAATTCAATGAATTCATACAATCAACATAACGAAACTATTAAATCATGCTTTTTTCCTTAATTTCTTTGGGTAAATTAAGGAATATAATTTAACATTTCATCCCAATTAATCACATAATATAATTTAATAAAAATTTCTGTGGGATAAAATTTATTATATTAAGTGTGATATAAATACAATTAATGTCTTATATTATAAGTCATTCTTAATACCAAAAGAATTAATGTATAATTTTTTATAATTAAAGATGCTGTAGCAACTCTATAATTAAAGAAATAAAGTTTTATACGGATCACAAGACATTAATAATTACAGAAAAGCCACAAACATATATATATATAGAGAGACTGTCTCTTAAAGACACATCTAGATGTGTAGTTTCTACAACAAAGGTCATCAAATGTTGCCTTGTTAGCCTTTGCCAAAAACAAGGATGCATACATCAAACAACTGGAAGATACTCTCTCCCAGCTCAAAGAAGGAACTTCAAGCTCTTCTGGCAAAGGTGAAGTTTCCAGCAAAAAGAAGACAAAAGAAAAATCAAAACCAAAAGAAAAGAAATCGAAGAAAGATTTCAACAAGAAAAAGAAAAAATATGTGTCATCATCTAGTTCTGATTCCAACTCAACTGCCAGCATCAGCACTAGTGAAGATTTCGCCCAATCAAATGAGGACGACTGCTTGGTATCGACCTCAACAAAATTGAAGAATCTCAATTGTAATAGATAGGATTCTTAAGTTCCATGTATTTTAATTTATGTACTGTTCAAATGTACCATTGTACTATTCAAATGTACCATTCAAATACCATTCACTGTACACTGTACACTGTAGCGGCATAAATCACAGAAAAAGTTACTGTTCACAGGTCACTGTTTGACCCTGTAGCAACAGTAGTTTTCTTCTATAAATAGGATATTTTCAGTATTGAAAGGCATCCGGAAAAAATCCCAAATTTTTTCAAACTATCTCATCCTCTTCTTTCAGAATACCACTAGCAGAGTGTAGGTTGTAACAAGCCCTTCACCTGAGGTATTCCTCAAATCTGTAATTATTTAAAGTTTTAATAAATTTCGTTTTATTTTCGTTTTATTATTTGATGGTTGGCAAAGCCACCTGAATTATTTGTTTGTATTCTGTTTTAATTTGGCTCCCTTGTCCCTTACCCTTATTCCTCTAGGTTTTTAGGGGTTCCCGGTTCTCCTCTTGGTATCAGAGCCAGAGGGGGAAGTAGGGTGACTACTATGAACCAGATTATATAATCTAGATGTTAAGGTTTGGCTAGATTATCTGTTTATGTTAGATCTGATATATGGTGATGGTATATAGGGTGTCAGTCTATACTTCGGTATAGCAAGACGCTTGAGTTTACTCGCAGAAACCCATGTACCTAACCAGTTGATTATTTGTATTAAATGTTTAAGAACTTCATAGATCTGTTAGATCTTTAGTTAATTTTAACATTCATGTAAGGTCTTGTTGGTCCTATGGGATATGATTCTGTTGCCGATTTAGCCGACGAACAGGCATTGTGGTTTGATAGGTCCTCTACCCATAGAGTGTAAGCACTTGTTCTTGCAAAGATTTAGACTAAATGTTAAGATTTACATAAAGATCTATTGATCTGGGTTGTTCTTTCACATTTATAATAAATAATTTGTATCAACTTATACATAATCAGGATAGATCTAAAACAAACATTAACATGGAAGGTTGATAATTTTCATCCTATGAAACCCAAAGGTTTCTGTGCCAAAGGGAACAAGGGGGTACAACCACATACATTCACATTTTATTTTCTGCATTTTACATTTCTGCATTTTAAAATTCCTGTATTTTATTTTGTTTAATTATGAGTGCTTTCTTTAGATCTAGTTCTAGATCTTCCCAAGCCTCTTCCTCTTCTTCAAATCCTTCTTCTCTTAAAGAAGAAATCAATTTTACTGATCTTTCTCAATCTTTGGATAATTGGAAAATTCCCAAATATCCTTTCAAAGATATTTACAAAAGTCACAAATGGAGTTTTTCAACTGACTATTCTGTCAAAACCGTTGAACAAACCATCCTTCTCAGTCTAGAATATGACGAGATCAAATTGCTTTCAAAAAGATCAATTGAGAATTTTAAACAAAAATACAACTATTTACATTTTGGACTCGTTCAAATTGCTGCAAAACCTCTATCCAGAGAAGGTCTGGACACATCTCTTTACTATTTCTTAGATTTGAAATCTTAGGATTTCAATGATTCACTACTTGGCATGGTTGAAACCAGCCTATGTGGTGGTCCTGTTTATTTTGATTGTTTTCCAAACTTTTCAGTTTTTTTAAACGATCCAAACATTTTAGACTCCTTAACTTTAAATGTTAAGATTTCAAATTATAAAACAAAGACTGGATCTCTCCTAGTTGCTATCATTTTTAGACTTCAATGCAAAGCTAAGAATACCTTAGTTTCAGTATCTCTTGGGATCAAGTATCTCTTCCTCAAAGATGGATACTTCCAGAGGCCTTGCCTCCAGTCCCTGCTAAGAATACCTTAGTTTCAAACATTAGGCAATTCTCTACTGGGTCAGTAGAAATTTCCTTCAATAGATCCAATAGTGCTAGATTTGTTCCCCCTAGGCATTCCAGTATTTCAACTAGTGATTTTCAGAACCCTCAAAGTGCTAGGCACTCTGTTTCTTCTGTTAATACTCAAATCCATGGGATGAGACCTGAATCTAATTTTCCATAGGCCAATTATACTGTCCAACAGGAAGATGATGATTTGGTCTTAATTCTCCAACTTACTATAGTCTCAATCCTTCTAGACTTGACGCAGAGATTAATGTTTTAACTGTTGAATCAAAATTTTAAATTAACAAAGAATTACTTCGAAATGAGTTTTATGCACCTCATAATGAAGTAAGAAAACAATGGTTTTTTGAAAACTATAAAGATGAAAAGAGAACTAAGATTCAAGAAGAATTTTATGCTTTTCTAAATTATTATCAAATCCATGTTCAGTTTTTTGACTGGTTTTCTACTTATGCTGAACAAAACAAAATTGATTATCCTTTTACTCAATCAATTTTCATGACCATAGCTTGGCAAACCTTGAGTGGGGAAAAGGTTCATTCTGATTTCCCTCCGAATAGAAAATTTGAATTTTTGGTAAACAATACTTTAATTTATGTTGCATCTTTTAAAGCTAAAACTGCAGTTTCAAATGAAGATCTTTTACCAATTATTGAACAAAACAATTTTACAAATAAATATTTACAAGTTATTGGTGAACATCTAAACGGCTCTGTCAAGACTCCACCATCAACTTCTTCCATTCCTCTACCAGTTGTTGCTTCTTCAACGAAACAACTTTCTGGTTCCAAATCAACTTTAGATACTCCTATCTTTAAGTCTTATGAAATTCCCAGTCAGCTTAGGACTCAGATTTCTAGTCATAAGATTGACAGTAAATTACAATCTAGGATAGATAGGATTGAACAAGCTATTAAGTTAGCTTATATTCCTGACTCTCCTTCAACTCCCAAACCTAAGGATGACAAACAGAAAGCAACTATCTCTATTCTTGATAGAGTTAAACCTGTTTCTGATTTTGAGTCAGTCCCTCAAACTCCTAAGCCTAAATCCAATGACCTTTTTAAGCTTAGAATTCAACCTTCTTCTAATTCTTGGAAGAAATCCAATAAGCTCTACTATCCTAGAGCCACTCATCCTGATGTTCTTTTAGAAGAATAGCCCAATGTTATTCAAAACTCCTACAATGCCAACAATATCTATGAATGGAACAAATGGACAACTTAAAGGTTGGTGGGACGACCATCTATCCCAAAATGATAGAGACAATATCTTTGATGCCATTAGAATTGACCCTGAGGGAAATGTCATTAGAGATACTTATGGCCAAACCATTTCAGATGCTGTTTCTACACTCATCTTCACAATCGCCAAAACTTTCATACCTGTTATACCTGATTTTTAGAGAAAAGTCTACTGAAATCCTTAACAACCTTAAATGCAAGAAACTCTCTGAGTTTAGGTGGTATAAAGATACCTTCCTAATCAGGATTTACACTAGACCTGATGGAAACCTTCCATATTGGAAAGAAAATTTCCTTGATGGTCTTCCCAGATCCCTTAGAGACTTAGTTCGTGAAGAACTTCAAACCCAGCTGGACAATGGTATTGTGCCCTACCAAAATATCACTTATGGTGAACTCAATTCCTTGATCCAACAAGTTGCCATGAAAGTCTGTCGTCAAGATAAGATGATGAGGCAATTAGCCAATGTTTAAAACAAGTTTTTGAAAACTGTGTTGAAACTCCTTCAACTTCTTAAATTCCTCCTGAAAACCAAGTCTTATCTGAACAAGTGATTCCACCTGATCAGATTATTGAAAAATTAAAAGAACAGTTTTTAAACATTTTAAATAGAGTTACTGTTCTCAAATTTCTTATTCAAATAACTTTGGTTATTAATAATGAACTTTTCATAGATGCTACTGCAATAGTTGATACTGGTGCAGATTTAAATTGCATTCATGAAGGTTTAATTCCTACAAAGTATTTTCAAAAAACCAAAGAACGCATTAGCAGTGCTAATGGTTAATCTTTGGAAGTCAAATTCAAATTATTTGATGTAGAAGTCAGATATGCTAATTGTAGCTTTTCCAACAATACTTTGATTTACTTGCCAAGAATATCACTACTCCTATGATTTTTGGTGTTCCATTCATTGCCTATTTGATACCTTATACAACTACTTTTCAAGGTATCATTGTCAATTTTTTAGGAAGAAATCAATTCAATCCTTTTAAATTTCCAACTTTTGAAAAAACTCTCAATCCTTTACATATGAAAATGAATCAAATCAATTTTTTGAAAAAATATCTTAAATTTGAACGCCTTCAAAATCAATTAAATGATTCAGTTTTCAAAACTAGGATTCATGATTTGCAAAACAAAATCCAATCTCAAGTTTGTACTGATATTCCAACTGCCTTCTGGAATAGAAAGCAACATGTGGTAACTCTACAATATGAAAAAGAATTTTCAGAAAAAGATATTCCAACTGGAGCTCGTGCTATTCAAATGAATCAAGAGCTTCTGGAATTCTGCAAAAAAGAAATTGATGATCTTCTTTCTAAAAAGATTATCAGACCCTCCAAGTCTCCTTGGAGCTGTACTGCATTATTATGTTAATAAAAATTTTGAGATTGAACGAGGTGTCCCTCGCTTAGTCATCAATTACAAACCCCTCAACAAAGTTTTACAATGGATTAGGTTTCCTATTCCAAACAAAAAGGACTTGCTTCATAGATTGCATGCTTCTTCCATCTTTCCAAAATTTGACATGAAGTCTGGATTCTGGCAAATCCAAATCCATCCTTCTGATAGGTACAAAACTGCATTCACAGTCCCTTTTGGTCAATATGAGTGGAATGTAATGCCTTTTGACCTAAAAAACGCACCTTCTGAATTTCAAAAGGTTATGAATGATATTTTCAATCCTTATCTCAATTTTATTCTTGTTTATATTGATGATGTTCTTGTTTATTCCGATAATCTAGAACAACATTTAAAACATGTCAATATTTTTTTAGATGTAACTAAGAGAAATGGATTAGTCATTTCTGCTTCAAAAATTAGTTTATGTCATACTTCGATCAGATTCTTAGGACATAATATTTGCCAAGACAAAATCACATTCCTATCAACAGATCGATCCAATTTGCTGACAAATTTCCAGATCAGATACTGGATAAAACTCAGCTCCAAAGGTTCTTAGGATGTTTAAATTACATCTCTGAACATATTCCCAATCTTAGTATTCTTTCAAAACCCTTGCATGATAGACTTTGTAAGAATCCTCCTGCATGGACACAAAAGCACACAGACACAGTCAAATACATAAAATTGCAAGTTAAGAGTTTACCTTGTTTACTTTTATGTGATCCAAAACTATTTAAAATTGTTGAAACTGATGCCTCTGACATTGGTTATGGTGGTATTTTAAAACAAAGAAGTTCTACTTCTGATCAAATTATTTGTTATACTTCCAAACATTGGAATAATGCCCAAAAGAATTATTCCACCATCAAAAAAGAAATTTTAGCTATTGTTTTATGCATTTCAAAATTTCAATATGATCTTCTTAATAAAAAGTTTTTGCTTCGTATTGATTGCAAAGCCGCCAAAGATGTTTTACAAACAAGATGTCAAAAATCTTGCCTCAAAACAAATCTTTGCCAGATGGCAAGCAATTTTATCTATATTCGATTTTGATATAGAATTTATCAAAGGTAGTTCTAATTCTTTACCGGATTACCTTACCAGAGAATTCCTACAGGGCAGAGATGCCCAGAAAGAAAAAGAGTGATCCTCAACTATCAAAATCCAAACCAGATGAAGCATCTTCATCTACTTTAAACCCTACACCTTTACAGGTTGTAACACAAAAGTCTTGGGTAGAAATTGCTGAAGAAAATCAACGGCTTGGAGAGACCTTCAAGCAATGGTTACAATTTCAACAAGCCTTGTCCATCCCAGGACAAGCCCAGGTATTACCTTCAAACATTTTGACGAGTACACCCTCATCATCTCAAACACTTAACACGATACCTTCTGCATCAAAAAACAAGGTACCTTACGTACCCAAACAAACTTCAAAAAACTTTGTTTTTTCAAACATTTCTCAATATGTCAGAAAAACTGACTATCTAAACCCTAATCCAAATTAAACCAGAATGGTTCACCAACAATCCTTTAGTTGTAGCCCAGAAAATCTTTCCTTCTGGATTCAATTTTTTACCAACTTCAAACCAAAAAACTAGAGAATTTTATGAGTCAATACTTAAAGATTCTCAATCCATCATTCCAAAAAATAATATGCATACCAGCCAAGCATATTTTACACATTCAACCTACCAAATTCTAAACGTTCTCAGACCTTCAGAATGGGGTACTGATATTAATAGATTACGTTCCTTTTCTGGTTTTGAGTCTCAAAAATATCCTGGTTATTCTTGTTGGGATTATCAAAGTGCTTTGTTCAATACCTTCACTTACCAAAACATTGAGAATAAACATTCTTGTTTATTCTTCTTCAAAAAGAACAAAAATTTTGTCTTTTCAATCTGGTTTAATAGGTTTTGGTTTTTAATCGGACCTAATGAATCTATTTTACCTTTACTAGTTTCAGAAGGTTTCGACCTTTTCAAATCAAAGTTTTCACTAAAACCAAATTCAACTATGCCCATTTCACTCCATTTCTTCTCAAAATTTGCATTACCTTGGATTTTCCAATGGAGATTCGAATTTGTTAAGAATAACAATCAAACCCTTCCACCATTACCGGTCAGAAAAGGCTCAATCAAGTGGTGGAATTCTTATGATGCCAGTGCTGCTCATAAGACTCAAAAACAATAAACTGGAAGTAATTTATATAAATAGAACAATACATTTCAAAACTAAATATCTGGAGTAACTTAACTGATCAAAACTCCTGACCCTTCACCGAAAGGTCATGGGTTCAAGCCTTTTCTCCTGTGACTGTGAAATGTTTTTACCAAAAATGGACTTTAATATATATAATATAATTATGTTCTAAAACAAACATGAAAATGGAGAAATGTTTTTTACCAAAATTGGACTTTAATGTATATAATATAATTATGTTCTAAAACAAACAAGAAAATGGTGAAATCTTTTTACCAAAATTGGACTGTAATGTTTATAACAGATATAATTATGTTGTAATACGAAAAAAGAAAATGGTGCAGTTCAGCTGTTAAGGATAACCCTTTCTTCAGCGACTATAATATATATATATATAAACCAGAATTAGCCTTATTGAAAAATTACATTCAAAAAGAACCAATCCACTGGAGCAGCTTAGTTTGTTGGGGTCTGTTTACCTTAGCCAAAGCGTTGGGGGTTCGAGCCTGACTTCAGGCGACCCTTCTGGTACCTCTTTTTTTTCTTTTTAATCTTCTTCACCCAGTTTGGACCCAAATGGGTCTATGCGACCCGGCAGTGACCTGAATGCAACCCACACCTATAGTCAAGCATTTGGGTATCAAAAATTACATTTTTAATCACAGAAAATATGAAAATCCAATTTTTAATGATTTCTAACATTAGTTTTCAGTAAAACCATCAAAATCATAAACCTATAATTATGGTCCATAATGCATATACATGAATAGAAAAGATACAGCCGTAAACCAATACCAAATAACACCAAAAATTAATGTTTTAATCATAAAAAAAAAATAAAAATCATAGAATCAATTTATAAATGATTTATAATCTTAGATTTTCTCAACGACGTGTTAACAGTAAACCCAAATCAACCTATACGTATATGTAAATCAAGGCAAAGGCATAACATGCTTTGATACCAAATGATAGATATTTTATATCTCTAAAATAAAATCTACTCTATGGTTTAATAATACCACAAAATATCAAATGCAAAATAAAACGAAGGATACATACCTTTAGTCATTGATAAAGTTGGGTTACTGCAGAACAAAAAGACATAAAAATAATTTTTTGGATGCTTCTAAACCTTATACAAAACTAATACGATGGTGTATTTTTCTGATAGATTGTCAAGTTTAGACATCCAAAACACTGTCTATATTTATATCTTTTTTCCCCATCAAAAAAACTAAAATAGCTATAGTGAGTGGTTATCACAAACGTAATAATTAAGATATCATGATAACTATCACAAAAGTGATTATTATCTCTATCAAATTTAATAAATATCAAAATTTAATTATTAGAACAAATATTTAGAATTTAAAAATAATGCTCATAAAATCCTCATGGCTAATTAAAATTCCAACAGAGTCGTCAAACACCAGTAATCTTGTGTAGTCACTGGTTTATTCTTTGATTTCTAATCATCTAAAAAGCTTTTCTTCCTTGAATTTTACTTGGAAGGTTTGATCCACTTATAGCATGCTTTGTTCAGTCGAAAGACGAGGACATGCAATATAATAACCGACCAGACTGAAAAATATTAATTAATAACTATATTAGGCAATAAGTATATATAACTACTTATGCCAAATATCCTTCGCAATCATTTTCACATTTTAAGATAGTCTACATCCAGCGGGAAATGTAAAAGAAACGAGAACCCGTTACGCGTCTACGACTTCTTCCTTCCATAAATAGACTAGACAAAATGTAATTGTAGCTTAAGTTTTGGCTTATTTTATCCGTAAGATTTATGATGATCATTAAATGTAATTAGTGTCATTTTAACAACTGTTCAATAATTAATGGAAAGAACTTATTGGAATTGGGTAACCCGCTTTATTAAAAATAAGGGGGTCACATTTCTCTAAATAAAAGTTGCTTATTAGTTTTTGAACAAATACTAAGATACTTAGTAGCTATTTAATGACAAACCTAAATTTTACCTTTATTAGCTTTTTATGAAAATATTCTTTACTACTCACCCCGTAATGTAGAATAAATATTCTAAACTGTTGGATAATTGAAAAAATGATAAAATCTCTCGATTTTTCAGTCATTTTAATAACTGTCATATCCACTTCATATTGTAGATTGATGAGCCAAAATATATTCCTTCCAATGCCGGACTATTTTAAGCATACATGGCATTTTTGCTTTTTCCTTATTCTTTTGTTATTACAATAATTGTGCTATACCATTTATTGATAAACCCTTCTCTTTTATTTAATATATATTAATAATGATAATACATGTGTCACTCTAACAGTTGATCTATAACACCGTACAAATATAACATGATCCCTATCTAAAAACAAGCAGGACAAATTTGTCACTTTTTAATTTAATCGCGGCTACCAACACAAACAATATTGTGCATAAAATTACTAACTTCACGTCCAAAAATAAGATATAGTGGAGTACTGAAATCATAGTGCAGATGTTTTTGGATCTATAGGCCAAATAAGATATATTTTCCATTTAATGTCTAACAGGCAGCAAGAGGAGCACCACACAAGCATTTGTTATGATCATATGCTGTTGAATCGAAGCTCTGAAGCTTCCCACCTTGCGGAATCTGACCACAAAGGCTGTTATAACTAACATTCAAGAATTGCAAGTTCAATTTAGTCAATCCCGCCGGAAGGCTTCCAAAGATCTTGTTAACGCTCAAGTCCAAATTCGTCAAGCCATCTGGAAACTCCACTTTGGATAGATCAAACTGGAATGAATTCATCGACAACTCGACGAATTGTACTGTCTTGTTCTTTCCAATTCGTACAAGAATGATGCATCGCCCACGAGATTATTGCTTGACAAGTCGATCTCAGAGGAGAAGTTCACGTAGCCTAAAGACTTGGGAACTTGGCCACTGAGGAAGTTGTTAGAAAGGTAAAGATCAGGAGTGTTCCCCGCAAAACTCCCGAACGAATCGGGGATGTTTCCGGTGAGATTGTTGTGGTCCAAGTGAAGGGCAAGGAGATTAGGAAGCTGAGAAAGCGAAGGAGGGATTGAACCGCTGAAGAAATTGAATGATAAGTCCAAGAAAGTGAGTTTCTTGAGCTGGCTTAGGAAAGTAGGAACGACCCCCGAGAGTCTATTGGATTTAAGTCTAAGGAAATTGAGATTAGTCAGCTTGGCAATGGAAGATGGGATTGGACCATTAAGATTTGTCAGCCTATTCATATCCAGCATTTCGAGGTACGGGAGGTCTCCGATAGCAGCCGGAATTTGGGCGGAGACGTTGCCGTCGAAGATAGTGAGATGAATGACACGGCCACTCCCATTTTGGAATCACAATCCAAAGCATACCATGAACAGCAGTCTGTGTCTGGTGTCCATGAGGCCAAGAGGTAAGGGTTGTTTAGGCCTGCTTTGATTTGTAAAAGGACCTTCTTGTCGTCGGCATTGCATTTCGCGGCCCCGAGAGACGGAGATGGAAGGGAGAGGAGGAGGAGGAGGGTGAGTGAGAGGGAGAGGGAGAGAACGGCTGTGAATGTAGAAAATGATGAAGTCTTCATATCTTTTGACAATGAAGTACAATATGCTGTTATATGTAGCAAAGCTACCCTATTATTGAGTATTTATAGTGTTTGTATGCATGCTTTCTTGTGATTGTTTATGTCTGTTTACTATTCTTTAGGTGTAGACGCAAAAGTGGTTTTACCAAGATTACTTGCCGGAATGAATGTCTAATAAATTGACGGATGTCGAATTTTTAATAACAATATATAATGTCATCGGCATATTTATATAAGATGACAAAATGATAATACATTGACGTTTCACTAATTTGTGTAAAAAGAAATAAAATTAGTGAAAAAATTAATAAAATTTGATTAAATAACTAAAATTAGAGATTTACTACTTAATATGATTTTTACTACGTGAATTAATTGATTTTGATAATTGTATTAAATTTGTAATTTTGTAAATGATTTTTCTAATGACATAATTTAACTAGGACTATATATTTTATAACAATGTATTTTAAAATGATACAAGTGATAGTAGAAATGGTCTTAGTTTGACTAACAATATAATTATATGACGAATACCAGAGTTCATTAGACCATCTGGAATTCTTCTACAACGATGTGTAGCCCATGCAGTGCTGGAGTTAATAAAAAATCTAATGATAGGAAAAGGAAAAATTTTAAATGAAATTTGAATAATTATTCTGGAGAATTTGTCGATCAATCGATGTTTTTAATTATTTTCGTCTCCAAACTAGATTTGACTTCCATCATCTCTTTTTTGCTGATATTTTATTTTACACTTTATCTCATCCTCATTGTCACACTAATTCATATACTATCAAAATTATTTCACGAAAATTACTCCTTATAATTTTAACTGTTTATTTAACAGTATAACAAAAAATAAAACTAACATGCACAACAGAAAATCCTGTGGCTCTCCCTTCAACATGTTTTTGCTTCTTCTTTCCTCTTCGTCTTCTTTTAGGAGTAGTCTCCAACTAGTTTCAGTGTTAATGACCTAATACTATGTAGAATGCTAATGACTTTAAAAGATCAATGGCGTATTTTTTTGTTCTTGGGAAAAATAAATCAAGGCATGACGATCTACCAATTTCAATCTGAACAAAATTGGGGTGAGCTACACAGGATAAAAATCCAGCACATCTAAGATACCTAAAACGTATGAAATTGGGTATAGATTTTGACATAATAATCACATTATATCTGTACAAGATCACTTGGCAATACTACTAACATGTCACTAAATTTAAAAAATAATAATAATAAAATTCGATCAAATATCTAAAATTATTTTAAAATTGGTGATTTAATAAATTTTGCTACATAAAATTGTATTGGCAAGTGATATTCAATTGTGGTTGAAAATAATTTTCAAGATAACCATCTATTATTTCTTTCAAAATAGCGTAATTATAGGGTCAAATATCTTTTAGAGTATCCAGCTGATAGAAAGTCCTAACCTTCAATTCTCAAACTAGTTTGAATTATTATCCAAGACATTGATCATTAAATTAAAGTATAATTAAAAACAAGTCAAAATTGACTGCTTCCTCCAAATCTACGAGATATATATATTCGTTATCAATGCTATCCAAAATTACAACACAAGCCGAATTCGTCATGTTTAAGCTTTTGACTGTGTATTATTTATGACTTTCTAGGTCGCAATATCCACTGTCTTTCATTTTATTTGTTCAAACTTAGATGCCTCCAACAAAGAATTACAACTGTTTTGTTGAGCAATTAATGTGGAATTTTCCGCTTACCGGAAGCTTAAGCGGACATTAGCTCTACTTTTAATGTTAAGACACGTATGCTAATATGTAAGTTATGACACTGATGCTTCTCAAGGTGCAACGGAGAGAGAGTAAACAGTTAGGGATAGAAAGAGAGATATGAGTGTATGAATATAGTTATAAACTTATATTGTATTTTACATATGTTATGTCTCTAGGTTTCTTGCCTTTGCTTGCCTTGAGTCTACGTATTATGGTCCGATATTTATAAGGTGAGGTTTTGGGTTTTATATTTGGAACTTTTGACCTCTTTAGGGTCGGATTAATCCGGTCAACCAATTAAATATGTTTGACCGTACATATATGGATGTCTACATTGACATTCAAAGTATATTACATGATTACTCATACAAGAGATAAAAGATACGTGTCATTATTCTATTGAGCGAATATTTTATACATCATCAGACGCACTAATTAGTTTCTGATATGACAATTTTCTATAGGTTCAGGAATGAGTTGTCCAATGTAAACGCCAAAATTCCTAAAATATCCAAATATATTTATAAATGTACAAGTCTCAATTAAATAAGAGCTGTTCTCATATAGAAGATAAATTAATAAACACGTACTCTGTGAAGAAATAATTGGCATTATTGTTGAAAATGTAATGGAATTAAGGGTGTGTTCGTTTGGATTAAAAATATTTTTAAAAAAATATTTTTCAAAAATTTTTTTGGTGCCAAACACCGAAAATATTTTCTAATGTAAAATATTTTTCAATTTTCCTTCCTCTGACTGAAAATAACTTATGGAATTTTGTAGTGTCAGTTATTTTTCGGATAATTTAAGAGTGAAATTAAATCTCAAATACTTACTTTTATAATTTCATTTGCTAAACTTATTTTTGTTTTCAATTCTTTTCCATTCGTTTTTTTCTTAATCATTGGTCCTACACTAATATAACTATCATTATGCATATTTTACTACTACATTGTACTATTATTTAATTTTGAACAAAATCAATCTTTTGTTAATCATAATTACTTGTAAGGTATTTATTACCATTGTTATAAGTTTTTTTTTAACTGCATTTATTCATAAAATTAAAGATGAAACCGTTAAAATTTTTTATCTCAAAATATTTTCATTTTGTCAACCGAACACCAGAAAATTGTTTAGAAAATAGACTTTTCATATAAAATGTTTTCCAAGGAAGAAAATATTTTCAATCTAAATGAACACACCCTAAAAGAATTGAAGTTTTTTTTTTTTTGGACAGTAAAATATAGTTTAAGTGATAGGATGCTTCCTCTATAACTTATTGGCTATGGGATCGACTCACTAAAAGGTAAGGAGAAAGGTGATTTTTTTGAAAAAAAAAAAAATTTATTCACTTTAAGCAAAATGAAAACACGCTCTTAATTGATTTTGATAATTAGTATTAATCAAACATTTCTTTCCTAACATCATCAGGAACATTAGTACATGGTTCAAATGGTGTTTAAATCTAAAAATACCACCCGATCAAATGACTTTACAATACTTACATTGCATTTTCTTGGAAATATGATCGATTTCAATTCCATGTGACCATCCGTGTGGTGGTACAGGATCCGTTCGACTTCCAGGAGCATTTTTTCTCCTGCCTTTTCTTTTTCCAGAAGTCGACATGATAGAACTGAAGAAAAGCAAAAAAATACAATATTTTAATAACACTCTTATACAAGCATATTATAGAAATTTATAACAATCACGTTAAAAAGCAATCATCTAGTAGAAGTTCACGTATATTACATATTTAAAAAAAAAAAATACTACATGCATATAAAAGTGAAAAAAAAAATAAAGAAACCAGTACAAGCATTTAGGAAAAAAAGTTAACTCAGTAATTTTAGGGAAAAAAATATAACTTGTTTAATTTTATTTTTACTTTAATTTTGGTAGTTCAAAAATAGAAAATGGCTAACTAATCTAAATAGTTTTTCAACTACCAAATACCAGTTATAAAAAGTAACAAATAAATGAGCTAAAAATGCTAACAAATACAAATAATAATTTTAGCTAAAAGAAATGATTAAAAAAAAAAAAGAAACACTCAAAAGTCAATCGAATGAATACTTTAAAATAAAATTTTCTTTTAATTTGCAGCTTATCCCACGCCAAGTCCGAACTAGATCCTTCAAAGTGTGCAAACGGTACCAGTGGAAGACTGTTTATCCTTCAAAGCCTTCAAAGATTGTTTATCCTTCAAACTAATTTATGAACAATTTGATTTTATCCAAACGACACCAGCGGAAGAGCAAGAGAGAGAGAGTTAGGAGAAATTTGCCATAGCAAACTGCAAATTGCAAATGGCAGTAAAATAAAGTAGAGGTAGAGTGATGGAGTCTTGAAGAGTTGGACAACTTGGATTTGGAGTTGAAAATTACATTTGGATTGTGGGAGAGTTGGAGAGTTTGACTTGAAAAAGTTGAGCTAAATTAAATAGCCCATTAAACATAAAGCAAAAAAAAGCCCAATAGGTTGAAAGTACAAAAAAGCTTGTAATTGTGTAGGATCGCACGATCATACGATCTCAAAAAATGATATCACGATTCTACACTATTTTACTAGCTTTTTGACTTTGTGAACAATCCAAATCGTTTGATCTTGTTAGAATCGTAAGATTGTATGATTTTACGATTCAGGATAGCGATTCTACCAATTATGCTCACAGATAGTGTTCTTTAGTCCTCACATATTGATATTTCTTTTAGTCTCCAAAAGGCTGTTATAAATTTCATGATGCCCAAACATTAAGTGCCACTCACTGTCAAAATTGCGAGGTAGTTTGTCAAGACCAAGACTTAGGTTATAAGACAAATAAATTGGAAATGCTTGTTTGTGATCTATGAAACCAAATTTACCTTACATGAGAGGTCTATTTTTCGTGTTTGTGATCTATAAAACAAATTTACCTTAATTTTTTTCCTTTTTTCAATGAAATTTTGTGGGATTAATGGTCATTAAAACATACAACATTTAAACATACTTGTACACATTTATGTCCCTCATTTATTCTTATATTTTTTCCAATTGAGCATCACTTTTTAAATAAATTAGCTTTTGGGCCTTGTTATCAAATATCGCAAAACGCTAGTTGGACAAAATAACAAACACTTTTTAATTACGTTGATAAAAAAAAAAAAAAGGATAAGGACTAAATCTTGAAAATTATAACTTGAGGGAACTATACTGAAAGGTCCTCCAAAGCAAAAAGAACTAATAGCCTAATTTAATCAAAAACTCCAAAACCCGTTGTACATATAGGTAAAGCATTGTAATTATCTTTTCTTTTTTCTTTTTCATTCACAAAAGAAAAAGGGAATATGGGTGATATTTATATTCTTTCAAATTCATTACCACGTAAAATGGTTGAAAATTCGGAAATAAAAAGTCCTTACTCCTTACGCGTCGAATTTCCTAGGATTTAATTGAAAGTAGTACGAGTCAAAGATTCATAGTTTTTTCCTTCAAAAAAAAAAAAAAAAAAAATCATCACTTTTCGGTGTATATCTAATTTTGCTATATTAGATGGCAAATATTTAGCTAGATCCGATCTTTGACCCTACTTGTAGACTCTGTAATGTGTATTAAACTTTAGAAAATTTATCTGATTGACATCACCTGATGTAAGTAAGATTTTTTAAAATTTAATTTTAATCACCGAATCTATAGATTAGGTCAAATACCATATCTACATAAGTATTTTGTATACTAGATAACTACTTTCTCACATTTATTCCTATAAGAGATAAAGCTTCTCCAGCTATCTACGGATTAGCTAGGGATATCCCGAAAATGCGACTATCTGAACACGTATAAATACTGCATACCGTTGCTTGATAATATATACATATTGAAAATTCTACCATCGTTTTAGAAATTATTCATTTGTATTTTACATAATTTCTTTATATTTTACATAATTGTACAGTATAATATTATATATTTTAATTGTATAGTATAATACTATATATTTTAAAGTCTTATATTACACAAGCTTTTAAATAAAAAGAATGGTTCCCTTAAAAGTAAAAGAAATGGTTCTTTAAAAAAAAACTATAAAATTCGCCCATGTATAATTTTACATATATATATAATATTTTACAATCCCTCCTAAGAAGAACTATTCCTTGTATTTTAAATATTTGTACAGTACAACATTACGTGTTTTAAAATCTTGTACTGTACAAACTTTTAAAGCCAAGGAAATGGTTTCCTAAAAGAGACCGTAGAATTCTCCTATATATATATATATATATATATATATATATATATATATATATATATATGGGAAATTCTACAGTTCCGTTGAAGGAACCATTCCCTTGGTTTTAAGAACTTGTACAGTACACGTTTTTAAAATATATAATATTGTACTATACAAATCGTTAAAGTACAATAGAATGATTCTCTAAAAAGAATTGTAAAATTTTACAATAGAATGATTCTCTAAAAAGAATTGTAAAATTTTCTTATATATATACCCTTATCATTGATTTGCCGTTGGCACCCTAACTATCAATTTTAGCATATAAGTATTTTAAACTATTAATTTATAGCACATTGTTGAAAACTAGTGAACTTGGGTAAATTTTTTTTTTTTTTTAGTGGAAAACTTTAAAAGTAAATTTACCCTAACTATCAATTTTAGAATATAAGTATTTTAAACTATTAGTTTATAGCACATTGGTGAACTTGGGTAAAATTTTTTTTTTTTTTAGTGGAAAACTTTAAAAGTAAATATTTCATACATTGGTATATAAAAATTTCTACATCATCTGATCTAAATGCATGATACATATGAAATGTTTAAATTCAAAAGTTATTTTACACATGTCATGTATCTAGATTCGATGTGTGAAAATTTTTGTACACCAATAATATATGAAAAATTTTCCCAAACTTTAATACCAGTATATAATTATAAGAGCATTTCAATAATAATAATAAAAAGGAATTTCAGGAATTAAAGTCTTCTCATTTAAAAAAGAGAGAAAATTTTATAGATTTTCAACTAGTTTAAACAATGTGCCATGAAAAATTTCAAAGATTGTTCTTCATTTTACATGGAGGAAAAAAAAGAAATGAAGCAAGAAAAAGTGTGGAAACAAATTAAGACAAACAGGCTATGGTACATGTTAATCCCTGGTTGATTAAAAGATTTACGATGTTATATTATCAAGTGCAGTTCAGTGTACAAGGTAAGTGAGTATTGCAATGAAGAAGATGCACCAAGTCATTTACAAGGTTTCTTCTTCACAAGGTATGCAGGTGTCATGAGGGAGACTCTTTCCACTGTAATCTGTTGAGGCTATCCACGACTGCCTTGCGAAATTGATCACCGTGGAGAAGGATGGAAGAGACATGCCCACCAGTAACCCATCTCACTTCCGAGCCAGGCCAAGCTTTTTGAAGCTCCAGCACCGAGTGCTTTGGAATGTATCCATCATCCTGAAAATAGTAGCAGACAAGGTCACATGACATCACTAGGTAAATGTTAAAACTAACAAGAGAAAATTCTCATTAAGGATGATGCAATCACATTCTTGTCAAATGCAATCATATTTTTATCAAATACAGATCATTATGCGCACAGCAAGATCTAATACTTACAGTGGCTGCAACAAATATAACAGACATATTGGGATTTTTGGGTATAGGAAACCGGGTAACATCTGTGAGAGATAGCACATTTCTCATCCTCTCTCTCACTTCTTCAAGTGTCATTGCAGCTTTCTCCACAGAAAGGTCCTCCCTCAGCGCATCCCATGCAGTGGCATGTTTTAGCACCCCTTCACAGAATGCTACAACAGCAGAATGTGGAGAGAGAAACGGGAGAGTTGCAATGGGTGTAGGGTGTAAAGATCCAACCATAGCTGCATGTACTCCCCCTAGATATCATATAGAACAAATTTGAAAATGGAAATGAGCCAAAAGCTATATCAATCTCTTTCTTGATCTCCAAAAGTTTGATCCCAGCCTTAACTCAAATCCTCCTAAATACAGCTGATGAAAAAGTAAAATTATCTCATGGTCTTTATTTCTCTTGACCATATTAACAGAAAATTGGCAGATAATGTTTCAGTAGTTCTTTTATCTCCAAATTAGTTCCTAAAACAAGTAACAATGTTCAAATTCCCTATCATTATTGACTCAATTTCTTCAAATGAATTAGTTAACTCATGAATCCACAATTACTAAGAATACTTAATTATTGCATATTTTGCAAGAGTTGTATGGTTTTCCTTCTCATCTTTCAATGTCCTTAGTAATTGTGGACTCATGAATTAGTAAAAGAGGTCATTTGAAAAGATACAAAAGTCGAGTGCTAAGGAAATTCATTTGCTTCTGAAACTTGTCAATCCATTATCAAGGGTGTGGCTTATGTCTTACCCATGCTAAGTCCACATACACCCATTTTTCCAAACCCTGCTTCAGTGTCTAACCAATATAGAAGACTTCTAGCCTCTTCAATCGTGACTCTTCCCAATAGCAGCAAGTCACTCACACAGAGGAGTTTTGCACCACGCTGTAGAAAAGGACGTCTTTTTCCATAGAAAGGGCTGCAAAATATGTTTACCGTAAAAAAAGATGCAATAAACTTAAGAAATATCATCAAGGGAAAGCTTTTTGCATTCATCCCCAAGAATAGACATACTAATTTACAGAACTTATTCTGACCTCTCAAGTACCATGGTGGCTATATTTTCCTTCAACAATGGTCCACCAAGTCGCAATCTTCGTTCAAAAGTATGGTCTCCAGTGCCTACAATCAAAATATAGACATTATGTATCAAATCTTTCATCAACACAAAACCCTACAGGCAACAAGCAAAAAGACAACCAGCTAAGAGGTCCAGCACAAAGATACTGCCACAGAATTTAGCAGAAAGCCAAACGGGTAAGCAGAGAAGAAGAAATTTTATTGACCTTTTTACGTTACATTTGTTAGGAAATCTTCTTTCTAAGAGAAGTTTCTTGTAACACATACCAGTTTCAAGAATTGGAATTCAGTTTTGCTCAACATCTTCACTAGGACTTGAGACAAAAAGAATCTTTATACCTCAGTAAGAATGTCCTTCAATAAGTACAAAACATTTAAAGTTTCTGAAATATAACTGGATTCCTCTTTTTTATGGGCATACTATTGATAGTCTGTCAGTTCGGCTTGATTGAGAACATTTCACATGCAAATATGCAGAAAAACAAATACCTGCTTAAAGTTATAGTAACATCTGTTATTGAATGTGCAAATATCCCTTCTCTTGTTTCAAAGAGCAACTGGAAGCAAACAGTACCATTCAACACTAACTAAGTCTCCAAAATATTACCCAACAAGCGAATGAGAAGTTAACTCAGAAAATGCAGTATAGTGTTCAATAGATTTCAGCATCATGAGCGCTAGTTGGTCACCTCCTTTTAAGAGCTCAGCTACGACATACTATGGCAGGTAAAACTGACCCTCTCTTTAGGGCGTATTTATGGGGACATTGACATTAGCTGGGCAAGGAAAAAACACATAGCTTATACCTTTTAAGCTCTTCATATTTCTTATTTAACGAAGTGCAACAGGGAGGTTTCCATAGCTTAGGGTGAACAGGTCACAGACATAGAAGCACAAGAAAAAATAAACTTTGACAAAGCACGAATGTGGTGTATATAGATCATACAATAAAATCAAAACAGTGAAAACAACTCAAGATGGATAAGCAGTTACTTGTCATTTAATAAGTTCATCATTAAATTAAAAAAAAAAATCCCAATAAATAGTCCACATTATATGCTGAAATCATAAACCTTAATGGGCAGAAACAAACCACAAATTCTATGCTTTAAGCCTAAGGTTTAAAGACCAAAATCATCTAAACTACGACAAGATAAATGAAGATGTAAGCAAATTAGATTGCAAATCCTACATTAAACTTTACCATGGGAAACTACAGGCTATACACTTAATTTTAACAAATGTGATGCTGTACCTGGTCGGCTGGTTGTTTAAATCAGCCCTCTATTTTGGTACAACGTGAAGGAGTTTAATATGGTCAATTCAGTGAGATTTGTGGAACTAATCATAATTAGAAGTTCTAAAACTAACACATATATGCTCTAAATTGTCATACTCAACCCACAGAACACGAGCCTATTGATAACTTTATGGTCTAGCCAATTAACAGAACATAATTTTTCACTTTCTAGTCATATAAATCTTGACCATTTTGACCTCTTTGGAGAATATTATAAGAAATCCAATTGAAACAACTCATTCCTATTTCTCCACATACAAGAATTCGGGCACATAAAAATTCCAAATCTCATATTCCTACAACAGAAAAACCATTTATGCAAACTAAAAACATTGAATTGAAACAAAATGATGGAAAAAGAGAACTAAAATCAAACAACATTATTACCTGCAAGATGAACAACACAGGCCATCCTATGGGGAGGAACAAATTTAGGGGCAAGAAAAGCAACTCTTCCAGTGTGACTCTCAGAAGGCAATGCACTAAGAAGCTCCTCATCACAAGGGGTCTTGAAAACCCCTTCTTTCAAAGAAGCTGTCTTGGATTCCCAAACAGTTTTCCAAATTGGTTCAACCAAAATGGGAGACCAATTCTGCCCTTCAACATTTGGGAACAACTGATTTATCATTCTTTCTAATAACAATGTCAAGCTTGTTTCCACCCCACCCTCCTGAAAAAAATGGTGGGCTTATCTTTGTTCTGTGCAGAATTGCACCATATACATGGTCTAATACATAATGGAGCATTCCAAGATTTACAGTAACCATTTTTCTTTTTTCTTTTTTCTTTAAAAAAAAAAATCAGAAAAAATCCAACCAAAAAGGAAAAATTAAGAAAAACCCAGATGAGAAAAGTTGGATTAGAGGTTAAAGATTCATTTTTCAATAAAAAAGATCAGTTTAATGATTCAAGAATGCCAATTTAGATCCAGGGAGAAATTGGATTAAGGAAAAATTAGTTGATAAAAACATGATTAGATCTGATAAAAGCAATGGAATTATTTTTGTTGTTAATGGAATATAGATGCCAGCAAGGGGAAGGAGAAAAGGGAAGCGGAGAGATTTGAGAGGGGGACTTCTGCAAGGAGAAGTGGAAAACTGTGGGCAAAAAACTGTGGGGCCCACCTGGTCTGTGCCACCTTAGCCAATTGATTAAACACTTCAATATTTGGGGATTTGTTTATTTGGATAATGATTTAGTGGGGGGCCCAGAACAGAAATTTAGCTTGGGGATAAGAAAGCAGTGTTTTAAAAATCGATCGAACCGTGGGTTGGATTGGTTGGATCTTAAATTAGAAGAGTCATCGATCCCATCTATTTATGGAAAAAATTTAGATAGATTTGATTTTTTTTTTACTTATAAATCTTGTGGTGTTGATTAAATATTATAAAATTTATGACAGAAGTTGATGTAAGCAAGATTCTATAAGATTTAATCTAGACACAGGGTCTACAGGTGAGGCCAATCTATGTAAGTATTTTCCTCAATTTATATGTTCAGTTTGTATAAAAAATCGAACACAATCAATAAAAATCGGTTCAACTGATTTTGGTAATTTCTTAAATTTCAAAATAAAAAATGATTTAAATAAAGATAAAAATTTAAAAAAATCATGAAATAAACTCCAAACATTGAACACATCAAAACTTAAACTATTAAATTACATTTAGACATAATTTTTTTGATCTCTTTAATACTTATTTTTGTACAAATTTCATTTTTCTTATTAGAAATTTAACCATATTTTTTAGTATTAGTACTATAATTCTCCAAAAATAATGTTTCTCTTCTATTTTAGATTTTATATAAATGCATTTTAGGTCATTTTAAATTATACCACACTTTAGTAAAAAAAAAAAAATCCAAAATTAGTGAATCGGCCAGTTCAACCAGCTGAATTGCAAATCGGACAGGCCATCGGTTCAATGTCCGGTTCGATTTTCAAAACGTTGTAAGAAAGGTTTCCACCAAAATAATAGCGACCTTGCGTTGGAGTGTGTTTGGATGAAGAAAAATTGAGATGAAAAAAGAGAAGTGATGAGAAATTTTTTGTTTCTTCTTTAGGTTTAATTTGGGAAGAAAAAAGAAAAAAACAAAGAAGATTAATAAGTTTATAAGTTTTTCTTTATCTTGTATGGAAATTTAGGAAAGAATTAGACATTGTGTTTCGAGGTAGGGATTTGGGCTTGATTTGATTTGAAATCTAAATTCATAATAAGTTATCCAAACAAATTTGATTTAGTGGTGAATTTGAAATCCTCTAACAAGTGGGAATGTGATTGTAATGGTTAAATAAGTGGATTTGAATTTCACCCAAATTTCATGTTATTTCAAATCTATTTAATTCATTCATTCATCTTAAATTTTTCTTCCAATTTGAATCCACCTATTCAAACACAACCAGAGTGATTTCATATACATATGTTGGTACAATTTTCTTCCATAATTTTTTTAGGACAAAATGGGTATTTTGAAAATTTTGTGTACCTTTCTCCTTGTTTTCTTCCATTTCGCTGTAATTTGGTTAGAGAAAAAAATTATCTTCAACATTGTTTTTATCTCCATTTCTTCTCATTTCCTTACTAAGAAAATCCCCAATGGTGCAAAACCCAACTTAATTTTTTATTTTCCAACTCTAAAACTAGATGGTAGAGTTTTAAATGAGGACAAATGAAATGATTAAAACTTAACGGATGAAAGTTTTTTCTTCAAAAGTTGAGAGACGAGATGAGAAAGAGAAAATCATAAATTAAATTGTTTTATAATGTAAAATTTGTATATTTATTGTAAATTAAGATTTTTAGATATGAGGATAAATATGTGAAATCACATACAAAAAAAAAAAAAATTTCTTTTCTTTCATCCGAAACCTCCCCAACAAAGTCAAAATCTTTTCTTCTCTTCTTTTTTTTCCCCCTCTCATAAGCTTTCTCTCTCCCCGTCTCTCTATTATTTTTTATTTTATTTTATTATTTTCTCACTTAAGAAGTTAAACTCCCAAACTAGACCTTAGAGTTGATTTAGGGAAAGGAAATAAAATGATGGGTGAAATACAGTAAATCCCTTAAGGTTTAGACTATTTTGCAATAAATCCGCTAAAGTTATTTTTTCTCAGTTGCCCTTTCCGTTAGTGCACATTAGTAATATGACTATTAAAAGTCAAGAAAGATATTTTTATCCATAGACACTATAAGAAAACATACGGATAAATTAACCTCTTAAATTCTATTATATTTGTCATTTTAGTTCTCTATCTTTGTGTCAATTAACCAAATGTAGTGTAAAAATAATTGTGTTGTGAAAAAATTTAAATACAAAAATTTCCTAACATTATTGATCTTGTCATCATATTTTATTTCATATAAAAGTAAATTTTTAAATATACAAGACCCATAATCATCTATTAAATTTCCATCATTCTCTTTTCTTTTTCCTTTTTTTTATGTTTTTCTTAAAATGATTTTCTTCTTACTTTTTTCCCTTGTTAACATAATTTAACTATCACCTAAATTATACGAAATAATTTCATATAGAGGAGTACAAACTAAAACTCAGATTAAAATAATTTAGATGAATAGTTTTAATAATTCATCAAAAATTTTAAAATTAATTATTTCACCTTATTTTTAAGTTTTAAATATTAACAAAGCATAATTCGAAAATTATAATATTAATTAATTTGGAATGTACTTATATTTTTAAAAGTATTGATAGGCATTGTTGCATTTATTTTTATTCTAAAATATTAAATGATTCAAAATTTACATGAGAGAATAAAGTAAAATCTCACTTAAATCTTAAGGGGATTTACCGTAGTTAACATTTAGGGATAAATTAGTTTTTTTGAAAAGACTAATGGCATAGTTACATTTGAGTATTAATCAAAAGGGTAAAGTAAAAAAAAATAACGTTAGGGGGTTTGCTACAAAATAACCTAAACCATGTGGGGGATTATTGTATTTAACCTTAAAATGAAAGCTATTGATGGATTGTTCTCTCTTACTACAAGATGTTGAAGAAAATGGAGAAGATTAAAAGGCAAAGGAAAATACATGAATAGGCAGCTATAATGCATTGAATTGTATCCTATTAAAATTAATTTTTATAGGATGCAATTGAACTTCAATATAATTTTACTTCCAAAAAGAACCAAGCATATTTTGAAGATAATTTGTGGTGCTTACATAGGCATTTGTAACTTTAACAAAACATAAGGAACCAAAAAAAGAAAAAGAAGTTTGATGGAATAAAAAGACCAACACCAAAATTATATCGAAAATTTTAACCTAACTGAATTGAATAAATAGTTTAGAATTATACAGAATAAAAATAAATATTTCATTTAACAATGTAATTCTAGGTTCTGGAAGCACATTTTCAAGTTACAAATAGGTATACACTGGGATATACCCAAGAAATTAGAAATTGCCCCATTTTTCTCTTAAAAATTTTGAACATTTTACTTGCATTCTTGTAACATTTTAACTTACTCAAGTGTTATGGATTTTTTGCTTAGGTAATAATATTTACATGCTCTTTTTAACCTCTTGCATACCATTTTTTCTATTTATTAGTATAAGGGCATGCAAAAAAGTTGTACAACCCACTAAACATTTACAAGTTATTGATTTTGCTCACTAAATATTTTTTTTGGGTCAAATTGGTCACTCAACTCTCAAAATCATCTCCTAAAGCCAGTTCTATCTATTTAAGTGTTAAGTTAGGCCGATTAATTATAACATGTGAAAGGAAGATGAGTTTTTTAAAGGATAAAAACGTCCAAACACTGTTTATCATCTTCTTCTTTCGTTCACCACAAATTTGGTCAGTTCAAAGCACTATTTTGATTGGCAGCAACCTGATTTTTCTTCCTTTATAATTTTCTAGCATTTATTTTCTTAAAAATAAGAACCCAGAAAAGTTTTATGAACTCCCTTGAGGAAAATAATGGGAAGATATTTGAGGAAAGTGGATGAAGAACATGAGAAAAATTAGATTTTTTTTTTGGTTCAAGGTTTCACGACGGTGATATCAGTCTTCTTTGCATGAGCTAGAACCCAAAAAAAAGAAGAAGAAGATGTTACTAGCACTATTCTTTAAAAAATTAAAAAAAAAAGAACATAGACAATTTCTAAGTTGACACCTGAAATCTTTATTTCCCAAAAATTGTGATTCGGACCTTTGTTTAAAAAAAAATCAGATTCCAAAAATAAATTTTCTGGATTTTGTTCCCCAAAAACACCTAATACAAATTTTATTCCAAAAAAATTATGAAACTTTGCTCCTAAAGTTTGAGATATCAAAAATTTATTGGATCTATGATCTAAAAAGAATTGAGATCCCAAAAAAAGTTATAAATACTTTTTTTTTTTTTTTTTTTTAAAAAGGGATACCAAAATTTTCATGGATCTTTTCTCCAAAAACCTTTGATTTGAATTTTTATTCCAAAAAAAATTCTGAATTCTTTTCCTAAAAATGAGATGACAAAAATTTATTGGATTTTTTATCCAAAAAAGATCCCAAAAAAATTCTTAATATTTGTTTCAAAAAGATGAGATGCCAAAATTTTCTTGCATCTTTGTTCACCAAAAAATAAAAAATATAGAAAAGAAAAAGATCTAACATTCTTTTGTTTAAATCTGCCAAACTCCCTTCGGTCTTTAGTGAGCCTAACATTTATAGTCATGGATAGTAGTCGTCTACTAGCAATAGTTGTAGAGAATTGAGTTAATGGAAATTAAAAATGAAGAAAAAAAGGAAGCTTGATGGATCAAGGGAAAGGAGTAGAGATAAGGGAGAAGGGGAGAGCGAGAGGAAACGGGAAATGTGAGCAGTTGGTAAAGGGCAGACTAGAGTAGGGAGAGGGGGATGGTGGATTGTGGTGGAAAAGGTGGTGGTGGTGGAAGTGGCTGTGGGGATGGGTGATTCATGGGATCCAAAAAGAAAAAGATGGTGGCTAGGGTTTTAGAGAAGGCAAATTCTTAGGTATACCCGATTTTTGATCCCACTTGTAGATCCTGTGGTGTGGATTAGGTAGACCCGATCTTTGGCCCCACTTGTTGACCTAAAAGCAGCTGTGGGGTGGGTGATTGATGGGATCCAAAAGAAAAAGATGGTGGCTAGGGTTTTGGAGAAGGCAAATACTTAGGTAGACCCGATATTTGACCCCACTTGTAGACCCTGTAGTGTGGATTAAGTAGATCCGATTTTTGGCCCCACTTGTGGACCCTGTGGTGTGGATTAAATTTTAGAGAATCTATGACATCAGCTAATGGTGCCACCTAAGCAAGATTTTTTAAGTTTTAATATTGACCATAGAGTCTACAGATGGGGTCAAAAATCGAGTTTACCTAAGTATTTTCCTTTAAAGAATGGTGGTGAGTTAAAAAATATTATTGTTTGACATTGTTAACCGATGAAAAATCACATGGAAGGCACTTTTGAAACACTAATGAACACTTAATTATCAAAATGCAATTGGTCAATAATTTTGGAAGTTAAGTGACCATTTCGTCTATTAAAAAAGTGCAATGGGTAATGTTAGTAGCATATGAAAGTTAAGAGATGTGTATGGCCTTTTGCCTTTAGTATCATTAGCTTCTTACAAACCATTTCTAACTCCTCATACATCTCTCAAATTATCATTTTATATAACAAATAGGCTTAATTACAATTTGCCCCTATAAATAGGGTGTAGTTACAAATTACCACATATATTTATTTGATCTAAAAATTGTCTTAAGTTTTGATGAAATTAAAATTTTCATCTAAATGAAATAGTAAAATGTCTATATAATTGCCCTCAATATTTTATATTACACTTAGTGAATTTCTTTACTAACATTCTTCTCTTAAACTTGGAAATATTAATGAGCTAAATTTATTATTCTATCTTTTTCTTTTTTTTTTAGGTAGCATGAGGGAGTGACAAGTTGATCAATCTAAATTTATTTTAAAATATATATATTGATTATATCTCAAAGTAGTATAATTACTTACATAGTGAGATTTTTTAAATACAAAGTGATAAATTAATTATTGATAATAGAGAAAATATAGTAAAAATTATAAAACTCAAAATAATGTTATTAAGTAAATAAAATAATTTTCTAGATATAAAAATAATAATGACAGAACAAGTATGTGAAGGCATGCTAAAAATGGATGTAAAGAAGAAAAAATAAAATAGCAAACTAATTCTTACAATTAATATTGAAGGGTAAATTTTTTTTTCAATAATGTTGGATGAAACATGGTTATTTTTGAATGCCAAATTACTTATAAAATAAAATGAGATAACAACCCAAAGTGCAAGTCATGCTAATATATATTGGTTAGGACCCTTAAAAGATTGAGGGAAATTTTGACATTTTACAAGTCCTTTTAGATGAAAACTTTAACTTTGTTAAACTTTGAGAATTATTTATAGATAAAATAAATATAGGAGCAACTTGTAACCATTCCCTGTTTACAAGGGATAAAATATAAATAAGCTAAATAAATATTAATAGGGGTGTGTAAATATAATTGCCTTTGTTTTATTCATCCCAAAATCTGTGTCATGATTTGAAAAGTCAAAGAAATAAGGAAAAAGAGTAAAAATGGTCCCTAAAATATTATGATGCTTGAATTTAGGTCATTCAACTATTCCATTTGTAAAATTAGCCATTTAACTATCCAAACTATGATATGGGGTCACTTTCTCTATTTTAGGCGTTACAGCGAATGCAAAGTTGACCTTTTAGAAGTAATTAAAATCTTGTCTATTTCCAGATCATGATTTCTCAGTGGCTAGGAAATGGGTCTGTCTTTGTAAGCAAGGTTCGAAGACTCGGCAGAGTCTGAGTGGACTCGGCCGAGTCGAAACCGGAACGGAGCCCACTAGTACAAGTTGGAACCGGGACATGTCGGGGACGTCAGAATCGGCATCGTAACGGGAAGACTCGGCCGATTCTCCACGCTTCCATCAACTGGGACGCTGACTCAGCCAAGTCTCGGTGAGTCGACTCGGCCGAGCCTCAACTGTAAACCCAAGTACACACGGCTTTGTTCGCCCTCCATTGAAAGTCCATATCCCCTTCACCGTGGCGATACCGTAGTGCAACCTTCCGGTGGCTGTTCGGAAGCTATCGGTGAACGAAAAGAATAGTAGATGCTTTAAAATTTTGCAATGAGTGATTCCTTTACGAAACGTAAGGGAAAAGCCATTCCATTCCTCATTTCCTCCTGCATGCAGTGCTGCAATCTTTTTTCTTTTTGGGAAAGGTATATACCTTTTGGACGGTTGTAGATATTGGGTGCAGATATTAAAATTTGGTAGGGCCCATGTAGAGAACATAAGCCCAAGTTACAGATCATTTTTCTACTCTAAAATTGTTGGCATATTAAATTAAATCTATTTAATTAAATTTTAGTGATTGAGTTTGTAAGAAATTTATTCCGTAGTATACTGTATCGTTGTTAGATTAAAATATGATTTAGTATGTGATTATAACTCTAGCATGATAGTTGAATGTGTAAAGAAATTAGATTAGTTAGTAACTATATAAGGTCTTAATGACTCATTGTTTAGTTGAAGAAAAATTAAGTATTCAAAATTTATTATTTGATCCTCCCAAAATTCCGTTTGTCCATCTGCTTATTAATTTGATCGATTAAAATCCACAAATTATTCTTTGTTTTCATTATTTGTGAGTTTAATTTTGTTGGTTATGCCTTTCGGGGTATCATCCCATAGAGATTCTATTGAAACCCTGGAATTCATGCGCTGAACTAAGAATTTCTGCCACACATTGGTGTGAACTCACACTTGTTGAAGGAGATCTTAACATATTTATGGTATTTTGTGGTGCTACGATTTATCATTTTCTATGTATAATAAACAACACTCACACTTGTGGAAGGAGATCTTAATATATTTATGGTATTTTGTGGTGCTACAATTTATCATTTTCTATGTATAATAAACAACTACAATTAATATCTAGTAGTGATTGTATTTTGATAATTTAATTTGACAACTTAATTTGTTGTAGTTTTGTATATTTCTTAATTTTCTTTTTAGAATTTTTTAGATTTTGTATGTAACAAAATATCAATGGCGCCCGATACGTGACCGATATACTGAGACCGATGTGGAACGATACGTGCCGCGACCGTTACCGCGACTGCGACTTTGAACCATGGTTGTAAGGACTGAGGGTTGCAAGAGTGGTTTTGGGGTGGAGGGTGGAATTGGTGGTCGTAGCTGGGAGGGGAGGGGAGGGGAGGAGGGCTGGATGAGGGTATTGAGGTGGTTGCAGTATGGGTTTGAAGAAGTCAGTTGTGGGTCTATAGTGATGGTTATGGGTGGTGAATTGTTTGGGGTTGGAGGTTGTTGCTGAGATGGTTGGAAGGGGCCTTGTGTGGTTTTGTAGAGGTGGTTATGAGAAGATCGAGATTTTGTACATGTGGTTGGTGATGGACTATGGTAGGTTTGTGGTGATGCTAGTTTTTTGGTGGTGTGTTATAGTTTTTAGAGTTCAGTTACCAAATTTGTGAAAGTAATAATTTAGTGACCTAAAATCAAATTGTCAAATAATTTAGTATTTTTTTTTTTTTGCTGAAAGAAAGAAATAGACTATTCCCTTCATTTCTTTTTAAGTGTCGTTTGAGGTTGTGACACAAAGAACTTAAAATTGCTATTAAATAGTCTAAATTCTAGACAAAATTGATCCTATATGATTAAATTGCCATTTTGACTAGTAATAAATTAAAGGAGTCCCAACATTAATTCTCTTTCTCACACTATTTTCTCTACTCCCAATATTGTGTGCCTTCATCTTCGGTAATTAATACAGTTGGAAAGAGATAAGGACAAAATTGATTAAAAAACTTAATATTTTATTGGACAAAATAGAAAAAAAAAAATTCTAAAATGACATTTAAAAAGGAAGAGGAGTAGTCCTTATCTCTCTTGCCAACTTTTTGAAACAAAGAATATTAGAGTAAGGAATAACCACGGATTTCTAAATTTAAAGACATGGTGGTAACTTTGTTCTGTTGTCTGTTGTTTCATGATTACAGTTAAGGTTTCTTAAGCTATTTTCTATATGAATGGAATAAATAGTGTAGAAATTGTTGAGCAATTCTTCAAGGACCAGACTTTCTTAAGTATTCCAGTGCAGAGGTAGATTCATGTACTAGGAGTCGGATTTTGGGGAATGTTATATAGACATGTGTTCAGTGAAACATTTTATAAATTTTAAAATTTTATGAGAGTAAGCCCTAATATAAGGATGTTGCTGAAACTCTATAAAAGTTAAGGGAAATAATATAAAGTTTGGGTGATAAAGACTATATAAGATATATATTCGGGGAACAGTTTTATTTATTTTCTGAAATTTTGGAAATAGTGAAAGGGCCAAAGTCGAATTTCGATAAAAAGTATAATAAAAATGTTAAAATTTTTCAAAGGAAAAAATTAGAATTTTAAAATTTTTGGGGATGGTTGTCCCTCCTTGCCCACCTTTAACTTCATGTCTGCCCATGACATGTTTGACATGATTCAATCAGATTTAGGTGGTACATTAATTGCTAAAGATGTTCTAACCCACTTCTTATCACTCCTTATCACACTCTTTAATAAATTAATAAGTATTATTTTTAATATAATTATAAATTTTAATAGAGAATATTCAAAAGTATATATATAGAGAATGGAATACGACGCAGGATAATGAAGATCCTTAGCCTTAATTAAGCAAGAAGAATTTAGGTTGATAACACTCCAGGTCTTCTCTTTCATTACTTGTGTCAACTTGCTGTCTCATATTTTGGATGTTTACCACATGTATTCTAGTCTTATAAATATTACTATGCCAGAGTACACATGGTAGGCATGCAGGATGTGAGATAGAAGATTAGTACAAACAGTGGGATAGAAGATCTTGTGACAGTTGATAAATGGTTGTTACTGTCCTTATAAGCATTTTAGTAAGGGAAATTTTTTACATAGATTCGATTTATGGCATAATGTTATAGACCCCTTGATTCATGTTGAGTCATAGTACCTAACATCACTTCATATCATCTAGTTAGATGATGTGGCACAATATAGACAAGAGATTTATGTTACTATATCATGAATCGGGTCCATGTAAAAATTTCCGTAATGTAAGTTGTTCCCAGATGTGTCAACTTGTATCACATATATGGAGTATTATGTTTGTAAATTTCTTACACTTGTGATTGGATTCAAAGAAAACAAACCATCTTTCATTAATTAAAACTTAATGAAGAAAGTAGTACAAGAACTATATATCCAATTACTATTACAATATGTTAGGATCGAAATTCTGGGTATTTGTGAAAATTACTTAACAAGTTCTTGAAAACGAAAACAAAGACAAATAAAGAAAAATATTGCAACAAAGAGGATACACAAATTTACGTGGTTCGATCAAATTGTTCTACATTCATGGGCGAAGGGGAGAAATCCACTAATTCAATACGATGATGCAAATTCGGATAAATCTCTACAAAGCCCAATAGAACCCAAACAAAGTACCCAAAAAACCTAAGAGAGGCATAATAGACTAAAGGCTTTAAAAGATCCAATTCGCTCTCATAATAGACTAAAGGTTCTAAAAGAACCAATTCGCTCTCACCAAAAGGTGCGTACAAGTAAGACAAAATAGACTCTAGACACTATTATAATACCCCCAATCCCTCTGCACACTAGGACATTAAATTAAATCAATAAAAGTACAAGAGAGTTCAAATAAGATAAAATGTTAGATGGCCATAAAAATCCTAAAATTTTACTAAAACTCTATTGACTTGGTGCAGTTAAAACTTCAATTAAGACCCTTAATTTATAATATTGAGTGGGAGAGAAATACTCTTCCCAAACCAATATGAGACAAAACAAAAGATACAAAGTATACTCAATACAACAGTTTTATCAAACCTTATGAAAGAAAAAAATTATGTAAATTGTTATTTTTTTTCCCGTTTCTTGATAATTTTATATTGGGAGTGGATTGAGCCTAACCACAGGGATACAAACCAAAGGACTAGCTTTAGGAAGTGTAAGACCGGGTCCTTCTTCCATATCCACTTTACCATTATTAACCTTCCATTCAAAGCACTGAATCATTGCTGCAAGGCTTGTTTGGACAACTTGTAAAGCCAGTGAAGTTCCAGGGCACCCTCTTCTCCCACTACCAAATGGCAAGAACTGAAAATGTTGCCCCCTCAAATCCAGCTGGCTTTTGCCCACATTCCCTTCTTCAAATCCAAACCTTTCTGGATAAAATTCAAGTGGATTCTCCCAGGACTTGGGGTCCCTTCCAATAGCCCATACGTTAACAAAAAGTCGAGTTTTTGCTGGAATATGATAGCCTGCGATTTCGCAGTCTTCACTTGACTCTCTTACAATCATTGGACCTGTTGGATGGAGCCTCAGAGTTTCTTTTACTATTGCTTGAAGGTAAGGAAGGTTTGAAATATCTGATTCGTTTACGAGTCTGTTTTTTCCTATTATTGAATCGATCTCTTGCACTGCCTTGTGCATGATATCTGGATGGTTGATTAGCTCTGATAGAGCCCATTCTACTGTAATGGCTGAAGTGTCTGTTCCTGCTGCAAATATGTCCTGTTAAGATTTTGAAACAGGTTTCATCATTGGATTGGATTGCGCGCAATACTACTTATTAAAGAAAATCACCCGAGGTAAGTCTATGTTACGTATTCACTCTTTAATATTGTGTGGGTATTATATTCGTTTAGATAACTAAAAAATAATGAATTTTATTATTTTTCAATCATTCAACGATTTGAGATAAATAATAAAGACTTTTTCACCTTAAATATTATTATTCCTATCAGAATTTGGAATTTACTCGAGTAGCTAGTTCCAATCATTTCTGAATTTGGATAGTTGCACACATATCATTGAAAGATGTGCGAGGTAAAGAGAATAAAGCATCCGTTTGAACAATTATTATTTGTGATATTATTTAAAATATGGAAATAATTACTCTACCAAATTTTAAACTGTAATATTTGTGAGATAAAAATATAACAGAAAAAAGTTATGATATGTTTGTAAATAATATTAAGAGAATAATGAATAATGATAGCTGTCCAAATAAAGCCAGGCAATCGTTCCTTGATCCTTGAGGAAGAATTTTTTGGTTTTTTTTTTTTTAAAGTAAAGAGCAAGTTAGGCAACCTGTATCACAATTGAACATTATAGAATCATAAAGTAGAAGTCAGTAGTGCCCAACTAGCCTATATTTTACTATGTTGTTGTGTTCCCATTATCTTAATCTTCTCTATTTTATTGATTAAGGTCGAGTCTAGACTCGATCCCTCAAGACGTTTGATAGCTCATTAATTCTTTAATTTCTCCTGAGGTTTGAAGCCGGCACTTGAAAGCATGCATTAATTTAGAAAATTCCCTAATGTACGAAGTAGTGTGATATTGACGTGGACATGGAATCAAGAAAAAGACACATTTTTGACCGAGTCAGGGATTCTTTTTCACTGCGGCAGTGCGGCTTCATAGAACATGTGAACCAAACTGTGAAATTACGTAAAACTCACTAATATTATGAAATCGTCGTGGATGCAGTTGCATACAAGAAATTTTCCCAAGTCGTTGGTGCTTTTTTTTTTTTTTTTTTGTTCGGATTGTCATGGAGAAAAATGAAGCCCCATATCTCCACTTTGCCTGGAAAACTCCAGGGCTTCAACTCTAGACCAAGAGCAAAAACTAACTCAATATTGTAAATCAACTGCAAAAGCATAATACTAAAATAGTAAACAAAAAGAAGAAACTAATTAAGGATGAAAGATTACCAGGATAAAAGCCTTGATGTTCTCCCTGGTCAATCTTATATCTGAGCTTTCATCTTCAGATAAATCAAGCAATATATCAAGCAAATCTTTCACTTGATCTCCATCACTCACTTGCTTGTTCTTCCTCCTTTTCTCTTGATGTTCCTCTATGATTTTCTCAATCATTGTATCAAACCCCTCAGCAACATCTCTGATCCTCTTCTTAAATCCCTGAAGATCCAAATTCTTGCAAAACCAAATAAAATCAGACACATTAAACTTCCCAGTGAGCTCCGCAATTTCATGGATCGATTTCTTTATGTCTCCAGCTTCATTTTCATTTTCAGAACATCTTTTGCTCATAACCATTCCTGATACCACATTGTTTGTCATCCTAATAAGTTCAAGCACCAACATCAACTGCCTCGAAAGACTTAGCCTTTCGCGATAACAACTCTATCAAACACATTATCTCATCGCGTCTAACTGGAAGTAATTGATCTAATGTTTTACCTCCAAGAAGTTCAGACATACACAGTTTTTTCATGAACTTCCAATAAGGTCCATATGGAGCAAACGAGAAGTCTTGTGTACCATATGTTATGTAGTCAACAACAGCCGAAGAGGGTCGGTTTGAAAACGAACTTTCGTGTGTTTTGAGGAATTCTTTGGCCATTTCTGGTGAAGAAGCAACCACACAAGGAACAGAACCAAGAAAGATGTGAATCAGAGGTCCATAGCGATTGGAGAGCTTGTGCAAAGCTTGGTGGGGAATTGGAAGGAGGAGATGGAGATGACCGATGATTGGTAAGGCTAACGGGCTTGGAGGAAGGAGAGAACCGGATCGATTGCTGAATAATTTTCGGAGGAGGATTGTGGGAATTAGCCAAATCAAGAAGAGAAGAATGGTTTAGGCTTGGAAATCAACCATGATTGGATGTTAATATGAAAGACTAAATTTGGAAGACAGACATTGCATTATTGATGAATATATAGAGTAACGAAACTGTCACCATTGTCAGTTCCTTTTCTTTATAGCCTTGTCTTGTCCAAAGATTTGAAGACTTGGTAAATCTCTAAATATTTGAGATTCCTACAAGAGATGTAGATTTAATTATCCTACCTCTTCTCTTCTTTGTTTTTAGTGATTTTTGGCTTAGATATATCAAATTAATCATGTGCATTTCGCAACTGACTTGTTAAAAAATTAACCAACGTAAATATTATTAAAAATTAGATTGATTGGAGAAGCAGCATCTAATTTTGAATAATATTAGTGAGTCCTTATTAAATCAAATTCAATTTGAATGTCAGATTGATTCGTATTACAATCCTAGTCCCAAAGATTTAAAGACTTCGTAAATCTCTAAATTCTTGTGATTCCTTCAAGGGATGTAGAATAAATGATCTTATACTTCTTCTCTTCTTTGATTTTAGTGATTATTGGTTAGATAAATCAAATTAACAATCAATTTTGACAAACATAAATCTTGTTTAAAATTAAATTAATTACAGAACAATCAATTTCAAAAAATTGTTAACTTATCGAATTTGATTTAATTATCGAGTAGATTGATTCACATTACAACCTTGTCCCAAAGGTTTAAAGACTTGGTAAATCTCTTAATTCTCGAGATTCCTTCAAGGGATCTAGAGTTAGTGATCCCACCTCTTCTCTTCTTTGTTTTTAATGATTTTTGGTTTAGATTAATCAAATTAAACATTTGCATTTCGCAACTGCCTAGTTCGTATGCTTGCACCTTGACCATTTAAGATGCATATATTTTTCTTAGTTTGCCAAGTTGCAAGCATGACACAGTGTCTGGTGTCTGGCTGAGACGACATGGACAAATTTTTTTGCCGGAGTTTTCAGCAAAAATCCCATTGGATATGCTATAACTCACTACTCTAAATTTAATATCTAGAGAATTCATGCTTTAATTAGAGGAATTGGATCTCAGACTAGTACTTTCTGTCCATTGTGAAAATACTTATTACTGGCAAATATTTGTGTGAATCGCGGTGTATTTGTACAATATATTCTTATTATTCCAAAAGAGTAAAGTGTCAAAAAAATCACTATACTTTTAAGTTGTACGGATTTTAATCATTGAATTATTTTTGTGACCCAAAAGATTATTGAATTGTAAAAATCATTGCTTTTCAATCCCCTTCCATCTATTTTCTGTTAAAGTTTCTGTTCGGTCAAAATTTGAATTTTTAAAGGGAGAAACTTGTCTAAAAATATGATCCACTATTCATCCTTTTTTTTTTTTCCCTCTTCTCAGATCACAACTAAATCATATAAAAGTTACATCAAAATGATGCTTGGAACCACCAGGACATTAATTTAACGCAAAACAACCATGTATTTTAGCTTTAAAGTACAAGATGAAAGTGTGAATATAAAAACTAAATTAAATTGGGCATTTCTTATAATTGCAGGTGACGACACAGACAGATTTCGGCCAACATTGGAAGCAATATTCTCAACCGTATCCCATTTTAGAATAAAACAGCATTGAAAATACTTACGCATAAGCCCTACAGTACAGCTCCTTCCGCTGCAAAAGCACTCAGCCACACCCGGACAACTAGTTCTCTTTATTTCTAGTTTAGACATTTTGTCAAACATTTGGCAATCATATTTTCAATTTACAAAATTTATAAAAACATAAAAGAAATAAAGCCACAAAATGATTGATAAGTTTATTTACGTTGGGTTAGGTTTTCATTAAAAAAAAAAAAAAGTTTTCATTTTCTATTTATTTGATTGAAAATGAAAATGAAGTTTTGAGTGGAGAATTGTGATTATGCATCAATAAGATTTGATTACTTAATTTCCTTAAAACTGGGCTGGGAATGAGAATTTATGTGCCTTATTATTTTTTTATAGAATTTGATTGTAGATTGAGAAGGTAAGAATCCAATTATCTAAAAGAAGACCAACAGTGGTGTCGAGTTTTTTTTTTGTTGACAATTTTATTCCTTAAATAAGTCAAATATTTGATAAAATGGAGCCTTTAACAAATAAAACAAATGGAATGGACAAAACACGACGGTTTTAAATAGTTTGATGATCTTTTAGATCAAAAAAATAATTTAGTGACTAAACCATGTACAACTTAAAATATATTGATATTTTTGACCGTTTGCTCTATTGCAAAGAGTAACGTTTACATGTTGTTTTTTTCCCTAGGTATATTCTTATTATTGCATAGAGTAACGTTTATATATTTTTTTTCCTACGTATATTCTTATTATTGTATAGAGTAACGTTTATATGGTTTTTTTTTAACACCTTTTGGTTTGAAATATTCAACTACTTAAATTTTAGTCTAGAGTTTGTGCTAAAAACATTGCCAACATTTAAGTATTTCTATTTCTGTATTTTGTTGCTTATTCTTTGTCATTTTGATTTGGTGACGCAATTCTTAAGGCCAGCGTTGTCCGCCTTGAAACTTTCTTGAAATAATAGACAAAGCACTATTTGTTTTCCTTTGTCATAATTTTGTCCCTAATTTAGTCGTTCAATAATGTAACTTTCCTATCCCCTTCAATCATAATAATAATAATAACTTTCACGTCATGTTGTTTTCATTCTTCTCTCATTTGTTCTTCAATTTTCTGCAAACGTCCAAGTCAAGGCAGAAACTAGTCTAAGAAGTACCTCAAACAACGTTCAGGAATGGTTGAAAAGCACTAATTTCACGCCTTAATTTATATTCAATTATCACTTTACACAAATAATTATAATTTTAAAAATTTTGTACCTTAAATTCTCAAATCCGTCTGACTTAAATCAAATTTTTAATAAACCACCAAATTTGTTAGAATCTTTACTAGGGGTGTTCAAATCCAATCCAACCCAACTCATATGAATTTGGAGCTAAATGAGTTAGGTATCAGATTAATTGGGTTTATCCGAAACATAACCCAATATAATTTATTTGTAATTTTTATTTCATTTTTATTTTCCTAACTATTTCATGTAACTTATACTTTATTTTCTTTTCATTCTTCACGTAACATTCATTTAACATGTTCTATAATTTTTTCCTTTCATTTTTGAGTTAACCATTTAACTTTTGATAAAACATAATTTGTTATGGATGATCTTACATTAATATTTTTCTTTTTCTAAAAAATATTAACCCAAATAACCCAAAAATCCGAAACCCGCTTGAGTAATACTTGGGTTGCATTTACTTTGGTTTCGATATTAATTGGATTGGGTTGGATTTTATTTTTTCAACCCAAAAATCTGAAAATCTGAACCCAAAAACCCTCTAATCTAATAAGCCAATCCATGAACACCACTGATCTTTACATATGTACAACGAATTTAATAACTCAATCCAGAATACCCCTAATCTTTACACATGTACAACAAATTTAGCATGATGTACAACCATTTTGGCACAAATATTTCAGGTACACATTCGAAGATTTCTAATGTTAATTTTGATGAAAGTGTAAAAATTTAGACTAATTAAAATGGGACAAGTTGGGGTACAAAATATCCAAAATTAAAATTTAGGGTTGAAAATAAAAATTAGGTATAAATTAGGGGTGCAAAATGGAAGTAATCTTTTGAAAATGATGGGATGGATACCGAATAGACATTAATCTAGGAAAAATTCTTGTATAGATCGGATTTATGATATTATATCATAGACCTCTTGGTCCAAAGCACTCCACATCAATAAGTGATGTGATGTAAGTTAATGTTGAGAGTTTTGGACCAAGGGTCCATGGCACTATACCATGTACCCTGTCCATATAAGAATTTCCCTTAATTTAGCTATATAGAAAAGGGCTAATTAAACTTTGCCCCCTTATAAAATTAACTTTATCTCGATTTTCCCCCTGCAAAAAAATTTATATACAATTAAACCCCTCTGACTAATAGCTAAACTTAACTATTAGTCAAAATGTTAGAGAGAGAGACAAAAATACTAAATTGAGGATGTTCTCATATAATCTTAGGCTTAGTTACAGTTCACCTCCTTTAATGATACAACTTGTATTTAAGCCCCTACAATGTCCTGAATTCGTACTTTACCCCTGTGAAATTAAATAAAATATAAAAAGGTTAATTACACTTTGCCCTTTGTAAATTTAACTGCGTCTCGATTTTTCCCTTTAGAAAAATTTATATACCTTTTGTCCTCTCTGACTAATAGTCAAGCCAACATTAGTCAAAAATGTAGGGGCTGGTACAATTAATAATTTTATGATTGCAATTAACATAACTTAGGTATTTAGTGAAATGTTACTTTATTTTTTGTTTGTATAATTTTGAAGTATATTGAAGCAAATTTATACATGTTTTAAGATTGTATAAGGAGAGTGTCATACTTTCGACTAGTTTTCGACTAGTTTTGCTGTTATAGCTATAATACAAGCAAAATTTGAGTATGGATTTTGTCACGATTAAAAATTTTCAACTATAGCATGTTACACGCCACAACTATGTCCGCCACCGATAGACAGAGAATAAAATATAATTTTGTGATATTACAGGGGATGAATTGTAATAACTTATATGAGGGTAATTCATTAATTTTGTAATACTCTTAACGTTTTGATAAACGATTAGCTTTGACCGTTAATCAAGGATGTTAAATGCATATAATTTTTTTAGAAGGGATAAGCTGAGACATTAAATTTACAAGGGGGCAAGCAGGGGCGGAGGGATTGGGGAGGTAGCTGCCCTTACTGCCCTTGAGAACATGTGCTATGTGTAGTGTAAAATTTGATTAAAAATAAGTTTCACTTTAGCTTTGCCCCCACAAAATTTTGAAATTTTAGCCCCGCAAAATTTCAAAATTTTGTGGGGGCAAAATTTTAAAATTTTACAACTCTATTTTTAATTTTTAATATTGTACAACTTATTTGGGCCAACTCTACATATTATATGGAGTATGTAACTATAATCTCATTATGCCACTACAATATTTTAAAACCATTCTAAAGCCCAAAAAATATTATCCATCAATTAATACTTTTTCTTTTTTATTCCTAATTTTACCAAATTCCATTATGGTAATAGAACAAGCAACAAAAAAAGTTTTTGGTGACAAAAAGAAAAGTCACACATTTGGAAAGAAAAGAAGTCAACTATATTCAACAAATAGGCAGACATTTTTCTCCATAATAATTAAGTAAGCATTATTAATTTGTTTCAAACTGCAAAATTATATTATTGTTTCGTTTTGTGATTTTAACTATATAAATTTGTCATACTTAGTTAAATAACTAATTTACTATAAATCATAAATAAATAATAAATTTGTTTGTTATTGTTTCATGTAATGGTTTTTACTTTTTGTTACATTTAAAAGTTATTGTTATTGTTTTAAATAAGAAAATTTACTTTTTTATTAAAATTGTTATTAGTTTGTTATTTTCACCTAACGTAATCACTTATATTGAACTAAATGCAAAGAAAAATTTGTGAACTAATTTCAGAATATGAGAACATGCAGGGAGACAATTTTAGAAAGATGATATGTACGAATTTAGTAAAAATAAGAAAGTTATTTGCTATTAATACATTTTGATGTTTTGGTTGTCTACTTATTTTTGTATTAAAATTGTGATATTAGTTCTTTTGTGATTATAATACTTGCATATAATTATATTTACGCAATAAGTAATAAAGTATAAAGGTTAGGAAAATTATATGATCCTGTTAGAATACCATACTGTTGTGTTTTGAATTCTTGTACACTATAAGTCTTAAAACACAATAATAGAGATCTAGAATTATATATAAATTTGCTCCCACTGACATCTAGTTCTTGCTACGCCCTTGGGGGGCAAGTGTAATTAACTCTGAAAAATTGAAACAAATGGCTTCAAGGTTTGTCCTCATTAATTCTCCTCGAACATCGACTGCCTTGCCAACTTTCGCATATGTACCGAATAATTCTATTTAAATTCTTTCTGAATGTCTAATTGGAAAAAGCAGGCCTAGTGTCTGACCTCCAATGGAAGCCATGAAGTTGAGACATGCAGAGTTTTTTCATGAATTTCCGATAAGGTCCATGAGGGGCGAATGCAGTGTCTTGTGAGCCGTTTCTTAAGTAACTAACAGCAATTATTTGACGTCTGTTTCAAAAGGAAATTCCATGAGTTTTGAGGCAGTCTTTTGTCATCCTCAGGTGATGATGCAAGCACACAAGGAATAGAAACAAAGTTCACACAAAGTGAGGGTCTGTAACTATTGGAGAGCTTGTAAAGAGCTTCATGAGGTGTTGGATGTTAATGTCAATATATTAATTGTATAAATTTATTGTATTATATAGTTGTCTTGTTAGTTATTATCTAAATTTTATTGTATTTGTATGCCTATAAATATAGACTTATTGTACTTATATATTTTAGCACCGTTTTACTAATATATATGTTGATACAAAAGTAAGTTAAGGTTAACTTATGTGCAGTATCGTCCAAAGTAAAGATTGATCAGCGCACGTAGTACTTACATCTGGAATATCTGAAGTAAGAAATGGGCGGGTGTGGTACTCCGATAGGTTTTGACGCTTAAATCATTACTTAGACTAGATAGTAAAATTGAATCAGAATTCAGAGTTTAGAAAATTTAGAATATGATTAATTTAACATGACCTGCCATTTGATATTTATACTTAAAACTGATAGATTAGATTAATCCACGAGTAGTATATTTATTATGTGACCCATTTAAACCTATTTGGATTTTAGGGGTAAAATTAGTAAAATGCCCTTAGTGGACTCGAACTTGATGCCACGTGTATGTATATTATTGGACATATTATTTTAGTATCATCACTTGTTCCCCAATTTCAAGTCGAACCCTTTGAGTTAAGAGTATCGAATATTTGATGCCGTATTCGCACCCTAACCAGAGCCGTAGTACAAACTAGAGTCAATCTCAATACTTCAAAAATTATTTTCCTAGAGGAAAATATTTATTATTATTTTTTTAACTTTATCAAAGGTTGTACAAGAATTTTATCCACCAAAGTACATAAAAATAAAAATAAAATTAATTATGTCATAGTATACCTGAGGCAAGGTTAGAATAGTTAGTTAGAATTTTCCTTAACTGTGGAGTATTCCAAGCTTATCCACGGACCACAATACTAATCCTCCAATCGAATAAGTTCTGCTCTGTCCACGTGACCCAAGTAAATTCCAAAACCTTTACTCTGTACCAATCCTTCTCGCATCTTATTGCATGCCCTTTTTAATTTTCGTTAATTTTTTTTTTAAATGAACAAAAACCAACCAAATCCTAAGCTTTTGTCACCTGCACGTAACTACCATAACTTTACGTATCAGCTATTAATTGCCAAACAAAATCCCATGTAATTAGGACTTCAGACCCTCGTCGTGCTTTCATCTCTATCAATGCATAGCTGGATTTAAACACACTTGAGGGATTAAATTTCAAATAATTAGTCAATGGTTAGATACAATTTTACTCTAGAGATTTAACCTTTAAGCTTAAGAACTGCCACGGAGAAGAACAGACATAACATGAAAAACTTCACAATAATAAATTCTAATTCCACAACATTCAAAGTAGACTATGATATTCCTTGTGGCAATGTTATACCATCCTCCTTGGCCGACCATAATTTTTTCTCAAACATGTGTACCTTAGCTTCCCCAATCGAACTTGACTCTAGTGATGATGCGTGGGGTGTCTATGTTGAGATTGATGTCGACCAAGACAGTGATGATGATCGGAATGTTAACAATAGTCTTGAGTCGGACAAAACTCAAAAGCTAATACTCAGGGATGCCTAAGCTATTACACTATATAGACGCATACAGTGTGGTTTTCCACTGTATATATCTAGGGCGTGCAGTTTTCTCCCATATAGACCTAAGGTGAACTTTTCTAGTGTCACTATCTCGTGTATGGGCTTGTCTCCCTTGCCCTCTTGCCCTGGCCATGGTAGAAAATAGCCACACTGCAATCCCACTGTAGTACTTGAGGCTGAAGTAGAGCAAGATGAGTCAAGTGGGGGTTATATAGATACTTCTTTCCCTCAAAAGGGAAAAATTAAGGAGACTTCAAGCTGATCTAAGATCATCTACTCCCAACTACCTATTACCAACGTTGATTAGGATTTTATTGAGCAACAGGTTGAACAGTATTATATCGCTAGTGATATGAAGGTCACGACACCGGGGCCGAAACATAGACCTTACACAAATCACGAAAAGTATGTACCTATCTTTCTGGTTCAATTGGTGGTAGGATTGAGATTTTCACGGTACCCCTTCATTTGAAAGTTCAGAATCACTATCAAGTCAGGTTTGAATAGATTTTGCTAAATCTTTTAGATACATTAATGCGTTCATCATCACTTGTTGAACATGGGGAATGAACCATTTGTTAGCTTTATTTAATCACTACTTTCAGATTACATTTACTGAGCTTGGTATTTCCTTCAACTTTAAATCCAAAGTGGGCTTATTTGAGGGTTCTCAACCCCAAAAGAATGTATGAAGCAAAAAATGCCACTTATTGAGGAGTGAGTCCTGACTAGTAATTTCCATATTAGAATTTTGGAATAGATGTCTCGGAGTTGAAAAGCCATTCAAATTGAATGACTATGATTGGGAAGCCACTGAGACCCTTAGGGACGCAGAAAAAGTCCCTTGGCAAGAAGTGACTGATGACCAAATGTTAGTTTCTTGGGGGTTGAGCCTTGTCCCCCTCTACCATCCTAGTCCCATAAGTTATCCTTGGAAAAAAAAATTTCATCAAGCTGCATTTTTTCCTATACCTCATTTATATACCTTGTATTTATTTATTGTTTATTCCGTAGAATAATTTAATTTTGTTTTTCACGTGTACTGGCTACCAAATCTGATGCTGTCTGGGAGCAAGCACTGAGCCGAAGTAAGGATATGGATCTCGATATCCTTGACCTCGTGGATAAACCTCGTGACGCAGGGAAGAAAAAGAAGAGATCTTCCCCCACCACCTCCACTAGTACCTGCTGGAGGAAAGAAAATAAAGTTGCATCCAAACCCCGTTTTGCTTCTTAAGGTCTTCTCCTAAGGAACCTACGTCAACCCCTGCTACAGAAGCACCTAAACTATCCGAGATTTTGGTGCTTCTCCTTAAATTGGTTCTTTTAGCTACTATCTACAGCAAGCTGAGGAACTACACCTTACCCTATTTTTAAACTATAGAGCAAGTTCAACTGGACAACTGTTAGACCCTTTGGCAAAGTTTCACGCATCGGCAAGGCTGCGTGCAGGCCTGGCTCCAAACAGCCTGCACATCGGCTAGGCAGACTACCTGTCGGCAAGGTAGTGTGCGAGTTCGGCAAACAGAGGTGGGCTGATTTGAGCCGTTGACGTGCGAAGTGCTTAAAAACTATGCAATGGTGTGTTGGAAGTCCTTGGGCAAGTATTGGCTTCGGAACGTTGGCAAACGTTGGCTGTGGACAGCTCACAGAAATGAACGAGCTGGGCAAACGGTGGCAAACGGCAGTGGCACGAACGGACACGTGCACACATGCACACGATATTGGCATAGCTTGTGGCACAATCTCATTTTGGGCATTGCTGGGTGCCCAAGTAAAGCCTTGTGGGTGGCAAGGCTGGTTGGCAAGAGTGTTGGCCGAGGAACGTAGGCAACCGGGTTGCCTACATGCTGGACAGTGCCGAAAATGGCTAGGCAGCGTGCACGTCGGGGAAGTGCACTCGCACGGGTGTGGTAATCAGCGGAAGTTGGACTTCGTATGGCTGAGTGGGACTACTTAGCCGAGTTGGTAGGCTGCATGTGCGAGAAAATGGCTGGAAACGTGGGCAGCACATGGAGTAGTGCTTAGTGGGCGGTTATGGCAGTTACCACCTTCTGGGGCATGACCAGGCCATGTGTGCTGCCAGGCAGCCTAGTTGTAGGCATTTCGTTTGTCCAGCAAAGCTAAGCGGTTGGGCTTGTCAACCGCACTTTCCCTATAAATATTGGTAGTCAGAGACTTGGCATAGAGAGGAATCCGTTTGGATTTAGGCCAAGAGTGTTCTGCACACCAAGTGTTTGTAAAAAGTCCCGTTGTAAGTATGCTTTTAACAGAAATAAAGTGTTGCAAGGGTTGGCCTGGAGCCGTAAATCATTTATGTGCTGTTTACTTTCATTGTGTTGTGCTATATTCTTGTGGGTTGCCTAAAATTCCGATTCCGTGTGTTTGAGTGAGTGCTTGTTTGCGAAACGAGTAAAAACTAAACACGAGTGTGTGAGGTTGACTGAAAATTCGGTTGGGGGATTTTTGTGCCGATGCGAGCTTCTTATTCCGCCTTGGCACGTTTGGGTGTCGTGTCAAGTAGAAGTTTCGTGACAACAACCGAGTTGTATGAGGAGGAAACAAGAAAGCATAAGGAGGTGACTAGGAAATGCAAAAAAGTAACTAAGAAGATTTCATAAGATTTAATTCTTAACTCAAGGAAAACTAGTGAAGTTCAAAATCGAATCTGTCTAAATATTTTTCTTTTGTGATACTTAATATGCCCTCATTTAAATAGTTCAACACATTCAAATGATTTGTTAAGTTGAATTCTACAAACACTTTACCTGTCGTTAGAAATAACGATCACCTTAATTAATTATGCACCATGATGGCATGACCTGGCTTACTACTTACCACGCTGCTTAAATAAAATTATTAAAACAAAACTTGCATAATGTTTATTATAGGAAAATTATCAAAACAAAAACTTGCATACTGTTTATTGTAGGAAAATTATACTTCCGAATTTATCCAAATTAGCTGGAGTTTTCCTCTAGAGTTTTTCCAATTTACGTAAAACATTTAACCGAACAACCATGGACATTCTTGCGACAATATTCAGACTACAAATAAGAAATTGTTGACGATGGCATTAAATTATAAAATAACTATTAGGAGATCAATGTCATCAGATTAGATGTGGACAAACCTTGGTAAGTTGCATTGATAATATTTTACGGGTAGAAATTTGCCAGACAAACACATCGTACAAATTCATGATATCTAAATAAACACAAGAGCTAATACCCTCATGTTACTAATTAATCTGAATACTGGTGAAAGGAAGAGTTATATTTTATTTTAATTAAACGGTAGGGAAATACTTTGATAGACCCATATTTGACTTTACTTATAAATGTATGTTATGGATTAAATCATATAAAATTAATGATAATTGATATAAACAATATTACATAAAATTTAATCCTGACTACAGTGTTTATAAGTAAGATCTAAAATCGAGTCTAATTAATTATTTTCCAGAACTGTAATATATGGATATGCCTATCTTTTAATTTAGGATGTGGTTTCTGGAGTTTCCTTAGTTATTTTAAACATTCATTGTGAGAGTTTCCTAAAATATGTTTAACAATGTAGTTCAATTAGCAAATATACCCACCAATAGACTACTAATATATCTGTCTAATGTATTTCACTAAAACAAGAAGACTTAATATTTGATAAAAGAATATGTCAAAGATAATATAGACGGAACACATTGAACACAATGAAAATCCATTCAAAATTAGTAGTTGGATATAGATTGAAGCTGTATTGTTAATTTATTTTATCATTAGATATTCTTCATTTAGTGCAAAAAACAACATGATTATTATTTAATGACTTTCAATGTGTGTTGTTGAACAAAAATTTATAGATTTATCCTTTCCCTGGAACAGTTTCTTTTTCTTTTTCTTTTTTTTTTTTGTTCTTGGGGCATAAAATTTTTGTTTCTATTGATTTTTTTTTTTTTTGTTAATATTTGTGAAGCTATTCAAATGTTTTTATGATAATTGCTCAAAATTGTGCAGACAAACTATTAGTTGAGTAGACTATTGTTAGGACATTAATTGATGGATCTACTACACAAATTAAAATAGATTTCTGTCTAGCTTGACACCTAAGTTGGCTAACTTTTGGCTTTAGGATTTATTTTATCATGTTGGTATTAATAATATTAATCATTAATCGTCATAAGAAAATAATATTAATCATTATTATAACTTGCAAATCTTCTAGTTAATTTTTTGTTTTCTTTATTTGTTTATTTTGTTACTAATGTGCTATGTTCACATGGTATCGACCCTACCTCAATTGTTCCTAATTAAATGCCCTGAATTCGTTGGATTTTTTTGAAACAATTAGTTCAGGTGCCCAATATGAATCATCACAAAGCAAGTATATTATAAAGCAAACAAGACAAAATTGAATAAATGAAAACTTCCAAAGGATTTCAAGAACAATACAATTAAAAGGGTTTTAACCCATCATAAGCATAGTAAAGTAGTTCTAATCCCTACATAAACTAATGAAAATTAACCATGCCCAAAAGTAAAACTTGAGAGTAATAGAAAATTCAAAATCTTTAATTGAGGTTAAAATATTTGTGAATTTGATATCTATTTAATAGTGTATTGGACTACTTGTTAGCATAAAAAACATACAACGGAAGATAAATTTATTCAACACATATAAAAATATGTGAGAGAAGAGAGGGAGTTACAAAACAACGCACATCGGACTCTCATATTGAGACCCGCATAAACCTACGGCATAATAGCCTTTTCATTAGGCTAGAATCTCTCGTCTATTCTAGACTCTCTCAACTCAACTTTTCTCAATTGAATAAATTAAACAAACCTTCTATAAATAGAGTAACAAATTTAACTACCAAGAAACCTAGAAACCTAATTAGAATAGGAAATAACAAATCTAAACATAATTGTATTAGGAAACTAAATTACTTAAATAACTAAATTATCAAAACCTAACAATAACATATTTTCTAATTGATAAGGAGTTTGGTGTAATTATGCCATCACTCTCCAAACTTTTCAATCTCTCCATGAGGGTAGATCCACGCCATGCACGATTCAGGCGATCAAAAATTTCCATGCAATTTTTTCTACCACGATTTGGCATCGTCAATTTGATTTAATCTTCATCACTTAATCTTCATGTTCAAAAATTTTCAAATGATCCATGTATCTGGACTGATAAATCTTCATCGTACACTTTTTTTCCATTTATCAACCTCCATGAATTTCATGATAACTGGTATCAAAATTCTCAATTTTTGTAAATCAATCATGCAATCTATTTCGTAGGATATTTTTCCGCCATCACTACTCAATATCAATAAAAACAATCATTACAGGATTCCTCTTTTCAGATTTTTGTCCAATTAGGGCCAATTTCGTTACATCTTAATTGTCAAACGAGTACCCCAATACCAACCTCACGTGATCTAATTTTTTGATGTTCGAGTACTCCAACAAAAAACTTTTTCTCCAATTTTCGACAAATATTCCAAAATCAAACTCATGAACCTAGAGCTTTGATACCACTTGTTAGCATAAAAAACACACAGTGAAAGATAAATTTATTCAACACATATAAAAATATGTGGGAGACGAGGAGAAGTTACAAAATAATGCACATCGGACTCTCATATTGAGACCCGCATAAACCCACGGCATAATAGCCTTTTCATTAGGCTAGAATCTCTCTATTCTAGACTCTCTCAACTCAACTCTTCTCAATTGAATAAATTAAACAAACCCTCTATAAATAGAGTAACAAATTTAACTAACAAGTGAAATCTAGAAACCTAATTAGAATAGAACAAATCTAAACATAATTGTATTAGGAAAATAAATTACTTAAATAACTAAATTACCAAAATCTAACAATAACATATTTCCTAATTGATAAGGAGTTTGGTTTAATTATGCCATCACTGTTAAATCCTTACCATTAATAATATCATTTTTAGAATAAAATATATTGTTTAGTAACTGCCAAAATGTCCTAGATAATCATCACAACACCTATTAAAATTCTATATATAAATTGTAGGAATGACAATGTTTGAACAAATACTTATGTAAGTAACATAAAAAATAACATATATAGACTATGCAAATATAATCATATTCTATTAAATAATTACAAAAATTCCAGGCATAAGAAATTACATATTAATATAGAAATTACAATTCGATTTGTTATACTATTTAATAAAATAACAAAGATATATATTGGATGTCCTACAAGGAATTAATTGAAAAGAATGGAAAAAGAATTCACATACATATATTTATTAGTTTTTTATTTTTTTATATATTTAATGTAAATTTAATTTCATAGTATAATATAGTATCAAAATGTATTTTGAAAGTAACCCACCATGCATGATGACTGAAATAGTTCAGAACGTCAATAGAGTACTCAAATAAATGTTATCTTAAATTTTACAAATATTAAAAAAATACCAATATTCTCTACACACATATAATTTACTCAATATATTAACAAAAATAAATTGTAATAGAAATCCATATAAAATCTTAGTAAAAATAATAATGTGTGATTTTGGATATCCTTAGAAGAACATATTTTATTATTAGTGTTGGGTGCATTTCGGAAGAAGATAAAAGTTCTTTTTTTCCCACTAATATGGGATGAATTAATTTTAGAGGAAGATACCCCTACCTTATGGGATCTTATATTATTTTCTTAACAAAAGAATTCCTCCGTCTATAAAATAATATTTGATACTACTTGATAGTGGTTTTATCTCTTAGTGATGATAAAGAATATAAATAAGGTACATATAAAATTTTGAATACTATGAAAAACTGAAAAAGGCCATTATTTTTAACTAATCAAGTATTGGGTTGTTATGAGATATTGTAACCTAGGAACCAAAAAATAGAAACAAGATTAATATCATGTTGTTTAATTTTTAGAGAAAAAATAATGAAAAAAATAAAAAAATAGGAAGGGTGAAAATAATTATAAAGAAGAGAACAAAAATGTAATTTATACTCTATCTTTTCATTACCAAGTAACAGTAGTAAGCTCGAGAGCATAATATAAAGCTCAGAATATTTAATTGCAGGAAAAAATTTGTTAATTTAACATCTCATTAATACTATATTCAATTACTAAATCCTAAAGTTTAATGACTTCATCTTATAGAATGTATTGATTTAGAGGAAGAATAAGAAGTTATCATTTCTATCAAATTAATTAGAAGTGTTACATGTGCTTTTTTTTTTTTTTCCTAGTTATTCATATAGATTTTTTCTATCACTTTTTTTTAATTTTTTTTAGTCTCACATATATCATGTTCAAAAAGTAACTACACTATTATTCTAAATAATCTATACTATATATAAAAGAAAAGGGGAAGTTGTGGTGTCTGTCATCTTATGATTTGCTAAAATTACCCTCCCCACTCTCTTTATATCTTTTCATTAACTATTGATATCTTCATTTCCACCTTTCACTCTCCACTCCATATATTACCCTTTTAATTTTTTTAATTAGCATTTCCACTCTTTACTTTATTTATTTATTTATAATTTTGTTAAGTTCTTTTTTATGTTTTTTTAATTGTATATCAGTAGGATGTGCCTTTTTTCTACTAGTATTTATAATAACTACACTGCTCTATTTTAAATAGTCACTGTCCAAATAGACCCATTATTTTGTTGAAATACCAAAGACTATGTGTCTCTAAAGTCAAATACACAAAACAAACATACACAGAGAGACATAGGCAGACTTATCAAATATCAAACGGACAAAATAAACAGTTGGCATAGAGACTCACAAGGACAAAAAAAAGACTTAATCCCATGTCTTGTAAGCTTCACCTCAGCACTTTCAACTTCAGCAATTTCCAGCAGAATATCCATCATGTCCCTCCTTTCTCTCTTTCCACCAGGTCTTAACTTCTGATTATGTTCAAATATTATGTCATCCATCAGTTTATCATATCTCAATAAGAGGGCCTTGAGATTTTTCCCAGCCCCAAATATATCAAACTTTTCAACAAGGGCCAAACACTTCTCCTAAGCATAGTTTGCCTGAAAGCAATGTTATCCTTATTTCATTTGTATCACGATCATTTACTGAGCATCTTTTTGCTCATAGTCAACCTAGAAACTAGATTGTTTGTCATTTCCATAAGCTGGATGTTCAAATCAAGCGGCTTGCCACCTTCCGAATGCTTCACAAAGCATCCAACAAGTTCATCATCTCACTTCCGCGAAGCAATTGATTTGTTGAGGAGATAGAATCTCCATCATAAGCTCCATCATCATTATTTTCTTCAATTATGCTGTCCAATATTTGGTCTAGTTCAATGTGGAAAACAGAGTATCTTTATATATTTGGTAATCGCCATAGCCGAAATCCGGTCTAACTGCGAATTTGATATCCTATGTTTTGAATACTTCTTTGGCTATGGTCCCATTGGAAACAAGATATGTCGCTCCAACGCGGATCAACAAAAAGGGCCAGTAATGGGAAGCCAAGTCCTTAAAAGATTTGTGCTACACAAAAGTGAGCAAATGCATATGGCCAATGATTGGGAAGGCTGGTGGACTTGGAGGATATTCATTATTTCTGTTAGTTTTCTTCAAGAAAGACCGAATTTGATAGACAAATAACGAGAAACTGATGAAGAGAAAGATATGAAATTGAGTGACCATGATTATTTGTGATATGGATGAATTGGATATTCAAATTAATATTATAGTAGACATTGATGAGTGCATATTTATATTGTTATAGAACTTCCCAGATAGTATTTAATTTACAACTAGAAAAAGTAACGTGCATGTGCACGTGTAAGGTAGGTGTAATAGTTTAAAATTGTTGAAATTTTTATGTTTTTAGAAAATAAATAAATCATTAGGGAATGATAACAAAAACTACTAAATCTATAAATTATTGTTTAAAATTTTTTATGTAAAAATTGTATATACCTTAAACGTCCATTCAATATCTTTATTTTTTTTATTATGAAATTACTTTCACATTTCTTTTTATAATTTTATAATTCATTTTATTTTTTATTTTTTTATAATAATCTTCCATATATATACTATTTAGTAAAAAAATTAACATAAAATTATTTTCTTCTAAAAAAATTAAGCAAATTATATTTGAATTCTATAATTGAAAAAGAAAAATAGTCATTAGCATAGACACATTTAAAAGACTAATAGTTTAACTTGTTTTTTTTATGATTATTGATGGCCAATTAATTAAATTATTAATCATAAAATTCACTAATATAAATTGGTCCTAAAACACAACTTTGTGCAAATAAAACAAATACATGACACATAATATTTTCATAAAGAAATTTTTTTTATTATTTTTCACAAGATAGTTGTAGATAATAGGCAAATAAATACATCCTTAAATAATAGACAAGCTTAATTGGGCAAAGTAATAGGATAACTTTATTATATAAGATAAAGGAGCCATTACCCCTACAAACACATTTAGAGATCCAAAAGTTTAATTTATCTACCATGATTTGTGAGATTTTTATTACAAGTATAGGTTATACGAATCTCAGTATATGAATATCAAAATATGCATATATAAATGTATTATATATATATATATATATATATATTAATGAATATTAAAATATATATAATTAGTTAACTTTAGTATTTATATGTACTAAAAAGAAATTAGTTATCCATTTAATTAGTTATTAAAACAAAAATCTTACATTAATAAGTTGTACAGTTGTATTAATGTATAAGTGCATAAATTTTACATAACGTGGTATTGTATTAATTTTAATAATTATAGAAAGAAAATATATTTTTAAGTACTAAGAAAAAAATAATATTATCAATTATTAGCATATTTAATTATTAAGAATTAAAAATATCATGGTTAAACTATATATTACTACAATATATACTAAAATATTAAAAAAATATAATTGTTCAACCTATTTGTCTAGTATTCGACCAGCAAAGTCAAACGACTTGTTTGGATGGTAAACTAGTCAAATCAGTTAATTTATAGATTGGTATTTGACTGGTAATTTGACTTGAAAGTTGAAGTCAAAAGCGAGTTAAGGAGTCGCTCAGCTAATTAAATTTGAGTCAAATTTTAGTCAAAAGTCGAACAAGTAGAGTCAAATTCTTTTTGACTCGACTCGGTAGTTTGACTTGACTATCAATTAAATACCTGTACATAACAGATATAAAAGAATATTTTTTTTTATGAATAAAAATATAGAAACAACTTGAATATATATAACAGTTACAAAATAACATTTGTATTTTGTTTTCTACTCAAATATAAATAATTTTTCTATTCTTATAAATTTTATACCTTTTTATTATGTCTTCATGCCAAAATTTCATAATAAGATAAGGAAGAAATAATTCTTTTAATTGGCATTGCATGTATTTTAAAATAAGATAAAGGATTGTTTTTAATTAATATTCGATGCAGTTCAGAGTAAGATAAAAGAACAACTTATTATTTCAATTCTTTATAACGATTTTAATATACAACTATTTGATACATATTCATAATATGGAAAATATATTAGTTTAATCTTTTTTTTATTAAAAAAAGAAACCCACCTCTCTCCCTTGACTTCTAGTGACTCGAATTCATAACCAATAGATCATAAAGAAAGTATCTTACTACTAAGGTTCACTTCACTATCATATGTCGACAATTTTTTTAATCTGTTTAGTTTCTTGTATATAAGACATAATTTTTGTTTGATTCATGTTAGTTTAATGTTTTTTTTTAAAGAAAAAAACCACTTCTCCCCCTAATCTCTAGTGACTCGAACTCATAAGCAATATATCACAGAAGGAAGAAATGTCTTACTACTATGCTGCACTACGTTATCTTATATTGATATTTTTTTTTTAATCTGTTTAGTTTCTTATATGTAAGACATAATTTTTGTTTGATTTATTTAATCTTTACATTTTAACTAGATTTATTTTTTTTTATGTTTTTGAAATATTAATCTTAATAAATATTTAATACAAATAAAAATTTCACCTTCTTATTATACATTTATTGCAAGTTTTCATATAAATATATAAAATTTTATTTTAGTTGTTTGAAATATATAATAAATATATAGTATATTATAAAAAGTAGATAGTCTTATTAGATTCAATGCATAGTATTTTAGATAGGTTACTTATACTTCATTAAGGATGTGTTAGACATAAAAAATTATTTAATTAAGGGTATATTAGGAATGACTATAAAGGAGAAAAAATTAGTAAATTATGTCATGTAGGATTAGTGACTGGTGGTATTAATTTAAAAAATTGGTAGTTAACTTAAATTAGATGAGGAGTAGTTTGATTATTTATGTTTTCTTAGTAAAAATCGTATTTTGTTAAGGATGGATATTTTAGTCATAAAAAAAGAAGAGAAACAACTATATATATATATATGTATAATAGTATAGATAAATAGATTTATTTTGGATGTACCTGCCACAAACTCATAAGTAACTAATTCGTAGTATTTCTCAATTTCTAAGTAGTTGGGATAAGAAAATGATTTCATTATTTTATTGGTCAAAATACTTCCAAATTTTGATGACATCTTAATCATTAATTAACATTATTAGTATTCAATTCTTCTGCAATATACAATGTCAAAAAAAAAAATTATCTAACATAATAGAGGAAAAGAGGTTCTGGGTCCTTATTTTATGTAATACCTCGGGTTTGGGTTGACCTAATAACATTTGCACGGAAGTAACTGACTCAACATACTTAAGTCAAGTTGTTAGTAGTCCATGACTCTAGATATTATAAACAAAATAATATCCTCTCCCACTTTCGTTGTGGAACGGAGTATCATATCTTTATTCCTGTTAACATCAATAATATATCACATACACCACAGTGTTCCAATACTTCTGGCTCAGTCTCACCCCAATCCCACTTTCAATGTAGGATAGAGCATCCTATTCATCCCTGTTAACATCAATAACATGTCACATATTGTGGGACGGGGTATCATATTCAACCCTGTTAACATAAATAACTACTACTGGTGCAGTCTCACCTCGTGGAGAAACCAAACGAGTTTCGCTCTAATACTAATGCCCAATACTACTGACCTAGTCTCACCAGTGCAGAAACTCCTGTTAATATAAATAACATGTTACATACACCACATAACGCGTCCCAATACCATTGGCTCAGTTTCACCCCTAACACTTTCGATGTGAGATGGGGCATCACAGTAACATCAATAACATGTCATAAATAATAGGATGGGGTATCACATTCAACCCTGTTAACATATATAACTACCACTGGCCCAATCTCACCTTGTATAGAAACCATACGAGTTTTGCTCTAATATTTTGGCCAATGTCCCAATACCACTGGTTTAGTCTCACCCAGTGCAGAGGTCACACGAGTTTCGCTCTGATACTAACTATAACACCCTAGGTATTAGTGTATGCCATAAATTCAATTTGTTTGAGGCACAAATTACACTTTTGTATTTATATATATATTTTGTAATATGGCATTTTTAAATGAAATATATATATATATATATATATATGAAATCATAAATAGTTATAATGTAATTATATTTTATTCATAAATATCCCTAATCATAGTATTTGATATGAGTAGATTAGCACATAATTGTATGTGGATGCTTATTGAGAATAAATACATCGGATTGACTCGTTAAAAGTACTACACACAGATTATTATTTGAATGACAATGAATAAATCTTTTCGTGATAGTAGTGTAATGATCCTTAGACTTGAGGTCATGAGTTTATCTTGACTGTGGATTACTACACCTTGACTCTATTAGTTGTTACTCGTAAGGCGTCACACATACTGTGGAGTTTTTGGATGTAGTGTGAATCATGAAAAGATAAGGTATGAGCAATATAGGATTCAACACTCCTTATAATGGGAATACTCTTTATAATGGGAGATTATATCTTACTATGGTCACTTCTTGAAATACGATTCAAAAATCTTTGCGTAAAGTGAAAATAGAATTAAAAGTGTCTTAACTTCTATTTCAAGGAAGTTGTACTTTGAAAAAAGGGAAAATTGATTAATTCAATAAGAGTTGGCATTAAATCTGTATTTTTGAATTTATTAGGATGTAAGTTGGTGAAAAGATAATAATTACATGAGAACTAAATTGATTAATTCAATAAGAGTTGGCATTATATCTATAAATTGATTAATTCAATAAGAGTTGGCATTATCTTTGTACTCTTGAATTTATCAGGATATAGGTTGGTGAAAAGATAATAATTACACGAGAACTAAATCACAGATAGGTAATGTCGAACCACTTGATTTGTCTCAACACTTGGGTGGTCGTGATGCTTTATACTAGAAACCAATCTTGATCTATAAGTATAAATAAATTAATTAGAAAATTAGTGATAAATTAAAGGCATTTGATTTATTTGATCCTAATTAATTTAGGATTACAATTTATACTTATTGCTGACGTGATTGGGGACCTAAATGGTCACACACTTAAGGATAATTAATTAGGGATTAAATCGACATTTGATAGGTATGAGATACTTATAGATTAATTTATAAGGTAAATTAACTCTTTGGATTTAATTATAATAATTTATAAATCTTAGAGGCTATTAGAACCCGTAACGGTTTTATACTTATAGATATGCCCTTGACCTAAACTGATTAGGATTATTGTGGTTTCTTGAACCCAATTAGATTGGGATATTAAGACTATTGTGTGTGTATGTGTGTGTCTATATATATATATATATATATATATATATATATGTACACACACAGAGACATACATACGTACACACCTCATCTTGATATCATTAGTGATATCAATAAACTTTCATATACTTTTAGTGACAGCTTGTTGCGTGTCACTAAAAGTATTTAATAATTTAAATACTTTTAGTGAAACTTAATATTTTCAAAATTTAAGGTTTTTCAAAATTTGGTATTTGAAACCACCAATTAATTTTGACAATTGCTGTTTAAAATTAATTGTTAATATTTAGAAACTTTCTTTATTTTAATTTAATCAAAATTTAAAAAGTATAAAACCTTTTAAAATATTTATTTAATTCTAAAATATAATCTCTATACTTTTCTTGTATTACACATAAATTAGTCAAGGTGACCCATTGTAAGAAGTAAAAATTTTAAATTCTGTTGTATGTTATTTAATGTACTTTCTTATAGTGGTATTAGAGCTACCCTTGATTAATTTATGATATGCATGTATTTAGTTGTCATGGATATTTAATTGTTCAAACTCTACAATGTTTGATTTTATTTTTGAAAATTATTAGAGAAAAAAAGGGATTCGGTCGCCGAAATCTTGAATGTTAGGTTACTGGGATGTCTTGGTGACGAAGATGATGATAACGTCGTCTTGATATCATCACTGATATCAACCAAATTTTCACTTTTAGTGGCAGTTTGTTATGTGTCACTAAAAGTATTTAATAAGTTAAACACTTTTAGTGACACTTAATATTTTCAAAATTAAATGCTTTTCTAAATTTAGTTTTTGAAACCACCAATTAATTTGACAATTGTTATTTAAAATTAATTGTTAATATTTAAAAATTTATTAATTTTAATTTGATTAAAATTTAGAAAGTACAAAGTCTTTTAAAATATTTTTTTTAAAATCCTAACGAGATTAGAATTAAACAATTTGTTTAAGTTTTAGAAATTCATTTTTTTTTCAATGAGAACAGAATTTAATAATCATTTAAAAACTTTTAAGAAATTATTTCTAATATAACTTTTGAAATTATATTATTTAAAAGATTATGTTCTAATGAGATTGAAAGATAATATTTTTTTCCCCATAAAATGTTTTCATAAATAATTCAAAAGATGATAATTTCAATGATATTGGAATTATGATGTTTAGTGATTCATGATTAGAAGCTAAATGCGCATATACTTTTATTTAATTATGGAATTATATAATAGTATGATGGATGATTGTGGACTTAAGACCAATGTAATTGTATATGGTTTACTTGGTTCAAATTCAATGGTTGTAAAATTTTAAATAGGGCCTACGTGTCCTGTTTTTCTCAATTATTCCAAATGTAATTTTTTTCTCATCTCAATCTCCTCGAATGTAATTCGATATTTCTTGACCAATCATGTAAAGTACATATATGTAGGTTAGGGATAGAATTGAATACCTAAATTGTCTAGATATAATTACATTTGAAATGTATAAGATGATGGGGGTGACGCAAACGCGCAACCATAAAGGAAATTTTCAAGAGTTGAAAATTATCCTTAGTATTTGACTTGCTAGTTTCCTTCGTGACTCAAGAAAACTAGTTTAGTAAAAGTCCATAATCATCCATGATATTAGGCAATGTTTTATTTATTTTATGGTGATATGATAATATTGCATGCAATTTGATGAGACCTAATAAATCATTGAAAAAAAATTCCTTAAATCAATATTAAGTCAATAAATAATTTGCCTTCCATTATTAAAGCAATAAACGAGAATTCTTCTTATATTTAATTATTTGGATTAATTCAAGGTTACTCTACGTTAAACATATTTAAACTATGAGTTGTGATCTCTAAATAATAAGTATGACTTAATGGAGGTGTATAATGTGTTGTACGCACTCAAGGTTGTATGTCCTTGAGGCAAAGGTTAGGAGTCACACAAGATGTGCTATTAAAAGTTGATACCTAACATCTAGGAATTACAAAGTGTTGTACCTGGTAAGAGTTACCTATCTTTTAAAATTATTTTGGTTTGTTGGGTACATCGAATATCAAAATAATTAGATGGTATCCTAGCATGCTAGAAGTTTTGTGAGAGCTTCCGATCATTATATGAGGGTTATTGATTTGAATTACAAATAGTGGGAGTAAAACCAAATTGAATGAAATCCATATTATATTTTGGATTTGTGTATACATAAATAACAAATTCTTATACTATCTATATTTATATGTTGTTGAATATGAATAGCAACATCAATTTATATCCCATTTTATATGATAAAAAACTCACTGGGCCTAATTTTCTGGATTGGCAATGTAACTTGAGAAATGTTATAAAGCATGAGAAAATTGGCTATGTCCTTCACCAATCTATTCTTGATGTCCTGCAAAGACGCTGATGAAGCAGCTCAGAATGGTTATCGTAAGCACATGGAGGACAATGATACTGCCTCTTGTATCATGTTGGCTTCTATGAATACTGAATTGCAGAAATAGCATGATGACACGGATGCTCATTCTATGATTTTTTTTTTATCCCAATGAGTTGTTTGATGAAGAGTCAAGGAATGAGAGGTATGATACCTCTAAAGATCTATTTCGTTGTAAAATGGCAGAAGGTAGTTCAATGGCTGTTCAAGTACGTACTTGAAGATGATTGAACCGATTAAACAATTGGAACAATTGGGATACAAGCAAAATCACAAGTTAAATGTTGACTTGATCTTGCAATCTCTGCTTGATAACTTTTCACAGTTCGTGATAAATTATAACATGAATAAGTTGTCCACAACTTTTTCTGAACTGTTGAATATGCTAAAAACTACTAAGACAACCATCAAGAAGGAAAGGAAACAAGTGATGGTTATTGATTCTTTTAATAAAAAGAAAAAAAAATCCAAGGTTGGTTTTATGAAAGCCAATTCTGCATTTAAGCCAACACCTGTGATAAAAAAGGACAAGGCCAAGGTTACTTGCTACCATTGTGGAAAGGATGGGCACTGGAAAAGAAATTGCAACATTTATGCGGATACCTTGAAACAGAAGACGCTTAAGCTTCTACTTCAGGTATGTTTATGATTGATGTCAATATTTTTTTACTTCAAATTAGATTTTTGGGTATTAAATAGTGGAACTGCATCTCATATTTGTAAAAATATTCTGCAAGGACTAAAGAGAAATAGAATGTTGGATATGGGAGAAGTAGACTTGCGCATGGAAAATGGAACATATGTTGTTGCGTTAGCCATAGGGGCTTATTATCTTTCTTTGCCTAGTTTTCTTGTTTTAGAATATAAAGGCTGTTATTATGTTCCATTTCGTATTAGAAATATTATTTCTATTTCATGTTTAGACACTGATGTTTTTGTCACTATGCAAAACAATAAATGTTGTTCTTTTTCACGTGATGACATTGTGTGTGGAACTGCTGCTTTGATTAATGGTTTTTATATTCTAGATATAGAAAATCTAGTTCTCAACATAACTCCTAAAAGGTCTAAAATTGATAATTTGAAACAATCTTTCCTTTGGCATTGTAGACTTGGTCATGTAATAAGAAATACATTACCAAATCACAAAATAATGCTTACTTGGGATCATTTGATTATGAATCATATGATAAATGTGAATCTTATCATATTGGTAAAATCACCAAATCACCTTAATTTATTTACAGGAAAGGATGATAGATCTAGTGAATTGCTAGGGCTAATACATACTGATGCTTACGTTCCTATGTTAATCTATGCTAGAAGAGATTTTTCATACTTCATTACCTTCATGGATGAACATTCTAGATTTGGTTATGTATACCTGATGAAGTATAAGTCCAAAACCTTTGAAAAGTTCAAGGAATTCAGGAATGGAGTTGCAAAATGACTTAGTAAAAGGATTAAAATACTTTGATCTGATCGAGGTGGGGAATATCTTAAACCAAGAGTTTCAAGATTATCTTAAGAAGAACGGGATTATACCTCAATGGATTTCTCCTTATACACCACAACTAAATAGTTTATATGAGAGATGTAAATGAATTCTATTAGATAATGATGAGTCTTGCAAAGCTCTTCAAATCGTTTTAGGGTTATGCTCTTAAGACTGCCTCCCATTTACTCAACCGTGTTCCATCAAAAGTTGTTGATTCCACTGTGTATAAGATATGGTTTGGAAAGAATGAGACCAAAACTTTCATACTTGAAGGTTTAGGTTTGCCTTGCTTATGTGAAGAGGGTAGAATCTGACAAAATTGAAATTAAGTCAGATAAATGTCTATTTATAGGGTATCCAAAGGAGACATATGGATACTATTTCTATAATCCCATAGAGTAAAAAGTGTTTGTCTCAAAGCATGCTGTCTTTCTAGAAAAATAGTTTATTTTTGAAATAATAAGTGAGAGCAAAATAGATCTTGAAGAAGTTCAAGAAACACAATTTGGTATTAATCAACAATTGGAACAAGAACTTCAACCACATGATGATGTGATAGAAAATGAAGTTAATGATACACAAGCCCTTCGTAGGACTACAAGGATACGTTATGCTCTAAAGAGATACGAGTTTCTTGTAAATGAGTACAATGATGTATTAATCATTACTAATGATTAACCTACATCTTATGAATAAGCATTTTCTGATAAAAATTCTAAGAAGTGGTTATAAGTCATGAAATCTGAGATGGACTCTTCCATGTATGACAATAAGGTTTGGACTTTAGTCGATTCACCTGAAGGGATTAAACCATAGGCAAGTAGGTCTTTAAGAGAAAGAATGACATGGATGGTAATGTGATTACTTATAAGGTGCGATTAGTAACAAAGGGTTGTACACAAAGACAAGGAACTGACTTTGATGACACTTTCTTGCCTGTTGAAAGACTGAAGTTCATTCCGATTTTAGTTGCTTTAGCTGCATACTATCATTACGAGATTTGGCAAATAGATGTAAAAACTGCATTTCTTAATGAAAATTTGCAAGAAGAAGTGTATATGATACAATCTGAAGGGTTTATATCCACAAATCCTAATAAGCATGTAAGCTACAAAGGTCTATTTATGGACTAAAGCAAGCTTCTAGGAGTTGGAACATCTGTTTTGATGAGACAATTAAAGAGTTTGATTTTATCAAAAAATGAGGATAAACCTTGTGTGTATAAGGTTAGTGGGAGTGCTATTATTTTTTTGATACTTTATAGTGGATGATGTATTGTTGATAGAAAGTGACATACCAATGTTTCAAAGTGTAAAAGCATAGTGGTTCAGGAATTTTTTCTAAGAAAGATTCAAGAGAGGTGACCTACATTATGGAAATCAAGATTTATAGAGATAGATCTAAGAGGTTGCTTGGTCTCACTCAATCAAGGTACATAGACAATATCTAAAAACGTTTAGCATGGATCAATCAAATACGGGTTAGTTAATAATGTGTCATGGTTTGCACCTTTCTAAAGACATGTGTTCTAAGATAGATGTCGAAAGAGATAGCATGAAAAGGATCTCATATGCTTTGGCTATAGGTTCTATAATGTATGATATGCTATGTACTAGACCTTATGTCTCCCATGCTCTAAATGTTATGAGCAGGTTTCAATCTAACTTAGGGTGTGGTCATTGGATAATAGTCTAGGATATTTTTTAAGTATTTAAGGACTAACGATTTATTCTTGATTTATGGTGGACAAGAGTTGACGGTTAGCAGGATACACAGATGCTAGCTTTCAGTCTGACAAGGATGATAGCAAATCAGAATTTGGATACATTTCTATTCTTTCGGTGGTGCAATTAGTTGGAAGAATTCCAAGCAAGACACCACGGGTGATTCTACAATAGAAGCCGAATATATTGTAGCTTTAGGAGCGGCAATAGAAGCGGTCAAAGAAGCGGTTTGGATCAAGAAGTGTGTGGCTAAACTTGAAGTGATTTTCTCTATTAGTGATCCTATACTTTTGTATTGTTGTAACAATGGAGTTATTGTACATGCAAAGGAACCTATGTCTCACCAGCGATCGATACATGTGTTATGACTCTATCATATGATTGGAGAAATTATTGATAGAAATGAAGTAAAGATAGAGATGATCCCACCGATGATAACATTGCTGATCCGTTTACTAAAACCTTGTTTTAGAAGAAATATGAATGTCATCTTAATTCATTTGGTCTTAAGCAAATGATTGATTGGCTTTAGTATAAGTGGGAGTCATATTATCAGTGTATGCCTCAAAATCAATTTATTTTAGGGACAAATTATGCTTTTATATTTGTGTATATTTCGTAATATGACATTTTCAAATGAAATATATATATATAAATATGCGAAATCATAAATAGTTATGTTGTAATTATATTTTATTCAAAAATATTCCTAATCATAATGTTTAACATGGGTAGATTGGCACATAATTGTATGTTGATGCTTATTGTGAATAAGTGTATTTGATTGACCGCTAAGAGTATTCTACACGGATTATTTTTTGAATGTCAGTGGATAAATCTCTTTGTGATAATAGTGTAATGATCATTGGACTTGAGGTCATAAGGTTATCTTAACTGTGGATTAATATATGTTGGTTCTATTAGTTGTTACTCTTAAAGAATCGTACATACTGTAGAGTTCGACTGTAGTGTGAATCATGAAAAAATAAGAAATGACCACTATAAGATTCACCACTCCTTGTAATGGGAGGGTATATCCCACTATCGCCATCGATTTCTTGAAATACGATTTGAAAATCTTTGTGCAAAGTGGAAATAGAATTAATTGTGTCTTAAATTTTATTTCAAGGGAGTTGTATTTTGGAGAGAAGTAAATTGATTAATTCAATAAGAGTTGGCATTATATCTATACACTTGAATTAATCGAGATATAGGTTGGTGAAAGGATAATAATTAGATGGAACTAAATCACGGATAGGTAAGTCGAGCTACTTGACATGTCTTAACACTTGGGTGGTCAAGATACTTTTCCAGAATCCAGTCTTAATCTATAAGTGTGAATTAATTAATTAGAGAATTAGTGATAAATTAAACGTGTTAAATTTGGTCAATTTCTAATTAATTTAGGTTTATAATTTATACTTATTATCAATGTAATTGGGAACCTAAAGGGTCACACCCTTAAGGATAATTAATTCGAGATTAAATTGATATTTGATATGTATGAGATATTTTTGGGTTAATTTATTATAAATCCTAGGGGCCAATGTGTAATACTATATTAAAACTCCTAAGGGTTTTATACTTATATAAATGTCCTTGATCCAGTGTGATCAGAATTATTGTGATTTCCTAAACCCAATTAGATAGGGATATTAGATCTATTGCACAGATATATATATATATATATATATATATATAATATTAGTACTAACTTGTAGTACTTGTACGGGTTTCAGAAAAGAAAAGCCGAGAAATTCTTTAAAAAAATGTTTGAAAGCCTTTGAGATATTTAGGAGCTAACACTTTGTGATTTGGGTCAATCAATCTTATAAAAATTCTTGATTTAATTATCTGTGTGGATATCATTAGTGGCCGGGCGTTTGTGCGGCTTGTGATCGACATCCCAAACATATTAGAGATTTTATAGCGATTCTAGGGTATAATTTCTATACTTTTCTTGTATTGTGTATGAATTAATCAAGGTGATCTATTGTAGGAAGTAAAAATTGTAAATTCTGCTACATGTTATTTTATTTACTTTCTTACAATAGTATTAGAGTAGACATCTTTGATTAATTTATGATGTAGATATATTTAGTTGTCATGGATATTGAATTGTTCAAACTATACAAATTTTTGATTTTATTTTTGAAAATTATTGGAGAAAAAAAGTTTGTCGCCGAAATCTTTATTGTTAGGCTACTGGGATGTCTTGTGATGAAGATGATGATAACGTCATCATCTTGATATCATCAGTGATATCAACCAAACTTTCACTAAAGTGATAGTTCGCTGTGTGTCACTAAAAGTATTTTATAAGTTAAACACCTTTAGCGACACTTAATATTTTCAACATTAAAGGGTTTTCTAATTTTGGATTTTGAAACCACGAATTCATTTGTGACAATTGTTTTTGAAAATTAATTGTTAATATTTAGAAACTTCTTTTTTTTAATTTTATTAAAATTTAGAAAGTATAAAATCTTTTAAAATATTTATTTAATTCTAACAAGATTAGAATTAAAAAATTTGTTTAACTTTTAGAAATTTATTATTTTTCAATGAGATGTGGAATTTAATAAATGTTCAAAAAAATTTTGAAATTGTTTCTAGTATAATTTTTGAAATTCTATTATTTAAAATATTATTTTCTAATGAGACTGGAAAATAATAATTTTTATCCATAAAATATTTTCATAAATAATTTAAAAATGATAATTTCAATGAGATTGAGATTATGATGTATAGTGATTCATGATAAGATACTAAATGCACATTTTATGCTTTTATTCAATTATTGAATTATAAAATAGCATGATGGATGATTATGAACTTAAGACCAATGTGATTGTGTATGGTTTACTTGGTTTGAATTTAATGATTGTAAAATTTTAAATATAGCCTGTGTGTCCTACCTTTCTCTATTATTCCAAACTTAATTCTTTTCTCATCTGAATCCCCTCGAATGTAACTCGAGGTTTCTTGACCAATCATGTAAAGTATGTAAAGGTTGGTTAGGGATATGATTAAATGTCTAAAATGTTTAAATAAATTTACATTTGGCATTATAGTAATACATTTGGTCATATAAGTGAGAAACACATTACCAAATTGCATAATAATAGTTATTTGGGATTATTTGATTATGAATCATATGATATATGTGAATACACATTTACTTGGTAAATGACCATTAGCTTTTACAGGAAAGGATGATAGATCTGTTGAATTTGCTTATGGTCGTATGTCAATCCATGCTAGAGGAGATTTTTCATATTTCACTACTTTCATGGATGACCATTCTAGATATGGTTATGTATACTTGATGAAGTATAAGTTCGAAACCTTTGAAAAGTTCAAGGAATTCAAGAATCAAATTGAAAAACAATTTCGTAAAAGTATTAAAATATTTTGATCTGATCGAGGTGGGAAATAGTTAAACCAAGAGTTCAAGATTATCTTAAGGAGAATGGGATTCCACGTCAATAGACTCTTCCTTATACACCACAACTAAATAGTATATTTGAGAGACGTAATTGAACTCTAATAGATATGGTTCAATGAATTATGAGTTTTGCAACATACCTCCCCAAATCATTTTGGGATTATAGTCTTAATATTGCCTCCCATTTACACAACCATGTCCTATCAAAAGTTGTTGATTCCACTTTGTGTGAGATACAGTTTGGAAAGAAACTTAAACTTTCATAATTGACGGTTTGGCATTGCCCTGCTTATGTGAAGAGGGGAGAATATAACAAAATTGAAGCAAAGTCAGATAAATGCTTATTTGTGAGATATCCAAAGGAGACATATGGATACTATTTTTATAATCCCATTGAGCAAAAGGCGTTTGTCTCAAAGCATGCTGTCTTTCTAGAAAAATATTTTATTCTTGAAATAGCAAGTGGGAGCAAAACATATCTCAAAGTTCAAGAAACACAATTTGCTATTGATCAACAAGTGGAACAAGAATTTCAATCACATGATGATGTGATAGAAAATGAAATTGATGATACTCTTCGAAGGACTATTAGGATACATTGTGCTCCAAAGAAATATGAGTTTCTTGTAAGTAAGTATAATGTTTGTATTAATCATTACGAATAATGAACCTATATCTTACGAAGAAATATTATCCGATAAAAACTCTCAAAGTGGTTACAAGTAATGAAATCTGAGATGGATTTTATATATCATAATAAGGTTTGGACCTTAGTCAATTCACATGAAGGGATTAAACCCATAGGGTGCAAGTAGGTCTTTAAGAGAAAGATTGACATGGATAGTAATGTGATTACCAATAAGGCGGGATTGGTGGCAAAAGGTTATACACAAAGATAAGGAGTTGATTTTAATGAACTTTCTTACCAGTTGCATGCTAAAATCCATTCTGATATTAATTGACATAACTGCATATTATGACTATGAGATTTGGCAAATAAATGTAAAAACTGCATTTTTTAATGAAAATTTGCAGGAAGAAGTGTATATAATACAACCTAAAGGATTTATATTCACAGATCCTAATAAAGTATCAAAGCTAAAAAGGTCTATTTATGGACTAAAGCAACCTTTTAGGAGTTGGAACAACTAAGATATATTTTAATGAGACAATCAAAGAGTTTGATTTTATAAAATATGAGCATGAACCTTGTGTACAAGAAGGTTAGTGAGAGAACCATTATTTTTTGATACTTTATGTGGATGACATATTGTTGATAGGAAATGTACAGTCGTTTAGGAATTTGTTTATGACATATTTGATACCCATGCTTCAAAGTGTAAAAGTATAGTTGTTTAGTAATTTTTCTGTGAAAGATTTAGGAGAGATAACCTACATTCTGGGAATGAGAATTTATAGAGATAGATCTAAGAGGTTGCTTAGTCTTACTTAATCACATACATAGACAATATGCTAAAGAGATTAGATTGGATAAATCAAAGACTGGTTATTTAATAATGTATCATGGTATGTACTTTTTTAAAAACATGTATCCTAAGACAGATGCTGAAAAAGATAGCATGAAAGGATCCAATATGCTTCGGCTATAAGTTCTTTAATGTATACTACGCTATGTACTAGACATTATGTCTGCTATGTGCTCTAAGTGTTGCGAGCAGGTTTCAACCTAATCAAAGGAGTAGTCATTGGATAACAGTCAAGAATATTCTTAAGTACTTAAGAAGGACTATAGATTTATTCTTGATTTATGGTGGGCAAGAGTTGATGATTTGCAGATACACATATGCTAGCTTTCAATCTAGCAAGGATGATAGCAAATCACAATTTGGATAGATATCTACTATTTTGGTGGTGTAGTCAGTTGGAAAAGTTCCAAGTAAGACACCATGACTGATTCTACAATGGAAGCCAAATACATTGCATCTTCAGAAGCGGCAAAAGAAGCAATTTGGATCAAGAAGTGTGTGGCTGAACTTGAAGTGGTTTCTTCCATTAGTGATCCTATACTTATGTATTATTATAACAGTGGAGCTATTGTACAAGCAAAGGAACCTATGTCTCATCAGTAATCCAAACATGTGTTACGACACTATCATTTGATTAGAGAAATTATTGATAGAAATGAAGAAAAGATAGAGAAGATCATGATCCCTACTGATGATAACATTATTGATCTGTTCACTAAAAGCTTGTCCCAGAAAAAATATGAAAGCATTGTTAATTCATTCACACTTAAGCATATGACTGATTGGCTTAAGTATAAGTGGAAGTTTGTTAGTATATGCCCTAAAGTTAATTTGTTTTAGGGACAAATTACACTTTTATATTTATGTATATTTTGTAATGTGGCGTTTTCGAATGAAATATATATACGTAAAATCACAAACAATTATTATATAATTACATTTTATTCGTAAATATTCATAATCATAGTGTTTGACACGGGTAGATTAGTATATAATTGTATGTGGATGATTATTGAGAATAAGTGCGTTGGATTGACTCGCTAAGAGTATTCTGCACGAATTATTATTTGAATGCCAGCGGATAAATTTCTTTGTGATAGAAGCATAATGATCAATGGATTTGAGATCATAAGTTTATCTTGACTTTAGATTACTATACTTTGACTCTATTAGCTATTAATCTCCCTAAGGAGTCGCACATATTGTAGAGTTTGAATATAGTGTGAATCGTGAAAAGATAAGATATGATAAATATAGGATTCAGCACTCCTTATAATGGGAGATTATATCCCTGTATAGCTACTTCTTGAAATACGATTCAAAAATTTTTATGCAAAATGGAAATAGAATTAAGAGTGTCTTAATTTTTATTTAAAGGGGGTTGTATTTTGGAAAAAAAAGAAGTAAATTGATTAATTCAATAAGAGTTGGCATTATATCTGTACTCTTGAATTAATCGGGATATAAGTTGGTAAAAGGATAATAATTATACGAAAACTAAATTACGGATAAGTGATGTCGAACCATTCGACAAGTTTCAACACTTGGGTAGTCATGATGCTTTGTTAGAATATAATATTGATCTGTAAGTATAAATTAGTTAATTAGTGAATTAATAATAAATTAAAGGTGCTTAATTTATCTAATTCTAATTAATTTAGAATTATAATTTATACTTATTGTCAACGTGAAATTGGGAATCCAAAGGGTCACGCACTTAAGGATAGTTAATTTGGGATTAAATTGATATTTGATATGTATGAGATACTTATGGGTTAATTTATGAGATAAATTAATTTTTTGGGATTAATTATTATAATTTATAAGTCCTAGGGCTAATGTGTAATTATTAGAACTCTATGGATTTTATACTTATAGTTATGCTCTTGACCCAAATTAATTAGGATTATTGTGATTTCCTAAACCTAATTAGATTGGGGAATTCTACAGTCCCTTTTAATGAACCATTTCGTTGTCTTTAAAATCTTGTATAGTACAAGTTGTTAAAGCACATAGTGTTGTACTGTTCAATCACTTAAAGCACAAGGGAATAGTTCTTTAAAAGGGACTGTAGAATTTTTCTATTAGATTGGGATATTAAGACCATTGCATATATATATATATATATATATATGTATGTATAGGATTAGTACTAACTAGTAGTACTTGTACGGGTTTTAGAAAAGAAAAGTCGGTTATAGAAATTCTTAAAAAAAAAAAAATTTGAGAAACGTTTTGGAAAAATGTTTGAGATATTTAGGAGCTAGCACTCTTATGGATTGAGCCAATTAATCTTGTGAAGATTCTCGATTTAATTATATGTGTAGATACCATCAGAGGCCTAGCATTTTTGCGCCTTGTAGATCGACATCTCAAACATATTAGAGATTTTACCGTAATTCTAAGGTATAATTTCTATATTTTCTAGTACTACGCATAAATTAATCTAAATGATCTGTCGTAGAAAGTAAAAAAATTTAAATTCAATTGCGTGCTATTTAATTTACTTTCTTACATCGGGCCCATACGGCCCAATAACTTTTGAGCAAAAACAACAGATTCAAAATGTTTATGACATGTTATTAATAATCTATGACCATGAATGTTATTAAAAAAATATAATATTCTTTTTCATTTTTAATGTGGGATGAAACATTGCAATTTACGAGTGTAAATTTGGTCTAACTTTATATTAGTATTTATCGCATCCCTTAGATTATTTGTGGTTTAGTTATAATCTTGTTGAATTGCAATATATTTGCCGCATATGGGGACGACAATCGTCAATGTAACTCAGCATCAGAAAATACATTTGCAGCAAAGATCCCTCTCGAGTAGTATTCAATATTGATGGGATCTGCTAATTAGAATGCTTAAGATGCTTTTCTTGTCCATATTGGTTGTTAGTTGATCACTTAATATGCTTAAGTTGCAAAAGATTACAGCCGGCACAGTATTTTATAATGCTCTAAATTAAGGTCTTCCCTTTGTCTTGATGGACCTATTAAATTCAGGATCAAAGTATGATGCACAAAAAACCAAGATCAATCAACGTAAAAATAGCATATTCCTACAGCCAGGGGCGGACGGAGGGGGGCAGTGGGGGCACTCCCTCCGCCCTTGAGAACTTGTGCTATATGCAATGTGAAATTTGATAAAAAATAAATTTTACTTTAATTTTGAAATTTTACAAATTTATTTTTAATTTTTAATATTATACCACAACTTATTTGGGTCAACTCTACATATTATATGGAGTATGTAACTATAATCTCATTATATCACTACAATATTTTAAAATCTTTTTTAAGCCCATTATCCAACAATTAATACTTTTTCTTTTTTATTCCTAATTTTACCAAATTCTATTATGGGGAAATAGAACAAGCAACAAAAAAAGTTTTTGGGAATAAAAAGAAAAGTCACACATTTGGAAAGAAAAGAAGTCAACCAAATTCAACAAATATGCACACATTTTTCTCCATAATAATTAAGCATTATTAATTTGTTTCAAACTGCAAAATTATATTATTGTTTCGTTTTGTGATTTTAACTATATAATTTTGTCATACTTAGTTAAATAAATAATTTACTATAAATCATAAATAAATAATAAATTTGTTTGTTATTGTTTCATGTAATGGATTTTACTTTTTGTTGCATTTAAAATTTTTGTTATTGTTTTAAATAAGAAAATTTATTTTTTTTATTAGTTTGTTATTTTTCACCATAACATAATCACTTATATTTAACTAAATGCAAAGAAAAATTTGTGAACTGATTTCTAAATATGAGAACATGTAAGGAAAAATTTTATAAAGATGATATGTATGAATTTTGTACAAACAAGAAAGTTATTTGCTACTAATACATTTTGATGTGTATCTACTTATTTTTGTATTAAAATTGTGATTTGGTTCTTTTGTAATTACAATACTTGCATGTAGTTCTATTTACTCAATTAGTAATAAAATATAAAAGTTAGGAAAATTATATGGTCCTGTTAGAATATTATACCATTGTATTTTGAATTCTTATATAGTATAAGTCTTCAAACACAATAATAGAGAAATAGAGTTATATTTAAACTTGTCCTCACTGACATCTAGTTCTGGCTATACCCTACCTACAGCCTTGATTTTCCACGACCTTCCAAGTTCGGTTTGGCTAAATTCAGGATCAAAGTACACCTGCTTGAACAAAAAACTAAAGCATATGGTGATATTGTAGACAATGTCGGAGCAAGAGAGGAATTCAAGGCGCGTTATAATAGTGTTTTAGTTTATCCTCTCATAATTTGTGTTCCAAGGAGTCTTGAAAATTAATCTCTGAAAAATTAATAAAGTCTAATAATTGATTGCATTTTAGATTAGTGAAATCTATCCATTAAACATTCAAGTTTTAATGAATTCGTCTAATGTTGTAAGAAAAACAAGAAGATTAAAGAAAATAATTGTATTGAGAATCATCTTATTTTTCTAGCTTAGATGAATATTGGTATCTAAAGAGATATTCATGTATTTTAACTATTCACTAATGCATCACTTCAATTGAATAGACATCATTTAAAACCATTTATGCTCCTTTTCTTATTTACAACAATCCCCAACAATTATAAAAATATGCACTTGACAAATCTGGAAATTAATACATAGTAAATGTATCTTGGCAATTAAACCTATACTTGTAAAGTACTTTTCATCTAATTAGATTAACAGGGCAAACTAAATTCTTTGAACGTACCAACCTGATTCACAAGTTGTGTGCTTGTTTTCACATGCTAATTTTTACACTTTTAACTTATTTAGTTTTTGCTGACATGTCATGACCATTTGTCTCTTCCTTTCATGTAAGAGTTAAAACTCTAAAAACTCCTAAAGGTGGTATCATTTTGCGAAAAATTTTTAAATGAATTTTATCTATGTTTTGGATCCTACAGTTTAGATTGATATACATTATTTATAAGTAATGTATATTAATTTTGTATCATAAAATCCAAGAGATAGTATCCTGGACCGACTCCAACCAAGAATGGCCCTCATTTTGCACTCATGTAGAATTAAATGGACTCCATGGAATGTGCGCGTACCGCAAACACCCAACTTACATATTGTAGGTCAATTACCTAGCAAAAAAATATAAATACATTGTAGGTCCAATAAGAGCATAATTCTAGTTATTTTCCTCTATGTATTGTATATCAATCACTTTAGAAGGGATAGATTTTACAAACAGTTCTTTAAAGTTTTCTTTTTTGCTTTTGGCCTTTATAAAAACATGCTCTCAGCCTGGAGTATTGATCAAACTAATAGCCATTTGGTTTGCACCCAATTCAACCCAACTCAACCCAAAACTTTGAGGTGCTCTCTCACTTTACGGGTTGTTCACCACCAAAAAAAAAAAGATTTTATATATAGTATAATACTTGCAATCACACATGTATATACTTTATCTCATTGAAATTAAAATTTAACATTGTATCAAACATAAAATAAGTTGAAATTCCACACTGGTGACATTGTAGGATAGGTGTTACCGATCTCCTCTGGAACAGACAAGATTTTCTGCAAGACTACTTATATCACGAATTAACTCAATCTTGGCTAGATTCCACAAGATTAGGAGTACTGATTACTTAACACATTAAATATAATTCTCTTACATTATTGTGTTTTAATTTTATTTTTCTCGAAATTTCATTGTGAAATTTATATAAACTCTTTAAAGCAAAACTTCTGTACTTCTTACAATGATACTTCAAAATGAGTTTAGACTCTAGCTGTAATAAATTTCTAACCACATGCTTCGTATTTTTAAAAAACAATTTCAGAAATTATCAACCATGGTAGATCAATTATATGTGTACATTTCATAGATCTCTAAGAATTTAACACTCACCAAATATAAAGATGAATTCCATTAAATAATAGTAAATGATCTAATTTATAGTTTCATATTGTTGGAATACTGTTAGTGATTATGTAGGAATGTGAATTCAATCTAAAAGTTGCATTTATTAAATTGATGTCTATTCATGAATACCTATTATGAAGTGATGTAAAATTCAAACAAATAGTTGCATTCCTTAAATAAGATGTCTCTTCATGAATTAGTGCCTATTCAAATAAGAAAATGTGTTTGTTGAATGGTGAGCAAATGTAATCTATAAATAGGACTTCTTGTCAAAGTTTCAGCACACAAAAAACTAGAAAAGTATTTTAGATCCTAGTTTACATAGCAATCTTGCTATAATAAAATTTTCTTTTTGTTCTTTGTGAAGATTTTGGATTTTGTTGTTCAAACTTTTGTTTGGCTTTGTTTATTCTTGGAGAGATATTGCCGCATAATACCCAGTAGCTAGGCAACATATGAAGGCAATAATTCCTTAAGGAAAGTGTCCTATACTATTCAAAACTATTTATTTTATTGAGTTAATTTTCTTGATATAACAATCTTATGGAATTATTGATTATCATGAAGGGAACTAGCACCAGTCCTCAAAAGTTTAGAGACTACATTCAATAAGATTTTTAATCCAAATGTGATTAAATTAGAAAGGCTTGATGGCACAAATACTTTACGTATTGGAAGAACAAAATTCTATTTCTACTCACCGAATTTGGAATTTCCTATGTCTTGGGTGAAAAGTTGCCAGGAATACCTAATCTTTCTGATGATAATACTGATGCATTAAGAGCTTCAAGGAAGAAACGTGAGGATGATAAAGTGTATTCTGGGGCGAAACATTTTGAATTGCTCACTTTCTGATTGATTTTACGACTTGTTCCGACCAATCAAATAACCACAAGAAATCTGGAAGGTTTTAGAGAAAAAATACACTTTAGTGAAACAAAGTACGAATAGATTTCTCAATATGAAGTTCTTTGAATTTTAAATGGTTGATAATAAATTTGTAATGGATCAAGTTAATGAATTGTTGGTTCTAGCATTTAGAATGAAAGACAAAATGTTGAAGTATCTGAATATCTTCAAGTGGCAGCGGTGATTACAAAATTGCCCTCCTCTTGGAATGAATATAGAAATAAATTGTTGCACATTTCAGAAGAGTTTACTATAAACAAACTTCTAAAGCACATACAAATTGAAGAGAAAACCCGAATTTGAGAAAATACGTTTGCTTTAGAAAATGATACTAAAGTGAAAAATGTTGAACCTAACACCAATAAAATTGGAAAAGGAAAAAATAAGGGAAAATTCATTGATGTATCTTCTATTTTAGAGTCTAATGCCGGTGCCAAATCTTTTTATAAAAAAATAAAAAAAAAGATATGCTTCTTTTGTGGTAAAAACATTGACATTTCAAAAAAGAGTGCGGATTTTCTCAAAAAAACTAAAGATGTGTAATCTGTCTCCCATAAAAAAGGCAAATATGATACAAAATCAACCAAGTTCATTAGAAATAGTTGCCATGATTGCTCATCTCAACATTGGTATGATAACATAAAGCAAAATTGCAGCAATTTCAAAAATCTGAAGATTGGTGGTATGATTCGGGAGCAACAGTTCATATATCCAGCAACAAGGATTTTTTGAAGACGTATGAAGATCCTAAATTTGAAGAAAAATGTCTTCATGGGAAATCATGATATCGCAAAAGTTCTTGGTAAAGAGACTGTTGAGTTATCTCTCACATTAAATAAGAAATTAATATTAACTAATATTTTTTATATGCCTAATGTGATAAATAATTTAATTTCTACCAACTTGTTGTGTAACAAGGGCTTGAAGTCTATGATAGAAGCCGACAAAGTGATTTTCTCTATCAAGTCTATTAAAATGGAATATTTGTAGGACAAGTTTATACTTGTGATGGAATGTACAAACTAATGTAGGACAAGTTTATACTTGTGATAGAATGTATAAACTAAGTATTAATAAAATCGATATTTCCAGTTATTTGCTTAAATCTTCTTCTGAATTATGCCATGTTCGTTTATCACATGTGAATTATAAATCATTAAAATATATCTCCAAAAATGATTTAATCACTTGTAGAAATGAAAATGTTAGAAAGTGTGAAAGTTGTATTTAAGTAAAAATGATAAAAAGACCTTTTCCAAAGAATGAAAGGACATCTAGTTTATTGAAAATAGTACACTCCGACATTTGTGAACTTAGTGGTCATTTAATAAGAGGTGGTAATAGATATTTTATTACTTTTATAGATGATTATTCTAGGTTTACTTGTTTATATTTGATGAAAACAAAAGACCAAGCATTTAATTTATTTAAATGCTATAAAGATTTGATTGAAAATCAATTGGAAAAAAAGATTAAAATAAAATGTCACAAAAAATTCTTCGATGCGATCGAGGAGATGAATATTTTACAAATGAATTTTCTGTTTTCTATGAAGAAAATAAATTGATTCATCAAACAAGTGCCCCATACACCCCACAACAAAACAGTTTAGCAAAAAGAAAAAACAAAATTTTGGTAGGCAAAGTTAACGCTATGTTAATACATTCAAAATTACCAAATAATTTATGGAGTGAAACCTTGTTGACTGCTTGTCATATACACAATAGAATAGAAATATAGAAAGGAAGGAAATCAAATTTAAGTAATTTGAGAGTATAGGGCTGTGTGACATACTATAGAATTTTCGCTCCTAAAAGGGTTAAATTGGGAACAAAAAGTCATAAAGTATCTTTATAGGATATACTGAAAATTCTAAAGCATACATATTGTCGGATATAGATTCTAGTGTAATTGTATAATCTAAAGAGAAACTAGTTTTCTAAGGGATTTAAGCATCAATTCACAAGAAACTAGAGATAACTCTAGTATTAGGACAAGGATACATAATGATCATAATTCTAACACTTCATTTAATGACAAGAGGAAAGAAGTTGATACTCTAATTGAACCAAGTAGGTTCTACCTACTTGCATATTTTACAGATTATCAATAAAATCATGTTGTCATTTTGGTAAAAAAAAAAAAAATTGAACCAAGTAGGAGGAAAAGAGTTAGAAAAGAAAAGAATCTAGACATTGATTTTATTTCATCACAAGCAAAAGTCTTTTTAGTTGAAAGAAGTAGAGAACAAATACTAAATAAAATTCCTATAGCACTAAATTTGGAAGAGATTCAAGAACATATGGTGAAGCAATGGCTTTATGAGATTGCGCATTTAGAAAGAGGCAGTTAATGATGAAATAGATTCTTTCTTATTTCAAATGGTACATGAGATTTAGTTGATTTGCCTCCTAATGCTAAACCTATTAGTTGTAAGTGGATATTTAGGAGAAAATAGAATACCGATAGATCTTTACTAACCATCAAAGTAAGAACATCAAGATTTTTTTGCAAAAAGGTTTAAATAAAGAATAGGAATTGATTATTTTAATAGCAAAGATCACTTCAATAAGGGTTAGCACACATTTATAAACTATATGTGAATCAAATGGATGTTAAAAACACTTTTTATGAATGGTGATCTTGATTAGGAAGTATATATGGAATAACGTGAGAGGTTTGTACTTCCTAAAAGTGAAAAGAAAGTTTGCAAATTAGTTAAATCCTTTTATAGGTTAAAACAGACACCTAAACAGTGGCATGAAAATTTTGATAGTGTCATATTATCACATGGCTTTAAACATAATAGACCGAATAAGTGCATATATTCTAAATTCACTAAAGAATATGGAGTGATAGTATGTCTATATGTTGATGACATGCTAATAATAAGAATTAATATGCACGGTATAAGTGATACTAAAAAATATTTATCGTCTCAATTCAAAATAAAAGATATGGGAGAAGTTGATACCATTTTAGGCATTAAAATTAATAAACGTCGTGGAGTTATTTTGTTTTATGTCAATCTCATTATATTGAAAAGATACTTACCAAGTTTAGTCATTTGAATGTTAGTGAATACACTACTCTATTAGATGTTTCTAATAAATTGATTGTATCCAGAAAGATCTATATGTCAATTGGAACATGCTAGTGCCATTGGTAGTTTAATGTTTGCCATACATTGCACTAGATCAGATATTGCTTGCGTTGTATGCAAACTTTTTAAATTTATATATAATCCTAGTGCTGATCATTAAAAAGCTATTGGAAGTTTACTTGGTTATCTTAAAAGGACAAAATCTTTTGCCTTGTACTACAATGAATTTCCTTCAGTACTAATAAGATTTAGTAATGCTACTCAGATAAGTAGCGTGAATGACAATAAATCAACGTCTAGTTGAATATTCACTTTGGTAGGAGAGGTAATATCATGGGCATCTAAAAAGTAAATGTATATCTCACTCAACTATGGAGTTTGAGTTTATTGCTTTGGTAGTAGTAGGGAAACAAAACTAAATGTCTAAGAAATATGTTATTAGATACGAGTTGTGGCTGCAACGAATGCCAAAGTATCTGTATATTGCGATAATGAAGTAACCATGTCAAGAGTTTTTAATAAAATTGTAAAGGAAAGTATAGACATATAACTCTAAGATATGAATATATTAGACAACTAATTTCTGATGGTACAATTACAGTTGTCTATGTAAGATTTAAGAAAAATCTTACTGATCCACTAACAAAAGGACTCACAAGAGATATAGTGAAGACTACCATCTACACAATGGGTTTTAGACTATTATGAATATATTACTGATAGTAGAAACCTTACCTTTCTTGATCCCAAGCTACTCTAAAGGTTTAATAGATTATAATAAATTGTTAGTAACGACAAGTAAGTGCATGAAAGATGTACTTAAGTAAAGGAGGTTGTGTACATAATACACGCAATGAAGACAATTTTCTTCACTTATATAAACACATGAACTGGTGTCATTTCAACCAAAGTAATAAATGTATTAAAGTTTTGTAAGTGTTTATAAACCCAGGAAATAGCACAAGGCCATTATAAGGTGCTAAAATTTATAGTGAAAAAGTAGATAAATAAGTAAGATTTATGTGGGTGGTATTTCCCACTTTGTCATAGACAATTATGGTTTAATATTCATATAACTATTAATATTGACAAAGTGCTAAAATATTTACTCTACTACTAGGTTTGAATTGAAAAACGCCTACTAAATGCATAAGTCTAAATATTGATTGGTTGTAGATTATCACTAACTAAGTGGGAGATAGTTGAAATATAGTTAGTGATTATGTAGGGATATGAATTCAACCTAAATGTTGCATTTATTAAATTGATATCTATTCATGAATTGATACTTATTCATGAATAGATGCCTATTCATCAAGTAATATAAAAATCAAACAAATAATAATATTCTTCAAACGGGATGTTTCTTCATGAATTGGTACCCATTCAAACAAGAAGATGTGTTTGTTGAATGGCGACACTCAAATGCAATCTATAAATAAGAGTTCTTATAAAAAAATTTAGCATACAAAAAACTTAAAAAATATTCCACATTTTAATTTACATAGAAATCTTCTAATAATTTTTTTTTTCTTATATTCTTTGTGAAGAGTTTGGATTTTGCTATTCAAACTCTTATTTGACTTTGTTTATTCTTGAAGGGTTGTTGCCACATAATACTCAATAAGTAGTATAGTGGAGACAATAATTTTTAAAAAAAAAAATGTTCTACACGATTCGAAATTATTTGTTTTTATTGAATTAATATTCTTGATAGAACACAAATTTCATACAATGTGTCTAATTTGTTAAAAGTCATGTACTTTTACTTGTGTCTATTCAATTGAAATGGCACCTATTTAGTTCTTTACGAGACTTCATTTAAGCACAAAGTCGCAACACTTTTTGAAAGTGTCATTGCGTAAAAAGGCACAAAACTTTTGAACAAAAAGACACATCACTTGTAATTTTCTTTACACTTTTTCTACATATTAAAGTTTTATTAAGATAATATAGACCATTTACTAATCCATTGTACATTCATATATTCTTTGAAATCTTACACCTTTGAAAACTATACAAAGAGAAACTTGTACCAAAAATTTTCTATTTATCTTTATTTTGGTTCTGAACTTTTAATTTGTAAATATAATATATTTTCTTCTCTTTTATCGCTATTTATTATTGTTCGGAATCTTTATTAACCCTTAATCAGGAAAAAGAAAATTTATTATAAGGATTCCATACAAATTCTATGTTCTTTAAAAAAATTCTGTCTCTTTAGCACAACACGTTATGATACACTCCCTGATTTTAATGTGTTATAAAAGAAATAAAAGTAAATCTCTTTTTAACATCTCAAATAAGCATTTGCAATAATATATCTTCATTTATAATTGCAATATTTAAGATATCCATGACTTACTTGTAGCGAGTCTGGTGACTCATTTAATTTGTTTTTGTCTTCCAATACCGTTAATTTCTAGCCTTACTCCACTTCGCGTTACCTAACTCATATTTTATTTTTAGACATATTTTCTCAAGTTTTTAAATATATCTATTTCAATCCATTTTTCAACTCCAACGGAACAACATTAAATACCTCATAGAGTTTCACCTAGAAGAGCAAATTCAGTTTTGGTACTCATTCTTCGGAATCCAGGTTAAACTAGATTAACATTTATTTTCGGAAGTCAAATACTAGGATTATGATAATTTATTCTGCAAGTTTTTTTATCCATTGCCAATTTAATACCTAATTGGTAGTCCAATGTTAATTCAAGGAAACACTGTATACTCGACGAGGACAATTCCACTAGATAATGCAATCATTAGCATTTAGAAATTCATTGAAATGCCCAAGCATAGGATAAGATTGGTGTTATATAAGGGAGTTGCACATTAAAGAAATTTATTGAATACATTACCGTGGCGGAGATAGGGTTTTGATGTGGGGGACAATAGTGCAAATTCTTCAAAACTTAAGAAGAGATAAAATACACTGTGTAGTATCCCTAATTTTTCCAAAATACAGGGGGCGGTTGCCACGCCTCTCCCCTATTGGCTACGCCCTCATACATAATTTAAATTCTTTAATAAAGAAGCTCTTAGATAATTAATCCACCAGAAAGAATTACCAATTCTTGTGAGTAAGCTCCAATGGATTCAAATGCATAATGGGATAACATAAAAGTGGATGAACCATGGCACCAGCAAATCCTGTCCCTTCTTCCATGTTCAACGTTTTCCCATTTGGAACTTCAAAATCAAAGCACTGAACGAGTGTGGCAATTGCTCCATGAATAACCGCTAAAGCTAGGGATGCACCTGGGCATCCTCTTCTCCCACTCCCAAAAGGGAAAATCTTGAAGTTTTGGCCTCTAAAATCCATTATATAATGATCATATCTTCCTTCAGAATTTGTTATGAACCTTTCTGGAAGAAAATCTAGAGGATTTTCCCACGAATTCGGGTCCCTCATAATTGCTTTTAAATCGAATATTACACCTTTCATTTGCTAATATATCATATCCATTGATCTTGCAATCTTCAATGCATCGGCGGAAAATCAAAGTCGCAGAAGGATGCAATCTTAGAGTTTCTTTGACAACTGCCTGCAAGTAAGGAAGGTCGGGGATATCTGATTCCTCTACCAGCCTTGTTGCTCCAACTACCGTTTTGATTTCTTCCCTAAGCTTCTTAAATACTTGGGGATGGTTAATGAGCTCTGCTATTGCCCAGTTTAATGCCACACTTGTTGTGTCTGTGCCGGCCATGAAAATTTCCTGTTTGCAAATTTAACAAAAACTCATTTATAAATGGTTTTCAATGATTCTTCATTTCAAATTCATTACGATTTCATGTACCGATCCTTAAATACACAATATGGTAGAGTATTTGTGTGAGACATTCTCAAAGTTTACAAGTGTAATACATATTTCTTCTATTTTTTCAACTAAAGATCTTTGCATATGCCTATTGTGTCGTCTTGACCTTACATAAAATCAAGATGATGCCTTATTTCACGTACAAGTTATGAAAGAAATTTAGGTAAACTTGGCAGTCATTAAAACAGTTTGTCAATACTTGAAAATTCGTTTTAGTTCTCTTTAAGGATGATTCATGAATTGATAATAGAATAATAAAACTACTGGAAACTTTTCACCCGGGAGGATGATTCATGATGTATTTGTGCATATATTTTGAAGTCTTAAATCGATGTTTGTATTTTGTTCTAAAAAACACGTAAAATCAATAAAGGGTAAATCCCTCCAATAATTCCTGAAATTTTATCAATATTTTTATTTGGTCCTTAATTTTTAAAAGTGTCCATTAGATTCCTAAACTTCTCAATTTGGTTTTAAATAGTCCCTAAAGCCAAATTCAACAAGGATAATTTTCATTTTACCCCATTAATGTTTAGTTTATTATTCAGTTTGCCCCTCCGAAGTTTAAAAATTAGGCAAAACTATTCCATTTTGTACTTTTGGACAAATATCTAACTAATAAATACGTTAAATGATAAAATTGACAAAACTAATATTTTAACACATTTTATTCAATTGTATATTGTATTATAATATATTATTAAGAATATTATTCTTTTCTTGTAGGTTAATCAAGTTGTCTTAATTTCAATGACGGATTTAGTAAAAAAGGAACAATTATGTAGAATTTATGCACCTAATAAAATCAGCAATCAGGAGGGAAAATAAAAAGAATGGGAATAATTATTTATATTTGTATTATTGTTAATTTTTATTATCAAAATCTATCATTATACATTTAGTGTTAACTTTGCAAATGTATTAATATATTTTTTCTTATAACTTTTAATTTACAAAAATTTCTAGAAAGGTACTATTTTTATTTTCTATTGGTCAAATTAATCAATTATTTACTAATATTTAACCAAAACTATTAAAAAGGACAAAATGCCTCATTTTTAATCTTAGAAGGGGGAACTATAAATTAAATTAAACCTTCGAGGGGTAAAGTAGAAACTACCATTCTGAGATTTGAATTTGACATTGAGGGACTATTTAGAACCAAATTTAAAAGTTTAAGAACTTGATATATACTACTAAAAGTTGAGGGATTAAATAAGAACATGGTTAAAAGTTCAAGGACCATTAACGTTATTTACCCATCAATTAAATTTTCTGTTAACTTTGATCAATTAGATTGGTTAAAAGAGAAAAACAATACTACAAGTTTAAGAGTTTAAAACCCGGTTTTCGTCCAAGTTTTAGGAAAATTCTATATTTCCATGGCCATTTTATTGGGTTTGAAAGGTACGTACGTATGATATAATATCATGTGTTTTAAAATATGTACTTATACAAGTTTTTAAAATCAGTAAAATAGTTCCCTGATGGGAATATAGAATTCCCCTAAAATTGGACATATCACTTAAATAATCTTTTAACTTTTTCATTTAAACCAAAATAGTCCATCAACTTAAATTTTCACCTGTTTAGTTCCTTAACTTGTGTTTTGGGTCGTGCAACCAAATAGGGACTAATTAAATTAATTACAAAATATTTAGTTGAGTGACAAAATCAATTAAAATTAAAGTTGAGGAATTAGATTAAATTTAATACAAAAGTTCAAGGACTATTTAGTTGAGTTGCCCCCAAAATTATATTGTATATATTCGTTTCGTTGATCTTTTAACTTTTTAACTCGGTTATCAAAACCTTTGAGGTTAAAATCACAAACAAAATAAAAAAAAAATAGAAAGATTGAATCCCGTTTGGACAACTATTATGTTGGATATTTTAAAATATTATTTTAATATATACTGAAATAATTTTTTTAAATGTAATATAAATAATATAAAAAAATGTTAAAAAACGCATTTTGAGAATGATTGTGAAATAATATTTACTGTCCAAACAAATTATTTCCAACCATGCAGAAAATTTAAATTTTTAATCTAGTCACCTGACGAATTAATATCTAAAAATTGACCCTTTCTCTGTGGATGATGATGTCTATACTTCCATTCTAGTTTCTTGAATACATTTTCTAGTATTCATTACTAACATTAGGTTCTTACACACCTTTTTTTAAATTCTTATACACATTCAGCTAATAAACATTTTTGACACATTCAAATATTAATAAGCATGCAAAAGAACATCATCCCCTATATGTTTTTTATTGGTCATATTTAAGTTAGTTAACATGTCATATCAAATTTCGTACTCAGAATCATTGTTAATTTGGTAATATGTTAACAAAGGCTGACCTTTTGTATCTCTTGTGTGTGAAATAGACACAAGATTTTTTTATCTCATATTTATTATTTATTTTTATCTCACATTTTTTATATTTGACATGTATATTCTAACACAGTTATAGTTATAAGGAGTAATTTTATTTTACCCCTAAACTTATACTCGATTCCTATTTTGCACCCCAAACTTCAATTTTGAATACTTTATACCCCGAATTATCAAATTCTTCTCTTTTCAACTCTTTTCTTAATGCCGTCTAAAAGATTAACAGAATATTTTCGTGTGTACAACAAATTGAGATCAAAAGAGTCAAATCTGTCTCAGTAGGATGTACAATAATATTTTTATATGCAACAATAAAGATTCCGTTAACTTTTTAACATGGCTAAAAAAAAGAGTTAAAATGGGACGAATTTAAGAGTTAGAGTACAAAATATCCAAAATGAAATCCGAAGTGCAAAATAAGAATTGGGTATAAGTAGAGGAATGCAAAACGGAATTAGTCCTATTTATAAATCAGAGTACACGTGTGAAATATCTAAAGTGTGAGATACGAAATTAATGCAAAGAGTATGATAGAAAGAAAAAAATTCTTTATTACTTATTCCGCAATACGGAATGAGTATTCAGGCCGTTAGATAATTGAAAAATAATGAGTCCCCTATTTTACAGTCATCTCAATGGTTATTATATTCATTCCATATTACTACGTGAGTAAGTAAGACTTGTTTTGACAGATACAAAGGAGGAAAGAAATAGCATACCATGAGAAAGGATTTGATGCTGTTTCTACTTAGCTTAACTTCAGAGTTTTCATCCCTGTAAATCTGTTGCTCATTCAACAGCAAAGAGAACATAATATCCTTCCTCTCCTTACAAGAAGTCAGATCATTATTTTCATGTTCAGCCATAATTTTTTCAACCAAGTTATCAAACTTAATGAGCAAACTCTTTAACCTTTTCCCATATCCAAACAAATCAAACTTGCTCAGAGGTCCCAATAGTTCAGTCATTAGAAACTTAAGCGTCAATTGTTCGATCCCTTTAACGAACTCCCAAACCAACTTGCTCTCATCTTCGTTTCCAGAGCAAGTGGTGCTCATTGTCATCCTGCATATGACGTTGTTCGTCAACTTTACAAGCTGCACCCCAATATCACAAGCCTTTCCTTCTTGAGAACAATTAACAAGAGTTTCCAACAATTTTATCCTCTCTTCTCTTCGAATATCCGTGAAACGATTCACCTGTTGCGTCGAAAGAAGCTCGGTCATGCACATTTTCTTCATGAAACGCCAATACGTGCCGTATTCTGCAAAGACGAATGTGTAGCCAGCATAAATGTTGGCTTGCGAGAATTCTGAGGACCCTAATTCGGGCCTTGACACGAAATTCATCTCATTGTCTTTCAGTATTTCTTTTGCGATGATTGCATTGGAAACTATAATAGTACTATTTTTTGAACAAAGACGGAGTCGAATGAGGGGGCCGTAGCGGGCCGCCAGGGCTTGGAATGATTTGGTTAACTTTGGACCAAGTAGATGGAGATGTCCAATCCAAGGCAACGCTGGAGGGCTGGGAGGGTGTTGGATTAGATGATTAGATATTGACCGACGTCGTTTTACATTGAAAAGGGTGAAGGTAGAGAACCAAATCAACACAAACAGGAGGGAATAAAACAGGATATCTGAGATAAGAATCATGGTTTTGCTGTTGCAATTAAAAATTCGCAAAATTTCTTCTACAACATCTGGGAAAATAATTGCCATTGCAATTTAATGTTGGTGGTGGGGGGCGGGGGAGAGGGTTTATGCAAATCGGATGAATATATAGAGTTTAGACTAATTAAGGGATGTATGTATGTTGGTTTATAGATACACGCCATAGTTATCAGATTCACTTTATACTAATATTACTTCGTGTGTAGTCGTACATCGTATCGTTTATTGAATGTATATATACATGTATTTAAGAAAAGAAGTGACATATTATGTTCATGTACTTATATCACATACCTTGTAACTATGTTATAGAGGTAAAAATGATAATTAATTATAATGATACTCGTACATATGTTGTTTGGTTAAAAATTATAAAAATCATTTTATGTGGATTAAAGTGTTAAAAAATATCTCTTTTATGCTTATCGCTTGTGACTTGGGTTTCAAATTAATTAATTTATTAATATAGTAAAAATCTTTTTGATTTCAAACCTTAACGAGTAAGGACATAACACAAAACTATACTTATAATGAGATTTATAATTCTTATTCTGATGTAAATTTCAAAATACTAACCAAATTGTTTCTAAAAAAAATTACACAAGGTCTCCAGTTTCATAACTTGTCTTATTTCTTAATGAACTGTATAAGATTTTATAGAATAATTGAAATAATTTTGACAATTTATTTAGTAGTATGATGGGATGTAAGACAGAAAATTCTTTAAAAAAAAAAAAATTAACTCCTACGAAAAACCATTGCAAGTGCCATTATGCAAACGTCTCTGACGCGAAGTCGGCACTCAGCAGTCAATAAAACTGAACCGAAAATTACTTCGCAGAAGAGGCCAAAAAGGTGTGGTGGTCATTTATGAAGAATTCTCTAAACCGAATATGTTTCTTGTTGGATTCTCACCGGTTGTTGAAGTTGGATGTTGCCGGCAAAAGTAAGCTAAAGGGACATCCAAACCAAAATCAAACTAAAGAATACCATTTCGTTGTCAACTTGTTCGAAAAATACAGTATATTCTGTTGGAATTTTTGTAATTATCCCATGTGATTTTATTTTTGAAATTCCAAATATTTGATCTAATATTTAATTCTGATATTTATCAATTTGACTTAATAAATATCTTGTGATAATGATTACACCTTGTGATAACTACTTATTCTTACAGCTTACGTTTTCTGATGGGGAAAAACATTATAAGTATACAGAGTATTTTGGGTCCCTAACCCTCACATTCTATCAAAAAATACACCATTGTATCAGATTGTCTAGGTTTAGAAGTACCCAGATAATTATTTTTCTATTTCCTTTATTTGTGATGACCCACCATCAAACATCAATTGCTGGAGGTACTGTCTAGATTTTATAAAACATTTGATATTCTGTGATATTATTTATGCACAGATTAAATTCATTTTTATAGATTAAGATATCTATCATTTGGTATCAGAGCATTTATGCCTCTGCCTTGATTTGCATATATGTATATGTTGATTTTGGGTTTACTGTTGACATGTTATTGAAAAAATCTAGAATTATAATTTATTTGAATTTGATTATATGATTTTTTCCTTGATTAAAAACATCTATTGGTGTTATTTATTGCTGAGTTATGGTCATATATTTTTATATATGAATTATGGATCATGGACATATCTTGGGTTTATGATTTTGATGTTTTTTATTGAAAACTAATTTTAGAAGATCATCAAACAAAATAGATTTCCCGATTTTGTGATTAAAACGCAATTTTTTGATGCCCAAATGGATGGAAATATGTGCGGGTTGCATTCGGGTCGTAACCGGGTCGCACATACCCGTTTGGACCCAAACGGGTGAAGAAGAAGACGTAAAAAAAATTAAAAAAAAGGATAAAATACGAATTTGCTGTGGGAAAGTTTCGAACCTGGTGACCATTTGGTCACCAGGCCCAGGTTCTGGCCAATGGGCCACCCTGCAGTTTATGTGCTTTGTTATTGGTATATTTTAATATAGTACTTCTTTAAAAAAAAAAAAAAAAAAAAATTTTTGATTTTTCCCTTGGGAAGAATCGAACCTGTGACCTTGCGGTTGCAGGCCCAGCCCATGTTGTGACCACTGGAGCATAAAAAAGGGTGGTTGCTGGGGTTCGAACTCGTGACCATATGGATATAAGTCACGCACTCTGACCATCAAGCTGCATCAGCTGCTGTTGTGTTATTTTGCAATGCAACAATATAAGTCACGCACTCTGACCATCAAGCCATCAGCTGCTGTTGTGTTATTTTGCAATGCAACAATGTTATAAACTACTTAGAGTTTTATTCTGTTTAAAAAAAATAATAATAATAATTCAGAGGTGTTGCTAGAAGGTTTTGAACCTGAAACCTTCAGGTTAAAGGTTAGATAGTCTGACCAATTGAACTATTCAAATTGTTTAGTTGTAAAATGTATTATTTATATATATGATACTTCCAGTTTGTTATTTGAACATATATATATATATATATATATGTTTGTGACTTTTCTGTAATTATTAATATCTGTGATCTGTATATATATATTTTAATTATAGAGTAGCCGCAACATCTTTAATTAAAATATATATATATATGTGTGTGTACAGTAATTCTGTTACACATTGAGATCACCTATAATATAAGACATTAATTGTTAATTATAGCACATCTAATATAATAAATTTTATCCCACAGGCAATTTTTATTATATTATATTGTGTGATTAAAGGGGTGAAATATTAAATTATATTCCTTAATTTACCCACAGGAATTAAGGAAAGGAACATGATTTAATATTTCGTCATTTTGATTATATAAATTTATATGAATTTATTTGAATTAGGAATTTAGCCTACAGGCAATTTCTATGTCATGTAATTCATATTATTACTATGTTTTGCATTGGTGAAACATAATAAATGTTAATTCGCCTCAAATTTTGATATAAGCGTGTATGTAATTATTTGTGCAGTTTTTCAACCTATGAATTTTTATGATATGAAATGTGACATTCCCGAGCTCAAGGGTGATAACTATAAGTTGTGGAAAGAGAGAATTCTCCTTCATTTGGGGTGGATGGACATTGATTATGCTATTAGGAAAGATGAACCACCTCTGATTACTGAGAATAGCCAACCTAATGATGTTGAGCTTTATGAAACATGGGAGCGATCTAATCGTCTCAGCGTGATGTTCATAAGGTATAATAATGTCCGAGAGCTATTGAAGGCCATTAATGAGCAGTTTGAGTCTTCAGATAAGGCTTTAGCAAGCACCCTAATAATGAAATTCTCTACCATGAAGCTCACCAGTATCAAAGGAGTGCGTGAACACATCATGCACATGAGGGACATAGCGGCTCAACTAAAAAATCTTGAGGTTACAATGTCTGATTCTTTTCTTGTGCACTATATTCTGAACTCTCTACCACAGCAGTATGAGCCTTTCAAAATCTCTTACAACACACATAAGGACAAATGGTCCATCAATGAATTGATGACCATGTGTGTGCAAGAGGAAGGAAGACTGCTTATGGAAACTGGAGAGAGTGTGCATTTGACAACTCAAGGAAAGAACAAGTACAGTCAAGCCAAGAAGAAAAGAAAGGAAAAGATATCTCCTCAAGGAGATATTAAGGAGGAATCCAAGTGCTTCTTCTGTAAAGAAAAAGGGGCACATGAAGAAGGATTGACCCAAATTTCATAACTGGCTTGAGAAGAAAGGTAACCTAATCTCACTTGTATGTTATGAATCTAATATGACAGATGTTAATCATAACACATGGTGGATTGATTCTGGTTCTACAATCCATATTACGAATTCCTTGCAGGGATTGCGAAACCTAAGGAAGCCAATGGAAAGTGAGCAGTACATCTATTCAGGAAATAAGATGCGGTCTCACGTGAAAGCAATTGGGACATGCAGTTTAGTTCTCAATAGTGGCTTTGTTTTAGATTTGGAAAGGACATTTTATGTTCCAAATTTCTCTAGAAATTTAATTTCATTGTCAAAACTTGTACTTTTGGGATATTCCTGGTATTGTTCTAATGTTGGATTTAGTTTGTTTTATAAATCTAACCTTATCGGGAATGGTATTATGTTTGATGGTCTTTTTCAAATTAATTTGCAAAACAATGCTACATTAAGTAATTTGCATGTTCAAGATAAATAATGTTGGTATTAAAAGATGTGTTATGAATGAGAATTCCTCTATATTGTGGCACCGGAGATTGGGACACATCTCCATTCAGAGAATCAAGAGATTAGTGGATGATGGAGTACTTAGTACTCTAGACTTTACTGATTTTGAGACTTGTGTGGCCTGCATAAATCAACAGCAGACCAACATGTCGAAAACTTTTGACAAGAGAAATTCAAAATTTTAGACATCATACATACTGACATATGTTGTCCAAATATGGACACATATTGTCAAAAGTATTTCATCACCTTCATAGATGATTTCTCACGATACATGTATCTCTACTTGCTTGATAACAAAAATGAAGCATTAGACGCCTTTAAGGTGTTTAAATCAGAAGTAGAGAAACAATGTGAAAAACAAATTAAAATTGTGAGATCTGATAGAGGTGGTGAGAACTATGGCAGATACACCGAAGATGGACAAGCACCTGGTTCTTTTGCAAGGTTTCTTGCTGAGCATGGGATTCTTGTTGCCCAATACACTACACTTGGTTCTCCGAGCCAAAATGGTGTAGCAGAAAGAAGAAACCGAACATTATTGGATATGGTGCGGAGCATGCAAGCATGCTCAAAACTTCCAGAATCTTTGTGGAATGAAGCTCTCAAGACGGTTGTGTACATATTAAACCGAGCTCCAACCAAGGCTGTCCCAAGGACACCATTTGAATTATTTAAAGGTTGGAAACCGAGTTTGCGACATGTACGCATTTGGGGATGCCTATCTGAAGTGAGAGTTTATAACTCACAAGAAAAGAAGTTGGACCCAAGGACCATGAGTGGATATTTTATTGGATATGCTGAAAGGTCTAAGGGATATAGATTTTACTGTCCATCTAATAGTACAAGAATTGTGGAGTCAAGAAATGCAAAATTTCTTGAAAATGACCTAATTAGTGGGAGTGATAGATCATTGGGTATTAGATCTGAGACAGAATATTCTGTTCCACAATCTTCCACTTCTAGTTATGGACGGACTATTGTTATTCATGACACTCCCCGAGATCAAGTACGTGTTGAACAACCAGTCCTTGAAACTCCACAAACTGCTGATAATGATCCAGTAGATCCTGTTCAATCAATACCTGAAATTGTTGAACAACCAGTGGAACAACATATTCCTCAGGATAATATTGGAACAATATTGAGAAGATCTACTAGAGTAAGGAAAACAGCAATTCCTGATGACTATATGGTATATCTGCAAGAGTTTGAGTATAATATTGGAGCCGAAAATGATTTTGAAACGTTTTTAGAAGCCATAAAATGTAATAAATCTAACTTGTGGTACAATGCCATGAAAGAGGAGATAGAATCGATGGCATCGAATGGAGTTTGGGATCTTGTCGAGTTGCCTATTGGTGCAAAAACCATAGGATGTAGATGGGTTTTCAAAACCAAGAAAGACTCATTAGGCAACATCGAAAGATATAAGCTAGATTTGTTGCCAAAGGATTCACTCAAAAAGAAGGAATCAACGATTATACAGAAACCTTTTCTCCTGTATCTAAGAAAGATTCTCTTCGAATTATTATGGCATTGGTTGCCCATTTTGATTTGGATTTGCATCAAATGGATGTGAAAACGGCGTTCCTTAATGGAGATCTAGAGGAAGATATTTATATGAAACAACTTGAAGGATTTTCCTCTAGTAATGGTGAGCATTTAGTTTGCAAGCTTAAAAAGTCTATATATGGATTGAAGCAAGCCTCCCGTCAATGGTATTTAAAATTTCATGGTGTGATCTCTTCATTTGATTTTGAAGAGAATATCATGGATCAATGTATATACCAGAAGGTCAGTGGGAGTAAGCTTTGTTTTCTTATTCTGTATGTAGACGACATCTTACTTGCAAGTAACGATAAAGGATTGCTACATGAGGTGAAACAATTTCTTTCTAGAAACTTTGATATGAAAGACATGGGTGAGGCATCTTATGTCATTGGCATAAAGATCCATAGAGATAAAACTCGATGCATCCTGTTTGGGTTTGTCTCAAGAAACCTATATTAACAAAGTTTTAGAGAGGTTTCGGATGAAAGATTGTTCACCAAGTGTGGCACCTATTGTGAAGGGTGACAGGTTCAATTTGGTCCAATGTCCAAAAAATGACTTTGAGCGGGAACAAATGAAAAACATTCCATATGCTTCTGCCGTAGGAAGCCTAATGTATGCTCAAGTCTGCACAAGGCCTGACATTGCATTTGTTGTAGGAATGTTGGGAAGATATCAGAGTAATCCAGGTATGGACCACTGGAGAGCTGGAAAGAAGGTAATGAGGTACCTTCAAGGAACAAAAGATTACATGCTTATGTACAGACGGACTGATAAACTAGAGGTGTTTGGCTACTCGGATTCAGACCTTCCTAATTGCATTCACGTCGAACCTGGATTCTGGTTATGTCTTTATGCTAGCCGGTGGAGCTGTGTCTTGGAGAAGTGCTAAACAAACTTTGATTGCAACCTCTACTATGGAAGCTGAGTTCTTTCATTCTTGTTTTGAGGCAACTTCGCATGGTGTATGGTTAAAGAGTTTCATGTCTAGGCTTAGAATTGTGGATTCTATTTCTAGGCCAGATGAGGTTATTTTGTGACAATTCAGCTGCTGTTTTTATGGCTAAGAACAATAAGAGTGGTAGTCGAAGTACACACATCGACATCAAGTACTTAGCCATTAGACACGTGTTAAAGAAAATAAAGTGGTCATTGAACACGTTAACACTGAATTGATCTGTTGCCGATCCATATGACTAAAGGCATGCCACCAAAGTTTATTAGGGAACATATAGTCAGAATGGGACTTGGTTCCATGATATGACCTCATTTTACATGTACGTACATTTAATATTTTCATTGAAACTCTTATTCAATTGTGTTTTTTCATATTCAGTTGCGCATACTTATTTAGCTATTTGAGAAAACACACTTAAATTGGACCTATAATAAGCATAAGGCTTATTTATTAAGGTATGTTATCACATAAAAGTTTAGTGTTGAACGAGACATAATGCATAGTAATACATGGAAGACAATACTTGTTTCTTAGAGGACTTGTCGCCATGATTCATGTATTTTGGATCTTACTTGTGAGATTTGATAGTTTGTATATCGAGTGAAATATGTGGATCAAGTGGGAGAAATGTTGGAATTTTTGTAATTATCCCATGTGATTTTATTTTTAAATTCCAAATATTTGATCCAATATTTAATTCTGATATTTATCAATTTGACTTAATAAATATTTTGTGATAATTATCACATTGTGATAATGATTACACTTGTGATAACTACTTATTCTTACGGCTTACGTTTTCTGATGGGGAAAAACGTTATAAGTATACAGAGTATTTTGGGTCCCTAACCCTGACATTCTATCAAAAAATACACCATCGTATCAGATTGTCTAGGTTTAGAAGTACCCAGATAATTATTTTTCTATTTCCTTTATTTGACAGTGACCCAACAACATCAATGGCTGGAGGTACGTTCCTCGATTTTATTCCGCATATTTGATATATTCTGTGATATTATTTATGCACAGATTAAATTCATTTTTATAGATTAAGATATCTATCATATTCGCCGAATGTTGTGCTTTCCAGATGTTAATTATTGCATTTAAACTGATTATCACTGGAGTTATGCATTACTTTGGTATATCCCTCCTTTTTTCTTCGGCTGCAGCAATTATTCCCATTTATAGGTAAATGGGGAACTTTTATTTACACTTAAAAATATAATTTAAAAAATATTTTTAAAAATTATAACTGTTCATAATCAAAATCAAGTTTATATGAGAGTAGGAATAGGATTACAGAAAATGATTTTAAAGATTACAACATGTTTATTCTAACCAATGAGTGCTTTAAAATTATAGAGTGGGGTCATTTTAAAATATATGAATGAGAGATAAGGGTTTAAAGGAGTATGTAACTTATTGAAATATTACCGTTTTTAATCTTCCTATTTTCCTTTATATAAATGTCTTGCAAAAAAATCAAAAGAAATTAATAAAATTTTATACTGTTTGATTAAGCAATTTTAATTTTCATCAAAAAAATTTCTGAATGAATTGAATTTTGTATATGATGATCTTCTCAGTGATATAAAATCAATTGTATCATTTAAATTATTTTCCAAATTTTAATTATTTAAATATAAGGAAATGGATAAAGAAATTAAAGGAAAAGAAATGAAAAGGATCCTTAATCTTGAGGTGCTACAACAACTACTTAATAGGAAAGACTTTGCCTAGTTTGAAAATTAGGCATAATTTCAGAAATTTACTTGAGTTTTATGTTAGTAACACTTAGTATTTTTTAATTTTTAAAAGTCTCCCTTAACTTTTTATTTATTATAACATGTCAGTCTCAAAAAAAAATATAAACAACTCATTTTAGAATAGAGAAACTAATTTTGTTTCTTTTTTATCCCTTTATTGAACTACTAGTTAATTTAGTAACAAAAATTAACTAATCAGAATGATTGGACGAAACTAAGTCCTATGCTAATTAAATTTATTAAAAATACATGACATAAAATTAATTTTTGGAATAATTTCATATTCCTCCCTTTAGGTTTGGCGTAATAACATGAACCTCCCCTCAAGTATTAATAATTACATGTACATCCCCTATTTTAAAGTTTCAGACTACAAAATCAGCCTTATCATCTCCAACAACTCATTCCCCGACAATTTCCCTCTCAGAGCCACCATCACAAATACCCACCACTTCATTTAGAACCCCACGGAAAAGCCCGTAGTCTTCCATCAAATTGATAGCGTGCCTTGCCCTTGAAATATTGTTTTGGTTGTTGTTGATACGAAAGTTTTGGGTTAGGGTTAGCCCGTTTGCAGTATCGTTCAAAGTAAAAGTTGAGCACCTCGCACGTAGTACTCACATCCGGATCATCTTAAAATAAAAAAGAGCGGGGCTTTGTCCCCGGGGATAGGCTTCAACGCTCAAGTCAGTACTTAGACCAGAGAGTAAAATTCAATAAGAATTCAGAGCTTAAATAATTAGAAAAGTAATTTTTTTCAATCTGACTTGTGGACATTTTGATAATTATACCTGAAACCAATAGGTCGGATCGATCCGTGGGTCAAATATATAATACCCGACCCATTTGGGCCTATTTGAGCCACATGGATAAAATTACTAAAATACCCCTAGTGGACCCGGGCCCGGAGCCATGTGTAATATTGTCATTGGGTGTATTATTTTGGCATCATCATTTACCCCCGGTCTCAAATTGAAATTTTTTGGGTTGATAGTGCCAAATACTTGATGTTGTATTCGTACCTCGGCCGAAACCGTAGTATTGACCGGAGCCAATTTTATGACTTAAAAAATTATTTTTTCGGAGAAAAATATTTTTTTAATATTTATTTGAGAATTATTTTAAAAAAATTATCTACTAGAGTAGAATAAAAATTTAATTATACTGGAATGCAGTTGAGCCAATGCTTAAATTGCTGCATAGGCTTTTCCTTGGAGTAAAATAACTTTGCAATTTTTCTATCACTGGTACTAATATCGCTGTAGAGTAGTATTGTGGAATAACATAACATCCTGTCTCTATTATTGTGAAGTAGTGTTGTGGAACTCCCTATTACTATGAAACTCTTTACTTGAATATCCCATAATTCTAAGATTTTGAATCGCTTTAGTACTATTACAATTCCACGTCCAGAGTACTCTTCCACATCTAGGGTACTCCAGTGTTACTGTTATTAGTCCATACCAACGTGCTACAGTACCATTAGGACTATTTCTCAGTCACCCAGGTGACTTCAAAGTAAGTATCCAAACTAATATTTTTTATTTTATTTTTATTTTTATTTTTAATGTGTATGTGTGGCATGCTATTAAACAACAATTTGCCACACATAAATCTCATAGCATTAATTGTGCTCACGGGTCAACAACACAAGCATTTATGAGATTTGTTCATACATTGAATTTAAGGATTCAATCCCACGTGATGCTATGCTTCTAAAACGGACAAAGGGGTGCAAATATTTGTCTTATAAATTGCTCCATCGGTGAGTTGAGACCATATTAGACGTATGGAATCGAAAGATAAGTTTCTTTGATTCGGATTGTACATCTTTATCTCTTCCCGTATTTTAGTCAAATAATCCTTCTTGCTCCCCACTTTCCTTATGCCTATTATCTTTAGGATTTTTTTTTTATTTAATATGAAGAATTTTTCGCACCTAGGATCTAAGGCAATCATTACTCTACGACATTTATGCCAATAAGTCCCATATTCAATTACACCACCAGATATTCTTTTTTGTCTAATTGTGTAGTTTTCTTCGTGCCAAATAATATGCCAATAAGTCCCATATTCAATTACTCCACCGGATATTCTTTTTTGGCTAATTGTGTAGTTTTCTTCGTGCCATATAACATAATTAATACTGCTCTAACTATAGCCTCAAATACCTCATTCATAGCCAAATAAAAATTTCCTTTAGAAATTTAATCCTTAGGCATAAAAACCACCATAGAGAAGAATAACATCGTGAAAATTTTTGGATTGACAAATCCCAACTCCACGACATCCAAAGCAAATCTTGAGTTTTCCTTGTGACAATGATGCATCCTTCTCCTCTATCAACCATGATTCTTCCTTAAACATGGATACCTCTGCTTCCCCAATCAACACTGATTTCGATAATGATGTCAAAGATGACCATGCAAAAATTGATGACGACTAAAACTTTGATAATGACCAGGATATTAACAATAATCTTGCACTCGAAACCATTGATGCCTGAGATTTTTTTAACTATGGTGACGGAACCGGTTGAGATAGTGAAAAAGGTATATTTGATGCAGAGAATGTCCCTGAGTCTGACAAGGTACAACAACCTATGCATAGGGGTATCCGAGCTCTTGCACCACATAGACGCAGGGGGGCATGGTTTTTCACCATATACACCCAAGGGGTGTGGTTTCCACCGCTTAGACCTAGAGTGAACTTGTTGTGCAGGTATGCCACCTTTGTCCTCATATCCTGGCTGTGGTAGGGAACAGCCACACTGTAATTCTAACGTAGTGGTTGAGACGGAAATAGAGCGTGGTGTAACAAGTGGGAGTGAGACCTCTCCTCTTTCCCAATGAAAAATTAAAGAGACTCCGAATAAAGACAAGAACATTTACTCCCAACTTCCAGCAGCCGACGTCGATATAGATTCGATTGAGAAATGGCTTGAACAATATCATATTCCTGATAACATGAAAATCAAGGCACCGGGACCAAAACACAGACCTTGTTTGAATTGCAAGGACTACGTATCTGTATATCTGGTTCAATTAGAGATAGGGTTGAGGTTTCAATTACACCCCTTCCTTTTGGAAGTCTTGAATTACTATCAAGTTGGATTTGGGTAGATTTTTGCTAAATCTTTTGGATACATTAATGCATTTATCCTCACCTCCTAGACTCGGAGAGTAATCCCTTCCTTACCCTTATTTAATCACTACTTTCGGATTTCGTCTACTATATTCGGTATCATTTTTAGTTTTAGATCCAAAATGAGTTTACTTGAGTTGCAACCCCGGAAGAAAACTTGGAGGAAAAAAAATACTTCTTAATGAAGTCGAGAAGAGTCCGGACTGAGAATTTTTGAATTGGAATTTTAAAGTAGAAACCGCGAGGTTAAACAAGTTAGTCAAATTGCATGACCATGATCGAGAAGCCATTGAGACCCTTAGGGATGCAGAAAAGGTCCCTTGGAAAGTAGTGAGTGATGACCAAGTATTGGCTTCTGTAGGGTTAAGCCTTGTTCCTCTTGACCATCTTAGTCTCTAGATAAAGGTTATCCTTGGAAAAAAAAAATTTCATCACGTTGCATTCTTTCTTTATCTATCCTATATGTATATATTGATTATTCCAAAGAATAAATTAATTTTTATTTCTCATGTGCAGTGACTATCTGATACTGTTCGGGAATGAGCACTTAGCAGGAAAAAAAAAAAGACATGGATCTTGACCTCCTTGACCTCATGGACGAAACTTGTGACACAAGGAAGAAAAAAAAGAGATCTTCTTCACCTTCCCCACCAGTACATATTGGAGGAAAGAAAATTAGGATTCATCTGACCCCTACTTTGACTTCCTAGGTCTCCTGCCAAGGAAACTACTGAGTCAACTCTTACTATGAAACCACAGGGTCAAATGTCCGAGACTTTGGTGCCTGCTGTCCAGGAAGTAGTTCGAGATCGTGCTCCTTCTTGGATTGGTTCTTTTTACTACTACCTGAAGCAAGCTAGGGACTTACATTTCTTTGGTATTTCTAAACTTGAGGACAAACTCAACTGGACAACCAAACTGTATGAGGAAGAAACCAAGAAACGCAACAAGGCAAATCAAAAATGCAAAGAAGTAACACAGAAGATCGATGAGATGATGAAAATCAAAGATCAAACCGTCGAATCCTTAGAAAAGATTACTGTTCGTATTGATTCTCTTATTGCAGAATTGTCTCAACTGAACGCTAATGAAAAGAAGATGGTAGATTCCCATAAGAAGGAGCTCACATCCATAGAGAAGAAGAGTATACAGCATGTAATACTTGAATTTCTTGATTCCCTCGACCACTAGGATCGCCTGTGAAAACACTTGTAGAAGATTACCGTGCTAGTAAGGAGTTCAATGAACTAGTGATTGATCGAAATTCTGACTACTACAATGAGGGATACATTAATGCATTGTGGGTTATGAAGAAAGCTCATCCCCACCTAAACCTCAAAATCTGATTTGGGGTAACATTCCTCAAAAATCTGATTCGGGGTAACACTTCAACTACCCCTACTCATCCTAGTATATCGGATGCTCCGACTGATGCAGGTGCACCAGGTGATGGTGCCAAAGACATAGCTTCGGGAACTACTAAGGAATAGGAGTAGATTAGGCATTCATTTCATTTGCTATATTAATTTAGACTAGCCAAGACAAAGAAATTCAGCTGCAACTCCAATGCAAAAGTTTAAAAGATCAAGTTGTTTTCTGAGGAGTTTGAAGGTTTGTTTATCTCTATCAAGCCAAAAGCCCCAACAAACAAATATTTTTAAATTCGGACTGATCAATGAACTAACAGAGTGTATGGTTTGCAGTTCAACCGGTAAAATTAGATAGATGGTCTGAAAAATTTAAAAAAAAATGGCTCTAGAATTACAAAATGTTGATGTAGCCCAGCTAGAAGAGAAGTTTTGCTCCCAACCTAAAGAGCTGAGGTTCAAAACTTAACATTCTATACGTTTCTTCTTCTTCTTTTTTTTTTTTTACATGTTTTATTTTTTACACTACTTGACACTACTTGATATCTTTTAAAACACTATATCAAAATAAATTTTGAAAAAAAAAGCTAAAAGCCCTAATCATTTCTCTTTCGTCCCTCCTATCCCTGTGCTTCTCTTGCTTCCTGCACTTCTGACTCTTCATCTCTACACAACTTCCCCATCCCTCTTCTTCCCCTCCTCTGCATATCTTCTCTCCCTCTCCTTCTACGTCTTCTTCATTTCTTTTCTCTTTCCCGTTACCCTCCATCGCCCCTTCCCCTTCCCCGTCCAATTTCCCTCTCCTCACCCGATCACCCCCACTTTCCCAGTTACTCCCACCTGAAGGCCCATCTGAGCCATCTGTACCATAATACATATCCCCTTTATCTTCCACACCTTTATTGTATATCATCTCAAATTTCTTAGCTACTGAATGTTGATTGAAACTTCTCCTTCATTGATTCACATTCTAAATTTTTCAATAAATGATTCGCTTTCGTTTTAGAATTTGGATCTGATTGATGAAATTGGTAATTTTTTGTTGAAATTGGTTGGTGATTCATTAGAATTGTAGTTAATTAGTTGAAATCAGTTGGCTACCTAGGGTTGATTAGATGGAATTGGAGGCAGTTTTAGGGGCTAATTTGGTGTGTTTTTGCTTTTTTTGGAGATTTTAGTTTCACCATATTTTTTAATTATTTTTTCTCTTTATTTAAATCTTTTTTTAATTTCAAAGTTAAAAAACCGACAAGTCTCGGTTGAATCGGTTTTCTTCCGATTTTATGGTTTCTTATAGTTCTGTCCAGTTTTTGCTATTGTCCAAATATATAGCTGAACTTGATTGGTGCTTCTCTTGGGTTGCGATCCGACCAGTTAAAATGGTTGATTTCCGGTTCAGTTTTCAAAACATTGCAATAGGCAAAGGAAAATAGTGTGTTCGAAGGGATATTATGAAAAGAAGACAAGGTGGCATTATTAGAGCCAAGCTTGAACCAGTCAATAAAACTAAGGTTGGGATCAGAAGCTTGGGAACTACGAAGGATGAGATTCCTCCATAGAGAGGAGGCTTTAGGATATAATCTGACAATGTGCTTAGAATCTTCCTATGGGTGGCCATAGAAATCACAAACAGAAGATTGGCAGATATATCATTTTTTCGGGAGAGACTTGGAGGCAATCCTGTCTTGAGCACACAACTAGGTAAAGTGTTTAATTCTAGAAGCAGCGTTGATCTTCCAAATACAGTTAGAATGGGAATTACAAGCGCTAGGGCCAGAACTGATATTTTTACCCATGACATAAGCTTCCTTAGAGTTGAAGTTACCATCAACAGAAATACCTCACCAAAGAGAATCCTCACTGGAAGTAATGAGCTGCCTTGAGGTTGCTTCTGATGATTGGAATAATTGAATCTGGCAAATCGAAAGAGATGAAGGAGAAATTCCAATCTGTGTCATTACCCAAAACATATCTAACTGAGATATTGTCTTTACCCTCGGTAATAGGTCCATGAATAAGGCTACGAATATTGAAAGTCCCTGCCCATTTATCAGTCCAAAACTTGGCCTTATTACCATTCTTGAGGACCCATCTAGTACCTTTTATTAGTCAAATACTAGCATTATGATACTTTGTTTTGCAAGTTTTTATCCATGGCAATTTAATATCTGAATTTCTGTCTTCATCCTCTCTGACATAATTGGTAGCCTAATATTAATTCAAGGAAACACTGCATACTTGACGAGGATAATTCCACCAGATAATGCAATCACTAGCATTTAGAAATTAACATTGAAATGCACAAACATAGGATAAGATTGGTGTTATATAAGCGAGTTGTCACAGTAGAGAAATTTATTGAACACATAATTTAAACTACTTTAGTTAAGAAAGTGCTCCAATGGATTTAAATGTGTAATGGGATAGCATAAAAGTGGATGAACCATAGAACCAGCAAATCCTATCCTTTCTTCCAAGTTCAACTTTTCTCCAGTTGGAACTTTAAAATCAAAGCACTAAACGAGTGTGGCAATTGCTCAATGAATAACTGCTAAAGCTAGGGATGCACTTGGGCATCCCTTTTCCTCCGGAAAATTCTTACGTGGACCTATTCCATGCTAAGTGGGATAGAACATTTGGTCCATGTTTATCCAAATCACTTTAACTTATTAAAAATAAATTTTTTCGAGTTAATGTGGATGAATATAGATCAAGGAGTCCATCCGACCTACTGTGAACCGGTTTCATGTAAGAATTTTCCCCCCTTCTTCCACTCCCAAAAAAGGAAAATCATAAAGCTTTGGCCTTTGAAATCCATTATGTAATGATCGTATCTTCCTTCGAAATTTGTGATTAAACTTTTTGGTAGAAAACCAAGAGGCTTTTCCCAAGAATTCGGGTGGTTCCCTCATAATTGCTTTTGAATCGAATATTACCCTTTAATTCGCTAGTATATCATATTCACTAATTTTGCAATCTTCAATGCATCAGCAGAAAATCGTCGCAGAAGGATGCAATCTTAGATTTTCTTTAACAACTGCCTGCAAGTAAGGAAGGTTGAGGATATCTGATTCGTCTACTAGCCTTGTTACTCCAACTATAGTTTTGATTTCTTCCCTAAGCTTCTTAAATACTTGGGGATGGTTAATGGGCTCTGCTATTGCCTAGTGTAGTGCCACACTTCTTGTGTCCGTGCCGGCCATGAAAATTTCCTGTTTGCAAATTTAACAAAAGTCATTTCATTTGCGAATGGTCATCAATAATTCTTCATTTAAAATTCATTATTATTGTGTTTGGATTGATGGATTTGGGGAAAGATTTAAAATCCACTCATATGTTGAAGTGATTTGTAAAGACAAAATATATGAATTTTGAATTTACCAAAATTAAAAAGTTATTTGAAATTCTTCATTTTACATTTTTTAATTTGAGTAAATTTGAAATTCATTCATTTCGTCTTTAAAAATCCCTCCAAAAATTGAGTGGATGTCAAATCTTTCTCCAATCCATTATTCCAAACACTACCTATGATTTCTTGTACCGATTCTTGAATACCAGCTATACAAAAATATTTGTGCGACACTTTCTCTGATTTTTCACGTATGTATATATTTCTTCTGTATCTCCAAGTAATGATTTTCACATCACAATGCCTATTGTGTGGTCTTGACCTTTCATAAAATCAATAATGCCATACTTAACGTACAAGTTATGGAAAAAATTTAGGAAAACTTGGTAATAATTACAAGAGTATGTCCATATACTTGAAAATTTGTTTTAATATTTTAAGGATGACATGTAAGGATGATTCTTGAATTGATAATAGAATAAATAAGATTCTGCAAACTTTTGACAAGGGAGATGATTCAATGATATAAATCTTGCATAGGGAAAAAATCATTAGTGGATCTTTGTCTTTTGTTTGGGTATTTATTAAATTAGTTCTCAAAATTTTGAACAAAACAAATTTAGTCCACAATATTCTAGAATTTGAAAAAAGTTAAAACAATTGACGAAAAATTAAAATTTTTAATAGAAAATAGTCACGTGCGTGTCACATGACCGTTAAGTTGTAAAAAAATAATTAAAAAATTTAAATACTAAAATAATTATACAAAATTGGTCTCCAAAGTTTGTCAGAAATGAAAAATTGGTCCATAAAGAGAAATAACTAATAATTTTTATTTAATGCAATAATTATTTTAAAAGATTTAATGTCATAGTAACCTTTTCCTTCGGGGATTTGAGAAGAGAGAAAAAGATTTTTAATATTAAAATAATCTTAACTAAATAATAATCACATCACCAATCAAGGCTAGTTGAATTGAACAATTAATTAGACTTGAGATGAACATTTTGAAAATAGATAATGTTTGAATTTTTAACTGATAAAATACATATTTGTTAAGAAATTAATCTAAGATTTACATATACTGTAAAATATTATTATTAGAAATTAAATTCACATAGTATTATAGTGATTTCATAAAAATATCTAGTATTATTAAGTCGTCTTCTGCGCACTAATTCTTAGAAGTGATCATTATTTACTTGAAATTATTTTTAAAATTCACAAATTTTTTCCTCTATCCTCAAATATCTGATGGCATGGGTTAATTTGACATTGAATCTTTTAGAATTTTTGTGTTAAAAGAAAATTTTATTAATTTCTTTGTCTTTATGGGCCAATTCTGCATGTCTGACAAACCTTGGGGACTAATTTTTTACAATTGTTTTAGCATTTTAAATATTTTAAACTTAACAGCCATGCGACATGCACATGGCCATTTTCTATTATGAAATTTTATATTTTCATTAATTGTCCTAATTTTATTCAAATTCCTGACCATTGGGAATTAAATTTATTTTGTTCGAAAATTTTGGGATTAGTTTAGTAAATACCCCAAATAAGATGGACCAAAAGTGCATTAACATGGATTTCCCTTGTGCATATATTTTGAAGTCTCAAATCAATGTTTGTTTTTGTTCAAAACAAACACGTGAAGCTTCGTAAAAATTTTTATTAACTTTGATAAATCAGTTTGTTTAAAAAAGAAAAACAATGTTCTATTTGGATAGTAAATAATTTTCATTATTTTTTTATTACTTTTTGTAATTATATATATATAATTATTTTTGTAATTTTTGATTAGCTATGATTAGTTTTGATTAGTAAGATATTTAATTTCCTTTTTATATTTCACTCAAGCCTATATAAAGACTTATTTGTATTAAGTGACGTATAGAAATTATATACAAGTTTTCTCCACAATTCTATCATGGTGTCAGAACCTTGCTTGGGGCTGATTCGTTTTCCTTCTTCAGCAATATCAATTTTTGTCTTCTTGATCCAGTTCAAAGTTATCCTAGATCTAGTCCTTTTTTCAATCAATTTTCTCGCTTAAAACTACCGCCAATCTCTTCCCTAGAGTTATTGCTCATGTATTTTGTATAAAACTCGTCACTAGAGACCATCCCATGTGCCTCTACTCGCCAACAACCCGATTCCCAAGCCGTTTGTGAAACGAGTCTGTGAAACAAGAAGACATGAGAAAGCGTGTTTAGAAAACATTACTTTTGACCAATTTTGCAAATCATGCCTTTTCCCAATAACACCTCATCAGCTGAGTTGATTACCAACTCATGGCCATATGTGTGTCATGTTACCTAGGTGCTCACGTCATCTCCAAGTCATCTGCCACATCATTGGCTATGTATCTCTACGTTAGTTTTTATGCATCTCCATGTCATCTGCCACATTTAATTGCTGCCATGTTAGGTTCCGGTTCATCCATCTTGGTTTGGCCGAATATCAGTGATGGTTCACTCCGTCTTGTTTCCTCTCTTCGATTCGGCTAATTTCAAGCAGCTTCTTTTCCGATTCAAACTGATTCCCTACTATTTTTGGTTTTCTAAGTTCAATAGTAGTCACAATTTTTTAAAATTCTCTAACTTTTAAGGTGTTATTTTTCTTTAGTTTTTACCTTGTTGCTCCGATTTAATCCCTTACTTTTATCCTAATAGCTTCATATAGTTCCTTAGTTGATCCAATTTCTTCTCAAACTCCAGTTACTCTCAATTACCTTGAATTGATCACAAAGTAGATACTGTCTAAAATTATTCTATCTAACAATATTGCATATTCTGTCATTTTAAGTTCTAGTTGATATGTTGATTTTTCTTAATCTAATCACATGATATCTGACTCTACTATTTTTCTTCAACACAATACTCATATACACTGTCTATTCAAATTGTTAATGGATCTATCATGCATGTTAATCATATTGGCACTATATCTACGACTTCTTTGTTTCTCCAAGATACCTTTCATTTCCCAAACTTAACTTTGAATTTTGTTTCCATTGGCCAACTTGTTGAAATTGAAATTAATGTTTTATTCTCTATTACTGGTTGTCGTTTACAGGATCGACAGACAGGACAGCTACTCAGAACAGCAAGACATGACTAAGTTGTAAAGTCGAGCATCTCTTTAAATTAGGCAACCTCCAACTTCCACCATCCAATTAGTTGCAAACGGCTACCTTAACGTCATCCATTTCTTCCGTAAGTCGCTGGCACTCCTGTCTAGGTCATGCTTCTTTAAATTGTATTAAGCTGTTAGTCTCTAGTGGCCAATTAGGGTAATGTTCAAAATAAATTAGTTTTCTCGTACCATCAAAGTTTTTCGAACTGAAAATGCCATGGAATACAAGGAACCTCTCTTCTAAATTTTCTCCGCCAATAGGGCACCGTTTTTTTATCATTCCTGTCCAATTACTTTCCAACAAAATAGTCGAACATAAACATTGACATATTCTTGACACTACTCATACCCTTTTACTTTCTTCCTCTTGGCTTGAGCAATTCTGAGGTGAAGCTACTTTTACTATTGTTTACACTATAAATTGGATTCCCTCTCCTATTATTGATAATTAGTTCCCTTATGAGTGCCTTTATGGTTATCTTCCCAATTGTTTAGTAGAAACTTGAAAGTTTTTGGTTTTGCTTGTCTTTGTTATTTTACAAACCCACGAACATACAAAATTAGAACCTTGCGCTAGGTTACGTTACTTTATAGGATATGGTATTGAATAAAAGGGCTATTATTGTTGGGATTCTCAATCTAAATGACTTCGAGTCTCTTGTCATGTTATCTTCATGGAACATAATATGTTTTCCTCTATGTCCAAATTTAATCTTTCTTCAATTTCCTCTCTGCCTCTATTTACTCATTATGAGCTTGATCTTTTTCTGAAAATTGCTCCAACTGTAGATTTTCCTAATTCTGTCCTTGAGGCCTCTTCTCGGATGACCACATTCCCTCTGAGGGTCATTGTCTAGCCGATGATTCTACCACATCACCTCTTCTCAAGTCATCTTTAGCACCTCCACCTTTGTCTCCTCGTCTATCGACTAAGACATGAGAATCATCTACTCGTCTTTGTGATTTTCATTGCTTTTCTATTGTTCATTCCTTACGTGAGCGGTACATCCTATAGAGAAGCTCATTCTAATCCTATTCAACAAGGTATGGGTGATGAGTTGCAAGCTCTTGAGAAAACTCATACTTGGGACTTAGTTGATCTTCATCTGGATAAATTCCTTGCTGGAAGGATGCAGTCTTAGAGTTTCCTTGACAACTGCTTGCAAGTAAGGAAGGTTGGGAATATCTGATTCCTCTACCAGCCTTGTTGCTCCAACTACCGTTTTGATTTCTTCCCTAAGCTTCTTAAATACTTGGGGATGGTTAATGAGCTCTGCTATTGCCCAGTTTAGTGCCACACTTGTTGTGTCTGTGCCGGCCGTGAAAATTTCCTGTTTGCAAATTTAACAAAAATCTCATTTGTAAATGGTCATCAATCATTATTCATTTCAAATTCATGGTGTTTGAATCAATGGATTCAGGAAGAGATTTGAAATCCTCCCATTTGTTGAGGGATTTATAAAAAGAAAATGAGATTTATAAAAAGAAAATAGATGGATTTTAAATTCATCCAAAATTAAAAAATATATATGCAATCCTTCATTTCGTATTATTTAATTTAGGTAGATTTGATTCTTTTGAAATTCATCAATTTCAACGTCACAAAACCCTCTAAAAGATAAGTAAATTTCAAATCTTTTCACAAATATATCGATTCAAACACAACCTATAATTTTACGTACAAATTCTTAAATATTTGTTATGATATATTTGTCTGAGACTTTCGCAGATTTTATACATGTGATACATGTTTCTTCTATTTCTCAAGTAAAGATTTTCCCAATGCAATGCCTGTTGTGTTGGCGAGGGAAGACTAGGAAGAGAGCATTAGAGATAAGGTGATGGGAGAAGGGAAAGAAGATTAGGGAGTCATATTCATCGAATTTAGATTTGGAGAAAGGATTGGTTAAGCGGCGGAGGAAAGGAGAAATAAGTCATCATTGGTTATTAATGTGTTCATTTTAATCAACTTGTAAAACTCGCAATGTTTATTGTGTTGGCTCGACCTTTCTTAAAATACAATGGTGACTTATTAGTCGTACACACTATGAAAAAATTTAGGTAAGCTTGATAATAATTCAAATAGTATGTCCATATATACTTGAAAGTTTGTTTTAGTACTCTTTAGCATAGTTATTAAACTCGACTTAGGAAGGAATATAGCAAGAGAGGTGAGTGAATGGGTTACTGATTCAACCGATGGATTACTAATATATAATTTTATTAATAATATATAATAATTTTAAATTATTTGATATAAAATATCTGTTGAAAATATATATAAAACATATTTATTAAATTTTAATCTATTCTTGATGAGTTATTACTGATTATTTAAAAACAAAACAAAACATATTAAAATAGTTATGTTTAAACTTGTGTAGTATAACGATGTATAACAAACATATAGAAATTAAGAGTGAAACATAAAATTTGAAAAGGGTAAAAAAAATAAAAGTTAAGGTAGCAATCAAACAAGTAGCAAATGGTTTAATGCGTGAAATTCCATATTCATTCACTGAAATGGAGGTTTATAGAATTCGTGTCTTGGTAGCAAAGTTTTTCATCCAATTTTTGGATCCCTAGATTCCTTAAAAAATCGGCCGGGTTCCCTGTTTCTCTGGTTCAATCAGTGGGTTCCATGGATTTAGTCGGGTTCTCTTCTTATCCGGTCAGAATAGGAACCCAACCCGATTAGTGGCCGGTTCACCAAATTAACTGGTTGAACCACTGGACCGGGCCAGATTTCATAACTATGCTCTTTAAGGATGATATGTGTAAAGGTGATTTAATAATTAAGCTACTTGAAACCTTTGACAAGGGAGGATGTATGGAAAAATTCATTGCTATTCATTCCGCATTACAAAGTAAATTTGCATATTGTTGGATGATTAAAAGTAATGGAACCTTTCTATTTTTTAATCATTTTAACGACTGTCATACCCACCCTGCATTATGAAGTGAAGTAACCAAAACTTACTTAAATGCAAGATTCAATGATCTAATAGTGCATGTATTTTTTTATTTTTTTTGACATGAGTCTTAAATCGATGTTTGTGTTTGTTTAAAACAGGCACGTAAAATCAATAAAGGTAAATGACTCTAAAAGTTCATGTTTTTATTTTGTTCCTCAACTTCTGACATTGGTTTCAAGCGGTCCCTAAAGCCAAAATCAGCAAGTATAATTTTTATTGTGCCCCATTAAAGTTTAGTTTATTATTAGTTTGCCCCTTCCAAGTTTAAAAATTAGGCAGAACTATTCTATTTTATACTTTTGGACAAATATCTAGCTAACTAGTGACTAGTTAACTACTAAAGATGATAAAATTAATATTTTAACGTATTTTATTCAATTGTATATTATATTTTAATATATTATTAAGAATATTATTCTTTTGTTATAGGTTAATCAAGTTATCTGAATTTCAATGAAAGATTTAATAAGAAAGGAATAATTATGTAGAATTTCAGCACCTAATAAAATAAGCAAATGAAGAAGGAAAAAATTAAATTTAAAATGGGAATAATTATTTATATTATACTATGCTATCATTTTTTATTATCAATTTATCATTATATATTTACTGTTAACTTTAGCAATATATATTAGACTAATAAAAGAAAAAATATTTTTTATATATTTTTCTTATAACTTTTAATTTATAAAAATTGTTTAGAAAGGTACTGTTTTTATTTTCTATTGGTCAAATTAGACAATTATTTACTAATACTTAACCAAAACAATTAAAAAGAAAAGCCTTATTTTTTAATCTTAGAGGGGTAATTAATATACATTAAATCAAACCTTTGGGGGGTAAATTATAAATTACCAATCTTGAATTTGATATTTGACATTTGGAACCAATTTTAAAAGTTTAGGGACATGATAAACACTTTTAGAAGTTAAGGGACTAAATAAGAACATGGCCAAAAGTTCTAGGACCATTAATATCATTTACCCATCAATAAAAATTTTCTTTTAACCTTGATTAATCAGATTGGTTAAAAGAGTAAAACAATACTACTAGTTTAAGAGCTTAAAACCTGGGTTTTGTCCAACTTTTAGAAAAAATCATTATTTCTAGGGTAAAGGCTTGAATGTATGATATAATATCACATGCTTTGAAAAGTTGTACTATACAAGTTTTCAAAAGCAATAAAATAGCTTCTTGATAGACTATAGAATTTCCCTAAAATTGGGCAAATCACTTAAATAGTCCTTCAACTTTTTTATTAAAATCGAAATAATCCTTCAACTTCAATTTTAGCCTATTTAATCCTTAGACTAAATATTTGTGCCAATAAGGTTCCTATTTGCTTGTATTGTCCAAAATACAAGCTTTTTTCCACTGTGTCCCCCACAGTCACACCGGTGACCACACTTGGTTACCATCCCGAAAAATACAAAAAGTTTATGTTTTGGACCATACAACAAAATATGAACCAAATTAATTATAAATATTTAGTTGAAAAACTAAATCAATTAAAATTAAAGCTGAGAGACCATTTTAAATTTAATAAAAATGTCGAAAGAGACTACTTAAGTGATTTACCCCCAAAATTATATTATATACTTATTCGCTTCGTTGATTTTTTGACTTTTTAACTAGGTCATCAAAACCTTTTAAGTGAAAATCACAAACAAAACTTAAAGAAAAAAAAACGATTGAATCCCATTTGGACAACCAATATTATTTAGAATATTATTTTAATAAATATCACATTAATTTTCTTAAATGTGATATATATAAAATAAAAAGTGTCAGAAAAATATTTTAAAAATAATTGCAAAATAATATTTACCGTTCAATCGGATTACTTCCATCCACGCCGAGACTTTAAATTTATAATTTAGTCACCTGTCGAATTAATATCTAAAATTTTGACCCGTTCTGTGTGGATGATGATGTCTATACTTCCATTCTAGTTTCTTGCATAGTAGTATAGTTTTAGTATTCATTACTACAATTAATGCTTACACACCTTTCTAAATCCTTGTACGCATCCAGCTAAACATTTTGGACACATTCAAATATTAATATGTAAAAGAACAACATCACGTTTACAGGTCATATTTAAGTTAATTAACATGTCATATCGAATTTCGCACTAAAAATCATTGTTAATTAGGTAGTAATATGTTAACAAAGGTTGAATTTTGAGTTTGTGTGATATAGGGCACATGGTTTTTTCCACATTCAATACTAACTTTTATTTCACACATTTATTTTTTATATATATATTCTGACATAATAACATTTATACATTATAATATGCGTGTCAAGCATTTGAGATAAAAAATTAGTATAAAGAGTATGATCAAACATCTTTAGCAGTGAGATAGAGAGAAGGAGAGGATTAGCATACCGTGAGAAAGGCTTTGATGTTGGTTCTACTTAGCTTAACTTCAGAGCTTTCATCCCTGGAAATCTCTAACAGCAAATCCATAATATCCTTCCTGTCCTTCTTACAAGAATTCATATCATTATTTTCATGTTCAGCCATAATCTTTTCAAGCAAGTTATCAAGCTTGATGGTCAAACTCTTCAACCTTTTCCCAGTAATATCCAAACAAATCAAGCTTGCTCAGAGGTCCCAATAATTCATCAGTCATCAGAAACTTAAGAATCAATTGTTCTATCCCTTTAACGAACTCCCAAACCAACTTGGCTTCATCTTCGCTTCCGGAGCAAGTGGTGCTCATTGTCATCCTGCATATGACGTTGTTCGTCAACTTTACAAGCTGCACCCCAACATCACAAGCCTTTCCTTCTTCAGAACAATTAACAAGAGTTTCCAACAATTTTATCCTCTCTTCTCTTCGAATATTTGCGAAACGATTCACCTGTTGCATCGAAAGAAGCTCGGTCATGCACAATTTCTTCATGAAACGCCAATACGTGCCGTATTCTGCAAAGATAAATGAGTAGCCAGCATAAATGTTAAATTCTGAGGACCCTGATTCGTGCCTCGACACGAAATTCATCTCATTATCTTTCAGTATTTCTTTTGCAATGATTGCATTGGATACTATAATACTACTGCTTTTTGAACCTAGACGGATAAGTCGAATGAGGGGGCCGTAGCGCTCTTCTAGGGCTTGGATTGATTTAACTAATTTTGGACCAAGCAGATGGACCCGATCAAAGGCAATGATGGAGGGCTCGGAGGGTGTTGGATTTGATTTTTAGAAGTCGACCGATGTCGTTTTACATTGAAAAGGGAGATGGTAGAGAAAAAAACAAACAACAGAATGGAATAAAACAGGATATCTGAGATAAAAATCATAGTTTTACATGCAAAAATTCGATGTTTTTCTTCTAGCCAATATATTTAGTGTTTAGGGTAGAGAGGGTTTGTGGAAATCGGGTGAATGTTTTTGGCGTAAAGCAATATTACATACATATATATATAGACTGTAGACTAATTAAGGGGGTGTATGTTTTATGTATATGAGGGACGAGAACGAGAGTAAAGGATAATGGTGGGTAATGATATCCGTATATGTATTTTGGTTGAAAACTATGAAAATTAATCTGTGTGAATTAAATTGTTAAAAATTGTCTCTTTCCTTATATAATAAAGTGTAATTCAAATGGTAATATTACTTTAGATCATGACTATGGACTTGAATTACTAAGAGAGTAGATGGATATCCACTATAAATATTTTTTTTCAAATTTATATTTTATTCTTTGTTTGGGATTTGAATTTTAAATTAATTAATTAATTATTATAGTGAAACTCATCTCGTGTCCAAATTAAATGAATAACAGAATAGTACAAAATTATACCTATGCTAGATTTTATGATTTCTGTTTTCAATTCGACTTCCGGAATGCTAATCAAATAGCTACTAAAAAATTAACTTCCGTAAAAAGGGAATCTTTTCTCCCTACCATGTTCCATTCGGCAAAAGGTATTCATCTCTGATGCGAAGAAACATTTGGCACAAATACTAACATAATCTTACATAGAATACACTACAAACAACGTATTTGTTTTAGCACTGTAAAATTCTAAGAAAATTCTTTTGTATGTTATGCGAAATCTTATAAGTATATTTTACTCAAAATTATTTTAAAACAACTGATTTTCGCACTCCAATGACTAGTTTCATTTTACACCCTTTTAATTTAGACATAATTCTCATTTTGTATCCTCAATTTTTGTTTTAAATAGTTTACACCTCTAACTTTTAAATTCATCCCATTTTAATTTAATTTTTAACACCGTCAAGTTTGACCGAATCTTTGCTTTTACATCCAAATATTCTAGAAAATTATTATTGTACATCCTTCTAAATCTGTTATACACATAAAAATATTCCATTAATTTTGGTGACGGTATTGAAATTTGGACTGAAATTCATTGGATTTAGAGTTAGGGATACAAAGTGTACAAAATTAAAGTGAAGTATGCAAAGTATAAATTGAGTATAAATTGAAGGATAGAAAATGGATTAAGTCCTTTCTTTGATGTAGTTATTATCCATAGAAATTGCTTAATGTGTATGAAGTTAGGGTGTTTGTAATCTTTTATCAATTTAAAACTTAACTGGCTTTATCATAATCTAAAAAAAACATACAGATTTGCAACAACTTTAATCCGAAATGTCCTTTTTTTTTTTTTTTTTTAAAGTAAAGGTGGAGAGATTTTGTATTGATATCAAAATTGAGTAATATGTACATCATTTTCTAAAATGTCTTAGGTGTTCAGTACGTAATAAGTGACATCAATGACATTTCAAAAATAATTTATTCAAACACGTTTGTGACAGCTATGACATTTGAAAATTCAGGGTTGTCAAGTTTGTTGTATACTAATCTTTTTATATAAGCAAATATTTAGGTAAATTCGATCTTTCACCCCATTTGTAAATTTTGTACTGTGGATTAAATTTTAAAAAATTTATAACATCAACTGATGTAAGTAAGATTTTTTAACATTTAATTTTTTAACGTTTAATCCTAACTCATCTACGGACAGGGTCAAAGACCGAGTCTACTTAAATATTTTCCTTTTATATATAAAGGAGAGTATTTGATATGATAGTCTTTCCCTTTAAATTCCTCTCTCATTAAAAGGAGAATAATTAGAGATAAAAATAAAAAATAAAAACTAAAAAAATTTCACAAAAGAAAATTACAGCTATCCATTAATATTTGATTAGTGGCAAATTTTTTTCTAAGTTTTGACGCTCGTCGTCTCTGATAGTGATTAATTCTTTTTCCTAATTTCTATCTCTTCTTCATTATTTATCTTTCTAAATCTACTACTCTACAATCCATGCACAATACAAATCTGTAAGAATTAAACCAAGTATTTTATGCCCATTTAGTTTTGTCCATATTGTCATATAATGTTAAAGCCCATTGATATTAAATTGTTCGGTTAGTGGGGCCTACTCCAATTGTGAGTTTGGTTTATATGCCTGTGTCTGTTGGGCCCAAACACACAAACTTGGTTTTATGTGTTCAATAGCTCTGGAGTCTATATACTTGTTACTGCTGCGCTGTTATGTGCTATTCCAGAAACAAAAAAAAAAAAAAAAAAACACGTTTGTTTTGCTGCTCCCATTCTTGATTTGTGCCGTTACTATTTTCTGTCTCTTTAACTTCGTTTTAATTCAATTACCTCTGTTAAGTCTTATCTCTTGTGGGTTAATTTTTATTTTGGGATTTTAAATCTTACAATTTGGTATCAGAGTCTTGTGAGATTTTGGAGATAAACAAAAAATTTCATGGATAGTTCATATATCTTACAAGATTGTCTAGTTTTTATCTTTAATAGAAAAAATTATTTTGAGTTTTGGCGAAAACAAATGATGAATTTTTTCACTTGTATTGGATTACGGCATATTGTTGATCAAGGATTTGAAGAATCCCAAGAAGGCACACAATTGACAGCTAAAGAAATTAAGGAGTTGGAGAAAAATAGATAATTGGATTGCAAGGCACGCCACTACCTCAATACCAAGGTCCAGTTGTATGCATTCAATAAATTTATGAATGCAAAAACTACAAAAAAGGTCTGGACAATTTTGATAAATTCAAATCGTGGTACCGACGTAAGTAAAATCAAATTGCAAGAACTCAAGAAACAATATGAATTGGTTTAGATAAGAAACCAACCAAACCAGTTAAAAATTTTATTGGTAGGACTAGTGATCTTGCCAATGATATGAGAACCAATGATAAAATTCTTGAAAAAGTTAAAGTTGTTGAAAAAATCCTATAGTCATTGAGTACAAAATTTCACACAAAAAATATAGTTCTTGAGGCAACCAAGGATCTGAATACCCTGAAACTCGATGTATTGGAGGGGAAATTGGTTACTTCTGAGATGACCCTGAGCCAACAGATAGTTGATACAGTTTAGGAGGTATTGCAAGCCAAACTTGATCAATCCAAACAAAAGAAGGAGACGGTGAATTTGGCTGAAACAAATCAAAGAGATCAAAATTTCAAAGGTAGAGGACATGGCGGCAAAGGTAATTTTCAAAGTCGCGGTAGAAGTAATTTTAGTTACTAACAAAGAAATAATGATGGTAATTTTAGGAGAGACCGACAAAATAATCAGCCAAATAATAATTTTCAAATAGTTGATTGATCTAAAATTAAATGTTATTGTCATGTAGTAAAACCATACATTATCAAAATGAATGTTGGTGTAATAAAAATTGTGATGGAGAAGCGCATGCCAATGTGGCTGAAAATAATAGTGATAAACAATAAACTATTTTGTTTTCTAGTTCCGGGACAAAAGAAAATAAAAAGAATGAATGGCTTATTGATTCTGGCTGTAGAAATCACATGTGTGGAAAAAAAAAGAATTATTTTTATGATCTGGATGAATCTTTTAGATCTTATGTGAAATTTGAAAATAATGAAAAAGTACATGTTTTAGGAAAAAGAAAAATTGATATTATCTTGAAAGATGGGTCTCCCAATTTTATATCTGATATGTTTTATGTGCCAAGTTTATATCGTAATTTGTTGAGTTTAGGAAAATTGTCTGAAAAGGGATATGATTTGCATTTTAAACATGGTATTAGTACTATCACTAATAATAAATCGGGAAGGTAAGTATAAATCGTAGTCGTTGGTGACCTCTTTCTTTAAAATATGGTGATTTACCTTGTTTTAGTTTTGTGACTTTTGATGATACTTAGCTATGGCACTTACGTTTTGGGCACTTAAATTTGGCAGTCTGAAATTTCTTGCAAGAAAAAATTTGGTTGCTGGTTTGCCTTTTATTAATTACCCTAATAATCAGTATGAGTCTTTTATCCTGAGAAAGAAGCATAAAGATTCTTTTCCAAAAGGCAAGGCTTGGTGGTCAAAAAAACCATTGCAGTCGATTCATTCAGATTTGTGCTCAGTGGTGCATCCTTCCAATGGTGGTAATAAGTATTTTATCACCTTTATTAATGATTTTAACAGAAAAACTTGGGTGTATTTTTTGAAAAATAAATCTAATGCATATGATATGTTCAAGAAGTTCAAATATTATATGGTGAAATAAAGTGATTACTTCATTAAAATTTTGAAAACTGATAGGGGCACTGACTTTCTTGTGTGATATTTTTTGGAAAAACGTGGCATTAAACATCAGTTGATAGCTAGGTACACTCCTCAGCAAAATAGTAGTGGTTGAGAGAAAAAATAGAACTGTGATGGACATGGTAAGGTCCATGATGCATTTAAAAAATATGACTAAAAGTTTTTGGGCAGAAGCTGTCTCTTGTGCTATTTATGTGTTAAACAAATGTTCTACAAGGTGTAATTATGGGCAAACTCCATATGAGTCTTGGACTGGTAAGAAACCACATATTTTTCAATTAAAAGTATTTGGTTGCCTTGCCTATGCCCACGTACCTGATGTTTTGAGGAAGAAATTGGATGACAAAGTAGAAAATTGTATTTTTCTTGGCTACAATCATGAGACAAAATGGTACAAGTTATTTAATCATAATACAGGAAAAGTGATTACAAGAAGGGGTATTATTTTTGATGAGCAAGGTGCTCAGGATTGGTCAAAAAAGGATCCCGAGCCATCATCAAGACCTCCACTAGTGATTCTAATTGTGGAGGAAGGGAATTCTAGTACATAACCGAATCAGTCAGTTGTTCAACCTATCCCAGCAGAGTTATCCTACCCAGTTGTCTATAGAGACAGCGCCATTTGCCTGCTCGTTTGCAGGATTATGTTATTTCTAATGATAATGACGGGTCTAATGAAAATATTGTTAATTTTGCATAGTTTATAGATTGTGATCCAATTACATTTGAAGAACCTTTCAAAGAAGATCACTGGATTCAAGCCATGAATGAGGAGATACATGCCATTGAGAAAAATGGTACTTGGGAATTTACCACACTTTCGTTGACAAAGAAGCCAATCAATGTCAAGTAGGTGTACAAAATCAAAGTCAAACCAACTGGAGAAATAAATCATTACAAAGTGAGGTTGGTTTTGAAGGTTATAAGCGAAAGGCAGGTATTGATTATTTGGAGATCTTTACACCGGTTGCTAGACTTGACACTGTTCATATGATTATCTCACTTGCTGGCAATAATTGTTGAAAAATTTATCAAATAGATGTAAAATCTGCATTTTTAAATATTGTTCTTCAATAAGAGGTTTATGTTTAGTAGCCTGATGTTTCAGGTTATATTACAAAGGGTCAAGAAAACACTATATGGGTTGAACAAACTCCTAGGCCTTGATACACTCGTATAGGCTCATATTTTGTGCATAATGAATTTCAAAAATGCCCATATGAGCATACTTTGTACATCAAATTCAATCTAGGTGGAGATGTTCTCATTGTTTGCTTATATGTTGATGATTTGATTTTCACAGACAATAATTCCAAATTAATTTCTGAATTTAGGGAGGCTATGATTAGACATTTTGAGATAACAGATTTGGGGTTAATGTCTTATTTTCTTGGTATTGAAGTTTGTCAAATGGATGGTGGTATTTTTATTTCACAAAAAAAATATGCTGGTGATATTTTGAAAAGGTTTAAAATGGATATTGTCAAACTAATGATGACCCCGGTTGAAGAAAAATTGAAACTAACAAAAGATGGTACTCGTTATTTCGTTGATGCCACTTATTTTAGAATATTGGTTGGGAGTCTCAGGTTCTTGACTTCTACGAGAATACTGACTTCACTTTTGGAGTTGACTTGATTAGCAGATTTATGAAGTCCCCATGCCAATCTAATTTGCAGGTAGCTAAGAGAATTTTGAGATACATCCGAGGTACACAATCTGACGATATTTTTTATTCTTATACTGATGACTCTAGCCTTGTTGGATATACAGATAGTGATTGGGTTGGTGACATGATTCAAAGGAGTACTTCAGGTTATGCATTTTATTGGGGTACTAGTGTGTTTTCTTGGTCTTCAAAGAAGTAGCAACTGGTGGTTTTGTTTACAGCTGAGGCAGAATACATAGCAGCGGCAAGTAGTGCTACTCAAGCACTGTGGTTGAAAAGAGTGCTTAAGTTTCTACAACAAAAGCAAGAATGTCCTACAAAAATATTTTGTGATAGCAAATCTGCTATTGAGTTGACAAAAAATTTAATTTTTCATGGGCACAGCAAACACATTTACATCAAGTTCCACTTCATTTGCGAGTTGGTACAAAACAAGGAGATAGTTATTGATTATTGTAAGAAAGAAGATTGAAGATTAAATGGCTGATATTCTTACAAAATCGTTGAAGTTGAAGTCATTTGTCAAGTTGAAGAAAATATTTGAAATGATCAAATTTAAAAACCTTGATTTAAGAGAGGCATTGTAAGAATTAAACCAAGTGTTTTAGGTCCATTTAGTTTTGTCCATGTTGTCATATAATGTTAAAGCCCGTTGATATTAAATTGTTTGGTTAGTGGGGCCTATTCCAATTATGAGTTTGGTTTATTTGCCTATGTCTGTTGGGCACGAGCACACAAACTTGGTTTTGTGTGTTAACGAGCTTTGGAGTCTATATACTTGTTACTACTGTGCCGTTATCCGCTATTCAAGAAACAAAAAAAAAAAAAAATGTTTGCTTTGCTACTCCCATTCTTGATTTGTGCCGCTACTATTCTTCGTTTTAATTCAATTGCCTCCGTTAATTCTTATCTCTTGTGGGTTAATTTTTATTTTGGGATTTTAAATCCTACAAAATCTAATATTTCACTTGTTTTTGGTCGGATGTAAATATTTTCATATGCTGTTGCTTGTTTTTGCTATTCCATGTCATCCTAATAGTATATACCTACATACATGCATTAGTAACTTCCTCAAATAAGTAATTCATTGATATTTATGTATACATACTACAATATAAGAAAGATTTGCACTGTTAACTTTCAGTTTTGGTCCGAGTTTTCAATTTCTACGATCAAACATGAAATGATTCATATAGTTTCGTGTTTTTATTTCACAAACACCCGATAGAACAAATAAATTTTGTAAGCAAAATGCAATATTTATTTGAAGTTCTTTTCGCTTTCGATTAAAATAATACTAGCAAAGGTGACATACTTCTTTTATATATATATATATGACTAAGCGTCATTGCTTAAAATTTAAAATATTAACTGTAAATAATCAGTCATATGCATATAATTAACAAAATAAAATTTTTGACGAAATGACGCACACACATGTCGATCACTAGTTTAAATAATGGACGCGAATTTTAAATATTAATTACAATTAATTATTGTTAGCGTTTCTTACGTTTGATGAAGAATGCAAGATACATGCTTACTAAGCAACAACAGTCACAAATTAATATATAGACTGGTTACATGGAGTTCACATGGTGATTTGCCTGATGATAGAATTATTAGAAAAAGCAGCACAAAATCTAAAATTTTCACATTTGTGCTCACAACTTAATATTTTAGGAAAATTTTACAATCTCTTGAGGGGATCATTCTCTTATATTTCAAATAATTGTATAGTATAATATTATATATTTTAAAATTTTATATAATACAAGTTTTTAAAACTAATGGAATAATTCCCTAAAGAGACTGCAAAATTCTCTAATATTTTAAGTGTACAACCGAAGCTAATTCAGACAGATCCTTAATGCACTACATGAGCTATACTTAAAAAATCGTATTGAGTGAATCAAGTTCATTTTTTTTTTGGTGCATGAACCAAGCTTGATCGCTAAAGAATGCTTAAAACCGGCTTTAACATAATTAAGAAAGAAAGCTTGATCCATTTGTAAACTGTGCTTTGAAAATCGGCATTATCCAACATTCATAAAGGAAAAAGGTATTATCGGCCATTTCTATTATTTAAAAGAAATAACCCGAACAAATTTTATTAATTAACTTGCAGGAATTAATCCCAACATCAAATGAGTAACAAGGTGAGGAGGCGAATTCCATTAATGAAGAGTGAAATTGACAGAGAGAGAAAGTAGAGAGTTGAGGAGAATATTTGGGAATTGAATAGAGAGGAGTTACAATGAGAATAACTGTGTGGACCATAACACCCAGATCCCTTATTTATAGATACATATGAGGGGCTCATATACCAACGTCCTACTAACTTAACTATGGTCAAATTACATAAATACCTTTAATGAGACTACCATGTAAGCACTTCTAAAAGAATCATTGGAAATAGGCCAAGCACCAATCCTGAGTACCATAAATAGTTCCCTCACTTGGTGCCGAACCTCGGGGTCGGGGCCGAGCCGATGATAGCTAATGCATCAACAGAAATCCCTACAGTTTTTTTCAGTCATGATGCCAAAGTTCGGTTCCCCTTACTGCAATGTGCTGAACCGAGGAGCATACTCCTCACTGAAATACATATGGGCCTCGAGCTTTTTTGAACCCCTCTATACGGAACCCAAAACTTTTCCTCTTTTCCCATAATGGAAAATTTCCCCATAAAGCCTATTGTTCCGTAATAATTACTCTTCCATAATGCCTGTGGCTCACCGAGTCCCCATGCACCATTATCACATTCACTGTACTATGCCATTAATGCATTTACTGCATAGCGTCTCATTTTCTTCACCTGCTTTTATTGTTTCTTCTCAAAAGACATCTTTATTTTAAATCATTGTAAATCCCAAAGTGTCTTTTAACTTTTTGTTTTCCCCTCAATTGTCAGCCAAAAAATTTTCATTTTCTCCCCAACTAGGGCACATTCGAGACAAAAGTCTTGCACTATTTATACGTCCCTTCAGCTTGCAATCTCATTTTTGTTTCATTTTCGGCTCATTGGCTTCGCTTTTCTCTCTTTCTACAACCTCTTCTGTAAAATCCTCCATTCCTTCTCCTTGCACTCCTTCTTTTTTGAGCAAATTACTCTCTGTGCCACCACTCTTTCTTCTTTTCCTGCGAATCATTTCCCGGCTAGCCATCATCGTTCGTTGCCAATCCGAACATCGTTCGCTGCACCTTTTTTGGCAAAGTCCAAGTTTTTCGAGTTTTTTTTCAAGTTTTCTTCTCATTCAACCAAGAGCAATAGCCGGTATGTTCATTCCTTCCTCATTCATAAGCACTCTTCAATCTCCTTCCCCGACGAATGAGATAGACGAACTGCTCAACCCCTTTAGCGAAGCCCTTCTAGCTGCCGTACCTTTAAATATTCCATCCGAACCTCACTCAGGCTAACCTCCACATAATGACTACTCTGACCTTCAAACCTTAAAAGTCCCAAACATCCTCAAACCCGAAAACATTAAAATTCTTAAGGATAGATACAGATTCCCTAAGAATGTGCATATCGAAATTCCCTATCCCTGAGGATCGAGGTTAGTTGCCACTTTCTGCATACTTAACTGTTTACCAGGAGCAACTCGAGGTAGGGCTAAGGCTGCCCATTGCTCCCTTATTTAGTACAACTCTCTTACCATTGGGATATCTGCACATCCCAACTGACCCTCAACGCTATCCAGCTTATTGCTGGCTTTTCTTTCCTTTGTAAATTATACAATATTCCCCTTTCCTTAGATACGTTTAGGATGATGTTAAAGCTTTCCCTCTCATAGGGGTTTTTAATGTTTTTCCCAGAGCTCGGGGCAAGAAGCTCACTTCGGGCAACCCTTCTTCCATTCATGACTGAAAGAAATCTATTTTTTTTGTTCGTTATTTAGATCCTCCTATGCCCCAAGGTTTCTGGAACCTCATTAAAGAAAATCTAAAGGTAAAGAATGCCTCCCCTCTAGACTCCGATGACGCTAAAAGGCTCATCGAGTCCAATCTTAGAATAAACTTCCACAACCAGCCAGCTATTCTTTATCCTAATTATATCTTGGCCTGGGTTGGGTTGTTTCCTTCACACAACACTCCTGAGGATTACGACCCTCATAAAGGTTGTAATTTTTTTCTATATTTGCCTCTTATCTTTTTTCTTCCTCTTTTTTTTGTTCTTTCATATCCAAACTAATGATTCTCTCATTTTGCAAAGCTTGGAGCATTCCTGAGAGGGTTAGTTTCCACCATCCCTACAACTAGTGCTAGTTCTTCTAATCAACCCGTGCCTTCATCCGCCAGCGGATCATCATCTGCCACCATAATCGCCACTTTGGCCAATACTAGTGTCACTCTGGGATTCGTAATTGACCTTACATCGGAGGTACAGCCTATCCCGGAGGGCTCGGGTGACGACCAGATAGTTACCCTTGCATCTAACCGGTCGCCTGAGCTGAGCGTGAAATGGTTCGGTCACCAAGAACAGAAGCAGAGAAGCTAGTGCTTCTGCACCCGAGGCTGACCCTTCTTTCTTAAGCACCCCGGCCTCAACTCCTTCCTTACCAAGACCCGTAGGCTCAGTGCGCAATGGTGAGGGTCCTTGGCAAGGCTACCAGGAATCTTTCTTTAAACAAGCAATTCATCACTGCCTATGGTAAGGCTTGTTTTCCTTAAGTCCTTTCTGCCTCCTTCTTTCTGTACTACGGCCATAATTTTTGACTGACTTCTTTCTTTTTTTAACTTTGTCAAGATGCAAAAAATACAGTCTCGAGGAAAAAATAAGGTCAGCTGGGTCAAGGGATCTTTCTTGGTCCCAAATGTCAATTGATCCCCTTCCGTGCCCTTCCACCTTGGGTAGCACCCAATTCTGACCTACCCATCGACTGATATTAATGATCAATCACAATTCTCCAGGGCAGCTTGGGATTAGGCGAAGTTCATCGCCTTGCCTCGGGATGTGGCCTACGTGAAGAGGCTCACACCCTAACAGAGGCTAGACGAGCTGCATGTCAGCTTGATGAGTGTAAGTAACCTTGTTCCCTTTTTATCATTCTTTCCAAAAATTGCATACTTCGCTTTTTCATAAGATCTTGACCCGTTCTTTTGCTAGGTTCATTGCAAGCTATCACAATTTTCCCCGCTGTCCGAGTGGGAGACCACCTTCAACTCCACAATAAACTCCATGAAGCAAGAGTTGACTCACGCTAAAGTCGAAGTGAGCCAGAAGATAAAGGAGACCGTGAAGGCCAATGAGCTGAAATGCAATATAGAGGCCGGGAAGAAATATGATGAATGGAAAGGCTAGTTGGACAATGTGAGAGAAAAGCTTTGCCAAGCCGAAGTGGAGAAGAAGACTCTTCAAGTTGATATCGGTGACACAGACAAGAAGATTGCCGATTAGGAGAAAAGGATTCTTCAACTAAGAGACAAGATGCTAAAATGGTCGAGGTGAAGTTCCATTCGAGAAGGAGCTTCTGATTGGGAGTAGGAACGCATTAGTCGCCTTAGAAGAGGCAGACGCACATTCACGAAGAAGATCTTCACCATGGGGTTTACTATAGCAATGATCACTTGGTAAAGAACCCAGATCTGTACAAGAGTCTTCCTTATGATGCCTCAGTCAACGAAGATAGGTCATCAACAATTTGCAAGCACAATTCAAGGCCCAAGTACTGATCCCGAGGGCTCCTGAAGTTACGACCTCAAAGAATGTCGAGCCCGGATCTGCAGCTCCTTATCCTGAGTCTAAACCTATCACTTCATTAGTTGGACCCTCTAGTGTAGAACCTTAGGCCTCTTTGTAACCACCATTTTTGTAATAGCTAGGTCTTTTTTGAACTAATAAAATTTTGAATTTGTGTACTTCACAGACTCTTCATTCCTTTCTTACTTCAATTCGTTGCTTTCACGCCTCAAAACTATACCAGATATGCTAAGTGCCAAGTATATAAGATAACAAACATGTAACATCTATTCTTTTGGCTTATCATAATACTTAGGCAAATTTTTAAGTGAGCAACACTTGCGTTCTCTCATTCAAAGGTAGATGAGCAACACTTGCACTTGAGTGCTTGTGTTCTCCTACTTTTTCTTTCTCTTTTTTCTTCCTTGAACTTGATTTGAACCTATCCAATAACCTCTTCAGGGGTTTGGATCGGTTCATCTTTCTTGGGGGAAACCACTAGGTCTCAATCCTCCTAACTTAATCTTTGCTTTTGCATTGAACCAAGTCCGAACCTCTTTGGCACATCGGCCGGTTAGAGCGGTTCGTCTTTCTTGAATGGGGACCACTAGGTTTCAGCCCTCCTAACTTTATCTTTCTTTTTCTATTGAACCTGATTCGAATCTCTTTAGCACATCGGTGGGTCAGAGCAGTTTGTCTTCTTTGGGGGGGACCACTAAGTCTCAGCCCTCCTAACTTTTCTCTTTCTTTCTGTTTTGAACCTAATCCGAACCTCTTTAGCACATCGGTGGGTTGGAGTGATTCTTCTTTTCTTAATAGGGCATCACTAGGTCTTTGCCTTCCTAAATTCTTTTTTTTTATATATTAAACCTGGTCCAAATCTTTTTAGCATATCGGTGGGTTGGGGTGATTCTTCTTCTTTAAGGCGGAACCACTAGGTCTCAACCTTCCTAACTTTTCTCTTTCATTTCTTTACTGAATCTGGTTTGAACCTCTTTAGCACATCAGTGGGTTGGAGCAGTCCGTTTTTCTTGAAGAGGGATCACTAGGTCTCGGCCCTCCTATTTACTTATATGCACGTTAATGCGCTTCTTCAAGAATCATTTATCTTCTTAAAAAAAGAAAGTTTATTACATTTCTTGATAATATTTCTTCAACTTTACAATGTTTCACATTTAGGGAACATGATCTCCTTTCATGTCCACGAGCTTATAATAACCCGATCTATAAGCCTCTATCACGAAATAAGGGCCTTCCCAATTCAGATCTAACTTTTTCGTTCCTTCAACTCGGCTTGCTTCATTTTTTCGAAACACCAAATCTCCAGGTTGCAAGTATTTATGTTTAACCTTGGAATTATAATGCCGAGCTATGACTTGTTTGTACTTGGCTTCCCGAAGATATGTGTCTAGCCTTCTTTCTCCAGTAGATCCAAATTGGTCCTAAGGGCGTTGTCATTTTATCCCAAGTCACGAAAATAATGCTACTCGGGCTTATGGCAAACCAATTTCAGCAGGAATGATGACTTTAGTACCATAGACCAAGCTAAAGGTATATGTCCATTGGTTGTTCTGGGAGTGGATCTATATGCCCATAAAAACTAGGCAATTCTTCTTCCCACACACCTTTAGCTTGTTCTAGCCGAGTCTTGAGTCCCATAAGAAGGGTTCGGTTATAGATATTTTTTTGCCCATTTGCTTGTAGATGTGCCACCAAAGTGAAATGCTACTTTATCCCGAGGTTAGAACAAAAGTTCTTGAAAGGTTCCTCTTCAAACTATTTTTTTTCTCTAAAATAAGAACAGAAGGGATTCCGAATCGACAAACAATATTCCTCCAAAAGAATTTTTCCATTGCCTTTCTGGATATCGAAGCTAAAGACTTGGTTTCGATCCATTTGGTGAAGTAATCAATCGCTGTTACCAAAAATTCAACCTTACCTACTCTCTTTGGTAATGGCCCTAAAATGTCTATTCCCATTGATGTGAATGGCAAAGGACTCTGATTAGGGACCATATTCGAGCCTGGTCTTTAGGGAATAGGTGCATGTATTTGACATTGTGGCATTTTCGACTAAGTCATCTATATTCTAATATAAAGTGGGCCAGTAATATTCTGTGAGTAGAACTTTACGAGCCAAGTTCCTTGGCCCAATGTGGCCTCTGCATATAATCTTATGAGCCTCTCTTAGTACATAATTAGCCTCAGAGGGTCTGAGGCATCTCAATAGTGGATACAAATAAGTTTTTTTGTACAGTGATCCATCAATTAATGTATATTTTATGGCTCTATACTTAAGCTTTCTAGCCTCAGCTGGATTTTTAGGAAGTTCATTACTATTTAGGTAATTTATTATGGGTTCCATCCATCCGAGATTTGCTCGGATATTCAAAATTTTGTCCATAGGATCCATAGACCTACAGTCTTGCACTTCCACTAATACCTCCTTTGTGAAATGCGAGTATATCGCCGAGACCAGCTTTGATAAAATGCATCCACATGTATATTTTTGCTCGTGGGACCTTGATAATGTCTGTTTTTTTTTTAATTTTAACATCCAATTCTTCGCCTCGGCCAGATACTTCTTTAAAATCACACTTCGGGCCTCATAGCTTCCTAAACTCTGATTTACAGCCAGTTGTGAACCATTATGTATCCTTATAGTTCGAACTCCCATTTTGTGGGCCATTTTCATTCCACAAACTTAATTATGCCTGCTTCAACTCCGGATTCACACGAAACCCAATCAACGTGAAGCTCCCATACAAGATCCTCTCTCAGTTGGAATTCCTTAGGCTGATCCACTGTCATGATTAATTCTAACTTTTCAGATCTACATTTTTCTACTATGAAGTTCGCTAGAACTTGCGCTTTGATGGGCATTCGAGGCTTGAACTCAATGTCAAACTCGAACAGTTCCACAGACCATTTTAACATCTTTCCTGAGGTATCAGATTTGCTCAATATATTTTTCTAGGGTTAGTTTGTTAGGACAATTATTTTGTGATTGTGAAAATATGGCTTCAACTTTCGAGCTAACATTACCAAGAAGAAGGCAGCTTTCTCTATAAAAGAGTAATTTCTTTCTGACCCCTGAAGTACCTTGCTTATGAAATATATATAGCATTGCTTGCTATGCTCATCTTTTTTTAAGAGAACCAAGTTGATTACCAAATCTGCAATTGAAATATATAGGTACAATGGTTGTTCTTTTTGAGGAGACACGAGGTTCGACAAGTTACTCAAATATTTCTTAAACTCTTCAAAGGCCTTCTGAGGCTTTTTCTATCCACTAGAAATTCTCCGTCTTCTTTATAAGTTGATGAAATGGTAGTCCCCTTTCTATTGATTTGGATAAGAATCGGGTCAGAGCTGCCATTCTACTAATTAGTCTTTGTAATTCTTTGACTGAAGTGGGAGTCTTCATGTCAATTATAGTTTGCACTTTTTTCGAGTTTGCCTCAATTATCCGATGAGAGACCATAAACCCTAAAAATTTTCCCGAGGGAACCCTTTACAAATGTACATTTTTTGGGGCTCAGCCTCATTCGAATTGACCTCAATATTTTGAAGGTTTCTTTTAGATCTTCCAAAGTTTCTTCAAATTTTCGGCTCTTTATAACCATATCATCTATATACACCTCTATGTTTCCTCCTATTTGAGACTTGACCACTTTATTGATAAGCCTCTGATATGTGGCTCCTACATTTTTAAGTCCGAATGGCATTGTAGTATAACAATACTTGCCTCGATCTGTTATGAAGGAAGTTTTCTCTTAATCTTCTTTTGCCATGTATATCTGATGATACCCTTTAAATGCATCCAAAAAATGTAAAACATAAAACCCAACAAAATAGTCTACTACATTATTGATCTGAGGGTAAGGGTAAGTCTTTTGGACAGGCTTTATTAAAATTAGTAAAATCTTGGCACATGCGCCACAAGGAGTCTTGCTTAGTTACAAGGATAGGATTACAAAGCCAAGTCGGATACAGTACTTTTCTAATAATTTTTGCAGCATACTCTAAGAGTATATCCACCTCGGTTTCAATAACTAAGCTACGCTCTAGACTTAAGAGGTGCTTTTTCTTCTTGATTGTCTTATACGCTAGGTCCACTCCAAGCTTATGCTCAATAATTTCTCGAAGAATACAAGGCAAATCCTCAATTGTTCAGGCGAATACGTCCTTATACCCAATGAGAAGTATGAAGAGAAGAGTTAAACTCTGTTGGCAGAATTGCACAAATTTTTATCTTTCTATCCGGGATGCTCAAATCCAATGGATTTTCTCAATAGGCACCTCATCCTGTGGCTCCATCTTAGCTTTGCCTTTCCCTTAGGCTCAGGTAATTTTGGTATCTCGTGTGTGTTCCTTGAAGGTCCCGTTTCTTCTCATTCTCTTCTCGGGTCGGTCATTAACTCTTTTGGTACGCCCGAGATGGATGTAGCTTCAAATATTTATCGAAATGCCTTATCTACAACAGACATAGTTTGTGATTGGGACCACAAGGACATCATGTAGCATGCCTCGACGGGTCCGGAGCCTCTTGCTGGTTTCCAATCACTGCGCTTTTCGACCCGTCGCTCAACATAAATTTAATACTGATGTGAAACATGAAAGGGAAGATTTTGTACGTATACTGTGTAGGTTGACCAAAGATCATGTTGTAGGAACTGTCCCTTTTGACGATGACAAAATTTGTCATCTCGATCTTGTGCTTCGGGAGAGTTCCAAGGGTTAACAGCAACATGATTTGGCCTTTCCGCATAATTGAGTCCCCTGTAAAGCCTACCTAAGGGGTCTTGAAAGGCTTGATAAAGGATGAATCCATTTGTATTTTCTCCCCAACATCCCAAAAGATGATGTTAATTGAGCTTCTAGTGTCTACAAATACTCGGTACATCTCATAGCCAGCCACATGTACGTGAACCACCACATGGTCATTGTGAGGCAAGCGACTGGGGACAGGATCGTCTGAGGTGTACCCGAGGCTCATAAAATGTTTCAGCCTTTTTTCTAGATCTTCGCCTGATGGTACGTACCTCTCTCGCATATTTCTTCCTCACATTGCTGGAATCCTCAATTACCGGTCCCCTACCCATAGTATTTATTACTCTGGCTATGCAAATCTGCTCGTCTTGACCTGTGAGATTATTTTTGTTCTAACCATTCTGATTAGGCTGGCGAGGAAGGTATTGCTGAGGCTATACTTGGTTGGCCTTGTGTTGGCATTTCTTTGGAATTCTACAGCAGTTCGGCTGATGAACTGCTGCAAGTGCCCCACCTGGATTGCTTTTTCAATTTCCACCTTAAGATGATTGCACTCCTCCATGTCGTGACCATGTTGGCCATGGAACACACAATACTCTGATTTGTCTCTTTGATTGGGTCCTACTAACATTGGAGGAGGAGTAGGAGGAGGCTCGAGGATCCCAAGATGTTGTACTTGGTACAGTATTTCCCTCCTCGAAGTGTTTAAAGGTATAAAATCTGAGTCCGGTAGAACTCTTGCCTCGAAGATCGGCTCTTGATATTATTGTTCGGATAAACTATCCAATCACTTCGATTTACCAATGGCCTGCTGTCCAGATAGTTCAATCTGTCCATGACTTTGGCTTTTTAGAATATGAGGGGTTGGAAGTTCTTGTATTCTTTCCTTTTTGAGAATCATACATTTCTCACTTAGTTCTGTTGGACTCCTTACCCAGTATGAATTCTGATGCCCTCTCCAATAGCTCAGAGTAAGTATCTGGCATCCTTTTTGCTAGTTCAAAATTGAAACTTCTAGGTCGGATACCGCTGCAAAAACCAACAATTAGGATTTTCTTATCCATAATTTTTATCTGAATCACTTCATCCTTGAATCGATCAACGAACATATTGAGAGGCTCATCTGACTTCTGTCGGATGTTCATGAGGTACGAGGTGTCCTTCTGTAACACTGATTTACTTCGAAAGTGGCCCAGAAGGGATTTCGCTAGCTCATAAAAATTCAGGATTGAGTTTGTAGGCTGCTCTTAGAACCATTTTTGCACAGGGCCTCGGAGCGTCGTGGCAAATAGTTTGCACTAGATGGCATCAGGCAATGTTGCCGTAGAGGCTAATGACAGCCACCACGTGTTGCAGATGATCAGACGGGTCAGAGTCACCCTTGTACCTATCGGGGTCAGGCAATTTAAATTGTATCGGCAAAGACTCGGTCTTTATTGAGATCATGAACGAATCTCTATATATTTCCGTTGGAGCATAAGCATGCATCATTAGGTTATTTGTTCTTAAAATCTCCTAAATTTTGTTCTCGATAGTCTACTCTTCAAGCTATTTTTAAAACAGCTCAGGGGGGCCCTTTGTGATTAGTGCTTTTTGAATACTGTGCACCAATACTGTCATGCACTAGTACTCTGTCTGGTTTGCTAGTAGCTTAGTGCGATTCCTCAGATTGGTCATCCGAGTGGGACCTCATGATTTTGTGTCGGAGATTGCTTGAACTTACGGCATTTTTTGACTGTTTTCTAGGTCTTCAGCCTGGAATTCGTTGCTATTCAGCTCGAGGTGTGATTGCTTTATTAGACCGATCAAATGGAGTTTGATTCTCACTACTGCTCCACAAAAGCTCTAAAGGACACAAAATGATCGGCAATGTACTTCAAAACATTATTTTGCTTCTGTTGTGCTTCGGTGGACACTTCAAAGTTTTCTACCTCGTCATTTTGAAGCAAAAAATAAGGATTGCTTGCTTCGACTTTCTTACTCGCTGTGCGTCTTGCACCTCGGTTGTTCATCTCTTTGAAAAACAGAACCGATAGGTAAGAGGAGTTGAGAATTTTTTATTTTCGCAGACAACGCCAAATGATGAAGAGTGAGATTGACAGAGAGAGAAAGTAGAGAGTTGAGGAGAATATTTGAACATTGAATTGAGAGGAGATTACAATGAAAATAATTGTATGGACCTTGGCATCCAGATCCTTTATTTATGAATACACATGAGGGGCTCATGGAGAACGTTCTACTAAATTAACCATGTTTAAATTATATAATTGCCCTTAATGAGGCTGCCACATAAGCACTTCTAGAACAATCATTGAAAATAGGCCAAGCACCAATATTATACCCCTGAGGACCATCATCCATAACTGTTCGAATTGACTACGATTCTTAGCATATTTCTATTGGAATTACGTGTGGCTTGATTTCAATCTGAATATGTAAGAAACCCCTCTAAAGGGTTCAAACTCAAAAACTACAAAATATATTATTTTGTAGAGTTGTTCTATCAACTAAAATTTCACTAACAAATATATTTTGTAGTTTTTGAGTTAAAAGTTCAAAATGGGTTAAAATTAATTTATTTTCTCATTAAACTCAAAACACATACTTCAAATACAGGTCAATTTTAATTCATACAAATTACGTAAGATTTGATCTCGATAATGGGTACATAGGTAACCTGAGTATATTACTTAGATGAAATCCCAAAAAATAAATAATATATAAATCTCACTATTCTCGTTTTTTATTCGGAAGTCATATTAATTAATTTGACAATTAGAATCAAAATGTATTTCTCTAAAACTAGGGAATGTAATTAAAAGATTTAATATCTTGAATGGGTCGAATTACTCATACAAATAAAAATTTGCGAGAGCAAATCGCATGAGTGAATCAAGTTGAGTAAGAATTTGACTATGCAAAATACTATTTTTGCTTAACACAGAGATTCAAAGCTTACTTTAAAGATGTTCCTCAGAAAACAAAGTAACTTCTTAATTGGTGAAAATCATTAAATTTGAGGAAGAAGAAGCTTCTGATTCGCAACAATTTTGATCGACCATGACATATTTCATATCCTTTTGAAGAGGGATTTGTCCTTGAGTTTTAATTTCTTTTGAACTTGTGGGTATGGTCATTTTTCAAGCAATACAACCTTTTTACTTTGATGTCTTAAAAGAAAATTTTTAGCACTAATTAAGGATGATTAATTTAATTGTCTTAAAAGACAATTAATTTTATTTAGTGCCTACAAAGGCAAATTTGAACGAAAGAGTTAACTTGTTTGATATAAGTGAGAACTTAGGTCAATTAACTTACTTGGGTGCCAAACTAGTTTATTTAATTTTGTGATTAAGATACTAAAGTCAATCAATTTCATTTAACGCATTAAAAAAATACATGGACATTAGAACTAGCAGATTAATTTAATGCATTAAAAAATAGAGGAGCAAGATATATTAACACAATAGGCTGAAAGTTTGATTTCCAGTAGTAAACATATGCAATATGGTTCCAGTAGATCCGTTAGTAACAAATAGGCAATTTGTTTGTATATAAATTAATGTAGCCATAATTTGATTATAACTACGACCCAAACATTTGCCTATTGTACCTTTGCATGCATCAGATTATAATTGAGCATATGTTCAAATTTTGAATTGGAATTTTTGTTAATCTATTTGTTTGAGAAAACATATAGATAATGGATACTAATTTTCTTCTTTTCACGGGAATCAAATATATCCTAATCTCCTTTATTTTTCACTTATCTTGATCTCCTTTTTATAAATAAGAAGTCAGTCATTGTAACTTAAATAACTGAGACATTACCAGAGTCAGAAAACAAGTAAAGAGAAAAAGAGTTTAAATCTCTGAGTAAGAATATATCCTGTTGAATTTTTACCTTTCATATACTACAATTGGCCTTAATTCTCTGTTTACGTTTTGCCTGTACTCTTTGTACTCTCCTCCTTTTTTATTTTTGTGCTCTTAGTGTGTTAATATAGAAATTTGAAGACTCATTTTTCTTTGGGAAAATCGCTGAAATAGTCCTTAAACTTTTTTACTTTAGCCAAAATAGTCCCTCAACTTTTTTTGTAGCCAAAATGGTCCTCCAATTTTTATTTTTTAGCCAAGATAGTCCTTTCATGTGAAATTTATAAAATAAAATAAAAAAAATTAATGGTGACTACACCATAAAAGGACTTTTTTGGCTAAAAAATAAAAGTTAAAGGACTATTCTGGCTAAAAAAAAAGTTGAAGGACTATTCTGGTTAAAAAAAAAGTTGAGGGACTATTCTGGCTAAAGTGCAAAAGTTGAGGGACTATTTTGACGATTTTCCCTTTTTCTTTCCCACCACTCCACTTGATCATGACTGATGAGGAAGTTATTTATTGCGTGTAATGATACAAAAAGTTTTCGACAATTTCAACTGTAGTGCATGAAGTGGTCAATAATTGACCACTTCATGTCAAATTTAGTTATAGTTTTATTTTATTTTTTATTGTTATTTCTTTTATACCCTTTAGTTTTGACTTCTAACCATACTTTGTGCGTGGCCATTTCCTGTTCTACATGTCAAGTAATTTGGTTTCTTTAGTTTCCATTTGTTTTGGGGCTCACATTTTTTTAGTTATGACTAGGGGTGTAAACGAACCGAACTCGACTCGAGCTCGAGTTGACCGAGCTCGAGTCGAGTTAAGAGACAGCTCTTGACGAGCCGATCTCGAGCATATGTATAAAATATGCTCGAGTGCTCGTCGAGCTTTTCGAGCATTATATAATTTTTTTTTAAATTTTTTTATTATATGTAAAATTACTAAAATATCTATACTTTTTAAAAAAATTACATATTTTACCTACAAAAAGTCGAACTACTGAGTTCGAGCTTTCAAAGTCGTTCGAACTTATTTTCGAGCGAGCTCGAAATCTGTGGCAACGAACTATGTCAAAATTTTCGAACTCGAGCTGGAGCTCAAATTTTGAACCTCGTTCGAGCTCGAGCTCGAGTTCGAGTTTCAGAAAAAATTTCGAGTTCGAGTTCGAGTAGGGCACTATTCGTGCTCGGTTCGGCTCTTTTACACCCCTAGTTATGACCACATTATGAAGTGGTCTTTGACTACTTCCTCATTTTCTTAAGCAGTCACCTTCTTATCATAAACTTTTTTTCCTAACTGTAAATTTTTTTTTATATTTTTAACATTTATAATTGTACAATGTAATATAGCCATGAGTCATGACTTCTTGTAGTGACTTATTTAATTTGTTTTAGTTTTCCAATGCCATTATACAAAAGCGTCACTTTAGGCCCTACTCCACTTTACATCTCTTAACTTGTAATTGATTCTTATTTTTCACACATATTTTAGTTTTGAACATATTGCATCTTAAATTTTTAGATAAATCCATTTCATTCCATTTTTTAACACCATCAGCACTCAACATTAATTACAATTTCATTGATTGTCGCCTAGAACAGCAAAATCCATTTTGCTACTCATTCTTCGGAATCTAGGTTAAACTATATTAACGTTTATTTTCTTTAGTCAAGTACTGGGATTATGATACTTTATTCTGCAAGTTTTTTATCCATTGCCAATCTAAGATCTGAATTTCTATCTTTATCCTCTCTGACCTAATTGGTAGCCTAATGTTAATTCAAGGTAACACTACATACTTGACGAGGATAGTTCCACTAGATAATGCAATCATTAGCATTTAGAATTAACATTGGAATGCACAAAAAAACAATGAAATGCACAAATATAGGGTAAGATTGGTGTTATATAACAGACTTGCACATTAGAGAAATTTATTGAATACATAATTTAAACTTTTTCAATTAAGATGCTCTTAGATAATTAATCCACTTGAAAGAATAACAAATTCTTGTGAGTAAGCTCCAATGGATTCAAATGTTAAATGGGATCTAATCTAAAAGATATACAAGTCAGAAAATGCAATCTTGGATGGATCCGATCCATAGCAATATGTCATGGATCTCTTGGTTCTCAATCAACCACATCACCAACTGGATGATGTGGTTGATTCAGGACCAAAGGGTCGCATGGATTTATACACCAAATAATCTCCCTACAAGTGGGACTTACACACATTTAAGGTGTTCTATCCCGTATGCATTTTGGACATATTTTGATTTGTTAGGAGTAATTATGTCCTTACATGTTAAATTTGTTGGCTATGGTGATGGCAGCTGTAAAACAATTACGTTAATTTCAAGTTTCCACTTCCACTTCTTCCGCTCTCTCTTCTCGATTTCTCCGCCTCCTTTTCTCTCCTCCTCCTCCCCTAACTACTTTGCTCATTTTTTTTTGTTTTTTTGTTTGCAGAATACTTTGCTCGCTATTCACTGGCACAAAATACACACAATCTTATGTACACAATAGTATACATAGAACCATATTTACACAAAAAAATGATCTGGAAAGATAAAAATTAGATCAGGCCTTTCTAAATTTTCTTAGGCAAAATCCCTTCCTTTTTTTTTTTTTTTTAAGATTTGTTGAGAGGCAAAAAATACAAAAAATAAAGATTAGATGTTGAAAATCTGCGATGTTCTCGCTTTTCTTTTCTTTTTTTTGTAAAGATTTGGGAGGCTAGAAATATGATTTTTTTGACACTTGCCGCTGTCAATTTCTCAGTCGTAGATTATAGAGAAACTTGATTCTTGATTCTCTGGTCATTATAAATGAGTCTTTTTTTGATCCGACAAAATTAGGTTGGGGTTCAAAAAAATCTTTGTGTGCAAATTTTTGTTAGTTAGTGTATTTTTTTTGTATGTTCTAATTTTCAATATTTGTTGGTTTGAATCATTACATAAATGAGTTTTTGTGTTTCAAATTTTGAAAAAAAAAAAATTGGACTTTTTGGTTAGACAAAACCAAGTTGGGAATTGACATAAATTTGTGTTTACAAAATTTTATTGGTTAGTGTATTTGTGTATTGATGATGTCAAAATAATATACCCAATAACAAATTTTAAACTCTCTGGTCTAAGTACTGACTTGACCATCAGAGCCTATCACGGGGACAAAGCCCCGTTTTTTTTTTATTTTCAAGTGATCCAGACGTGGGTACTACGCACACGGTGCTCAACTTTTACTTTGAACGATACTGCAGACGGGCTAACCCTAGCCCAAAACTTTCGTATCAATATTTGATGCCGTCTGTTGAAAATTGAACTAAAAGTCATTACTAAGACGTGGCACCTAACACGCGTAACACTCACAGGAGTAACGCTGGCAAGGGAAAAGAAATTTCAATTCAACATTACTTTGGTCGATCACAACAGGGAGATGGATCGACAGAGGGAACACGAAGGGAATTCTGGTCCCCGGGTTGTGGACAAGGATGAAGAGATTTTCAAGTTGAGGCAGCAAAATGCTCAGTTGAAGGAAATGCTCATTAGGCAGCAATTGGAGCAATACCTCTCTCAAGGCGAACAACACCCTCGCCATTCGGGTAGCAATCCTCAGATTGTCCATCGCCAACTTCATGCTGGCGAGGAAGAAAAGAGAACTCAAGGAGAAAGGAACAGATGACCAGGGAACTAACTCCTGTGGGGTTTGCCCGGCAAGAGCGAGGCAAGATGTGGCAAGAGCGAACTGGCCAAACTGCCAGGCTAGAATCTAGAAGAGCGGCCTCATTAAGGCCGAGTGGTACTAGAGAAAGGAGCCCAGGTGAAGCAGTATCTGTAGCTCATGAGAGAAGACGACACCAAGAGAGGGACCGTACTACGTTGGTAGCTCCCGAAAGGGAAGAGGACCTAAGGAAGAGGCTGGAAGAGATGCAGGTCTTGCTCTAGGGTGGACAAAATGGACGATAAAGAAGGAAAGAGTATTAGATACAAGTATCTCCTTCCCTTCATTGATGACATCAAGCAAGAACCTCTTTCTAGAAGATGGTAGACTCCCCACTTTGACTCTTATGATGGGAGTACTGATCCATAGGAGTACCTGGATGCCTACCGCTCTAAAATGTGCCTTCAAGGAACGTCTGATGTTATCCTCTGCTGAGGGTTTCTCGGAACCCTCAAGGATGCTGCCTCAGACTGGTTTAGAGGGTATAAGAAGGGCGACATAAAAAATTTTAATCAACTGGTAGATTTGTTTTTAGATAAGTTTGGGAATCAAAAGAGGATCCCAAATATGAGAACACACTTGCTTACACTTACGCAAAAACCCGATGAATCGCTCATGGATTATATGGATAGGTTCAAAAAAGAGACTATTGGAATTCAAGGAACTATAGAAGATATGCAAATCATGGCCTTCCAGATTGGGGTAAGGCCAGGAAAATTCTCCTTCGACACTTGTAGGGACATCTCAACTTCAAACCTCTGACTACTCTTAGTGATCTTTTTTGTAGGGGTGAAAAAATTGCCTAAGCAGATGAAGGTGAGAAGAAAAAGAGAAAGACTGGAGCAGGTGGAGCAGATGGCAAGAAGAGGGAGGATAATGGTGTGGCTAATGCAGTAGGGCCTTCAAAGAAGAGTAATGTGAGGGACCGACTATCCATAGCCGTGCCTCATAAGAGGAGTCTCGAACCTCCTAAGACTTACACTCCACTTAATACCACACCTTCATGAATTCTAGCAGTGATTGAGAAAGAGCCATATGTGAAGTGGCCAGGAGTAATGAGGAGCGACCCGGAGCGTTGTAATAAAAACAAGTGGTGCTACTTCTACAAAGACCACGTCAATGATACTAATGATTGCATCTCCTTAAAAAATGCAATTGATGACTTGATCCGAAGAGAATATTTGAAACAGTTCATCCGAGGAATAGATAGAGGAAGGTCACCCCACCGACAGACCAGGAGCCCAGACTGGAGAGGTTCTAAGGTCCACCTCGGGGAGACAGAGTAGCCGGGGTAAAGAATCAAGGAAGAATAGTTATCAACACCATTTCTGGTGAAGCAGCAAGTGGTAACTCCGTGTCATCTCACAAGGCGTATGCTCATCAGGTGAATTTAGTCCAATCTGACTTGAAGCGACCCAAATTATGTCAAGACATTATCTTTACAGCGGAGGAGGCACAACACGTACTTCATCCTCACACTGACCCGTTAGTGGTAACTTTATCGGTGGCAAACTATGATGTGAGAAGATGACACTTATTGACAATGGAAGCTCTACTGATATACTATTCTATTCTGCTTTCAAGGAGATGAAGTTGGAGGAAAAGGATCTCAAGCTTGTGACCACACCCTTGGTAGGCTTCGTTGGAGGAACGGTCATTCCGCTTGGGGACATTTCTCTTCCTGTGATGTTTGGCACAGCTCCGCAGAACGCCCAAGTGATTTTGTAGCGACTAAAGCATCATCTCCTTACAGCAACATTATGCTATAATTGGTCGACCAATAATAGGAGCACTTGGTGCAGTCCTATCTTTCCACCATATGAAGATGAAGTTTTTTATGAGAATGGAGTAAAGGAGATTAAAGGAGACCAAGCAGCCGCCAGGCGATGCTACATTGCCTCATTGAAATTAAAGGGAAAGGAAATTGCCCCTACGTACAACATCAATACCGTGGATGAGGTGGAGGAGTACCTTCATAAAAGAGAACTGGCAGAAGAATTAGAAGATGTTATCTTAGATAAACGTGAACCTAGTAAAGTGGTAAATATTGGAAAGTCCCTCCCGGAGAAATTGAAGGAAGAAATCATCTCCCTACTTTGGAAATTTAAAGATCTCTTTGCTTGGAATCCATCAGACATGCCAGGAATTGACACCAAGGTGGCCATGCACTCCCTAGATGTGGATCAGAGGTACAAGACAATAATTCAGAAGAAAAGAAACATTGGCAGGGAGAGGGGCCAAGCAATAGAGGTAGAAGTAAAGAAATTACTAGACGCCGTCGAGGCCATAGAAAAGATCCAATACCCTGAGTGGCTAACCAAAGTTGTAATGGTGCCCAAGCCTGGGGCCAACTGGAGAATGTGTTTTGACTTCACTACCTGAATAAGGCCTGTCCAAATGACTGTTACCCTACCTCTCGTATTGAACAAGAGTAGACTCAACCTCTAGGTTTGAGGTCTTATCTTTCTTAGATGCCTATAAGGGGTATTATCAAATTTGGCTAAATCCTAAGGACCGAGCCAAGACAGTTTTGTCACTGACTCCGGCACTTACTATTTCATGGTGATGCCCTTTAGACATAAAAATGCTAGAGCGACTTATCAACGAATAGTAGATAAAATATTTTCCAATCAATTGGGGCGTAACGTGGAAGCTTATATTGATGACATGCTTGTCAAGAACAAAAGAATGTTGATCATGTGAAGGACCTTCAAGAAACCTTCACCACCATGAGAAAATTCAAGATGAGATTTAACCCAGAAAAGTGTGCCTTCGGAGTGACAGATAGGGAAACTTCTTGGGATTCATGGTGACTCAACAAGGAATTGAGGCAAACCCAACTCAAATAAAAGCAATTCAAGACATGGAATCTCTGAAAGGAGTAAAGTACATGCAAAGATTGACTGGCCGCCTTGCAGCCTTGAGTCGATTCTTGTCCAAATAGGGGGATAGGAATTTACCGTTTTTTAAGGTTTTGAGGAATGCTAAGAACTTTCAGTGGACTGAAGAATGCCAAAGAAACTTTGAGAAATTGAAGGTTTACTTAGCCTCACCTCATCTCTTTACTAAGCCTAAGTCGGGAGAAAAATTGTACTTGTACTTAGCTTGCTCAATCGCGGCAGTGAGTGCAGTCCTTATTAGGAGGAAAACAAAGTTTAGAACCCGGTGTATTATGTAAGCAAGGTGCTGAGTGATTCTGAGACCAAGTATCCCATTATTGAAAGGTTGGCTTTGGCCTTGGTGACGACGGTAAGAAAAACTCAGGCCATATTTCCTAAGTCATACTTATACCTGTAGTGGTATTGACTAAACATCAGCTTAAGACTGTTCTCATGAAGCCAGAAGTCTCTGGGAGGTTGGTTATGTGGTCCATTGAACAAAGTGAGTATGGCATCCACTTCCAGCTGAGGACAACAATCAAGGTTCAGGCTTTAGCAGATTTCATCATTGAAGGAGTAGAGGAAGAAGAACAACAAGGGAAGAATACCTCCCCAATGGAGCAAGTCAAGGAATCTCATCAGTGAAATATGCATGTGGACGGGGCAAACAATACTGAAGTTTGTGGTTGCATAATTCTTACCTCTCATGAGGGACTTAAGACAAGCTATGCCCTAAGATTTGAGTTTCATGTAAGTAACAATGAAGTAGAATATGAGGCCTTGGTCTCCGGACTTAGGCTAGCCAAAGAGTTAGGAGTGAAGAACTTAGTAGTGAACATGGATTCCAACTTGGTAGTGCAACAAGTTAAAGGAGATTTGAGGCAAGAGAATCCTCACTGCAATTCTACTTGACTAAAGCCATGCTTGAAGAGTTTGATCTCACACTTTGACAATTTTGAGATAACTCACATAACTAATGAAGAAAATAGGGAAGCAGATGCCCTATCCAAAATAGCCAGTTCAGTACACTGTAATGTCTTAAAGGAAGTTTTTCTTGAAGTGCTGAAGGAGAAGAGTGTTGAACAGGCAGAAGTCATGGACATGAACACAGCTTCGAATTGAATGACCCCGGTCATTCAATATCTTAAGGAAGGCAACTGCTAGAGGACAAGGTAGAAGCCCAAACGGTTGAGAGGAAGTCAGCAAAATACCTGATCTTTGGAGAGACTCTGTACCGAAGGTCTTGTTCAATGCCTTATCTCCGGTGCCTAAGTCTGAATGAAGCCAAGTATTTCCTGCCAGAAGTGCATGAAGGAATTTGTGGACACCATGTTGGTGGTAGAGCACTTGCTCAAAAAGTATAGAAACAGGGCTACTACTGGCCAAAGATGCTAGAAGATGCCATGGACTATGTGCAAAAGTGTGAAAAATGTCACTGAGATTCTATTCCAACCAACCCCGAGTCCTAGTTGAGCAGCTTGTCCCTATTCTCACCCCTTGGTCTTTTGCCCAGTGGGGTATTGACATCTTGGGACCTTTTCCACTAGCTTTAGTTAAGAAAAAATTTGTAGTGGTTACAATTGATTATTTTACTAAGTGGGTTGAAGCGGAAACCTTAGCAACAATCACTCCTCAGCAAATCATTAACTTTTTTTGGAAAAATGTGATATGCGCTTTGGCATTCCTAAGGCACTTACCTCAGATAATGGACTGCAATTTCAGGCAAAAACTTTCAAAAATTTCTGTAGAGGTTTGGGGATAGAGCAATGCTTCACTTCAGTAGGTCATCCCCAAAGTAATGGCTTAGCAGAAATCACCAATCGCTCTATCTTAGAAGGGATCAAGAAAATGTTAGATGGTGCTAAAGAAAATTGGATAGAGGAACTCCCCAATGTACTTTGGTCATACCGCACCGCATACAAGAATGCAACTAAAGACCCCTTTAACTCTATCTTACCTATGCTACTGAGGCGCTTATTCCAGTAGAAGTCGGAATGCTAGGGTTCCGAGTCTATAAATTTAACTTAGAAAATAATGACGAAAGTTTGAGGTCTAACCTCAATCTACTTAAGGAGGAAAGAGATAGACGTTCTTCAGAATCCATATAGAAAAGCAGCTAGTAGCTCAGTACTACAACCGGCAAGTCCGGAGAAGAAGGTTCAAAGTAGGTGATTGGGTTACTAGGAAATTGGAGAGCAGTCAGCCTCAATCTCACCCTATGAAATCATTGAAGTATCTACTCATGGGGCTTACAAACTCAGAACTAAGGACGGAAAAATCCTACCTCGCACTTGGAATGTTCAAAATCTCAAAAAAATTTATTTTTAAATTCACTATATTTAGTTTAAGCTCTTCAATTGAAGCCAAGTATCATCTTCCGTAGTGAAGTAAAATTTGTGCAGTTTATAATTTTTTCAATTTCATTGAATAAAATTTGGGGAACATACAGTCCAGTTCCCTTTGTTAATTCTTCACAAGAATAGCATCTTCTATCCGAGCTCAAACTATACCAAGGTCCTCCGGGACTCTACTACCCTCCGGGGTCACCTACACCCTTTGGGAGAAAGCACTAATCTATTCTCCGGAGTAGGAATAGCCCTTTCAAGGGCCCAAAAAAAAAAACTAAGTCTTTCAACACGAAAACTAACCTCTCTGGGGATAATGCTAAGGACTTTCTAATGTGAAGTACCTAGACCATACTTACTCTCTAGAGTAGGACTTATCCCTCCCGGGATAATTCCAAAATCTTTCAAAAGTAAATATTTATGTCATACCTACTCACTGGAGTGAGATACACCCCTCCAGGGACAATGCCTGACTTCCTAAAATGAAGTACCCATTCTACACCTACTCTTCGGAGTAGGACGTACCCCTCTGGGGGCAAAGCTAAGGTCTTTCTAACGTCAAGTACCTAGCTCGTACCTATCCATGGAGTAGGACTTGCTAAGAAAAAATAAAGTTTAAGTCTGCTAAGCAGATCAATAATAACATTTAGTCACTTTAGCTAAAGCTAAATGACTAAGGAGGGTAGGAAGATTACATAGTTCTAAACTCAATATACTGCGGACAAGTGATAAAAAGAAATGAATACTACCATAGAAAGATAGAAAATACAACATCTGAGGAGTTGGTACATGGAGAGGCTCCAACTCAAAGCCCAACCAAGCATGGCAGTGGCAATTATTGGAAAATGATAATATAAAAAAAAATGCTTAACAAAGTTTAAGAGCTCATACAAAAGGAAGACCCTGAGCTCTACGGCCGCAAAAACAAACAACTAAAAAACTATGTGCTGGTCTAAATTAGTAAAGCAACTGAAATGAATGCCTAATATATTCCTATTCCTTAGTGGTTCCCGAAGCTATGTCTTTGGCACCATCACCTGGTGCACATCCATCAGTTGGAGCATCTGATATACTTAGGTGAGTAGGGGTAGTCGAAGTGTTACTCGGATCAGATCTTTAAGGTTTAGGTGGGGATGAGCTTATTCTTCACGACCCGTAATGCATCAATATACCTCTCAATGTACTAGTAAGAGCTTCGATCAATCACTAGCTCATCAAATTCCTTACTAGTGCAGTAGTCTTCCAAGTGTTTTCGCAAGCGATCCTAGTAGTCATGGGAATTAAAAAATTCAAGTACTTGCCTGCTACCTACTCTTCTTCTCTATGGATGTGAGCTCCTCCTTATGGGCATCTACCATCTTCTTTTCCTTAGCCTTCAGTTGGGACAATTCTACAGTAAGAGAATCAACACGAGCGGTAACCTTTTCTGAGGACTCGGTGGCTTGATCTTTGATTTTCATCATCTCATCGATCTTCTGAGTTACTTCTTTGGATTTCCAATTTGCCTTGTTACGCTTCTTTGTTTCTTCCTCATACAGCTTGCCCAGTTGAGCTTGTCCTCGAGTTTAAAAATACAAGAGAAATGTAAATCTTCTTCTTTCTTCAGGTAGTAGTAGAAAGAACCAATCTGAGGAGGAGCACCGTCCCCAGAACTACTTCCTCAATAGCTGGCACCAAAGTCTTGGACACTTGACCCGGTGGTTCCGTAGCAAGAGTTGACTCCGTAGGTTCCTCAGCAGGAGACCTAGGAAGCAGAGTAGGGGTCGGATGAATCCTAATTTTCTTTCCTCCAACATGTACTGGTGGGAAAAGTGGAGAAGGTCTCTTCTTTTTCTTCCATGTGTCGCGAGTTTTGTCCACGAGGTCAAGGATGTCAAGATCCAGGTCCTTTCTTCGATCAGTGCTCGTTCTCGGACAGTATCTGATATGGTAGTCACTACACACAAGAAAGAAAAAATAATTTATTTTCCAAAATAATCAATAAATAAATGTCAAAAAGATAAAAAAGAATGCAGCATGATGAAAGAAATTTTTTCCAAGGACAACCTATGGGACTAAGATGGTCAAGAGGAGCAAGGCTGAACCCCGAAGAAGCCAACGCTTGGTCATCACTCACTACTTTCCAAGGGACTTTTTATGTGTCCCTAATGGTCTCAAAGGCTTGAGCTCTCGATCATGGTCACTCAATTTGACTAACGTGTTTAACCTCAAGGCGTCTACTACAAAATTCTAATCTGGAAATTTCCAATCTGGACTCTTCTCTAATAAGAAGTATTCTTTCCTCCATGTCTTCTTCTGGGGTTGTGAACCCTCAAGTAAACTCATTTTGGATTTGAAACTAAAAATGATACCGAGTACAGTAGACAAAATCTGAAAACAGTGATTAAATAAGGATAAGGAAGGCATCACTCCCCGAGTCCAGCTGGTGAGGATAAATGCATTAATGCATCCAAAAGACTTAGCAAAAATCTATCCGAACCTGACTTGATAGTGATTCAAGACTTCCAAAAGAAAGGGGTGTAATGGAAATCTCAAACCTGCCTCCAATTAAACCAGATATACAGATACGTAATCCTTGTAATTCAAACACGGTTTGTGTTTTGGTCCCGGTGACTTGACCTTCATGTCATTAGGAATATGATATTATTCAAGCTATTTCTCAATCGAATCCAAAGTTGACGTCGGTCGCAGGTAGCTGAGAGTAAATGTTCTTATCTTCATTCAGAGTCCTTTTAATTTTTTTAGATGTAAAAGAAGAGAGGCATCACCCCTACTTGATTCACCACGCTCTACTTTCGTCTCAACTACTATGTTAGAATTACAGTGTGGTTGTTCCCTACCACGGCCAGGGTATGTGGGCAAAGGTGGCATACCTGCACTGGAGGTAGTGGTATTAGACAAGTTCACTCTAAGTCTACGCGGTAGAAAACCACATTTCTTGGGTGTATATGGTGGAAAACCACTCCCCCTGTGTCTATATGGTGGAAGTGCTCGGACACTCCTATGCATAGATTGTTGTGCTTCATCAGACTCAGGGACGCTCCTTGCATCAAATATGCCTTTCTCACTGCCCCAATCCGCCCTGTCATCATAGTCAAAAAAATCTAAGGTATCGATGGTTTCAGGTACAAGGCTATCATTAATATCCTGGTCATCTTCAAAGTCTTGGTCGTCATCAATTTCCACATGACCCTTGTCATCCCTGACGTCGTTATCAAAACCACGGCTGACTAGGGAAGTGGGGGTTCCCATGTATGAGGTAAAACCATGGTCAAAAAGAAATTAATAAAATTCTTTTAATAAGCCGAGGAAGAGGGTGCATCATTGTCACATGGAAAATCAAGGGTTACTTTGGATGTCATGGAGTTGGGATTTGTCATTCTAAAATTTTTTAGGGTGTTATTCTTCTCTGTGGTGATTTTTAAGTCTAAGAATTATACCATTGGAGCGAAATTTTATTTGGCTGTGGATGAGTTATTTAAAGCTATGGTTGGAACAGTGCTACAGCTTTGGTGCATACTTGATATGTTAAACAAAAAAAAAATGACTAACAAACTCAATCTAAAATTGAGTAACATGTGCGACATGAATTCTTCAATTAGGCAATGGATTATGCATGTCAAATCTCATGTGAGCAAGTAGTCAATGAAGCCAGGAATTATGCATATTTATTGTACTTTCACCTGATAGTTATGCAAGCCTTGTAAAAAAAAAAAAAAGAAAAAGTAAGCACCAAACAAGACTTTAAGGAATGTAGTACTTACTGGAGTAGGAGGTTAGTAGTACTTCGTGGAAAGTAATAGTAGTACTTGGTTGATGTAGCACACAGTAGCAATAGATAAGATAAGGACAAGTGCTATGGACTTGGAATCAGGACGTGAACTACTAGTAGTAATATTGGGGATGGAAATGTAGTAATATTGAAGCAATAAAAAATCCTAAAATTATGGGATGTCCAAGGAAGGAGTTGCACAGTAATAAGGAGTTCCACAACACTACTGTAAGCAGTAAGGAAGTCCATAGTAATAGAGAATTTACTCTGCAGCACTACTCCGTAACACTACTCTGCAGCAATAGGAAGTCTGCAGCAGAATTGGTACTAGTGACAGAGAAATTTCAAGGATATTTTATAGCGATTTAAGCCTTGACTCAGGTACACTCCAGTGTAATTAAGTCTTTTACTTTTCTACTCCGGTAGATAAATTTTTTTAAATAATTCTCAAATAAATTTAATATATATATATATATTTTTCCAAAAAAATAAATTTTTAAGTCATAAAATTGTCTCTTGTCAATACTTCGGCTCCAGCCGGGGTACAAATATGGCATCAAGTACTTGGCATTCTCAATTCAAAAATTTTTGACTTGAGACCGGGGGCAAATGATGATGTCAAAATAATATACCCAATAATAATATTAAACATGGCTCTGGGCCCGGGTTCACTGGAGGCATTTTAGTAATTTTATCCTTGTGGTTCAAATAAACCCAAATGGGTCAAGTATTATATATTCAACCCACGGATCGATCCGACCCATCAGTTTCAGGTATAAATATCAAAGTGACAGGTCATATTCAATTAATTACTTTCCTATTTATTCAAACTTTAAATTCTTATTGAATTTTACTCTCTGGTCTAAGTCCTGATTTGACCGTTGGAGCCTACCCTGGAAGACAAAGCCCTGTTCTTTTTATTTTCAGGTAATCCGGATGTGGATACTACGCGCGGGGTGTTCTAGTATTGAATTAACTTTTATTTTGAACAATACTGCTGTTGGGCTAACCCTAGCCCAAAACTTTCGTATCAACATGTATCTTCTGGTGTTTTTGTTCTTCGATAGGTTTCAATGACTATATAAATGGATTAGTTGGTTGATTTTTGAATTTATGTTCATACATGGTTGGCCTAAGAGATCGCATTTTCTTAGGATCTGTGTGATTTTGGACATTATAAAGCCTTTGCTTTGTGAGTTTTAGTTAGTTTTACAGTAAGCACATGATGATAACTGATATTTAAATGCCTTTAAGTAAACTTGGGTATTTTTTGATACAGATGTAGCCAAACTGGGAATTATTACACAAGTTGCAAATTTCTTGCAGTAATTAAAGGCTAAATTTGGACCCTAGTTGATGTATAATTTTTTTGTTGTTACTTCCTCAATTCTCTTTCTCTTTTGTAGGTGGTGGAAAGTGAAACATATCCATGAACTACTTTGATTATAGGCTGTTGGTTTAACCTTGAGTAACAAAGGTAAAAGACATATGGTTTTTTTTCAATTGTTGATTACTCTTCTTCCCATTAAAACTTTGTCATGCTTATTAGGATTAACTAATTTTTACTAATCATTTTCCTAATTTTTCTTTCTTTTACTCAATAGATACTTCCCAAATTAGAGTCTAAACAAATATACTATGGTCGTCATTAACATATTTCAGCAAGGCTCAGGTACCATAAACATTTAGTATTTTTTTTTAATGTTGTCTTTTGATATATCTAACTGATTTTTGTATTCCTTCCTGATGCTGTCTTTGAATATAGCTAACTATTACAAGCATGTTAATATTATGTAATTCTAAAGTTTACTTATTTATTATAGTAGTTTTTAAATTTTTTTTTTTGCAAAATATACTCATAATTCTTTGGTTTTATATTGCTTTGGCATTCATAAATTGATCTTCTTTCTTAGCCTTTTGTCATTGTTATGTTGGATTTAATTTTGATCAAGGTGGATTTATTTTGTTTAATTTGTTGGCTACTACTGTGTAGCAGTGGGATTTCTCTTGGTAAGTATGGCTTACCTTTTTAATCATTTTTTTAATCCTTGGATTCTCTCAAAAGAAATTTTATCAGATTCTTGATGTATTTAAGAATTGATCAGACTTTTAGCTGTGAATTATATTTTACCATTCTACCTGAGATATCCTTACCTCAAATGGATTTGAAGCAAGTTTTTGTAGAAAATTTATGAGTTAGATTTGAATAACTTGTTATGCTTCCTTCAAGTATTTGAGATATTGGAGATTGTTTATGCCAATTGTAATTATGTTACAATTGAATTCCTAATGATTTAACTCAACTCTATAATGTTCTCCATGAAAAAGAAATTATTTGTTTTGGTTGTTTTCCTCAGTTTATGGGTTATCAAAAAAGCTGCATTTTTAAGCTAGAAAGGCTTTTTTTTAACTTGATTGCTTGAAAATTTAATCATTGGTTTTCTTTAGTTAGATTTGATTGGTTTCTCGATTATTTTAATATACCTGAAGGAACAAATTAGAAGTGTAGTAGAAACATATTGTGTATGGTATACTGAATCCAATTACTGTATTATATCTTAGATCGATGTGCAATAGCAAAGAAATTCCTAAACAATACTAATGACTATCATCGTCACGCAAAATGAATGCCTATCTTTGCCCTATTTGTACTATAAAATAGTTGAAGTTTATGTACATTCTGAATCATTGATCCCTTATATTTTGTGCAATTACTTCTACTACTTACCATTTTGTACCAAACAAATTTACATAATATTTCTATAAAGCAAGTTCATTATAACTCATCTTATTGTTTTTATTTAATTAACATTATTTTTTTCAATCAAAATTCGGGCACGCTCACGCAAAGCGTGAGCCATAAAAACTAGTAGCATAAAAGTGGATGAGCCATGGCATCAGCAAATACTTATCACTTCTTCCATGTTCAACTTTTCTCCATTTGGAACTTTGAAATCAAAGCACTGAATGAGTGTGGCAATTGTTCCATGAATAACTGCTAAAGTTAGGGGATGCACCAGGGCATGCCCTTCTCCCACTCCCAAAAGGGAAAATCTTGAAGTTTTGGCCTCTGAAATTCATTATACAATGATCATATCTTCGTTCAAAATTTGTTATGAACCTTTCTGGTAGAAGATCTAGAGGATTTTCCCACGAATTCGGTCCCTCATAATTGCTTTTAAATCAATTATTACCTTTTTATTTGCTAATATATCATATCCATTCATCTTGCAGCCTTGAATGCATCAGCAGAAAGTCAAAGTTGCAGAAGGATGCAGTCTTAGAGTTTCCTTAACAACTGCTTGCAATTAAGGAAGGTTGGGAATATCTGATTCCTCTCCTAGCCTTGTTGCTCCAACTTCCATTTTGATTTCATCCCTGAGCTTCTTAAATACTTGGGGATGGTTAATGAGCTTTGTTATTGCACAGTGTAGTGCCACACTTCTTGTGTCTGTGCCAGTCATGAAAATTTCCTATTTGCAAATATTTAACAAAAACTCATTTGTAATTGGTCATGCAATCATTATTCATTTCAAATTCATTGTGTTTGAATCAAGGGACCCGGGAGGGATTTGAAATCCTCCCATTTATTGGAGAGATTTGTAAAGATAAAATAGATGAATTTTAAATTCACCCAAATTAAAAAGCTATATGAATCCTTTCATTTCACACTCTTTTATTAGGGTGACTTTGATTAATTTGAAATTTATCAATTTCAATTTACAAACCCCACTAAAACATGGATAAAGTTCAAATTTTTTCACAAATCTATCGATCCAAACACAATCTATGATTTCACGTGCAAATTCTTGAATACCCATTGTGGTAGAATATTCGCGTGAGAATTTATCAGATTTTATACATGTGATACATGTTTCTTCTATTTCTCAAGTAAAGATCTTCCCATTGCAATGCCTATTGTGTTGGCAAGAGAAGACTAGGGAGAGGGTATTAGAGATAAGGTGGGAAAGAAGATTAGGGAGTCATGTTCATCAAATTCAGATTTGGAGAAAGGATTTGGTTAAGCAGCGGAGGAAAGAAGAGAAATTAGATGGAGTCACATAGGTGTTGTTAGGTATTCATCTTGATTCGTCAACTCGAAAAATTCACAATACTATTGTGTTGGTTCGACCTTTCATAAAATCGATGATGACATATTGCACGTACACACTATGAAAAAAATTTTGGGAGACTTGATAATAATTCTATTAGTATGTCCATATATACTTCAAATTCGTTTTAGTACTCTTTAAGGATATGACGTGTAAGGGTGATTTCTAATATGATAATAATTAAGCTACTTGAAACCTTTGACAAGGGAGAATGTATGAAAAAGTTCTTCACTATGTACTTTGTGTTACAGAATAAGTATTACATACTGTTGGATGATTTAAAAATAATGAGATCTCTTTATTTTTCACTTATCTTAATGACTATCATACCTACTCCGCATTGTTAAGTGAAATAGCCAAGATTTACTCGAATGCAAGATTCAATGATAATTGTGCATGTATTTTTTTGGGAAGTCTTAAATCGATGTTTGTGTTTGTTTAAAGAAAGCACTTAAAATCAATAAAGGTAAATGACTCCAATAGTTTTTGAACATTTATCAATGTTTTTGTTTTGTTCCTCAACTTCTCAAATTGGTTTCCAATGGTCCCTAAGGCCAAAATCAGCTAGTATAATTTTCATTTTTCCTCATTAAGGTTTAGTTTATTATCAGTTTGACTTTCTCAAGTTTAAAAATTAGGCAAAACTATTCCATTTTATACTTTTGGACAAATATCTAGATAACTAGTTACTAATTAATTAATAAAAATGAAAAAATTAATATTTCAATGTATTTTATTCAATTGTATATTGTATTTTAATATATTATTAAGAATATTATTGTTTTGTTATAGGTTAATCAGGTTATTTGAACTTCAATGACTTCAATGATAGATTTAGTAAGAAAGGAATAATTATGTAGAATTTCAGCACCTAATAAAATAGGCAAACAAAGAAGGAAAAAATTAAATTTAAAGATAATGGGAATAATTATTTATATTTATATTTTTGTCATTTTTTATTATTAATTTATCATTATATATTTACTGTTAACTTTAGAAATGTATATTGGACTAATAAAAGAAAAAACAATTTTTTATATATTTTTCTTATATTTTTTAATTTATAAAAATTGTTAGAAAGGTAGTGTTTTTACTTTCCATTGGTCAAATTAGACAATTATTTACTAATACTTAACCAAAACTATTAAAAAGAAAATCCTTGTTTTTCAATCTTAGAGGAGGAAATTAATATACATTAAAGCAAACCTTCGAGCGGTAAATTATAAATTACCAATCTTGAATTTGGCATTTGACATTTGGAACTAAATTCAAAAATTTAGGGACATGATAAACAATTTTAAAAGTTAAGGGAGTAAATGAAAACATGGCCCAAAGTTCTAGCACCATTAATATGATTTACCCATCAATAAAAATTTTCTTTTAACCTTGATCAATCAAATTGGTTAAAAGAGTAAAACAATACTTAACTAGTTTAAGAGCATAAAACCCGGTTTTTGTCCAAGTTTTAGAAAAATTCAATATTTCTAGGTTAAAGGCTTGGATGTGGGGTGCAATATTACATGCTTTGAAAAGTTGTACTATATAAGTTTTCAAAACCAATAAAATAGCTTCCTGATGGGCTATAGAATTCGGGCAATGATATTGCCACAGCATTATCTTATTGCCACAGCTACTTTTATCAAAATTCCAATATTACCTATTTTATAGTCAAGCACAATCTCACTAATGGCCCACCAAACTTCTTCGTTATCCCTTTGTTTGATATTCTTCTTCCGTTTTTACTTTTCCAATTTTTAATCATCTCTTTTGTCCTCAGTCTGTTACACGCCATTTTGCCAACCATCTCCCGGTCGCTTGGTTGCATTTGCAGAACTCAAAGCTCTACCCCTCTATTCTCTCCTTCCCCTCTAATCTCTTCTCCTCATTTTGCAATTTCTCCGAATTCTCCGCATAATTCCCTGCTTTCTTTTGGTTTAAATTCGTTGGTCATTGGGATCCTCAATTGATTGGAAAAAGTGAATCTAGAGTGATTTTTTGGATCTCTAATTGATTGGAAAAAGCGAATCCACATCTACACTCGAACAAAGTGTATTTGGATATGGGACAATTCTTCATTCTATTTCTACAATACTTTGTCGTTTATTTAAATTATATTGTAATATATATCTCTTCTCGGATTGTATCTCTTCCTCCGATAAATGAAAATGATGAAAAAAGAAATGGGGAGAAAAATTATTTGATTTATTTAATTTTGTTAGCATAGAAGTGGGAGTAATTTTACGGGCAAATGAGGATGGCGGAACTTTTTTTTTTTTTTTTGGATCAATGGCGGAAATTGAAGGTCTGTAGGATTAGAGGGAAGATTTAAAGGATGACAGAGATGATAATGATGAAGGGGACGCACATGGTGAGACTTTTATGTGGGGCTTGTTGATGGTAGAGATCATTGACTCAGTATGGGTAATTATGAAATGGGCCTTTTTGATAAATAATGTTGTGGCAATAAGATTAATGCTGTGGCAATATCATTGCCCACAGAATTCCCTTAAAATTGGGAAAATCACTTATATAGTTCTTCAACATTTTCATTAAAATCGAAATGATTCTTCAATTTCAATTTTAGCTTATATAGTCCTTCAACTAAATATTTGTGCCAATTAAGTCCCTATTTGGTTATGTTGTCCAAAACACAAGTTTTCTCTGAATGTGCTGCCCACAATCACACATGTGACCACCCTTAGTCACTATTCTGAAAAATACAAAAAACATATGTTTTGGGTCGTGCAACAAAATATGGACCGGATTAGTTATAAATATTTAATTGAGAACTAAATCAACTAAAATTAAAATAGATAGATCATTTCGAATTTGATAAAAAAGTTGAAAGAGACTACTTAAGTGATTTAGCCCCTAAATTATATTGTACACTTATTCGCTTAGTTGATTTTTTGACTTTTTAACTCGGTCATCAAAACATTTTAGTGTGAAAGTCATGAACAAAATTTTTTTTTAAAAAGAAAAAGATTGAATCTCATTTGGACAAGCAATATTGTTTAGAATATTATTTTAATAAATATTATATTAATTTTCTTAAATGTGATTGATGATGTCTAAAAATACGATCCAATAGTTCGCGGATACGTGGCCAGCCAGTCAAAGCTATCAAACATACGAGAGGGTATTTTGGCAATTTTTATTTAAAATTAAGCCATGAAAATATTCAATATATTCAAGGGTCTCATGGGCCCAATAATTATTCCTAAACCCGTGAACTATTCAACCCCATCCTGAAAGAGTATAAATAGTAAGTTGAAAGGTAAAATAAATGATTAAAAAATTTTCATACACTCTATTCCACTCTCTACCAATTCAAATACTCATTTTACTCTCAATTTTCTTCCTATCACCGATTCTAATTTGAGCGTCGGAGCCTCCTCGGGGGTCAAAGCCCCACAGTTCTTTTTATTGTCACAGGTTATCGCATCGTGGGTTCAACACGCACATCAATACCTTTACTTGGGAGTATTTTTGTAATTGGACTTTGGACTTTAATTTTCATATTTTGGTGCAAAATTTTTTATGCTTCAACATTTGGCGCCGTCTGTGGGAAACAAATAAGAAGCCATTTTGTGTCTTTACCTATGGCTCCTAACACGTACAACACCTACCACCACAATCCAAATAGAGGGAAATAAGTTATATCTCAACACCAGTCAAATCGATCAATTAGAATATTTGATCGATTGGAGGGGCAATATGGGTATCCCAGTCTTCGAACAAATGATAGAGAGGAAAAGATACAATTGCAAAAGCAACAGAATGCCATGTTAAATGAGTTACTCATGAAACATCAGCATGAGTAACAAGGTGGTGAAGGAGGAAGAGAATATTCACATAATTCTGGTAGCAACCTTTGGGTTGTCCACTCTACACATCATAGCCCCTTAGATGAGAAAAACTCTCGTGCAATCTGTAGGGATAATCAAGGAGGAAGGGATGTAACTGAATTGTCAGTTAGGTCTGCCCGACAAGAACATGAAGGCCGATCTGCCTGGCATGAGTCTAGAAAAGAAGCCTTTTCCAGGCCAAGTGAAGCCAGATTGAGGAACCCAAGCAAGGCTGCCTCAGTAGCAATGGAGAGGAGAAGACCTCGTGAAAGGGAGCAAGTTTTGGAGTGCATACCCAAGAGAGAAGAAGAGCTAAGAAGAAAGTTGGAGGAGCTCCAAGCTTGGGTAGACAAGATGGATGACAAGGAAGGGTTGATTGCCAGATACAAGTACTCCTTGCCATTCACCGATAAGATTATGCAAGAACCCCTTCCAAGGCATTGGCAAACATCTCATTTTGACTCTTATGATAGAAGTTTGGATCCGTGGGAGCACCTTGATGCGTATCGAGCCAAGATGTGTTTACAAGGTGCCTCAGATGCTATCCTGTGCAGAGGGTTCCCTGGAACCCTGAAGGGTGCAGTTTCAGATTGGTTCAGAGGGTATAAGAAAGGAGATATAAGAAGTTTTCCTGATCAACTGTAGACCTCTTCTTGAACAAATTTGAGAACCAAAAGAGGATTTTGAAGACAATGACTCATTTGCTTACTCTTAAGCAAAGACCAGAAGAATTCCTTCTCGACTACGTGGATCGGTTCAAGAAGGAAACCATTGGGATTCAAGGAGCTATGGAAGATATGCAAATCATGGCATCCCAAAGTGGGGTTAAGCCCAGAAAGTTCTCATTTGATCTTAATTTGAGGTCACCCTCCACTCTCAATGAACTTTTTCGTAAGGTCGAAGAGTTTGCTCAAGTAGATGAAGGGGAAAAGAGAAAAAGAGAGTCCGGGGATGAAAATGGGAAGAAGAGAAAAGCAAATGGAGGAGTTAGTAGAGTGGAACCACTAAAGAAGATTAGTATGAGGGATAGGTTATCCGTAACCGTTCCTCATAGGAGGAGTCCCGACCCTCCTAGAGTTTATACCCCACTCAATACACAACTTTCACGCATTTTGGCTATCATAGAGAAAGAACCCTCTTGTCAAATGGCCTGGGCCTATGAGGAGTGACCCAGAGCAGCGCAACAAGAACAAATGGTACTATTTCCACAAAGATCATGAACATGAGACCAATGATTGTATTTTTCTCAAAAATTTGATTGAAGACTTGATAAGAAGGGGTTACCTTAAGCAATTCATCCAAGGGATGGATAGAGGATGATCACCAAAGGTCCGCCTCGAGGAGAAAGAGTAGCGGGGATGGAAAACCAAGGGAGAATCATCATTCATACTATCTCTCAGGGTGCAACAAATGGTGACTCCATATAATCACGCAAGGCCGATGCTCGTCAGATTAATTTGGTCCAATCTAGCATGAAGAAGTCTAGTTGTGTCAAGATATAATTTTCACCGCGGAGGAGGAGGCTTAGGTGATTCACCCTCATAGTGATTCCTTGGTAGTGACCTTACCTTTTTCAATTTGTGATGTAAGGAGAACTTTGATAGATAATGGAAATTCCACGGATATTCTTTTTCATGAAGCCTTCATACAGATGAAATTGGAAGAGAAAGATTTGAAACCAGTGACTTCGCCATTGGTTGGGTTTGTCGGAGACGTGGTTGAACCTCTTGGATATATTATGCTCCCTGTCATGTTTGGTACACCTCCTCAAGATGTTCAACTCATGATTGATTTTGTAGTCACCAAGGCCTCTTCGCCTTATAACATCATTATTGGTCGACCTACTATTGGAGCACTTGATGCTATCCCTCTCTTCCATCACATGAAGATGAAATTCCCAATAAAGAATGGAGTGGGCGAGATAAGAGAGACCAAGTTGCAGCAAGGCAGTGCTATATAGCTTCATTAAAGTTAAAAGGGAAGGAGGTTGTTCCTAGCTGCAATGTTCAACTCTTGGAAGAAAAAGAGGAATTCAATGCAAAGGGAGAACCTGCCGAAGAACTAGACAATGTGCTTTTATATGAAAATGATCCTTGCAAAGTTGTGAAAGTGGGAAAGTCCCTCTTGGGGGACATCAAGGAAAACCAGTTCCTAACTTCTTTGCTTAGGGAATTCAAAGACCTCTTTGCTTGGGATCCCTCGGACATGCTAGGAATTGACCCCAACATACCATGCATTCCCTTGATGTAGATCCAAGTTTTAAACCCGTCATCCAAAAGAAAAAAAATTTTGGAAGAGAAAGAAGCCAAGCAGTAGAGATGGAAGTAGACAAGCTCTTGGGTGCCAAGATCATAGAAGAAATCCAATACCTCGAATGGCTAAGCAATTGTAGTTATGGTGCCGAAACCAGGGGCTAAGTGGAGGATATGCATAGACTTCACAAGTTTGAACAAAAGCTTGCCCCAAAGATTGCTATCCTATACCCTGCATAGATACCGTGGTAGACTCCACCTCCGGGTGTGAAGTTATATCTTTTTTGGATGCGTACAAAAGGTATTATCAAATCCTTTTGAATCACAAGGATAGGGCAAAGTCTTCCTTCATTACCGACTCTAGCACTTATTGTTTCCAGGTAATGCCTTTGGGCTTAAAAAATGCATTCAGAGCCATTTATCAAAGAATGGTGGATAGAATGTTTGCCAACCAATTGGGCAGAAATATGGAATCTTACATAGATGACATGCTTGTCAAAAGTAAGTTGAAAGAAGATCATGTGGAAGACTTTCGAGAAACCTTCACTACCATGAGAAAGTTCAAGATGAGGCGAAATCCAAAAAAATGTGCTTTAAGAGTTTCCGAGGGTAAATTTTTGGATTCATGGTAACTCAAACAGGCATTGAAGTTAACTCCAAAAAAATCAAGGTCATTCAGGACATGGAACCTCCCAAAGGAATCAAGGAAGTGCAAATGCTTATAGGGTAACTTGCCACCTTAAATCGTTTCTTATCCAAGTTCGGAGATAGAAATTTTTCTTTCTTCAAAACTTTAAGAAATTCTATGAATTTTCAATGGACGGAGGAATGCCAAAAGTCATTTGAGGAGTTGAAGGAATACTTAGCTTCTCTCCCGTTCCTAACTAAACCCGAATCCGGAGAGACCTTCTACTTCTAATATTTGGCTTGTTCATTCGCGGAGGTGAGCGCCATTCTCATCAAAGAAGTAGATAAGGTCCAAAAACCGATTTACTATGTGAGTAAAGTGCTAAGTGATCTGAAAATGCGGTATCCTACCATTGAAAGATTGGCTTTAGCCTTAGTGATGGTGGCATGAAAGCTCAGGCCCTACTTCTTGAGTCATCCAATTGTAGTTCTTACCAATCACCAACTCAAGTCTGTCCTCTGAAAGCCTGAAGTCTCGGGGAGGTTGGTAAAATGGGCCATCAAGCTAAGTAAGTAGACATCCGTTTCCAACCAAGGGCGGCAAGCAAAGCACAAGCTTTAGCCGATTTCATTTTGAAAGGGGTGGAAGGGAAGAACTCAGAAGATCCAAGTAAGGAGAAAATTCAAAAGGTGGCTACCCCATCCGGGGGGCAAATCATAAACCTACCCCTATAGAAAATGCATGTGGATAGAGCGAGCAACGTCAAAGGGTATGGCATGGGTATTGTCCTTACCTATCATCTGCCGGAGGGATTCAAGACAAGCTATGACTTAAGGTTTGAAATTCAAATGAGTAACAGTGAAGCCGAGTATGAAGCCTTAATCTCCGGATTTAGGCTAGCTACAGAGTTGAAGGTTAGAAACTTGTTGGTAAATATGGACTCAAACCTTGTAGTTCAACAAGTTAAAGGAGAGTATGAAGCAAGGGAGCCATCCCTACAATTTTACTTAAGCAAGGTGAAGGACTTGATCTCACACTTTGAAAAATTTGACATAGTCCATATGAGTCGAGATGAAAACAAGAAAGCCAATGCCCTTTCAAAAATTGCAAACTCAGTGCATTCCAATTTGTTTAAGGAAGTGTTCTTGGAAGTTCTAAAGGAAAGAAGTATAGACCATGGGATGTCATGGATATTGTATCCACTCCAAATTGGATGACCCCAATCATTCATTAATTGAAAGAAGGAACATTGCCCGACGATAAGATCGAGGCTCAAAGGGTAGAAAGAAGGACAACCAAGTACTTGATGTCTCATTGATGGAACTTTGTATCGAAGATCTTATTCAATGCCTTATCTTCGGTGTCTATATCCTAGTGAAGCTCAATATGCTTTAGCTGAAGTACATGAGGGTATTTGTGGACACCATGTTGGAGGAAGAGCTCTAGCTCAAAATGTATAAAGGCAAGGTTATTATTGTCCAAGAATGTTAGAGGATGCCATGAATTATATCCGGAAATGTGATAAGTACCAATTTCTCTCCAATCAACCTTGCCATCCAGCTGAAAATTTACTCCAATTCTTACTATGGCCTTTTGCTCAGTGGGGCATAAATATCTTGGGTCCTTTTACAATAGCTCCGGCAAAAAAAGTTTGTGGTGGTAACCATCGACTATTTCACTAAGTGGGTGGAGGCTGAAGCCTTGGGAGCATTACTCATCAGCAAATCATACAATTCTTTTGGAAGAATGTTCTATGTCTTTTCGGAATACCCTAGGCAATTACCTCTGACAATGGCTTGCAATTTCAATAAGCACTCGGCTCTTCAAAAAGTTTTGCCGAAACTTGGGTATAGAACAATGTTTCTCTTCAGTGAGCCATCCTCAAAGCAATATCCTGGTTGAAGTGACTAATCGCACCATTCTCAGAGGCATTAAGATGAGGCTTGATGATGCTAAGGGTAAAAGGGTTGAAGAGCTCCCAAGTGTTTTATGGTCATACCGCACCACCTACAAAAATGCTACCGGAGATACTCTTTTCAACCTTACTTATGGGACCAAAGCATTTATACCTGTGGAAATTGGTATGTTGGATTTTCGTATTTACAACTTCAACTTGGATAAAAATGATGAAGGGTTGAGGTCTAACCTCGACTTACTTGAGGAGGAAAGGGATAAGGCGTACTAAAAAATGTAAGAAGACAAGCAAAGGGTTGCTCGCTATTATAATCGGCAAGTTTGAGGTAGGAGATTTCAATTAGGAGATAGGGTAATAAGAAAGGTGGAGGTGAGCCAACCCCAAGCTTCTGGAAAGCTCTCAACAAATTCGGAGAAGTACCTTACGAGGTTGTTGAAGCATACTCTAACGGTACCTACAAGTTGAAGACCAAGGATGGAAAGCCCGTGTGTTGCACTTGGATTGCCCAAAACTTGAAAAAAAATCTATTTTTAAACTTTCTTTACTTTGCCTTTGTTTTTTGAAATTCCCTAAGCCAAGCGACACCTTTCTGAGGTGAAACAAACTTGTGTGACATGTAAATATTTGCTTTTGATATCAATAAAAATTTCTAAGTCTTTTGCCTATGTAATGGCTCAATATTTTGTTTAGAATAGCGATCCTATCCTCTACCCAACCTCTAAGTGCAAAACTGTGACTCTCCAGGGTCACTTATTCCCTTCGGGAAGCATCCTCTACGATACCACAACTCTCTGGGGTCACTTACTCCCTTCGGGGAACAAAATTAAAGACCACTCTTCGGAGTCGGCATAAACCCTCCGGGGGTGAAAATAAGCTTATCCTTGGCGAAGTAGTTCCTTGGTTAAGTTTCCTCAAAAGAGCAACCATTTACTAGTCCTTCCGAGGACTAGAGTAAAATTTTCCCTAGGAGATTTACGCCTAAGAAAACCTTAGTAACAACACTAAGGCTTTACTTGGGAGATTTGTGCCTAGGATGACCCTTCCAGGGTCAAAAATAAACTTTTTTTGAAGACATAATTCCTTGGTTAAGTATGCCACCATAGTCCTTTCGCGAGCGATGATAAATTTTTTATATAAGAGGTACACTTATAGTCGTTTTTGGTTCGGCGCAAGAGCCATAGTTTATGCTCCGGGAGCAAAAAAATTATTTACTCAAGTATAGCGATGAAAGCTCAACCTCACAAATTTAGTCACTTGAAGAATATGCAAGTGCCTAAGGGGGGCGAAGGCATATGTGGAAATGCTTGAAGGAAAATAAAAGCACAAACTATCAAAGAAAAGTTACGATATTATATAAACAAAGGAAAACCCTAACTTAGGTGGAGTTGGTACAAGGGAAGGCCCCAACTCAAAGTCAAGCAACAAATGCAAGTAAAGTAAGGAAATAAGGAAAAAAAGTAACACAATACTAGTCAAAGATGGAGCCCATACATATAAGAGACCCGAGCTCTAAGTCTCCAAAAGGGTAAAATAGCTAAGCTAAATGCTGAACTAAGCTACTCCATCATCAAGGGAAACCCCCCGAAGAGCTAGGGTGAAGAGGGTAGAAGGAACATGGATCTGAAGCAAATCTTCAATATCCAAGATTGAATACTTCTTCGTCACATAGGATAGGGCTCGATCATAACCCTCGTCAAAATAACCCACGCTACCGTCTTCTACCAAATCCTCAAACTCGGGGCTAGCGCGATAGTCTACCAAATGCTTTTCCATGCGATCCTTGTAGTCTTAAGAATCAAGGAACTCCAAGATGGTAGAATCTCTACTCTTCTTTTCTATGGATTTAAGCTCCTCCTTGTGCAACACGCAAAGCTTCTTTACCTCGCTCTTATGAGATGCTTGAATCTCATTAACCTCATTTTTATGAGAGGCTTGAAGTTCGTGGTTACCTCTTTCCTTCAATTTGGCGATCTCTTAGAGGTTCTCTTGATTGTGTTTAGATGCAACACACATAGCTTGGAAGTGTTCTTCTTTTGCTTCTTCTGACTTTTTAAGCTTTTCCTCCAAAGATGAAATTTGAGAAAGATGGTATTCTTGAGCTTTGGTCAAGTGGTAGTAAAGATTGCTATTCTAAAAATTATGAGGTGAAAACAATGTTATCCATAAGTATAATAAAAAATACTTAGTCATTTTTATGAAAAAGAAGGAGGAGCAATTTACTCGAGCAATATGATGAAACATGGCATCGGCGTCGGCAATACAAGTAGAGCTCAAGAATTTTCCGACTCTCTCTTTTCGCGACTTGGGCAATGCTAGTGCTTCTACCAATGGGCGGCTCACTTCTTCCAAAGAGGAATCCTCATAAACCTCCCAAGAAGGAGTATAGATCATGCGGAAAGAATTAGAGATCTCAACTCGAGGGTTAACTTGTTCTTGAGGCGGATTTGAATCAAGATTCCTCGCCCTAGTGGGGTTGAAGGTTCTTGAGTAGAAGCCTCAACTTGAGCCAATGGTGTAGGAGTAGCCTCTTTGGAAGGCATCACTTTCTTTTTAGGTGGAGAAGGCGCAAGAGCTTTTTGTACCGGCCTCTTTGGCCCCAAGATCCCAAAGGTAAATGTCTTGGGAGCTTGAGATAAGCCTTCATGCTTTGCTTGTCTTCTCTTCAAAACGCGCTCACAAATGGTATCTTTCAAAGCATCCACTACAAGATCAAGAAGAACAAGCTAAGATCAAGTGGAGTATTAAAACAAGATTAAGATGAGTATAAATTTCTGCAAAATATGATAAGTAAAATGCATATGCATGGTAACCTAGAAAGATAAGAGGATCAAGGTCGGCCGGACTCAACCTCGCTGACACCAACACTTGTTCATTAACCACTTTTTGCCAAGCAAATGGTTCAACCTCCAATTGCATAGTAAGATTCCTACTCTCGCGCCGACTAAGATGAGAAAGTTTGTTGATCTTAGTGAAACCTTTAAATTATAGCTTCAAGTGGGAAAATTCCATTCGGGCAACCTTTGGATCAAGAAGTAATGACTTCTCCAATCAACTAGCTTGGGTTGAGCTTCTTCAGCCAACTTTTTGTTAGACCGCCAACTAAAGGAATACCCCACTCCGCTCGGCACAAGTCGAAAAAACTCCTTAAAAGTGCCTATTGAAGGTTTTACCCCAAGAGCGGCACAATCAATCAAATATGCATTGATGTGACGGATGGATTTGGCGTGTAATTGTCCAAGCTCCACTAGCAAATGCTCCAACACCTTGTGGAAAAATAACGGCAATGGGAATCTCAATCCCACTTCTAGTTGCGCCAAATACACAGACACATATCTAGAAGAGTTTATGCAAGGTCTATGGTCGAGATGAAGAACCTTCACCTTGTAAAAATTAGGAATGTGATATTTCTCCATCCATTTCCTAATCAACTCCAAATCAACAATCGAACGAAACAATTGAGAGTATACATATGAATCGGGGTCATTAATATCACCCTTAACTTTCTTTTTTTCTTCATGCTTGGGAGAACCTTTGATCTTTTTCCTCTTGGATGGAGGAGGAACCACAACCTCTTTACTAGATGGCTCATGCTCATATTGAGATAAATGCTCTTCATTAGAGTTTTCCCGGTCAAGGTGTTGCCCTCTAGCCCGAAGCACTTGAGGGAGTCCCGATGACACAATTGTAGATGGACCGGTAGTTCTACTCATATTTACCCTCACCTTGAAAGATGAAGTGCCACCAATCAAGGGTCTACCTGCAAAAATACTTTGCCGAAATTTTCTTAGTTTTGGTCTCATATCAAGGTCATCTTGAAGAAAATCCAAATCCAACGGTTCACGCAACAGGCTAACTACTTTACTTGGGATTTCATGCAACTCACCAAATACATGCTCAAGGATATCCTCCATCTCATTCAAAGAAAGTGCCCCACAAGCATTATCCATATCGATAGTGTTGCATGACTTGTCAACATCTCTCTTCCTTGTATATAATCAATTTCAACATCATTGGCAACACCATGATAATTTAAATTGTCAACAATAGCACCACCCAAATTTTGGATACTATTCCCCCCCTCTTGTACTAATTTTGGCACTTCATTCAAATTATCAATGTCACATCCTCGGGCACAATCAAATTCACCATCGTTATTAACCAAGCTCTTGGTGTCCAAGTCAAGTGAATGAGATTTCACTACATTATGAACGGATTTTACTTTATTTTCTTCTTTTCTTTCTTCTCTTCTCATTTTCCTTCCTTCATTTCTTCCTTACTTCTCCGATTATCACATCTCTTCTTCATTATTTCTATGTCCTTTCCCCAAGCCAAGAAAATCCTTGTCAAGATTTTAATCTATGATGATGACACTCATTTACTCTTATTTTGAACTTGGAAGATCAAGATAATAAAGAGGAGTGATGAAGATTAAGGTTCAATCAAATGCATATGAGGTGTCTGATAAAATGTTAAAGAGTGAAAAAAAGAAGAGAGAGAAAGTAAAAAAAGTGCAAGTGTGTACTTACTTGATCCAAGACTTGGAAAAAATGCAAGATAATCTTGAAATCTTGTATGTAGGATTGGATCTTGGTTTTGATGGGGAAGAGTGGAATGTTGGAGTTTGGGTGTTGGGAGTTAAGGGTGGAGTGTTTTAGGAGGAGTGTTAAGTATAAAGTATGAGGGTAAGGGTGGAGTGTTTAAGGTAGAATGTTATGTGATGGGTGTAAGGATAAGGGTGGAGTGTTCGGTTATGGCGTAAAGGTGGAGTGCTGAGGGTTAAGTGTTGGGTTGAGGGTAGAGTATTGAGTTTTGGCGTAAAGGTAGAGTAATAAGGGTTGAGGGTTGAGTGTTGGGTTGAGGGTAGAGTGTTGGGTTTTGGTGTAAGGGTAGAGTGATAAGGGTGGAGGGTTGAGGATAGAAAGTTGGGTTGAGGATAGAGTGTTGAGTTTTGGTGTATGGGTAGAGTGTTAAGGGTTGAGTATTGAGTTGAGGATGGAGAGTTGGGTGTTGGCGTAAAGGTAGAGTTTCGAATAAAAAATTATTATTTTGAGATACTAAGTATAAGTATTACCAAAGCTCAAAAATGAGCAAATGAGTATCACTATTCAATTTATGGAGAAGGTGTGCAAGTACAAAAGGGGTTGGGAGGCAACCTTTCTCCCCAAAAATGAAATTCAAAATTTTGAATTCTTGGTTCCGGCCAAAATCTTATTGAGTCCGGTCAAATCCTTAGTGGCTCCGGTTAAAATATTTTTTCACCTCCATTCAAGACGCAAGTTAGAGATTATTGTACTATTCTCAACCCGTGCAAACTCGACTTGAGAGTTGGGGGTAAATGATGATGCCTAAAAATACCATCCACCGGTTCGCGGACACATGGCCGGTCAGTCAAAACTGTCAAATATTAAATAGGGTATTTTGGTGATTTGTATTTAAAATTAAGGCATGAAAATATTCAATACATTCAAGATGGGCCCAATAATTATTCCTAAACTCGTGAACTATTCAAACCCATCCTGAAAGAGTATAAATAATAAGTTGAAAGGTAAAACAAAGGATTAAAAAATTTTCATTCACTCTACTACTCCACTCTATATCAATTCAAATTCTCATTTTACTCTCAATTTTCTTCCTATCACCGATTCTGACTAGAGCGTCGGAGCCTCTTCCGGGGGACAAAGCCCCACCGTTCTTTTTATTGTCGCATGTTATCGCATCGTCGATTCGACGCACGTCAATACCTTTATTTGGAAGTATTTTTGTAATTGGACTTTGGACTTTAATTTTTATATTTTGGTGCAAAATTTTTTACGCTTCAACAATGATATATATAAAATAAAAAAGTGTTAGAAAAATATTTTAAAAATAATTGCAAAATAATATTTACCGTTCAATTGGATTACTTCCATCCACGCCGAGACTTCAAATTTATAATTTAATCACCCTTCGAATTAATATCTAATTGTTTGGAACTACAATTAGTGCTTACACTCCTTTTCGAGTTCTAAATCCTTTTACACATCCAGCTAAACATTTTGGACACATTCAAATATTAAAATGTAAAAGAACTTCATCACGTTTACAGGTCATATTTAAGTTAATTAACATGCCATATCGAATTTCGCACTAAGAAGCATTGTTAATTAGGTAGTAATATGTTAACAAAGATTGAATTTAGAGTTTGTGTGAGATAAGGCACATAATTTTTTATTCCACATTCAATACCAGCTTCTATTTCATATCTTTTTATTTTAGACATATATATTTAGAGTTTGTGTGAGATAAGGCACATAATTTTTTATTCCACATTCAATACCAATTTCTATTTCATATCTTTTTATTTTACACATATATATTTTGACAGAATAACATTTATACATCAAAACATACATGTCAAGCATTTGAAATAGAAAATTAGTATAGAGGATATGACAGAAGAAATATAAAAGCTGCACTCAAACACACTAAACGTGTTTTGTCTTGCATACCTAGCTGTCTTTTTTGCTCGGAATGTAAGGGTTATTTTGGTCATTTGCAAACGGTTGGTAGTTAACAATTATAACTCCCAAGCATTAGTTGCCCACTTATTCTTTTTTTTTTTTTTTTCAGAAACGAAATCGAATTAATATAAATACTAGTTACATTTTGACTAGAGCAACTGCTTTAACGAGTCTTGCATGGCTAATTGTTCTAACCAGCAGGGAAAGGAATTTTTCCAACAAATCACCCCAGGCAAGTTTAAGGCATATTTTACACTATTTTCTATTCTACCAATAAACAGGAACTCACAACTGCAAAATCAATCCATGACACTAAGAATGTCTTCTAAAATGGTGGTAAGTAATGCGTACTTACGGTTTCTATTGTTGATCCCATCAATCACAAATTTGCAGTCTGTCTGGATTTCAATGTTGCTTTCTATTGTTGATCCCATCAATCACAAGTTTGCAGGCTGCCCACTTATTCCTCTCACTTATTTCTCTTCCACACTTTCTCAACGATTCCAGAACTCTCTTTTTTCACTTCCTCCTCTTACGCCTCTTCCTTCTCTTCCTCATCTTTGCCCTCAATCTCTTATCCTCTCTTCTTTCTAATCGGTTCCCTAATTTTTTTCACGCCTCTATAAAATTTTTTATTATTGTTATCTACTACTTTTTTTTTTTTTTTTTTCTTTCCTAATTTTAGTTCACTAATATTTCTTTACGATTCTTGATTTTTTATTTATTTATTTCTTTGTGTAGTTTATATCGATTATTTGTCCAATCTACTATCAATAGGAGATTTATGGCCGGTAAGTTCTTCTCTAATTTGATCCAAAAATATGCCATGATTTTTCTCTTTGTAAAATTTTCTCTATTGGTTTGTATTTCATTTGTAAAGATTTAGGAGGCTAAAAATCTGAGTTTTTTTTGAATTATTTAGGGATCTCAAAAATTTTGCTTTAATTTCAATTAGCATTTTCAAATTTCTAAATATTCTTTATTATTTTGGAAATTTATAGGAAACTATCAAATGCATGCGGCACTCAAAAAAAAAGAACCATTTTGACTTCTGAAGTTCTGATGATGACGATAGTGCTCTCCCCTCAAGAAATGTTCAGGTCTCGATTTTATATCTTTTTCTTGCAATTTGCCAGTACAATTTTGATTTTGATTTTTGATTTTTGATTTTTTTTTGGATTTTCTTATTATGGGTTTAGCTCAATGAAACTGCTCATAAGGTATTTTTAATTTGGTAAGTGGATTTTTATAAGTTGATTAGCGTGGGTTATTTATCTGTTAATGCGAATGGGTTTTCTGGGAATCAAAGTCTTTATGAGGAATAGAATCAATTTGGTGTGCTAAAAATCTAAAAAGATTTGTTGTTTTTTGATTTATTAAGAAAAGACCTAGTAAAATGGTTCTTGGTTGACTAATTTTATGGAATTATTAAGTTTTTGTGTTCTTCATAATTTTATATATTTTTTCCTTTTTCCTTTTATGAATTTCTTGGTGTAGTTTTCATAAGAATGTATCTTAAATCTGATTTTTGATCGTTTGAAATTACATTGATTCTATTTGTTGATGAAGTTTTTGGTTCGTTTGCTTTTGCAGAAAATAGTATTAAAAACATGGATAATATACTTTTGCATCATTTCCAAGTTTTCTGATATGGTCTGGGACATATCTTGGAAGGTGAATGGGTGCAAAAGCCTGTGATCGAAAACAGTTTCAAATTCTAGCAATCTACAGTTAGGACACCGATTTTTTGTTGTTCTTTGTTTGTTCTTTTTGTCCCAAGAATATCTACCATCCTTTCTTTTGCTAAATCTTTAAAACTAAGTATTTCACTAATTTTTTTAGTGTTTAATCTGATGCTTGATTAAAATCTGGATTTACTTCCATTCAAAGTGTGAAAGCCTTGAACTTGAGCTTGTAGTTTTCAATGCCATTACAAGAACTAGAGAAACCAAGCTTTTTGTTTATATAGATTTCTATGGAGTGTCAAGTGACGCAGGTTACTTTTGTCTGCTACTAAGGTTGGTTGCAGACAGATAAATTTCAGTCATGTAATACATAAATTAAACTGAGGATGTTTAGTGATGGATTGAGTGTTGTTGATGGTTGTATTTTTTTTTTTTTCTCTTTCATATGGCAATTGCTCATTTTCTCTTTGAAGAATTTTACTTCTCTTCCAAATTATTGTGAGTGTGCTCTGAATCAATTTAATTCATGTTAATTGTAATGTTATTCCTATTTCGCAGAGCCTATTGGTTCATATATGTGGATTGAATAGCAAATGCATAAAAAGTGGTTAGATTTTAGATTTTAACCTAGATAGAATAGGAGCAAGCTTTTGTACAAAATCTTTAATAATCAGCTCATTAATGACCAACTGATTTCTATATGTTTTCTGATTTGGATGCAAAAATATTTAAATTCTAATCATCAACAAGTTTTTGGTATTTAAATGAAAAGTTGGTAATGGAGATTATTTTGAAGATTTTAAACTGATTATAAGCTTTTTGATTTACATGTTTATGTATTCATGTGTATCTTCTTATAATTATAATTGTCATGTTTACTATACTCAATGGCATACATGTAGTTTCAGTTAAGTTTGGTATTGGAGTTTAAAGAGCATACATGGAATGTTTGTCAGTCAGTTTGCATTTATGAGTAGACTATATGCCTAAATATTATAATTTGATCCCGAAATTTTTTGGAATTAGATCAAGTGGTAGTAAAGAAAACCTTACTGCACATTTGAGTTTTAGCATATCTGTTCTTATTTGCATAGAAATGTTTTCATGCATATTTTGTATTAAGGTAAATAAGAATATCATGTTTGTATTGTATGCTGAACTATTAAGTATGAGTAGTTTTTATGCAAAATATATGTGTAAGATTATCTATTATGGTACAAATACAATCCTAGCAGATAAATTATATATACTGAAATATGGTTCTCTATGGTTGCAGTTTAGCTTCATCTGATATCAGAACAAAACCAAGGAACCTCATATATTACTGTTTATTATATCTATCTTTTGTCAAATGCTTGCTGCAACATTATCTGTAATGCTACAAGTAATCTATTTTGTTCTGTTACAAAGTTTTATTTTGGAAGTTTTTGGAGTTCCTAAGATTTGATTTCTCTTTATTAATTGAGAGCTTAACTAAATTTTCAACTGCAAGTCGAACATCTTTGTATATTTGTTTTTTATGCTAGTCGAACATCGTTGTAGTTCCAAGAGTATTCATATACTTTGAGCCAAATAGATGAGTAACATTTCCCAGATTTCACTCAAATTTGATAATATTGTAAAGACTAAATATGCCTATTTGTAGGCTAATCAACTATGGGATCTGAAAGATGAGGACACATAATACTACCCAATTGAACATTCTAGGAAGATGGTAGTTGGCTGAAACCTGTGTAAAAATTATGGTCCTCAAAATCATGTAGCATCTTTCTTCTTTTAAAGTTAGTTAATTTGTTTGTTTTCTTTTATTCTTTTGTAAGGAGGATAATGGTGCATGCAGCATGAAGATTTTTGTGATGCTGCTAGCCATCTAGCCGAAGGACAGGAAAGAAAGATTGTTTATGAGATTAATGAAATTGTAGGAAGAATCAAGCAAGAAAAGGAGAAAGTAAGAATAAATATACAATTAATTGCCAACCTCTGTAGTTGATCTTTTGTATTCTCTCTGTGTTGTCAAGTTTGTAGAAGATTCATGAGTTTCTTTCTTTGTAGTCTTTCATATCTATTTAAATTATCCAATTCTGTATTGCTTATTTAAGTTTTATTTTATTTGTAATCATAAAATGACACTATACTTTCTCCATGTAAATTACTTTGGAAAACCTTGAATCAGTTAATTGCAATATTTTTCACTATTTTTTAGTATTAATTTGACCAACTCAAGTTAATGTTACGCCCTTTGAGTGCTTACCCTTTGATTTATAGTGTCATTAACTTTCTACATTTGGTCATACAAGAACTACAATTGAAATTTAATTTTAGTTATGTTGCAAGTGTTCTTAAAAAGTTGAAGATGGTTTGTTACTACCAAATGCTTTTTTAATGCAACAAAAAATCACCATCTCAAAACAAAATACTCAACAGCTTTGCCTACTAAACAATCGGGCACCCTCACGCAAAGCTTGTGACCAAAAACTAGTTAAATATAAATCGTTTACACGGTTATGATCTTATGGTTCTCGAAATTCATTGTAAAATTTAATATAAGCTCTTCAAACAAAACTTCCGCATTACAATGATATTTCAGAATGATTTTAGACACCAACTGAAATAATTTCCTAACCATTCTTCTTCATATTTGTAGGAATCAATTTTACAAACTAACAACAATGATAGAATCAATTATATGTAATACATTTCATAGATCTCTATGAATTTACACTCACCAAACATCAAGATAAATTCACTAAATATCAATTGATCTATTCTATAGTTTCAAATTTCGTACAATTTGTCTAGCTAATTTGTTAAAAGTCATGTGCTTTTAATTGTCTGTATTCAATTGAAATGGCACACATTTAGTTCTTTACGAGTTGACTTCATTTAATTGAAGATACATCACTATAAGTAAAAACCACAACTTTTTTAAGTGTCATTCCATAAAAACACACCTAACTTTTAAACAATAAGACACATCACTTGTAATTTTCTTTAACATTTTTCTACATGTTAGTTTTGTTAAGATTATATAGGCCATCGACTAATCAATTTTTACATTCATATATTCTTTGAAATCATCCACATTTAAAAACTATACAAAGAGAATCTTGTACCAAAATTTTTCTCTTTATCTTTATTTCGGTTTTGAACTCTGTGTAAAGATAATATATTTTCTTCTCTTTTCTCACTATTTAGTTTTTGTTCAGAATCTTTATTAACCTTTAAATCAGGAAAAAAATAAAATCTATTCTTAGAATTCCAAACGAATTCTATGTTCTTTTAAAAAATATTGAGGTCTATTTAGGCCCAACATGTTGTAATTAACTCCCCAATTTTTATGTGATATAAGAGAAATAAAAGTAATTCTCCTTTATAACATCTCAAATAAGCATTTGCAATAATATATCTTATCCTTTAACTTGTAGCTAATTCTCACTTTGCACCCTATACTTTAGTGTTGAATATATTACACACAAAATTCTCAAATTTATCTCATTTCAATCCATTTTTTAACACCAACTGAACTCAACATTAATTTGCTTATGGATTTTCACCTAGAATAGCAAAATTCAATTTTGGTACTCATTCTTTGAAATCCAAGTTAAACTAGATTAACGTTTATTTTCTCCAGTCAAATACTAGGATTATGATACTTTGTCCTACAAGTGTTTAATCCATGCCAATTTAATATCTCTGACCTAATTGGTAGCCTAATGTTAACTGAAGGTAATACTGCATACTTGACGAGCATAATTCCAGTAGATATGCAATATTAGCATTTAGAAATTAACATTTGAATGCACGAAAGAAAAAAACATTGAAATGCACAAATATAGGGCAAGATTGGTGTAAGAGAGTTATATATTAGAGAAATTTATTGATTACTACATAATTTAAACTTTTTTAATTAAGAAGCTCTCAGGTAATTGATCCACTGGAAAGGACTACCAATTCTTGCGAGTAAGCTCCAATGGATTCAAATGTGTAATGGGATAGCATAAAAGTGGATGAACCATGGCACCAGAAATTCCTGTCCCTTCTTCCAAGTTCAACTTTTCACCATTTGGAACTTTGAAATCAAAGCACTGAACGAATGTGGCAATTGCTCCATGAATAACTGCTAAAGCTAGGGATGCACCAGGGCATCCCCTTCTTCCAATCCCAAAAGGGAAAAACTTGAAGTTTTGGCCGCTAAAATCTATTATATAATGATCATATCTTCCTTCGGAATTTGTTATGAACCTTTCTGGTAGAAAATCTAGAGGATTTTCTCACGAATTCGGGTCCCTCATATTTGCTTTTAAATCGAATATTACCCTTTCAATTGCTAATATATCAAATACATTGATCTTGCAGTCTTCAATGCATCGACGAAAAATCAATGACCAATCGAAGAAGGATGGAATCTCAGAGTTTCTTCGACAACTGCTTGCAAGTAAGGAAGGTTGGGGATATCTGATTCATCTACTAGCCTTGTTTCTCCAACTATAGTTTTGATTTCTTCCCTAAGCTTCTTAAATATTTGGGGATGGTTAATGAGCTCTGCTATTGCCCAGTGTAGTGCCACACTACTTGTGTCTGTGCCGGCCATGAAAATCTCCTGTTTGGAAATTTAACATAAAGTCGTTTGTAAATGGCCATCAATCATTCTTCATTTTAAATTCATTGTGTTTGGATCGATGGATTTAAGAAAGGATTTAAAATCCATACATTTGTTGGGTAGATTTATAATTCATCAATTTCAGATTTACAAGTACACAAAAACAAAAGTAAATTTCAAATATTTTTCAAAATTCATCAATCTAAATACTACCTGTGATTCTTTGTACGGATTTTTAAATACCCCGCTATGATAGAATATTCGCGTGAAGCTTTCTCTGATTTTTCTCGTCATGGCCGGTATAATACATGTTTCTTCTATTTCTCCAAGTAAAGATATTCGCATCACACTACCTATTGTGTCGTGTTGACCTTTCATAAAATCAATGATGCCTTATTTAACGTACAAGTTATGCAAAAATTTTAGGTAAACTTGGTAATAATTAAAACAGTATGTCCATATACTTGAAAATTCGTTTTAGTACTTGAAGGATGACATGTAAGGATGATTCCTGAATTGATAATAGAATAATTAAGCTTCTGCAAACTTTTGACGAGGGAAGATGATTCAATGAAATAATTATGCATAGGAAAAAATGCATTTCTAGTCCCTTTTGTTTAGGGTATTCACTAAACTTGTCCTCAAAGTTTCAGACAAAACAAATTTAGTCCTCAATATTCAGGAATTTGAACAAAGTTAAAATAATTAACGGAAAATTAAAATTTGAACAGAAAATGGCCATGTATGTCACTTGGCAGTTAAGCTTTAAAAAAATAATAAAAGAATTTAAATGCTAAAATAAATTTCAAATTGTACAAAATTGGTCTACAAAGCTTGTCAGAAATGCAAAATTGATCCCCAAAGACAAAGAAAACTAATAAAATTTTCTTTTAATACAAAAATTCTAAACGTTTCAATGTCATAGTAACCCGTACCATCGGGAATTTGAGGACAAGGAAATACTTTTTAAAGTTAAAATAATCTTAACTAAGTAATAATCACGTGTCTCTTATAGCACTAATTGTACTGAATGATTAATTAAAATTGAAACGAAAATTTTGAAAATATATAATGTTTGAATATTTTAAATGATATAAAAATATCTAGTATTATTATTATTTTTAGTTTAAAATGTTTTTCAATATTTTTAGTCATTAAGTACTTCAACTTATTCGTCAATTCGAAATTTTTCGATTTATAACTAAATTTGGTAATTAGAGTGGTGTGTGAGTGTTGTTTGATGGCATTACAATTTACAACTTGGAGTATTTGGTCAACCACATTCAGTTATCAAACTTGATTTCAAGTAGAAATCACTTGGAAGGTAAGATCATTTATGGCTTAGGGCTTTATGAAGCTTTATTTCATTAATTCTTTATCATCGTTATATGTTTTTTATGTATGTTATGGGTTGTTTTTAGTGTTTTGGAGGTTGGGAAGTGATTGGGATTGATTTTTAACAACTTTCCATGTTAGATTACGAAATGGAAGTTTAGACAATTGATGTTTTAAGAGTGTTTTAAGGTTAGTTTGGATAGGAATTGAGACTTGATGGAATTGATTTCTTCATTTTGTAAGTACAAGTTTGGCGCAACTAGGATAATTTGGATAATTGGTTATGTTTGAAGGATCATATGATGAAGTGTTTCCTTGGTAGTGGGTTGGATAGGAAGCTTGATATGCGTGTGGCTATATCTTTGGTAGTATTATTTGTTGCTCTATGAGGAATAGTGGTTATGGGGTATATTGTTGTGGATCTATTGATATAGTAACTTTCCGTTTATAATTTTGCTAGACAAGGTTTGATAACTTGCAAAGCGAACCACAATCAGTATATTATCAAACTTGATAAACTAATAATGACCAACTGTGAACATATTAAATCATCATGTGTCTAGGTCAAAATGAAAGTTTAAACAATCGACTATTTTCTTGGACAAAAATAATTATACATATGATGAAGTTTTGTTATCACTCTATATATTAACATTTCTTTTATTAGGATAAAGAAGAAATATTTGTAAGTAGTTAGAAAGAACTTGGATATGATACTCTATATTGTACTTTTCTAGAATTTATGTCACCAAATATGGTTGCTCGGCTCCAAATTTAATTAACATTGATGTTACATTTCTTATAATAAAATAATGATAATACTACTAAGGACAAATTTATATCACTACAATGCTGTGAAAATTTAATTTTTAAGGATAAAATTTAGAGTGGATGTATAAGATTAGTTTAGAAAGAAATATATATTTTATCATTTGAGAAGTTCAAATGCTATTTATAAAATTATATTTCAACCCTAATTATTCAGGAAATACAACTAGCCCTTAAGTCCTGTTTTGCACATCGATTTTTGGATGTGATCATTATTTAGTTGAAATTATTATTGAAATTCACAAATCTTTCCTCTCTCATCAAGTCTTCGATAGAAAGGGTTTCTTTCACATTGAAGCGTTTAGAATTTTTGTGTTAAAATTTTTTTTAATTAGTTTCTTTGTCTTTGAGGAACATTCTACATTTCTGATTAAGTTTAGGGACCAGTTTTGTACAATTCTTTTATCATTTATACTTTTAATTGTTTTTTAAACTTAACGGCTACGAGACAAGTACGTGGTCATTTTCAGTTAAAAATTTTAATTTTTCGTTAATTGTCCTAATTTTATTCAAATTCTAGATCATTAGGAACTAAAATTATTATGTTCAAAATTTTGGGGATTAATTTAATAAATACTCCAAACAAGATCGGCCAAAAATACATTTTTCCCTTCTGGATGTATTTTGAAGTCTCAAAGCGATGCTTGTATTTGTTCAAAACAAACTGTACGTAAAATTCAGTAAAATTTTTCTTTTAACTTAGATCAATCAATTTGGTTAAAAGAGAAAAACAATTATTTTGCTTGGATAGTGAATAATTTTCCATATTATTTGAATAATATTTTGTAATTATTTTATATTTTTAACATATATATATATATATATACAAAATTATTTATATTTTTAAAACATATATATATATATATATATATGTATATTGATATTTGATTAGTTCATCAAAATATTTAGTTTCCTTTTCTATGTTGCACTCAAGCCTATATAATGGTTTATTTGTATTACTAAAATATGAACAGAAAATGGCCGTGTATGTCATTAGCCAGTTAAGCTTTAAAAAAGCAATAAAAGAATTTAAATGCTAAAATAATTGTACAAAATTGGTCTACAGAGCTTGTCAGAAATGCAAAATTGATCCCCAAAGACAAAGAAAACTAATAAAATTTTCTTTTAATGCAAAATTCTAAACGTTTCAATGTCATAGTAACCCACACCATCGGGAATTTGAGGACAAGGAAAGATTTTTTAATGTTAAAATAATCTTAACTAAGTAATAATCACATCACCAATCAGCACTAATTGTACTAAATGATTAATCAGAATTGAAATGAAAATTTTGAAAATATATAATGTTTGAATATTTTAAATGATATAAAAATAGCTAGTATTATTATGGTGAATAAACATGTCGATAATAACTAAATTTGGTTAGACATTTCAATTTACAAAGTGAACCACATTCAGTTATCAAACTTGATAAACTAATATCAATAGTGAAGATATTAAATCATCGTGTTTTCAAGTCGAAATGGAAGTTTTGACAATTAACTATTTTCTTGGACAGAAAATAATTATACATATGATGAAACTTGATAATTTATAGTATTATTATGGTGAATAAACATATCGATAGTAACTACAATTTTGCTAGACATTATAACTTGCAAAGCGAACCACAATCAATTATCAAACTTGATAAACTAATAATCAACAGTGTACTAAACATATTAAATCATCATGTTTCCTGGTCAAAATGAATGTTTAAACAATTGATTATTTTCTTGGACAAAAATAATTATACATATGATGAAGTTTTGTAATCACTCTATATATTAATATTTCTTTTATTTGGATAAACAAGAAATATTTGTAAGCAGTCGGAAAGAACTTGCGATATGATACTATATATTGTAATTTTCTAGATTTTATGTCACTAAATATGGTTGCGCGGCTCCAAATTTAATTAACATCGATGTTACATTTCTTATAATAAAATAATGATAATACTACTAAGGACAAATTTATATCACAATAATGCTGTGAAAATTTAATTTTTTAGGATAAAATTTAGAATGCATGTATAAGATTAATTTGGTAAGAAATATATATTTTATCATTTGAGAAGTTCAAATGTTATCCATAAAATTCTATTTCAACTCTAATCATTTAGGACAACTAGCCCTTAAGTACTGTTTTGCACATCAATTCTTGGATGTGATCATTAGTTTAGTTGAAATTATTATTAAAATTCACAAATCTTTTCCTCTCTCATCAAGTCTTCGATAGCAAGGGTTTCTTTCACATTGAAGCTTTCAAAATTTTCGTGTTAAAAATTTTTTTTTATTAGTTTCTCTGTCTTTGAGGAACATTCTACATTTCAGACAAAGTTTAGGGACCTGTTTTGTACAATTCTTTTATCATTTATATTTTTAATTGTTTTTTAAACTTAACGGCTACAAGACATGTACGTGGTCTTTTTCTGTTAAAAATTTTAATTTTTTGTTAATTGTTCTAATTTTATTCAAATTCTGGGTCATTAGGAACTAAAATTATTATGTTCAAAATTTTGGGGAGTAATTTAGTAAATACTCAAAACAAGAAGGGCCAAAAATACATTTTTCCCTTGTGGATGTATTTTCAAGTCTCAAATCGATGTTTGTATTTTTTCAACACAAACACGTAAATTTGAGTAAAATTTTTCTTTTTACTTTGATCAGTCAATTTGGTTAAAAGAGCAAAAAAAACAATTATTTTGTTTGGATAGTGAATATATTTCAGCATTTTTTGAATAATATTTTGTAATTATTTTATGTTTTTAACATATATATATATATATACAAAATATTTTATATTTTTAAAATATATATATATATATATGTATGTATTGTATATTTGATTAGTTTTGATTATCAAAATATTTAGTTTCCTTTTCTATGTTGCACTCAAGCCTATATAATGATTTATTTGTATTATTAAAATATGAACAGAAAATGGCCGTGTATATCACTTGGCAGTTAAGCTTTACAAAAATAATAAAAGAATTTAAATGGTAGAATAATTGTGCAAAATTGGTCCACAAAGCTTGTCAGAAATGCAAAACTGATCCCCAACGACAAAGAAAACTAATAAAATTTTCTTTTAATGCAAAAATTATAAACGTTTCAATGTCATAGTAACCCGCACCATCGGGAATTTGAGAACAAGGAAAGATTTTTTAATGTGAAAATAATCTTAACTAAGTAAGGTTAATAATCACGTCACCAATCAGCACTAATTGTACTGAATGATTAATTAGAATTGAAATAAAAATTTTGAAAATATATAATGTTTGAATATTTTAAATGATGAAAAAATATCTCGTATTATTATAGTGAATAAACATGTCGATAATAACTAAATATGGTTAGACATTTCAATTTACAAAATGAACCACATTCAGTTATCAAACTTGATAAACAAATATCAATAGTGAAGATATTAAATCATCATGTTTTCAAGTCGAAATGGAAGTTTAGACAATTGACTACTTTCTTGGACAAAAAATAATTATACATATGATGAAACTTGATAATTTCTAGTATTATTATGGGGAATATACATATCGATAGTAACTATAATTTTGCTAGACTTTATAACTTGCAAAGCGAACCACAATCAATTATCAAACTTGATAAACTAATAATCAACAGTGAACATATTAAATCATCATGTTTCCAGGTCAAAATGAAAGTTTAAACAATTGATTATTTTATTCTTGGACAAAAATAATTATACATATGATGAAGTTTTGTTATCACACTATATATTAATATTTCTTTTATTAGGATAAAGAAGAAATATTTGTAAGTAGTCAGAAAGAACTTGCGATATGATACTCTATATTGTAATTTTCTAGAATTTATATCACTAAATATGGTTGCTTGGCTCCAAATTTAATTAACATTGATGTTACATTTCTTATGATAAAATATTGATAATACCACTATGGACAAATTTATATTACTATAATGCAATGCTATGAAAATTTAATTTTTAAGGATAAAATTTAGAGTGGATGTATAAGATTAGTTTAGTAAGAAATATATATTTAATCATTTGAGAAGTTCAAACGTTATCTATAAAATTATATTTCAACTCCAACCATTCAGGACAACTAGCCCTTAAGTCCTGTTTTGCACATCGATTCTTGCATGTGATAATTATTTAGTTGAAATTAATATTAAAACTCACAAATCTTTTCCTCTCTTATCAAGATATCTTCGATAGCAAGGGTTTTTTTTCACATTGAAGCTTTTAGAATTTTTGTGTTAAAAAAAAAGTTTATTAGTTTCTTTTTCTTTGAGGAACATTCTACATTTCTGACAATGTTTAGGGACCAGTTTTGTACAATTCTTTTATCCTTTATATTTTTAATTGTTTTTTAAACTTAACGGCTACGAGACATGTACGTGGTCATTTTCTGTTAAAAATTTTAATATTCCATTAATTGTCCTAATTTTATTGAAATTCTGGATCATTTGAAACTAAAATTATTATGTTCGAAATTTTGGGGATTAATTTAGTAAATACTCCAAACAAGAGGGGCAAAAAATACATTTTTCCCTTGTGGATTTATTTTGAAGTCTGAAATCGATGTTTGTATTTGTTCAAAACAAGCACGTAAAATTCAGTAAAATTTTTCTTTTAACTTTGATCAATCAATTTGGTTAAAAGAGAAAAACAACTATTTCGTTGGGATAGTGAATAATTTTACTTATTTTTTGATTATAATAATATTGAATATTTTATATTTTTAAACATATATATATATATATATATACAAAATATTTTATATTTTTAACATATATACATATATATATCGTCTAGTTGGTTAGTTTATCAAAATATTTAGTTTCCTTTTCTATGTTGCACTCAAGCCTATATAATGATTTATTTGTATTATTAAAATATGAACAGAAAATGGCCATGTATGTCACAATAGTTAAGCTTTACAAAAATAATAAAAGAATTTAAATGCTAAAATAATTGTACAAAATTGGTCCACAAAGCTTGTCAGAAATGCAAAACTGATCCCCAACGACAAAGAAATCTAATAAAATTTTCTTTTAATGCAAAAATTCTAAACGTTTCAGTGTCATAGTAACCCACACCATCGGGAATTTGAGAACAAGGAAAGATTTTTTAATGTGAAAATAATCTTAACTAAGTAATAATCACGTCACCAATCAGCACTAATTGTACTGAATGATTAATTAGAATTGAAATGAAAATTTTGAAGATGTATATAATGTTTGAATATTTTAAATGATGAAAAAATATCTCGTATTATTATAGTGAATAAACATGTCGATAATAACTAAATTTGGTTAGACATTTCAATTTACAAAGTGAACCACATTCAGTTATCAAACTTGATAAACAAATATCAATAGTGAAGATATTAAATCATCATGTTTTCAAGTCGAAATGGAAGTTTAGACAATTGACTACTTTCTTGGACAAAAAATAATTATACATATGATGAAATTTGATAATTTCTAGTATTATTATGGTGAATAAACATATCGATAGTAACTATAATTTTGCTCGACATTATAACTTGCAAAGCGAACCACAATCAATTATCAAACTTGATAAACTAATAATCAACGGTGAACATATTAAATCTTCATATGTCAAAATGAAAGTTTAAACAATTGACTATTTTCTTGGACAAAAATAATTATCCATATGATGAAGTTTTGTTATCACACTATGTATTAATATTTCTTATGTCATTTATTAGGATAAAGAAGAAATATTTGTAAGTAGTCAAAAGAACTTGCGATATGATACTCTATATTGTAATTTTCACGAATTTATGTCACTAAATATGGTTGCTTGGCTCCAAATTTAATTAACATTCCTGTTACATTCCTTATAATCAAATATTGGTAATACCACTAAGGACAAATTTATATCACTATAATGCAATGCTGTGAAAATTTAATTTTTAAGGATAAAATTTAGAGTGGATGTATAAGATTAGTTTTGTAAGAAATATATATTTAATCATTTGAGAAGTTCAAACGTTATCTATAAAATTATATTTCAACTCCAATCACTCAGGACAACTAGCCCTTAAGTCCTGTTTTGCACATCCATTCTTGGATATGATCATTATTTAGTTGAAATTGTTATTAAAATTCACAAATCTTTTCCTCTCTCATCAAGTCTTCGATAGCAGGGGTTTCTTTCACACTGAAGCTTTTACAATTTTTGTGTTAAAAAAAAAAATTATTATGAGTTTCTTTGTCTTTGAGGAACATTCTACATTTCTGACAGTGTTTAGGGACCAGTTTTGTACAATTCTTTTATCCTTTATATTTTTAATTGTTTTTCAAACATAACGGCTATGAGACTTGTTCGTGGTCATTTTCTATTAAAAATTTTAATATTTCGTTAATTGTCCTAATTTTATTCAAATTCTGGATCATTTGAAACTAAAACTATTATGTTCAAAATTTTGGTGATTAATTTAGTAATACACCAAACAAGAGGGGCCAAAAATACATTTTTCCCTTGTGGATTTATTTTGAAGTCTAAAATCGATGTTTGTATTTGTTTTAAACAAACACGTAAAATTCAGTAAAATTTTTCTTTTAACTTTGATCAATCAATTCGGTTAAAAGAGAAAAACAACTATTTTCGCTGGGATAGTGAATAATTTTCCTTATTTTTTGAATAATATTTTGTAATTACTTTATATTTTTAACATATACATATGTATAAAAAATATTTTATATGTTTATATAAACATGTATACATATATATATATTGTCTAGTTGGTTAGTTTATCAAAATATTTAGTTTCCTATTCTATGTTGCACTCAAGGCTATATAATGGTTTATTTGTAATATTAAAATATGAACAGAAAATGGCCGTGTATGTCACTTGGCAGTTAAGCTTTAAAAAAATAATAAAAGAATTTAAATGCTAAAATAATTGTACAAAATTGGTCTACAAATCTTTTCAGAAATGTAAAATTGATCCCCAAAGACAAAGAAAACTAATAAAATTTTCTTTTAATGCAAAAATTCTAAACGTTTCAATGTCTTAGTAACCCGCACCATCGAGAATTTGAGGACAAGGAAAGAGTTCTTAAAGTAAAAATAATCTTAACTAAGTAATAATCACGTGACCAATCAGCACTAATTGTACTGAATGATTAATCAGAATTGAAATGAAAATTTTCAAAATACATAATTTATTGAATATTTTAAATGATGTAAAAATTTCTCATATTATTATAGTGATAATAAACATGTCGATAATAACTAAATTTGGTTAGACATTTCAATTTACAAAGTGAACCACATTCAGTTATCAAACTTGATAAACAAATATCAATAGTGAAGATATTAAATCATCATGTTTTAAAGACGAAATGGAAGTTTAGACAATTGACTACTTTCTTGGACAAAAAATAATTATACATACGATGAAACTTGATAATTTCTAGTATTATTATGGAGAATAAAAATTTCTATAGTAACTGTAATTTTGCAAGACTTTATAACTTGCAAAGCGAACCACAATCAATTATCAAACTTGATAAACTAATAATCAACAGTGAACTTATTAAATCATCGTGTTTCCAGGTCAAAATGAAAGTTTAAACAATTGATTATTTTCTTGGACAAAAATAATTATACATATGACGAAGTTTTGTTATCACACTATATATTAATATTTCTTTTATTAGGATAAAGAAGAAATATTTGTAAGTAGTTAGAAAGAACTTGCGATATGATACTCTATTATTGTAATTTTCTCGAATGTATGTCACTAAATATGGTTGCTTGGCTCCAAATTTAATTAACATCGATGTTACATTTCTTATAATAAAATATTGATAATACCACTAAGGACAAATTTATATCACTATAATGTAATGCTGTGAAAATTTAATTTTTAAGGATAAAATTTAGAGTGGATGTATAAGATTAGTTTAGTAAGAAATATATATTTAATCCTTTGAGAAGTTCAAACGTTATCTATAAAATTCTATTTCGACTCCAACCATTCAGGACAACTAGCCCTTAAGTCCTATTTTGCACATCGATTCTTGGATGTGATCATTATTTAGTTGAAACTATTATTAAAATTCCCAAATCTTTTCCTCTCTCATCAAGTCTTCGATAGCAAGGGTTTCTTTCACATTGAGGCTTTTAGAATTTTTTGCGTTAAAAAAAAATTTATTAGCTTCTTTGTCTTTGAGAAACATTCTACATTTCTGACAATGTTTAGGGACCAGTTTTGTACAATACTCTTTTATCCTTTATATTTTTAATTATTTTTTTAACTTAACGGCTACGAGACATGTACGTGGTCATTTTCTGTTAAAAATTTTAATATTTCGTTAATTGTCCTAATTTTATTCAAATTCTGGATCATTTGAAACTAAACTTATTATGTTCGAAATTTTGGGGATTAATTTAGTAAATACTCCAAACAAGAGGGGCCAAAAATACATTTTTCCCTTGTGCATTTATTTTGAAGACTGAAATCGATGTTTGTATTTGTTCAAAACAAACACGTAAAATTCAGTAAAATTTTTCTTTTAACGTTGATCAATCAATTCGGTTAAAAGAGAAAAACAACTATTTCGTTGGGATAGTGAATAATTTTCAATATTTTTTGAATAATATTTTGTAATTATTTTATATTTTTAACATATATACATATATATATTGTCTAGTTGGTTAGTTTATCAAAATATTTAGTTTCCTTTTCTATGTTGCACTCAAGCCTATATAATGATTTATTTGTAAAGCTTATTTATTAAAATATGAACAGAAAATGGCCGTGTATGTCACTTGGCAGTTAAGCTTTACAAAAATAATAAAAGAATTTAAATGCTAAAATAATTGTACAAAATTGGTCCACAAAGCTTGTCAGAAATGCAAAACTAATCCCCAACGACAAAGAAAACTAATAAAATTTTCTTTTAATGCAAAAATTCTAAACGTTTCAGTGTCATAGTAACCCGCACCATCGGGAATTTGAGAACAAGGAAAGACTTTTTAAAGTGAAAATAATCTTAACTAAGTAATAATCACGTCACCAATCAGCACTAATTGTACTGAATGATTAATTAGAATTGAAATGAAAATTTTGAAAATATATAATTTATTGAATATTTTAAATGATGAAAAAATATCTCGTATTATTATAGTGAATAAACATGTCGATAATAACTAAATTTGGTTAGACATTTCAATTTACAAAGTGAACCACATTCAGTTATCAAACTTGATAAACAAATATCAATAGTGAAGGTATATTAAATCATCATGTTTTCAAGTCGAAATGGAAGTTTAGACAATTGACTACTTTCTTGGACAAAAAATAATTATACATATGATGAAACTTGATAATTTCTAGTATTATTTGGTGAATAAACATATCGATAGTAACTATAATTTTGCTAGACTTTATCACTTGCAAAGCTAACCACAATCAATTATCAAACTTGATAAACTAATAATCAACAGCGAACATATTAAATCATCATGTTTCCAGGTCAAAATGAAAGTTTAAACAATTGATTATTTTCTTGGACAAAAATAATTATACATATGATGAAGTTTTGTTATCACACTATATATTAATATTTCTTTTATTAGGATAAAGAAGAAATATTTGTAAGTAGTCAAAAGAACTTGCGATATGATACTCTATATTGTAATTTTCACGAATTTATGTCACTAAATATGGTTGTTGGCTCCAAATTTAATTAACATTGCTGTTACATTCCTAATAATCAAATATTGATAATACCACTAAGGACAAATTTATATCACTATAATGCAATGCTGTGAAAATTTAATTTTTAAGGATAAAATTTAGAGTGGATGTATAAGATTAGTTTAGTAAGAAATATATATTTAATCATTTGAGAAGTTCAAACGTTATCTATAAAATTATATTTCAACTCCAATCACTCAGGACAACTAGCCCTTAAGTCCTGTTTTGCACATCCATTCTTGGATATGATCATTATTTAGTTGAAATTGTTATTAAAATTCACAAATCTTTTCCTCTCTCATCAAGTCTTCGATAGCAGGGGTTTCTTTCACAATGTAGCTTTTACAATTTTTGTGTTAAAAAAAAAAATTATTAGTTTCTTTGTCTTTGAGGAACATTCTACATTTCTGACAGTGTTTAGGGACCAGTTTTGTACAATTCTTTTATCCTTCATATTTTTAATTGTTTTTCAAACATAACGGCTATGAGACTTGTTCGTGATCATTTTCTATTAAAAATTTTAATTTTTCGTTTATTGAAAGACTAGCTCCTAATTTTATTCAAATTCTGGATCATTAGGAACTAAAATTATTATGTTTGAAATTTTGGGGATTAATTTAGTAAATACTCCTAAGAAGAGGGGACAAAAATAAATTTTTCCCTTGTGGATGTATTTTGAAGTCTGAAATCGAATTTGTATTTGTTCAAAACAAACACGTAAAATTCCGCAAAATTTTTCTTTTAACTTTGATCAATCAATTCGGTTAAAAGAGAAAAAAAATTATTTCGTTTGGATAGTGAATAAGTTTCCTTATTTTATGAATAAAATTTTGTAATTATTTTGTATTTTTAACATATATATATATATACAAAATATTTTATAGTTTTAACATATCTACATATATATATTGTCTATTTGGTTAGTTTATCAAAATATTTAGTTTCCTTTTCCATGTTGCACTCAAGCCTATATAATGGTTTATTTGTAATATTAAAATATGAATAGAAAATGGCCGTGAATGTCACTTAGCAGTTAAGCTTTAAAAAAATAATAAAAGAATTTAAATGCTAAAATAATTATACAAAATTGGTCTTCAAAGCTTGTCAGAAATGCAAAATTGATCCCCTAATACAAAGAAAACTGTTAAAATTTTCAAATTTAGTGCGAAAATTCTAAACGTTTCAATGTCATAGAGGACAAGGAAAGAGTTTTTAATGTTAAAATAATCTTAACTAAGTAATAATCACGTCACCAATCAGCACTAATTGTACTTAATGATAGATTAGAATTGAAGTGAAAATTTTCAAAACACATAATGTTTGTATATTTTAAATGATGTAAAAATATCTCGGATTATTATGGTGAAAAAACATGTCGATAATAACTAAATTTGGTTAGACATTTCAATTTAAAAAGTGAACCACATTCTGTTATCAAACTTGATAAACAAATATCAATAGCGAAGATTTTAAATCATCATGTTTTCAAGTCGAAATGGTAGTTTAGACAATTGACTACTTTCTTCGACAAAAAATAATTATACATATGATGAGTAACTTGAAAATTTCAAGTATTATTATGATGAATAAACATATCGATAGTAACTATAATTTTGCTAAACTTTATAACTTGCAAAGCGAACCACAATCAATTATCAAACTTGATAAACTAATAATCAACAGTGAACATATTAAATCAACATGTTTCCAGGTCAAAATGAAAGTTTAAACAATTGATTATTTTCTTGGACAAAAATAATTATACATATGACGAAGTTTTGTTATCACAATATATATTAATATTTCTTTTATTAGGATAAAGAAGAAATATTTGTAAGTAGTCAGAAAGAACTTGCGATATGATACTCTATATTGTAATTTTCTTGAATTTATGTCACTAAATATGGTTGCTTGGCTCCAAATTTAATTAACATTGATGTTACATTTCTTATAATAAAATATTCATAATACCACTGAGGACAAATTTATATCACTATAATGCAATGCTGTGAAAATTTACATAATTTAAGGATAAAATTTAGAGTGGAAATATAAGATTGACTATCACATCCAAGCATTCTATTTCAACTCGAATCATTCTCGACAACTAGCTCTTAAGTCCTGTTTTGCACATCGATTCTTGGATGTGATCATTATTTAGTTGAAATTATTATTAAAATTGACAAATCTTTTCCCCTCTCATCAAGTCTTCGATAGCAAGGGATTCTTTCACATTGAAGATTTTAGAATTTTTGTGTTAAAAAAAAAATTATTAGTTTCTTTGTCTTTGAGGAACATTCTACATTTCTGACAATCTTTAGAGTCCAGTTTTGTACAATTCTTTTATCCTTTATATTTTTAATTGTTTTTTAAACTTAACGGCTACGAGACATGTACGTGGTCATTTTCTATTAAAAATTTTAATTTTTCGTTAATTGTCCTAATTTTATTCAAATTCTGGATCATTAGTATAACTAAAATTATTATATCGAAATTTTGGGGATTAATTTAGTAAATAATCCAAACAAGAGGGGCCAAAAATACATTTTTCCCTTGTGGATGTATTTTGAAGTCTGAAATCGATGTTTGTATTTGTTCAAAACAAACACGTAAAATTCAGAAAAAAAATTCTTTTAACTTTGATCAATCAATTCGGTTAAAAGAGAAAAATAACTATTTCGTTGGGATAGTGAATAATTTTTCATATTTTTTGAATAATATTTTGTAATTATTTTATATTTTTAACATATATATATATATAAATATATAAAATATTTTATATTTTTAACATATATACATATATATATTGTCTATTTGGATAGTTTATTAAAATATTTAGTTTCCTTTTCTATGTTGCACTCAAGCTTATATAATGGTTTATTTGTATTATTAAAATATGAACAGAAAATGGCCGTGTGTGTCACTTGGCAGTTAAGCTTTAAAAAAATAATAAAAGAATTTAAATGCTAAAATAATTGTACAAAATTGGTCTACAAAGCTTGTCAGAAATGCAAAATTGATCCCCAAAGACAAAGAAAACATTTAAAATTTTCATTTAATGCAAAAATTCTAAACTACTCAATGTCACAGTAACCCGCACAAACGGGAATTTGAGGACAAGGAAAGAGTTTTTAAAGTTAAAATAATCTTAACTAAGTAATAATCACGTCACCAATCAGCACTAATTGTACTGAATGATAGATTAGAATTGAAATGAAAATTTTCAAAATACATAATGTTTGAATATTTTAAATAATGTAAAAATATCTCGTATTATTATAGTGAATAAACATGTCGATAATAACTAAATTTGGTTAGACATTTCAATTTACAAAGTGAACCACATTCAGTTATCAAACTTGATAAACAAATATCAATAGTGAAGATATTAAATCATCATGTTTTCAAGTCGAAATGGAAGTTTATACAATTGACTACTTTCAGGGACAAAAAATAATTATACATAGGATGAAACTTGATAATTTCTAGTATTATTATGGTGAATAAACATATCGATAGTAACTATAATTTTGCTAGACTAATAATTATCACTTGCAAAGCGAACCACAATGAATTATCAAACTTGATAAACTAATAATCAACATTATAACATATTAAATCATCATGTTTCCAGGTCAAAATGAAAGTTTAAACAATTGATTATTTTCTTGGACAAAAATAATTATACATATAATGAAGTTTTGTTATCACACTATGTATTAATATTTCTTTTATTAGGATAAAGAATAAATATTTGTAAGTAGTCAGAAAGAACTTGCGATATGATACTCTATATTGTAATTTTCACGAATGTATGTCACTAAATATGGTTGCTTGGCTCCAAATTTAATTAACATTGATGTTACATTTCTAATAATAAAATGTTGATAATACCACTAAGGACAAATTTATATCACTATAATGCAATGCTGTGCAAATTTAATTTTTAAGGATAAAATTTAGAGTGGATGTATAAGATTAGTTTAGTAAGAAATACATATTTAATCATTTCAGAAGTTCAAACGTTATCTATAAAATTCTATTTCAATTATCTCTAATCATTCTGGACAACTAGCTCTTAAGTTCTGTTTTGCACATCGATTCTTGGATGTGATCATTATTTAGTTGAAATTATTATTGAAATTCACAAATCTTTTCCTCTCTCATGAAGTCTTCGATAGAAAGGGTTTCTTTCACATTGAAGCTTTTAGAATTTTTGTGTTAAAAAAAAAATTATTAGTTTCTTTGTCTTTGAGGAACATTCTACATTTCTGACAATGTTTAGAGACCAGTTTTGTACAATTCTTTTATCATTTATATTTTTAATAATTTTTTAAACTTAACGGCTACGAGACATGTACGTTGTCATTTTCTATTAAAAATTTTAATTTTTCGTTAATTGTCCTAATTTTATTCAAATTTTGGATCATTAGGAACTAAAATTATTATGTTCGAAATTTTAGGGATTAATTTAGTAAATTTACAAACAAGAGGGGCCAAAAATACATTTTTCCCTTGTGTATATATATTTTGAAGTCTGAAATAGATGTTTGTATCTTGTTCAAAACAAACACGTAAAATTCAGAAAAAAATTTCTTTTAACTTTGATCAATCAATTAGTTAAAAGAGAAAAACAACTATTTCGTTGGGATAGTGAATAATTTTCCATATTTTTTGAATAATATTTTGTAATTATTTTATATTTTTAACATATATATATATATACAAAATATTTTATATTTTTAACATACATACATATATATATTGTCTATTTGGATAGTTTATCAAAATATTTTGTTTCCTTTTCTATGTTGCACTCAAGCCTATATAATGGTTTATTTGTATTATTAAAATATGAACAGAAAATGGCCGTGTGTGTCACTTGGCAGTTAAGCTTTAAAAAAATAATAAAAGAATTTAAATGCTAAAATAATTGTACAAAATTGGTCTACAAAGCTTGTCAGAAATGCAAAATTTATCCCCAAAGACAAAGAAAACTTTTAAAATTTTCATTTAGTGCGAAAATTTTAAACGTTTCAATGTCACAGTAACCCGCACCATGACAAAGAGACGGGAATTTGAGGACAAGGAAAGATTTTTTAATGTTAAAATAACCTTAACTAAGTAATAATCACATCGCCAATCAGCACTAATTGTACTGAATGATTAATCAGAATTGAAATGAAAATTTTGAAAATATATAATGTTTGAATATTTTTAATGATGTAAAAAAAGCTAGTATTATTATGCTGAATAAATATGTCGATAATAACTAAATTTGGTTAGACATTTCAATTTACAAAGTGAACCACATTCAGTTATCAAACTTGATAATCAAATATCAATAGTGAAGATATTAAATCATCATGTTTTCAAGTTGAAATGGAAATTTAGACAATTGACTACTTTCTTGGACAAAAAATAATTATACATATGATGAAACTTGAAAATTTCTAGTATTATTGTGGTGAATAAACATATCGATAGTAACTATAATTTTGCTAGACTTTATGACTTGCAAAGCGAATTACAATCAATTATCAAACTTGATAAACTAATAATCAACAGCGAACAGTATTAAATCATCATGTTTCCAGGTCAAAATGAAAGTTTAAACAATTGATTATTTTCTTGGACAAAAATAATTATACATATGATGAAGTTTTGTTATCACACTATATATTAATATTTCTTTTATTAGGATAAAGAAGAAATATTTGTAAGTAGTCAGAAAGAACTTGCGATATGATACTCTATATTGTAATTTTCTCAAATTTATGTTACTAAATATGGTTGCTTGGTTCCAAATTTAATTAACATTGATGTTACATTTCTTATAATAAAATATTGATAATACCACTAAGGACGAATTTATATCACTATAATGCAATGCTGTGAAAATTTAATTTTTAAGGATAAAATTTAGAGTGGATGTATAAGATTAGTTTAGTAAGAAATATATATTTAATCATTTTTGAAGTTCAAACGTTATCTATAAAATTATATTTCAACTCCAATAATTCAGGACAACTAGCCCTTAAGTCCTGTTTTGCACATCCATTCTTGGATGTGATCATAATATATTTAGTTGAAATTATTATTAAAATTCACAAATCTTTTCCTCTCTCATCAAGTCTTCGATAGTAAGGGCTTCTTTCACATTGAAGCCTTTAGAATTTTTGGGTTAAAAAAAAAATTATTAGTTTCTTTGTCTTTGAGGAACATTCTACATTTCTGACAGTGTTCAGGGACCAGTTTGGTACAATTCTTTTATCCTTTATATTTTTAATTGTTTTTCAAACTTAACGGCTACGAGACATGTACGTGGTCATTTTCTAGTTAAAAATTTTAGTATTTCGTTAATTGTCCTAAGTTTATTCAAATTCTGGATCATTTGAAACTAAAACTTTTATGTTCGAAATTTTGGTGATCAATTTAGTAAATACTCCAAACAAGAGGGGCCAAAAATACATTTTTTCCTTGTGGATTTATTTTGAAGTCTGAAATCGATGTTTGTAATTGTTCAAAACAAACACGTAAAATTCGGTAAAATTTTTCTTTTAACTTTGATCAATCAATTCGGTTAAAAGAGAAAAACAACTATTTCGTTGAGATAGTGAATAATTTTCCTTATTTTTTGAATAATATTTAGTAATTATTTTATATTATTACATATATATATATGTATACAAAATATTTTATATTTTTAACATATATACATATATATATTGTCTATTTGGTTAGTTTATCAAAATATTTAGTTTCCTTTTCTATGTTGCACTCAAGCCTTTATAATGGTTTATTTGTATTATTAAAATATGAACAGAAAATGGCCATGTATGTCACTTGGCAGTTAAGCTTTAAAAAAATAGTAAAAGAATTTAAATGCTAAAATAATTGTACAAAATTGGTCTACAAAGCTTGTCAGAAATGCAAAATTGATCCCCAAAGACAAAGAAAACTATTAAAATTTTCATTTAATGCAAAAATTCTAAACGTTTCAATGTCATAATAACCCGCACCATCGGGAATTTGGGGACAAGGAAAGAGTTTTTAAAATTAAAATAATCTTCACTAAGTAATAATCTATTACATTACCAACCAGCACTAATTGTACTGATTGATAGATTAGAATTGAAATGAAAATTTTGAAAATACATAATGTTTTAATATTTTAAATGATGTAAAAATATCTCATATTATTATAGTGAATAAATATGTCGATAATAACTAAATTTGGTTAGACATTTCAATTTACAAAGTGAACCACATTCAGTTATCAAACTTGATAAACAAATATCAATAGTGAAGATATTAAGTCATCATGTGTTTCAAGTCGAAATGGTAGTTTAGACAACTGACTACTTTCTTGGACAAAAAATAATTATACATATGATGAAACTTGGTAATTTCGAATATTATTATGGTAAATAAACATATCGATAGTTACTATAATTTTGCTAGACTTTATGACTTGCAAGGCGAACCACAATCAATTATCAAACTTGATAAACTAATAATCAACAATAAACATATTATATCATCATGTTTCTAGGTCAAAATGAAAGTTTTAACAATTGATTATTTTCTTGGTATGAGAACAAAAATAATTGTACATATGATGAAGTTTTGTTATTACACAATATATTAATATTTCTTTTATTAGGATAAAGAAGAAATATTTGTAAGTAGTCAGAAAGAACTTGCGATATGATAGTCTATGTTGTAATTTTCACGAATTTATGTCACTAAATATGGTTGCTTGGCTCCAAATTTAATTAACATTGATGTTATATTTCTTATAATAAAATATTGATAATACCACTAAGGACAAATTTATATCACTATAATGAATTGCTGTGAAAATTTAATTTTTAAGGATAAAATTTAGAGTGGATGTATAAGATTAGTTTAGTAAGAAATATATATTTAATCATTTGAGAAGTTCAAACGTTATCCATAAAATTCTATTTCAACTCCAATCATTCAGGACAACTAGCCCTTAAGTCCTATTTTGCACATCGATTCTTGGATGTGATCATTATTTAGTTGAAACTATTTTTAAAATTCACAAATATTTACCTCTCTCATCAAGTCCTCGATAGTAAGGGTTTCTTTCACATTGAAGCCATTAGAATTTTTGTGTTAAAAAGAAAAATTATTAGTTTCTTTGTGTTTGAGGAACTTTCTACATTTCTGATAGTGTTCAGGGACCAGTTATGCACAATTCTCTTATCCTTTATATTTTTAATTGTTTTTCAAACTTAACGGCTACGAGACATGTACGTGGTCATTTTCCGTTAAAAATTTTAATATTTCGTTAATTGTCCTAATTTTATTCCAATTCTGGATCATTGGAAACTAAAACTATTATGTTCGAAATTTTGGGGATCAATTTAGTAAATACTCCAAACAAGAGGGGCCAATTATACAATTTTTCCTTGTGGATTTATTTTGAAGTCTGAAATTGATGTTTAATTTGTTCAAAACAAACACGTAAAATTCAGTAAAATTTGTCTTTTAACTTTGATCAATCAATTCGGTTAAAAGAGAAAAACAACTATTTCATTGGGATAGTGAATAATTTTCCTTATTTTTTGAATGGAATATTATTTAGTAATTATTTTATATTTTTAACATATATATATGTATACAAAATATTTTATATTTTTAACATATATACATATATATATTGTCTTTTTGGTTTGTTTATCAAAATATTTAGTTTCCTTTTCTATGTTGCACTCAAGCCTATATAATGGTTTATTTGTATTATTAAAATATGAACAGAAAATGGCCGTGTATGTCACTTGGCAGTTAAGCTTTAAAAAAATAGTAAAAGAATTTAAATGCTAAAATAATTGTACAAAATTGGTCTACAAAGCTTGTCAGAAATGCAAAATTGATCCCAAAAGACAAAGAAAACTATTAAAATTTTCATTTAATGCAAAATTTTAAACGTTTCAAAGTCATAGTAACCCGCACCATCGGGAATTTAAGGACAAGGAAAGAGTTTTTAAAGTTAAAATAATCTTAACTAAGTAATAATCACGTCACCAATCAGCACTAATTGTATTGAATGATAAATTAGAATTGAAATGAAAATTTTGCAAAATACATAATATTTGAATATTTAAAATGATGTAAAAATATCACGTATTATTATAGTGAATAAACATGTATATAAATAAATCTGGTTAGAATTTCAATTTACAAAGTGAACCACTTTCAGTTATCAAACTTGATAAACAAATATCAATAGTGAAGATATTAAATCATCATGTTTTCAAGTCGAAATGGAAGTTTAGACAATTGACTACTTTCTTGGACAAAAAATAATTATACATATGATGAAACATGATAATTTCTAGTATTATTATGGTGAATAAACATATCGATAGTAACTATAATTTTGCTAGACTTTATAACTTGCAAAGCGAACCACAATCAATTATCAAACTTGATAAACTAATAATCAACAGTGAACATATTAAATCATCATGTTTCCAAGTCAAAATGAAAGTATAAACAATTGATTATTTTCTTGGACAAAAATAATTATACATATGATGAAGCTTTGTTATCACACTATATATTAATATTTCTTTACAGATATTTAGGATAAAGAAGAAATATTTGTAAGTAGTCAGAAAGAACTTGCGATATGATACTCTATATTGTAATTTTCTTGAATTTATGTCACTAAATATGGTTGCTTGGCTCCAAATTTAATTAACATTGATGTTACATTTCTTATAATAAAATATTCATAATACCACTGAGGACAAATTTATATCACTATAATGCAATGCTGTGAAAATTTAATTTTTAAGGATAAAATTTAGAGTGAATGTATCAGATTAGTTTAGCAAGAAATATATATTTAATCATTTTTGAAGTTCAAACGTTATCTATAAAATTCTATTTCAACTCCAATCATTCAGGACAACTAGCCCTTAAGTCCTGTTTTGCACATCGATTCTTGGATGTGATCATTTTTTAGTTGAAATTATTTTTAAAATTCACAAATATTTTCCTATCTCATCAAGTCTTCGATAGCAAGGGTTTCTTTCACATTGAAGCTTTTAGAATTTTTGTGTTAAAAAAAAAATTTATTAGTTAAAATGATCTTTGTCTTTGAGGAACATTCTACATTTCTGACATTGTTTAGGGACCAGTTTTGTACAATTCTTTTATCCTTTATATTTTTAATTTTTTTTAAAACTTAACGGTTACGAGACATGTACATGGTCATTTTCTGTTAAAAATTTTAATTTTTCGGTAATTGACCTAATTTTATTCAAATTCTGGATCATTAGGAACTAAAATTATTACGTTCGAAATTTTGGGGATCAATTTAGTAAATTCTCCAAACAAGAGGAAACAAAAATACATTTTTCCCTTGTGGATGTATTTTGAAGTCTGAAATCGATGTTTTTATTGGTTCAAAACAAACACGCAAAATTCAGAAAAAGTTTCTTTTAACTTTGATCAATCAATTCGGTTAAAAGAGAAAAACAATTATTTCGTTAGGATAGTGAATAAGTTTCCTTATTTTTTGAATAAAATTTTGTAATTATTTTGTATTTTTAACATACATATATATACAAAATATTTTATATTTTTAATATACGTCTCTACGTATATATATTGTCTATTTGGTTAGTTTATCAAAATATTTAGTTTCCTTTTCCATGTTGCACTCAAGCCTATATAATAGTTTATTTGTAATATTAAAGTATGAACAGAAAATATCCGTGAATGTCACTTGGCAGTTAAGCTTTAAAAAAATAATATTAGAATTTAAATGCTAAAATAATTGTACAAAATTGGTCTACAAAGCTTGTCAGAAATGCAAAATTGATTTTTAATGTTAAAATAACCTTAACTAAGTAATAATCACGTCTCCAATCAGCACTAATTGTACTGAATGATTAATCACAATTGAAATGAAAATTTTGAAAATATATAATGTTTGAATATTTTTAATGATGTAAAAATAGCTAGTATTATTATAGTGAATAAACATGTCGATAATAACTAAATTTGGTTAGACATTTCAATTTACAAAGTGAACCACATTCAGTTATCAAACTTGATAAACAAATATCAATAGTGAAGATATTAAATCATCATGTCATTTTCATGTTGAAATGGAAGTTTAGACAATTGACTACTTTCTTGGACAAAAATAATTATACATATGATGAAACTTGATAATTTCTAGTATTATTGTGGTGAATAAACATATCGATAGTAGCTATAATTTTGCTAGACTTTATGACTTGCAAAGCGAACCACAATCAATTACCAAACTTGATAAACTAATAATCAACAGCGAACATATTACATCATCATGTTTCCAGGTCAAAATGAAAGTTTAAACAATTGATTATTTTCTTGGACAAAAATAATTATACATATGATGAAGTTTTGTTATCACACTATATATTAATATTTCTTTTATTAGGATAAAGAAGAAATATTTGTAAGTAGTCAGAAAGAACTTGCGATATGATACTCTGTATTGTAATTTTCTCAAATTTATGTTACTAAATATGGTTGCTTGGCTCCAAATTTAATTAACATTGATGTTACATTTCTTATAATAAAATATTGATAATACCACTAAGGACAAATTTATATGCACTATAATGCAATGCTGTGAAAATTTAATTTTTAAGGATAAAATTTAGAGTGGATGTATAAGATTAGTTTAGTAAGAAATATATATTTAATCATTTTTGAAGTTCAAACGTTATCTATAAAATTATATTTCAACTCCAATCATTCAGGACAACTAGCCCTTAAGTCCTGTTTTGCACATCAATTCTTGGATGTGATCATTATTTAGTTGAAATTATTATTATAATTCACAAATCTTTTCCTCTCTCATCAAGTCTTCGATAGTAAGGGCTTCTTTCACAAAGAAGCCTTTAGAAATTATCATGTTTCATCAAATGTATAATTAGTTTCTTTGTCTGAGAAACATAAAATACATAAACTTGTGTTCATCTTGACCAGTTTTGTACAATTCTTTTATCCTTTATATTTTTAATTGTTTTTCAAACTTAACGGCTATGAGACATGTACGTAGTCAGTTTTTGTTAAAAATTTTAGTATTTCGTTAATTGTCCTAATTTTATTCAAATTCTGGATCATTTGAAACTAAAACTTTTATGTTCGAAATTTTGGTGATCAATTTAGTAAATACTCCAAACAAGAGGGGCCAAAAATACATTTTTTCCTTGTGGATTTATTTTGAAGTCTGAAATCGATGTTTGTATTTGTTCAAAACAAACATGTAAAATTCAGTAAAATTTTTCTTTGAACTTTGATCTATCAATTCGGTTAAAAGAGAAAAACAACTATTTCGTTGGGATAGTGAATAATTTTCCTTATTTTTTGAATAATATTTAGTAATTATTTTATATTATAACATATATATATATATATGTATACAAAATATTTTATATTTTTAACATATATACATATATATATTGTCTATTTGGTTAGTTTATCAAAATATTTAGTTTCCTTTTCTAGGTTGCACTCAAGCCTATATAATGGTTTATTTGTATTATTAAAATATGAACAGAAAATGGCCGTGTATGTCACTTGGTAGTTAAGCTTTAAAAAAATAGTACGATTCATGGATTTGATGATTAATTTAGTAAATACTCCAAACAAGATGGGCCAAAAATTATTATGTTCGAAATTTTGGTGATTAATTTAGTAAATACTCCAAACAAGATGGGCCAAAAATACATTTTTCCCTTGTGGATGTATTTTGATGTCTCAAATCGATGTTTGTATTTGTTCACAACAAACACGTAAAATTCGGTAAATTTTTCTTATAACTTTGATGAATCAATTTGGTTAAAAGAGATAAACAATTATTTTGTTTGGATAGTGAATAATTTTCCTTATTTTTTGAATAATATTTTGTAATTATTTTATATTTTTAACATGTATACATATATATACACAATATTTTATAAATATAAATATATATATATATATATATATATATTGTATATTTGATTAGTTTTGATTATCAAAATATTTAGTTTCCTTTTCTATGTTGCACTCAACCCTATATAATGGTTTATTTGTGTGATTAAAATAAGAACAGAAAATGGCCGTGTATGTCACTTGGCAGTTAAGCTTTAAAAAAAGAATAAAAGAATTTAAATGCTAAAATAATTGTACAAAATTGGTCCGCCAACCTTGTCAGAAATGCAAAATTGATCCCCAAAGACAAAGAAAACTAATAAAATTTTCTTTTAATGCAAAATTCTAAACGTTTCAATGTCATAGTAACTCGCACCATCGGGAATTTTAGGACAAGGAAGGATTTTTTCATGTGAAAATAATCTTAACTAAGTAATAATCACGTCACCAATCAACACTAATTGTACTGAATGATTAATTAGAATTGAAATGAAAATTTTGAAAATATATAATGTTTTAATATTTTAAAAGATATAAAAATTTCTAGTAATATTATGGTGAATAAATATGTCGATAATAACTAAATTTGGTTAGACATTACAATTTGCCAAGTGAACCACATTCAGTTATCAAACTTGATAAACTAATATAAATAGTGAAGATATTAAATCATCATGTTTTCAAGTCAAAATGGAAGTTTAGACATGATTGACTATTTTCTTGGACAAAAAATAATTATACATATGATGAAACTTGATAATTTCTAGTATTATTATGGGGAATAAACATATCGATAGTAACTATAATTTTGCTAGACATTATAACTTGCAAAGCGAACCACAATCAAATATCAAACTTGATAAACTGATAATCAACGGTGAACAGGTTAAATCTTCATGTTCCCATGTCAAAATGAAAGTTTAAACAATTGACAATTTTCTTGGACAAAAATAATTATACATATGATGAAGTTTTGTTATCACTCTATATATTTATAAAGAAGAAATATTTGTAAGTAGTCGGAAAGAACTTGCGATATGATATTCTATATTGTAATTTTCTAGAATTTAAGTCAACAAACAAGGTTGCTTGGCTCCAAATTTAATTAACATTGATGTTACATTTCTTATAATAAAATAATGATAATACAACTAAGGAAAAATTTATATCACTATAATGCTGTGAAAAATTAATTTTTAAGGATAAAATTTAGAGTGGATGTATAAGATTAGTTTAGTAAGAAATATATACTTTAGCATTTGAGAAGTTCGAACGTTATCTATAAAATTCTATTTCAACTCTAATCATTCAGGTGAACGAGCCCTTAAGTCCTGTTTTACACATCAATTCTTGGATGTGATCATTATTTAGTTGAAATTATTATTAAAATTCACAAATCTTTTCCTCTCTCATCAAGTCTTCATATAGCAAGGGTTTCTTTCACATTGAAGCTTTTAGAATTTTTGTGTTAAAAAAAAAAATTATTATTTTCTTTGTCTTTGAGGAACATTCTACATTTCTGACAATGTTTGGGGACCATTTTTGCAATTCTTTTATCATTTATATTTCTAATTTTTTTAAAACTTAACGGCTACGAGACATGTACGTGGTCATTTTCTGTTAAAAATTTTAATTTTTCGATAATTGTCCTAATTTTATTGAAATTCTAGATCATTAGGAACTAAAATTATTATGTTCGAAATTTTGGGGATTAATTTAGTAAATACTCCAAACAAGAGGGGCCAAAAATACATTTTTCCCTTGTGGATGTATTTTGAAGTCTGAAATCGATGTTTGTATTTGTTCAAAACAAACACGTAAAATTTGGTAAAATTTTTCTTTTAACTTTGATCAATTAATTTGGTTAAAAGAGAAAAACAATTATTTCGTTTGGATAGTGAATAATTTTCCTTACTTCTTGAATAATATTTTGTAATTATTTTATATTTTTAACATTTATATATACAAAATATTTTATATTTTTAACATATATATATACATATATATATATATATATATATATTGTCAATTGTATTAGTTTATCAAAATATTTAGTTTCCTTTTCTATGTTGCACTCAAGCCTATATAATGGTTTATTTGTATTATTAAAATATGAACAGAAAATGGCCGTGTATGTCACTTGGCAGTTAAGCTTTAAAAAAATAATACAAGAATTTAAATGCTAAAATAATTGTACAAAATTGGTCCACAAAGCTTGTCTTAGAATGCAAAATTGATCCCCAAAGACAAAGAAAATTAATAAAATTTTCTTTTAATGCAAAAATTCTAAACATTTCAATTTCATAGTAACCCGCACCATCGGGAATTTGAGGACAAGGAAAGATTTTTAATGCGAAAATAATCTTAACTAAGTAATAATCACGTCACCAATCAGCACTAATTGTACTGAATGATTAATTAGAATTGAAATGAAAATTTTGAAAATATATAATTTTGAATATTTTAAATGATATAAAAATTTCTAGTGTTATTATGGTGAATAAACATGTCGATAATAACTAATTTGGTTAGACATTATAATTTACAAAGTGCACCACATTCAGTTATCAAACTTGATAAACTAATATCAATAGTGAAGATATTAATTTATCAAGTTTTCAAGTCGAAATGGAAGTTTAGACAATTGACTATTTTCTTGGACAAAAAATAATTATACATATGATGAAACTTGATAATTTCTAGTATTATTATGGTGAATAAATTATCATATCGATCGTAACTATAATTTTGCTCGACATTATAACTTGCAAAGCGAACCACAATCAATTATCAAAATTGATAAACTAATAATCAATGGTGAACATATTAAATCTTCATGGTTCCATGTCAAAATGAAAGTTTAAACAATTGACTATTTTCTTGGACAAAAATAATTATACATATGATGAAGTTTTGTTATCACTCTATATATTAATATTTCTTTTATTTGGATAAAGAAGAAATATTTGTAAGTAGTCGGAAAGAACTTGCGATATGATATTCTATATTGTAATTTTCTAGAATTTATGTCACCAAATATGGTTGCTTGGCTTCAAATTTAATTAGCATTGATGTTACATTTGTTATAATAAAATAATGGTAATACTACTAAGGACAAATTTATATCACAATAATGCTGTGAAAATTTAATTTTTTAGGATAAAATTTAGAATGGATGTATAAGATTAATTTGGTAAGAAATATATATTTTATCATTTGAGAAGTTCTACAAAATGTTATCCATAAAATTCTATTTCAACTCTAATCATTCAGGACAACTAGCCCTTAAGTACTGTTTTGCACATCAATTCTTGGATGTGATCATTATTTAGTTGAAATTATTATTAAAATTCACAAATCTTTTCCTCTCTCATCAAGTCTTCGATAGCAAGGGTTTCTTTCACATTGAAGCTTTTAGAATTTTTGTGTTAAAAAAAAAAATTATTAGTTTCTTTGTCTTTGAGGAACATTCTACATTTCTGACAATGTTTAGGGACTAGTTTTGTACAATTCTTTTATCATTTATATTTTTAATTTCTTTTTAAACTTAACGGCTATGAGACATATACGTGGTCATTTTCTGTTAAAAAATTTAATTTTTCATTAATTTTCCTAATTTTATTCAAATTCTGGATCATTAGGAACTAAAATTATCATGTTCGAAATTTTGGGGATTAATTTAGTAAATACTCCAAACAAGAGTGGCCAAAAATACATTTTTCCCTTGTGGATGTATTTTAGAAAGAAGTCTGAAATCGATGTTTGTATTTGTTCAAAACAAACATGTAAAATTTAGTAAAATTTTTCTTTTAACTTTGATCAATCAATTTGGTTAAAAGAGAAAAACAATTATTTCGTTTGGATAGTGAATAATTGTCCTTATGTTTTGAATAATATTTTGTAATTATTTTATATTTTTACGATATATATATACTAAATATTTTATATATTTAACATATATATATATATATATATACATATATTGTCTATTTGATTAGTTTATCAAAATATTTAGTTTCCTTTTCTATGTTGCACTCAATTATTAAAATATGAACAGAAAATGGACGTGTATGTCACTTGGCAGTTAAACTTTAAAAAAATAATAAAAGAATTTAAATGCTAAAATAATTGTACAAAATTGGTCTACAAAGCTTGTCATAAATTCAAAATCGATCCCCTAGGACAAAGAAAACTAATAAAATTTCAATGTCACAGTAACCCGCACCTTCAGGAATTTGAGGACAAGTGAAGAAAGATTTTTTAATGTCAAAATAATCTTAACTAAGTAATAATCACATCACCAATCAACACTAATTGTACTGAATGATTAATTAGAATTGAAACGAAAATTTTGAAAATATCTAATGTTTGAATTTTTAAATGATATAAAAATATCTAGTATTATTATGGTGAATAAACATGTCGATAATAACTAAATTTGGTTAGACATTACAATTTACAAAGTGAACCACATTCAGGTATCAAACTTGATAAACTAATATCAATAGTGAAGATATTAAATCATCATGTTTTCAAGTCGAAATGGAAGTTTAGTCAATTGACTATTTTCTTGTACAAAAAATAATTATACATATGATGAAACTTGATAATTTCTAGTATTATTATGGTGAATAAACATATCGATAGTAACTATAATTTTGCTCGACATTATAACTTGCAAAGCGAACCACAATCAATTATCAAACTTGATAAACTAATAATCAACGGTGAACATATTAAATCTTCATATGCCATATTCAAAATGAAGTTTAAACAATTGACTATTTTCTTGGACAAAAATAATTATACATATGATGAAGTTTTGTTATCACTCTATATATTAATATTTCTTTTATTAGGATAAAGAAGAAATATTTGTAAGTAGTCGTAAAGAACTTGCGATATGATATTCTATATTGTAATTTTCTAGAATTTGTCACCAAATATGGTTGCTCGGCTCCAAATTTAATTAACATTGATGTTACATTTCTTATATTAAAATAATGATAATACTACTAAGGACAAATTGATATCACTATAATGCTGTGAAAATTTAATTTTTTAGGATAAAATTTAGAGTGGATGTATAAGATTAGTTTAGCAAGAAATATATATTTTATCATTTGAGAAGTTCGAACATTGTCCATAAAATGATATTTCAACTCTAATCCTTCAGGACAGCTAGCCCTTAAGTCCAGTTTTGCACGTCGATTCTTGGATTTGATCATTATTTAGTTGAAATTATTATTAAAATTCACCAGATGTAAATCTTTTCCTCTCTCATCAAGTCTTCGATAGCGAGGGTTTCTTTCACATTGAAGCGTTTAGATTTTTTGTGTTTAAAAAAAAAAATATTAGTTTCTTCGTCTTTGAGGAACATTCTACATTTCTGACAAACTTTAGGGACCAGTTTTGTACAATTTCTTTATCATTTATATTTTTAATTGTTTTTTAAACTTAACGGCTACTAGACATGTACATGGTCATTTTCTATTAAAAATTTTAATTTTTCGTGAATTGTTCTAATTTTATTCAAATTCTGGATCATTAGGAACTAAAATTATTATGTTCAAAATTTTGGGGATTTATTTAGTAAATACTCCAAACAAGAGGGGCCAAAAATACATTTTTCCCTTGTGGATGTAATTTGAAGTCTCAAATCGATGTTTGTATTTCTTCAAAACAAAAACGTAAAATTCAGTAAAATTTTTCTTTTAACTTTGATCAATCAATTTGGTTAAAGGTGAAAAACAATTATTTCGTTTGGATTGTACACATGAATAATTTTCCTTATTTTTTGAATAATATTTTGTAAATATTTTATATTTTAAACATATATATATATACATATATATATATTTATAAATATATAAAATATTTTATATTTTTAACATATATATACATAGATATATTGTATATTTGATTAGTTTTGATTATCAAAATATTTAGTTTCCTTTTCTAGGTTGCACTCAAGCCTATATAATGGTTTATTTGTATTATTTGTGAAGTACAAAAATCATATACAAGTATTGTCCATAATTCTATCATGGTAACAGAACCCCACTTAGGGTCTGATTCGTTTTCATTCTTCAACCATTGTCAATTCTTGTCTTCTTGGTCCAATTCGAAGTTATCTTAGATCTAGTCCTTTTTCCAGTCAATTTTCTCACTTAAAACCACCACCAATCTCTTTCCCAGCGTCTATTGTTCATTTTGGTATAAAACTCTTCACCAAAGACTATTCCACATGTCAACAACCCGGTTCATAATTGTTACATGCCATTTGTAAAATGGGTCTGTGTCTAAGGAAGAAGACAACAGAAAGACTTCTGTCCAATTTCAAAAGGCATGATCTACAGTCACACCTTTTCCCAATAACACCTCATTAGCCAAGTGGATTACCAACTCATCGCCATGTGTGTGCCATGTCACTCAGGTGGTCAAGTCATCTCCCATTTCATTTTCCATGTATCTCCATGTCATCTGCCGCATTTAATTATTACCACGTCAGATTCTAGTTCATCCAGCGTGGTCTAGCAGGGTTATAGTGACAGTTCACCTAATATGTTTTCTCTCTCCAATTTGGCTAATTTCGAATCGGTTTTTTTCTGATTCAAACCAGTTGCGTACTATTTTTCATCTTCTGAGTTCAACCATAGCTTTAGTTTTGTAAAATTCATCTTCTAAGCTATTGTTTTCCTTTATCTGTTAACCTTGTTGCTCTGATTTAATCCCTTACCCTTATCTTAATGGCTTTATATAGTTCCTTAGTTGATTCTATATATATCATTCTTCTCAAACTTCGATAACTCTCGATAAACTTGAATTGATCATAAAGTAGGTATTGTCTAAACTTATTCCATCTTACAATACTACACATTCTATCATTTTAAGTTTTGATTGGTATCTTGATTTCTCCTGTTCTAATAAGTGACATCTGTCTATAATATTTTTTTTTCAATACAACACTCACGTATGTCGTCTATTCAAACTACTAATGGGTATATCATGCTTCTTAATCATACTGGCACTATATCTATGACTCTCAAAGATATTTTTTATGTCCCAAGACCAAAATTAACTTTGAATTTTGTTTTCATTGGCTAACTTGTTGGAATTAGAATTGATGTTTTCTTTTCTATTACTGGTTGTCGTCTACAGAATTGTCAGACTAGACAGCTCCTTAGAACAGGTTGTAAAATTGGGTGTCTTATTAAATTAGACAACTTCCAACTTCCATCACCTAATCAGTTGCAAACTGCCACCTTAACATCATCCATTATTTTCACAAGTCAATCTGGCACTTCCGTCTAGGTAATATTTCTTTAAATAGGATTAAAGTGTTAGTTGTCAATTAGGGTCTTTTCCAAATGAATCAGTTTTCTTGTACCATCAAAGTTTTCTGAACTAATAATGCCATGGAATGCAAGGAAAACTTTCTTCTAAATTTTCTCCACCAATAGGGCATCGTATTTCACCATTCTTGTCCTGGTACTTCTCAACAAAATGGTCGTGCTGAATGTAAATATCGACATATTTTTTACACTGCTCGCACCCTTTTACTTTCTTTCTCTTGTCTTGAGAATTTTCAGGGTAAAGCTACTCTTATTGCTGTTTACACTGTAAATCAGGTTCCCTTTCCTATTATTGATAATTATTCCCCTTATGAGCGATTCTCTTCCCAATTATAGAAACTTGAAAGTTTTGGTTGTGCTTGTTTTATTCTTTTACAACCCCACGAACATACCAAATTAGAACCTCCCCTTAAGTTATGTTGCTTTATAGGATATGGTACTGAATAGAAGAACAAGGACTATCGTTATTAGGATTCTCAACCTAAATGACTTTGAGTCTCTCGTCATGGTATCTTCTAGGAACATAAGATGTTTTCCTTTATTTCCAAATTTAATCTCTCTACAATTTCCTTTCTGCCACTGTTTACTCATTCCGAGCTTGATCTTTTTTTCTGAAAACTGCTACTACTGTAGATTTTCCTAATTCTATCCCTAAGGCTTCTCCTCTAGATGATAATATTCCCTTTACGGGACACTGTCTGGCTGATTATTCTATCACATCTACTCCTCTCAAGTCCTTTTCAGCACCTTCACCTTTGGGATTTTCGTTGCTCTACCACTATTATTTCTTTACAAGAGCCTGCATCCTATAGAGAAGCCCGTCCTGTTTGGTAGAAAGATATGTTTGATGAGTTGCAGGCTCTTGAGAAAACTTATACTTGGGACTCAGTTGATTTTCTTCCAGATAAATCCCTTGTTGGATGTAAACGGGTTTATAAAATCAAAACCTACTCTGGTGGTACTGTCTGTCTCGGATCGCTACAAATCTCTTCTTGTTGCTAAGGGTTTAACACAATAATATGGTATTGACTATGAAGAAACTTTTGCACCTGTGACCCATTTAATCTTTGTTAGAAGTTTACTTGCTTTTGTTGATTTCTAAAACTAGGAGATGTTTCAAAAGAATGCTAAGAATGTTTTTCTTAATGGTGATATTTTCGAAGAAGTTTATATGCAGCAACCATCTGGATACTCCACTAAATTTGGTTAAGTGTGCAAACTTCGCTGGGTTCTTTATGGTCTCAAACAATCTCTATGATCCTAGTTTTCAAAATTCAACCGTACAGTTGAATAATTTGGCTTCAAAAATAGCTTATATGATTTTGCTCTATTTGCTTGCTAGTCTGCTCATAGTATCATTTTTCTACTTCTTTATATAGATGATATGATTATTACTAGAGATAATCTCGATGGCATTACAAAACTCAAGAAGTATCTGAATCAACATTTTGAAGTGAAAGACCTTGGTTTGCTCAAGTGAATATTATTTTCTTGGTCTTGAGGTATCTTCATTATCTGGTGGGTATTATCTCATACAAGCCAGATATGCATCGAATCCTATTCCTTGTGTTGGGTTAACTAACAATAAGATTGTCTCTACACCTATTGAGGCTAATGTCCATCTTACTCTAGAGGGTGGTACATCTCTTCATGATCCAACTCTTTATCGCTAACTAGTTGGCAGTTTGGTTGTACCTTATATATAGTTACTCATCCGAATATTGCTTATGTTGTTTATATTATTAACCAGTTTATGGCTAGTCCTAGGAGTTCGCACTATAAAGCTATTCTTCGTATTATTCGATATCTCAGGGGTACCTTGTATAATGGTTTTCTCTTTTCTTGCCTCTTCTCTTGAATTACGTGCATATTCTAATACTGATTGGCCAGGGGATTTTACTGATAAACGCTTTACTACAGTGTTCTATTTGTTTTCGGGTGACTCCCTCATATCCTAGCATAGTAAAAAGCAAATCATTTTTTTTCAATCTAGCAGCACTGAAATTGAGTATCGTGCTGTTGTTGATGCCACCCAAGAACTTATTTGGCTTTGTTGGTTGTTATCAAATATGTAGATTTCTCGTGATTCTCCTACTGTACTTCATTGTGATAATTAGAGTGCTATCTAAATTGCTCACAATGATATTTTTCATGAACGCGCCAAGCACAATGAGACTAATTGTCACTTTATTCGTCATCATATTATGCAACGAACTGTGAAGCTTCTTTCTATCTGGTCTCCTAATCAAACTGCAACTGATGTTTTCACCAATGCACATTCTCCTGAACGCTTCTTCGATTCAGTTTCCAAACTCAAGTTGGTCTCTGCTAAACCAACTTGAGTTCGAGATGGGATGTTAATGTATATATATGTAAAGTGTATATTTGTTTAGTTTTGACTTGGTCTGATTAGTTAGTCTTAATGAGCAAGATATTTAGTTTCCTTTTCTATGTTGCAATCAAGCCTATATAAAGGCTTATTGATATTATTACTGAAGTACATTGAGAAAATTATATATAAGTTTTCTCCATAATTCTGTCATTATTCGCTTTTCAACCAACTTTTTATCCCACATATATTCAATCAAAAAGTTATTACAATACATATCCAAATAATATTCCAAGAATACTCTAGTTTAAGAGCTTAAAACCAGTTTTAGGGAAATTCTATTCATAGGACCATTTCATTGGGTTTTACAAGGGTTGTACAATATAATATCATGTGTTTTAAAAATTTACACTATACAAGTCTTCAAAACCAACAAAATAGCTTCTTGATGAGACTATAGAATTCTCCAAAATTATATGCTATACTTATTTGCTTCGTCGATCTTTTGACTTTTTATTATAACCTTTTAGGGGAAAATCACAAACAAAACTCAAAAAACTGTCAAAATCCATTTGAACAACCATTATGTTCGATATTATTTATAATATTATTTGAATAAATATTGTAGTAATTTTCTTAGATGGGATATATGTAATATAAATAGTATTGGAAAACACGTTTTAGCAATGATTACAAAATATTATTTGTAGAACAATACTTACCGTCCAAATTGATTATTTCCATGGAAACTACTGCAGTCTTTTAAAATGGGATACTAAAGTTGATTATTTTGTTCATGAAACTGATTATGTTATTCTGAAATTGCAGTAGCACAGAATTTTAGTTATTAGTTAAAAATCTAAATTCTTAAACTCTTACAGCAAAATTTTCTACAATATTAGGGTAGTGACCAAAGTATAAAGGATCAAATTATAGACTTAATATATTTCTGTTTGGATGAATTTTCCACTCAGAAATTTTAAATTTATAAATTAGTCACTTGCCTAATTAATCTCTATAATTTTGACCCTTTCTGTGTATGGATGATGATACCTATATAGTAAGCTTCCACTCTCGTTTCTTGCATACATTTTCAGTTTTCAATACTACTATTAGGTGCGAACACACCTTTTCCAATTCCTTATACACATTTAACTGGACATTTTGTACATTAAAATATTACAATAACAGTATGCGAGAAGGTAGTAGGGGTATGTAAAAAAAACATCGTCACCCTTTATCTTTTTTAATGGTCATGTTAGTGATAGTTAATATGTGATATCGAATTTCGCCCCAAGTCTCAGGATCATTGTAGTTATGTAATATGTTAACAAACGTTGAATGCAAGATAGGGCACCAGATTTTTTTATTCTATTTATTATCTCACACCATATGTCACTATTTAATGAATTGTTAAGATTCTTTTTTAAATATAATTATTAGTTTTAGGTGACATAATCTTTTATATCACTTCTTATTCCAATATCAAATGAACTGCTAAATTTTTTTTTAAATATAATTAAATTTTTTAATGGAAGAATCTCGACAATGAGATAATTAAAGTGCGATAGATGATCATTAACGATGAGATAAGGCATAAAATTTTCTATTCAATTTTTTGTATTAATTTTGTATCTCGCATGTCTTATGTTTATATGTATGTTCTGACTTAATAATATATATAAATCAGTGACATTATACGTATTTAATATCGACATGGTGAGGTAGTAAATTAGCATAGAGAGAGTTGGAAAGAAAAACCTTATCTGTTACACAGAGAAGAAGAGAAATAACATACCAAGAGAAAGGATTTGATGCTGGTTCTATTTAGCTTCACTTCAGAGTTTTCATCCCTGTAAATCTGTAACAGAAAATCCATAATATCCTTCCCGCCCTTCTTACAAGAATTCATATCATTATTTTCATGTTCAGCCATAATCTTTTCAACCAAGTTTTCAAACTTGATGAGCAAACATTTCAACCGTTTCCCATAGCCAAACAAATCAAGCTTGCTTAGAGGTCCCAGTATTTCATCAGTCATCATAAACTTTAGAATCAATTGTTCGATCCCTTTAACGAACTCCCAAACCAACTTGCTCTCATCTTCGCTTCCAGAGCAAGTGGTGCCCATTGTCATCCTGCATATCACGTTGTTCGTCAACTTTACAAGCTGCACCCAATATCACAAGCCTTTCCATTATTGTTCTTGAGAACACTTAACAAGAGTTTCCAACAATTTTATCCTCTCTTCTCTTCGAATATCCGTGAAACGATTCACCTGTAGCATCGAAAGAAGCTCGGTCATGCACATTTTCTTCATGAAACGCCAATACGTGCCGTATTCTGCAAAGACAAATGTGTAGCCAGCATATATGTTGAATTCTGAGGACCCAAATTGGGGCCTCGACACGAAATTCATCTCATTGTCTTTCAGTATTCTTTTGCGATGATTGCATTGGAAACTAAAATAGTGCTATTTTGTGAACCAAGACGGAGTCGAATGAGGGGGCCGTAGCAGGCAGCCAGGGCTTGGAATGATTTGGCTAATTCTAGACCAAGTAGATGGAGATGTCCAATCAAAGGCAATGCTGGAGGGCTGGGAGGGTGTTGGATTTGATGTTTAGATGTCGACCGACGTCGTTTTACACTGAAAAGGGAGATGGTAGAGAACCAAATAAACAAAGACAGAAGGGAATAAAACAGAGAGATATCTGAGATAAGAATCATGGTTTGGCTGTTGCATGCAAAAATTCGATGTTTTTCTTCTAGCCAATATATTTAGCGTTTAGGGCAGAGAGGGTTTGCGGAAATCTGATGAATTTTTTTGCGGAAATCGGATGAATGTTTTGGCGTAAAGCAACATTACATAAATATAGAGTGGAGATTAATTATGACGGTGTCTGGTTTATGTGTATGAGAGACAAAGATTGAGAGTCAAGGATAATGAGGGGTAAGATATCTGTATATGTATTTTGGTTGAAAACTATGAAAATTAATTTATGTGAATTAAATAGTTAGAAAATATTTCTTTTATACAATAAAGCTTAGTTTAAATGATAAGAATGCGCTAGGTCATGGTCATGGTCATGGGTTTCAGCCATTAAGAGGATAGGTTGATGTTCACTATATACTTTTTTAAAAAGTATCTCTTATTTATTTATTTATTTTTTAAAATACAAAACACAAGAAAAAAAAAAAAAAAAATTTCTTGTATGTTGAGATTTTAAATTGATTAATTAATTAACATAATAAAACTCATCCCGATTTTAAACTAAATAAGTAACGAAATAATACAAACTTATATGTATTTATAATGAGATTTATGATTCATGTTTTCAATTCAAATTCCGAAATGCTAACCAAATATATCCTTAAAAAAGTTAACTTCCAGAAAAGGAACCTTTTTTCCTCGGCAAGTTCAAGTCGGCACTAGCCAGTAAATAAAACTGAATTCAAAATTACTTTGCCGAAGAGCACTACAAGAAAAATGATCATTCGTGACTTGCATTGATTTGTATGACATAAATGTAATTACTTTATGACATTAAAAGTCACAAAAATAATAATTTCAAATCACAAATAATAATATGACATTTATTTGCAAGTCACAAATACTTTTTATGATTTTGTAGACGGTAACCATCATTTAAGAGTCACAAAACTCAAATGTGACTTACATTTTAGTTTGTGACTCTCAAATAATGGTCACCATCTACTAAAAATTGTCGTTTATGAAGAATTCTCTAAACAGAATATGTTTCTTGTTGGATTTTCACCGATTGTTGAAATTGGATGTTGCCGGCTAAAAGTAAGCTAAAGGGACATCCAAACCAAAATCAAACCAAAGAATACCACTGCGTTGTCAACTTGTTTTTAAAAATGCAGTATATTCACAGAATGTAGTTGCCTCCGTATCTTAGTTATTGCATTTATACTGCTCATCATTGGAGTTAGGTAAATTTTTGTATGAATTTTCAAGATACAAAATCTGCAAATCGTATTGTGCGACTCACAATCAAATTTATATAAATTTATAAATTTTGTATTTTGACGAATGTACATGACCTTGGTCTATGTAAGAATTTTCTATTGAAGTTATGCATTATTGTGGTATACCCTATTTTTTGTTTGACAGGTTGCAGCAATACACTTCGGCGTGCAACAAGAAGTCAAAAACCATCTCTTAGGAAAAACTTTTCCTTGATTGAAAATTAAGGGATATACCAATTCGGTCTTTAATCTGTTTCTTATACACATCTAATGTGTATCATCCATACACATCCCAGATTGTTAAGCTGAAGGAAAAATCTTTTAAAAAAATTAAATATTTAAAACTTGTGATAAAAATTGTGGACAAACTAATGGAGTCATTAACAACATATCCATTGTAAATTAATAACCGCATGATTATCACGTCGTTTGAGCCGTTAATATGTCTAATGACTAATTCCATTTTGCATTTCTTAACTTATACTCAATTCCTAGTTTGTATTCCGAATTTCAATTTTGGATACTATGCACCTCCAACTCTCAAATTTGTCACACTTTAACCTCTTTTTATTGGTATGACCCCGTCAAAAAGTTAACGTAATCTTTATTTTGCACACAAAACTATCATTGCACATCCTAGTGAATTTATTATAAACATGAAAAAAAATCCGTTAATCTTTAGGACGACGTTAAAAGAAGACTAAAATAGGACGAATTTGAGAATTTGGGATACAAAGTGTTCAAAACTAAAGTTTAGGATGCAAAAAGGGAATTGAGTATAAGTTGAGAAGTGCAAAAAGGAATCAGTCTTTTGTCTAAAATTTCCTCCACACGTCTTAAATTGGTAAATTTTTTTTTTTAAGATGAGGGACCACATTAAATTGATCTGGTGTGTTAAATAAAATATTAACTTGATTGATACTCCAAATATAGGGACTAAATTAACCTTTTTACCATTAAAAATTACTAAGATAGATAGTTTTTCACAAGGAGTTCACATGGTGATATAACTGAATGTTACAATCATGTAGAAAAGCAGCACAAAATCTAAAATTTCACATTTGTGCCTATAATTTAATAGGTTGTGTGCACAACCTAAGCTAATTCACAGGGCGCTTGGATGAAGATCTCAGCTGCACAATTTTTGTTTTTTAGTTTAAGGAACATTTAGCACAATGCTAACATAATCTTACATAGAATACAATACTAATAATCTATTTGTATTGGCACTGTAAAATTCCAAGAAAATTCTTTTGCATGTTATACGAAATCTTATAAGCATAGTTTACTCAAAAAAATTTTAAAACAACTGATTTTGGCACTCCAATGACTAGTTTCTTTTTGAAGTTGAATGGATTAAGAGTTAGGAGTGCAAAGTATCCAAAATTAAGGTAAAGAATGCAAAGTGAAAATTGAATATAAATTGAGGAATGGAAAATGGATTAATTCCTTTCTTTTATGCAGTTTTACACGAATTAATTAAACAAAGCTATATTATTTAATATTATTGCCTGTGTTTGATTTAAATTGGTTTGGTGCACTATAAGTTTGTTTGGTCCTAGGTCACAAGGGATTAAATCCCAAGAGTCTTAGACGCCTAGGTTTCTAAAAATGTTAAGTCTGTTTTCGTTAAATAGGGTGTAGCCGTCCTCTGTTTTGAAAAAAGAATTGCTGATTAAATCCCAAAGAGTCTTAGACGCCTAGGTTTTTAAAAAATGTTGAAGTCTATTTTGTTAAGTAGGGTGTAGCCGTCCTCTGTTTTGAAAAAAGAATTGCCGTAGCCGTCATTTATCAATAAGAGAGAAACTTTGCCCAATTTCTATTGCAGCCATTTTGTGTTTTTTACTTGATTATTTATTTAATTTTGGGTCCATTAAAGTTGTACCAAGAGCTAAGGTTAATCCATAGTTATGGCACCTACAATTATTTGTTCAGTTCCAAAATTTTAAAATAAATTTGAATATATTTTTTTGAAAGAAATAGATGATAAACCATCTCAAAACACATGGGTTGAAAGATTATATTTATGGAACAATCGATGGAATTGTTAATGTTGTAGGGGTTAAAAATGATAATCAGGCATTGTTACAGATTCATCAAGCAATGGATATTTTAATTTAAGAAGGAGGAGTGAGATATTTATAAAATTGATAAGATAAGATCACATAGGACGAAGGACTTAAACCTAAGTCAAGTATATTAAGGACGAAAATAATAAGGTGCTAGTAAGAGATGAGGAAATTAGGGAATGGTAGGAGAGGTATTGCTATCAGCTATTCAATGAAGGCAATAAAGATGACATTATTTTGGGAGAGTTAGATAAGTCATATTGAAATATAATATATTATCGAGGAATTAAGATTCAAGAATCAGAGATGGAGGAGACTTTGAAGAAGATGAAGAAAGGAAAAGCAGTTCCCGATGATATTCCAATTGAGATATGGAAATACATAGGTAAGAAAGGCATAAGCTGGCTTACCATTCTTTTCAATAAAATATTAAAGAGTAAAAAGATGTTCCACCAATAGAAAAAGAGTACACTCATACCTATATTCAAAATCAAAGGGGATATACAAAATTGTGTGAGTTATATAGGTATTAAGTTAATGTGCAATACGATGAAACTTTGGGAGAGGATGATAGAAATAAGGTTAAGAAACGAGACAAAGATGTTAAATAACAAGTTTGGTTTCATGTCAGGGAGATCAATTACTGAAACCGTATATCTTTTAAGGAGACTTACTGAAAGATTCCGTGATAAGGAAATGGATTTGCACATGATTTTTATTGATCTTAGAAAGGCATACGATAGAATCCTTAGAGAAGTTATGTGAAAAGTTTTAAAAAAAAGAGGACTTAGAATAGAATTTATATAGAATCAATATGACTACCCTGACATTCAGACCCTAAATAACCCGAGGACATAAAAATTCTTAGGGACAGATATTGGTTCCCTCGGAATGTACATATCAAATTCCCCACGTCCGAGGACCGAGGCAACTTGTCCCCTCCTGGTTACTTAATAGTTTACCAGGAGCAACTCAAGGCTGGACTGAGACTCCTTATCACCCATTTTCTCGTTCAGCTTTCCAACCGTTGGGATATTAGCATATACAAACTGACCCCTAATGTCATTCGACTCATAGCCATATTTCTTTCCTTTCTAAATTGTATAGTATCCCCCTGTCCTTAGACATTTTTAAAATGATGTTAAAACTTTCCCCAATGAAAGTATTTTTCTATATTTCTCCCCGAGCCCCGGGTAAATAGCTCACCTCGGGGAACCCCTCTTCCATTCATGACTGGAAGAAATCTTTCTTCTTTGTCAGTTATCTAGACCCTCCTATGCCTGAGGTTCCTGGAACCTCGTAAAAGCCCAGCCAATAAAACTTAAGAACAAAAACCGCCTCTCCCCCGGACTTCGATGATGCTAAGAGGCTCACCGAGTCCAATTTTAGAATAGACTATCATAACCAGTTGGCCATTCTCTCCAATAATATCTTGGCCTGGGCTAGGTTATTCCCTTCTCACAATATTCCTGAGGACTACAATCCTCACAAAGGTGTTTTTTGTGTTTCTTTGTTTTGTTTTTTTTTTTTTACATGTATTTATATATTTTTGTAGCCTGGGTTGATGAACTTATCTTTTGCAGAGCTCGGAGCATTCTTAAGAGGGCTAGTTTTCACCACCCCCGCCATTGGTCTGGGTTCATCAAGTCAGCCTGCACCATCATCTGTCAGTAGGTCTTCATCCGTAACCATTAGCGCCACCTCGGAGAGTGCTAGTGCTACCCCAGTAGCACTGGTGGAACTAACCTCAGAAGTGGGAGCTACTTTGGGAGGCTCGAGTGATGATCAGTCAGTCACCCTAGCTTTGCAACCTACGGCCCAAACCTGAAGTCTTAGAGTTCGAGTCATTAGGAAGAGGACCAAAGAAATTGCTGCTCTCGAAGCTGGACCCTCTTCCTCGATCACCCCTACCTCATCACCATCATAATCAGGACCCTCAGACTCGGGTTCATTGATGAGGACCCCCGGGGAGGCTTCCAGAAACCTCTCCTTGAGCAAGCAATTCATTACTGCCTATGATAAGGTCCATTTTCCTTAAACCTTTTTCACTTTCTTTTGTTGTGCAGCTGCGATCTCTAGCTAACTGTTCTCTTTTTTAACTTTTCAGGAGGCAGGAAATACAGTCTCGAGAAGGAGAAAAGGTCGGCTGGGTCACGAGATCTACCACGACAGCAAAATTTCTACAATATTAGGCTAATGACCAAAGTATAAAGGGTCAAATTACACATTTAAATATATTTCTATTTGCATGAATTTTTTTTTCATCTGCAAATTTTAAATATGTAAATTTGTCACTTTCCTAATTACTATCTATTATTTTGATCCTTTCTATGTGTGGATGATGTGATACCTATACAGTATACTTCCACTCTACTTTCTTGCATACATTTTCAGTTTTCAATGCGAATATTAGGTGCGAACACACCCTTTTCTATTCCTTATACAATTTCAACCGTGTTAAAGAATATGGATTTCCATCTCAAAATCAATTGATAATGAGTAGAGTGGCTCTGAACCTTATAAATTGGTTCAGGATCTCCTGGTTAATAGATATGAGATATTTGTACTTTACACCTCTTCTCACACACGACTCGGTCTAACACTTTCTCTCACACATGAAAGGGTTGAAACAAGTAATTAGAGGCCTATCTCAAATCGGTGAACACAAGTATTGACATGATTGATATCAATGAAATTAATCTCAATACCATAAATAGGACAAGAAGCATTAGGCCAAGTCCAATGCGTAGAAGAGTCTAAGTCATGTGTGGATGGAAAAACATTTGAAGCTATCTCTGATACCATGTTAAAAAACATGGACTTCTATCCCAAAACCAATTAGTAATGAGGTCCTCTTCTGGTTTTCAAAATTGACTTTTGTGCCGGTCTTGTGTGCAAGATAGATCACTATATTTTTCTATTCTATCTCTTATCTCACAACATGTCTCATTATTTAATAAATTATCAAGATTCTTTTTAGATATAGTTATTAGTTTTAGGTCACAAGATCTTTTATTTCACTCACTAGCTCACTATTAAATAAACTGCCAAAATTTCTTTAAATATAACAAATTTTTAGTAGAAGAATCTTGACAATTCAATTGATACTTATGGGACAAAAAGTGCGATAGATAATCATTAGTGATGAGATAGAACATAAGATTTTGTGTCCAATTTTCTGTACTAATTTTCTGACTCGCATGTTTTATTTTTGACATGTATATTCTGACATAGTAGTATTATTAAATCAGTGTACACGTGTGAAGTATTGACATGGTGACATAGGAGGATAGAAAATCCTTATCGGTTAGACAGAGAATGAGAGAAATAACATACCAAAAGAAAGAATTTGGTGTTGGTTCTACTTAGCTTTACTTCAAAGTTCTCATCCCTGTAAATCTCTAACAGTTAATCCATAATATCCTTCCTCTCCTTCTTATAAGAATTCATATCATTACTTTCATGTTCAGCCATAATCTTTTCAACTAAGTTTTCAAACATGATGAGCAAACTCTTCAAACTTTCCCATATCCAAACAAATCAAGCTTGTTCATAGCTCCCAATAATTCATAAGTCATCAGAAACTTACGAATCAATTGTTCTATCCCTTTAATAGATTGCAAGGAACTCCCAAACCAACTTGGTCTCATCTTCGCTTTGTTGCAAGTGGTGCTCGTTGTCATCCTGCATATGACGTTGTTCGTCAACTTTACAAGCTATACCCTAACGTCACAAGCCTTTCTTTCTTGAGAACAATTAACAAGAGTTTCCAAAAAATTTATCCTCTCTTCACTTCGAATATTTGTGAAATGATTCACCCGTTGCATTGAAAGAAGCTCAGTCATGCACAATTTCTTCGTGAAACGCTAATACGTGCGTATCTCAACATAAAATTCATCTCCTTATCTTTTAGTATTTCTTTTGCAATGATTGCATTTGATACTATAATACTACTACTTTTTGATTTCGAAAACAAAGTAGAATAAGTAGGTCATAGCTCTCTTTTAGGGCTTAGAATGATTTGACTAATTTTGGACCAAGCAGATGGAGATGCCTGATCAAAGACAATGATGGAGAGCTCGGAGGGTGTTGGATTTGAATTTTGGAAGTTGACAGACATTGTTTTATAATTAAAAAGAAAGATGGTAGAGAAAAAATGGACAACAACAAAATGGAGTAAATTAGGATATCTAAGTTAAAAATTGTGGTTTTCCATGCAAAAATTTAATGTTGTTCTTCTAGCCAATATATTTAGTGTTTAGGTTAAAGGGGGTTTGCGAAAATCGGATGTGATGATACTAAAATAATACACTCAATGTCAATATTATGTGTGGCTCCAGACCCGGGTCCATTAGGGGTATTTTAGTAATTTTAACTCCATTAATCAAATAAGCTCAAATGGTCAAGTACTATATATTCGACTCGCGGATCGATTTGACCTATCAGTTCAAGTTTAAATATTAAAATAGCAGGTTAGATTCCATTAATTACTTTGCTAATTATTCAGTCTCTAAATTCTTATTGAAATTTACTATCTGGTCTAAGTAATGACTCGAGTGTTGAAGCCTACCCTAAGGGACATAACCCCGCCATTTTTATTTTTAAATGATCCAGACATGGGTACTACACGCCAGAGTGCTAAACCTTACTTTGGATACTATACACGGGCTAACCCTAACTCAAATTTTTGTATCAACATTTGGCACCGTGTGTGAGAAACTTGAACTAAAAGTCATACTAAGACATGGCACCTAGCACGTGTAACACTTACAGGAGAATGGCGATAAAGGAAAATAAATTTTAACTCAACATCACTCTAGCTAATCACAAAGAGATGGATCGGTAGGAAGAACGTGAAGGGAATTTCGGTCCCCAAGCTGTTGACAAGGATGAAGAAATTCTAAAGTTGAGACAACGAAATGCTCAGTTGAAGGAAATATAGAGTTAGGGTTAGCCCGTGAATAGTACACTCCTGTCTCTTATTCTCTCAAGATGAACAACACCCTCGTCATTCGGGTGGCAATCCCTAGGTTGTCTACCCCAACTTCATGCTAGCGAGAGACAAAGGAGAACTCAAGGAGAGAGGAACAGAGATGAACAGAGAACTAGAGAATTAATTCTTGTTGGGTCTACCCGACAGGAGCACCCTTGTCTAGTCTGCCAGGCAAAAGTGAACTAGCAGAACTACCCGACCAAACTTCAAAATAGCTACCCATTAAGGCCGAGTGGTAATAGGGAAAGGAGCCCAAGTGAAGCAGATCTATCGCTCATGAAAAAAGAAGACACCAAGAAAGGGATTATGTTGTGCTGGTAGTCCTAGAAAATGATGAGTTACAAATCAGGGTGGATAGAATGAATGATAGGGGAGGAATGAGTACTAGATACAAGTATTTCTTTATCTTCACTAATGATATCATGCAGGAACTTCTTCTTAGAAAGTTGCAGATTTCCTATTTTGACTCTTATGACAGGAGTACTGATCCATGGGAACATCTACATGCCGACCACTCTAAAATCTACCTCCACGAATTGTCTGATGCTATCCTCTACTGAGGCATTCTCAGAATTCTCAAGGGCGTTGCCTCAGACTAGTTCAGGGAATATAAAAAAAGGGATATCAAAAATTTTGATCATCTTGTAGATTTGTTTCTGAATAATTTGTGAAAACCAGAAGAGGATCCCAAAGACGAAAAACACCTTCTTAAATTTAAGCAAAAACTAGATGAATCACTCATGGACTATGTAGACAAATTTAAGAAAGAATCTCTCAGAATCTCTCATATAATAGAGGATATGCACATTATGGCTCTACCATGTCAGGGTCAAACCTGGGAAATTCTCTTTTAACCAAACTTGAGTCCTCTTACCACTTTCACAGACCTCTTCCTTTGAGTAGAAAAATTTGCCTAGGCCAATGAAGGATAAAAGAAGAAGAGAAAGGTCGATGAACGAATCAGTGAAGTAGAATCCTTGAAAAAAGCAATGTTAAAGATTGATTATCCATAACCATGTCCTATAGGAGGAGTCCCGACTATCCAAAAATTTATACTCTGCTCAAATGGTTTATCTTATTACTCATATTTTAGTTGTAGTTGAGAAAAATCCATTTGTAAAATGGTCAACTCCAATGAGTAGCAACCCAGACTACAGACATAAGAATAAGTGGTGTAATGGGTGGTTCTCATTAAGACATGAGAAAGAATTAGGTACTCCCCAGTTGAAAACTAAGGGAATGTGTTACTGCTTAAACCCTAAGGAGTAGTCCACTTAATGTTTTGTTCTACTTTTCATGTAATCTAGTATGCCAAGCTGTACCTTATTTGAGGTTAAATAAGCTTGTGCACGTTGCAAGTATTTATTTTTCAATAAAGAAAATTTTTCTAATTCTTTTTGTGATTTAAAGTATGTAATCGATTCTCTTAGATAAGTAGTTTGGCACCAACAATAATGAACAAGAAAAATCCCGAATACCAGGCTTAGCTCAAAGGCAGTCGTCCTGTCAGACAGGTGTACAACCTCGACATTCTTATCATCCCCGAGGGTAAAAGCTAGCTGTTTTATACAATCTAGAAGTGTATAAGAGACTCTCAGTACTCTCAGAACGAAGACTCATCCTTCGGAGGGTGCAAAATGCATCCTCTACACAATAAAGCCTTTTGAAGCAAAACTTAAGTCTTTTCATGTAAATGTTTCTTAGGTTAAGTCTATTTTACAAGAGTGAACTCAACCTTTCATTGGTAAAAAATTTCATCTTTAGGGATTTAATGTCTGTCGAGGTTGTACACCTGCCCACACCTTTTGGGGTTGAGGCTGGCTAACACACTCTGGGGTTACGCCATACCTACACCCTTCAGGGTCATTTTCTTGCCTACATCTTCCAAGGTCACGCCTTATTCGTGCCTTCCGAGGTCTCTCTCTACTTGCGTCCTTTAGGGTGCAACACCTCCTCACAACTTTTGGGGTTGAGTTTTGTTGATACGTTCCAGGGTCATGCCTTACTTACGCCATCCGATGTCGCTCTTACTTCACACCCTCTAGAGTGGAAAACTTCCTCACATCTTTTGAGGTTGCGCCTGGCTAACACCTTCTTGGGGTTATGCCTTACTTATAGTAACTGTCTCTAGAGTAGGACTCACCCCTTCGGGAGCAATACCAAGGCCTTTTCAATGTGAAGTACCTAGGCTATACCTACTATCTGGGATAAGACTTATTCCTCCAACGGAAATTCCAAGGATTTCAAAAGTAAAGTACCTAAGCTATACCTATTCTATGGAGTAGAACTTACCCCTCTGGGTGTAATTCTATAGACTTCCAAAATGAAGTACCTATACCATACCTATTCTCCGGAGTAGGACTTACCTCTTCGAGGTCAATTCTATGGACTTCTAAAGTGAAGTACCTATGCCATACCTATTCTCCGGAGTAGGACTTACCTCTTAGGGCCTAATTCCAAGGACTTTCAAAGTGAAGTATCTAATCCATACCTACTCTCCGGAGTATGACTACCCCTCCGAGGCAATTCCAATGACTTTCAAAGTGAAGTATTTAAGCCATACCTTATCCGTCTGGGAGAAATTCTAATGACTTAAAAAATGAAGTACTTAGGCCATATCTAATCTCTAAAGTAGGAGGACTTACCCCTCCGGGGGGTTAATTCTAAGTACTTTCAAAGTGAAGTACTTATTCCATACCTACTCTCCAAGTAGGACTTACCCCTCCGGTGCAATTCCAAGAATTTTCAAAGTGAAATATCTATGCCATACCTACTATCTGGAATTGGACTTACCCCTCCAAGGCCAATTCCATTGACTTCAAAAGTGAAGTACCTAAGCCATACTTACTCTTTGGAGTAGGACTTACCCCTCCAGAAGTAATGCCAAGGTCTTGTAGAAGTGAAATACCTATTCCATACCTATTTCAACAAAAAAGACTTGCCCTTCTGAGTGTCATAAGTGCAACCTTCCGAGGTAAAGCTCCAAAGTACTATCAACAAGGAAAAATAAAGTCTTTGTATGCTAAGGACAATAATTGCACTTAGTCACTTTAGCTAAAACTAAACGACTAAGAGGGTAGGAAGACTATACAGTTCTAAACCCACTATACTGCAAACAAGTAGTAAAAATAAATGCATACTACTATAGAAATATGAAAAGTACTTTATATATGTAGATTTGGTACAATAGAAGACCCCAACTAAAAATCTACAAACAAAACTACACAAGTTTTACAAAGAAAAAAAAGGCCAACTCTCTATCAAAATCAAATTATCATCAGTTGCAGGGATCAAAAATTTGAAGTAAATATCAAGGTTCTTGGCTCGCCCTGAAGCATTTGTAATTTTTCCCTGTTAAAGCGGAGAAGTATCATCCCAACTTGACTCACCCTGCACTACTACAGTCTCAACTATTGCGTTGGAATTACGGTGTGACTATTTCCTACCTCGGCCAGGATATGGGGGCAAAGGAGGCATGCCTGCACATGAGGTAGTGGTATTGGACAAATTCATTTTAGGTCTACATAGTGGAAAATCACACCCCTTGGTGTATACAGTGAAAAACCACACCCTCTATGTCATATAGATGTGGAATACATTAGACACCATAGTGCACGAGTTGCTGAAATAGTAAGACATCTAGAAGAAACTATGAGGATTTGTAAGAAATTTTGATCCTAACTTGATCGTGTCGTAGTAATAGTAGATCTAAAGCATCGATGGTTTCTAGTGACAAGATTAGATGTGTATAAGAGACAGGTCCTATCCCAGTAAATTGGTAGTAGGAAATCAATCTTTAACCTGTAATTATACATCATTAGATGAGCTAAGGTAGACTGCGAAAAGCTGCTTATCCATGTCTGAGGAAGAACCATGGTCGGCTGAGGAAGAGAGTGCATCAGAGTCACAATAAAAATCTTGGTTTTCTTTGGATGTTATAGAGTTCGAGTTTGTTATCGCAAAATTTTTCATGGTGTTATTTTTCTCCATGCTGGTCTAGAGTTTAAAGAATTAGTTGTCGAGGTGATTTTTCTCCAGGCTGTAGCTTGTCACTTGAAAGCTATTGAAGGAATGCATACAAATACCTAACCCTAAGTTTTGATTGGCTGGTGTTAAAAAAAAAAAAGGCAAAACGCATGCAACGAATGGAGAAATTCGTTGGAATAAGGCAACCTTGTGGGGTTAAATATTGATATGTATTAAAAAAAAAAAAAGAATTTAAGTTGTACTTACTTGAATTCACGTAGGTAGTACTAGTACTACTACACATGAATAGTAATAGTGGTGTGGAATAAGATGTTATAGTACTAAAATAGTCTAAAATCCTAACTTTGGGGTTCATGTAAATTCTAAAATCATACGATACTCAAGTAGGGAACTCTACAGTACTACTCCATGGTAGTAAGGAACTCCACAGCACTACTCCATGGTAGTAAGGAACTCCACAGCACTACTCCACAGTAGCAGGAAACTCCACAGCATTACTACATTGGTAGGGAACTCTATAGTAGTATTGGTATCAGTGACAAAGAAATTCGAAAGATATTTTATTCCAATGAAAATTCTACCAAACAATTTAAGTCTTGACTCAAACACACTCCAGTGCAATAATTTTTTTTTATTGTTCTACTCCAATATATAGAAAAATTTAAATAATTCTCAAATAAATATTAAAAAATATTGATGAAGTTTCCCGAAAAATAATTTTCTAAGCCATGAAATTGGCTACGGTCAATACTACTATTCCGACTGGGGTGCGAATACAGCATCAAGTACTTGACATTCTCAACCCGAAAAATTTCAACTTGTGAGCGGGGAGGCAAATGATGATGCCAAAATAATACACCCAGTAATAATATTACACGTGGCTCCGAGATATTTTAGCAATTTTACCCTTGTGGTTCAAATAAGTTCAAATGGGGAGAATATATTTGACGAGCGAATATATTTCAACCCATCAGTTTAAAGTATAAATATCTTATTTACATCTAGATTCTTAAGATACAGATAATCATTCATCCCCTTAATTCTTATTGAATTTTACTCTGCTATAAGTACTGATTTCAGCGTCAGAGTCTACCCTGGGAGACACAGCCACGCCCTTTTTATTTTCAGGTGATCCGGATGTGAGTACTACACGCAGTGCTCAACCTTACTTTGGACTATACTATATTCGGTCTAACTCTAACTCAACTTCTCCAATTTTTGTATCAACAGGATGAATATTTTTGGCGTAAAGCAATATTACATGTATATAGAGTGTAGACTAATTAAGGGGATGTATGGTTTATGTGCATGAGAGACAAAAATAAGAGTCAAGGATAATGGTGGGCAATTGAAAATTATGAAAATCAATTTATGTGAATTAAATTATTAAAAATGTCTTTTTTATACAATAAAGTATAGTTCAAATGGTAAGACTATGTTAGGTCATGGCCATGAATTTGAGTCACTAAATGAATAGATTGTTGTCCACTATAAATCTTTTTTTAAATGTATATTTATTCTTTACTTATGATTTAAATTTTAAATTAATTAATTAATTAATATAGTAAAACTCATCTCGATTTCAAATTAAATAATAACGGAATAGTACAAAACTATACCTATACTAAGATACATGATTTCTGTTTTAAATACGACATCTAACTAAATAGCTCCTAAAAAATAACTTTCAGAAAAAAGTAACCTTTTCTCCCTAGCATGTTCCATTCGGCAAAAAGGTATTCATCTTTTATCTATTTTCTTAATTTAGCACAATACTAACATAATCTTACATAGAATACAATGCTAACAACTTATTTGTATTAGCACTGTAAGATTCCAAGAAAATTCTTTTATATGTTATGCGAAATCTTATAAATATATTTTACTCACAATTTTTAAAACAACTGATTTTGGCACTCCAATGACTAGTTTCATTTTACACCATTTCAATATATACATATTTCACACTTTGTATGCCTAATTTTAGTTTTGAAAGAGTTTACACCTCCAACTCTTAAATTCATTCCATTTTAAACACCGCCAAGTTTGACAGAATCTTTGGTTGCACTACAAAAAAATTGCAAATTTCATGCGGATTTTTGCTGCGGATTTTTTCCCAGGAATTATATACGGATTTTACTGCAAATTTTAGTTTTCTAGGTTTGGGATTAAAATTTTGCTACGGATTAAAAAATCCGCATCAAAATCCACAGATAACATAAAAATCCCTTCATAAAGCGGGAACGTATTATTTACAAAAATTACGCAACAAAAATCGAAGATAAAATTAAGGACAATGGCAAATAATTCCGCAGCAAATTTTGCTGCGGAAAAATAAATCCGCAGCACACTTGCTGCGGAAATTAATATAAATTCCGCAGCAATTGTGCTACGGAAATTAATTCCGCAGCACATGTGCTACGGACATTGAATTCCGCAGCAAGTTTGCTGCGGAATTTAAAGTTAATTTCCGTAGAAATTTTGCTGCGGAAATTCCTGCGGTAAATTCCGCAGGAAATTTCAATTTACAGTGCAGAAACCCAGCACATTTTAGACAGATCTAATCGGGGAAAAATCACTTCTCCTCTCCATTTCTGCACCACCAGCCACCATTCACCCTCCACCTTTCTTCCAACTACCATCTACTATTTCCAAGCCTAAATTTCATCCCTTCTTCCTCATTTCTTTCTCTCCTCAAGCCATTTTGCTCCATCCTTCCTCTTGAAGAAACCGCGTGAACTTGGTGTTCATCTTGGATTAAAAAAATAAACCACTCATCTCCTCTAGCTGCAACCGTGCACATGTATAAAAAATTTCCAAGGTGATTGATTGATCTACGATTTCAATTTTTGTTCTTTTATCTATTTTTTTTTTAATTCTTGTTATCCATAATTTTTGTGAGTGGTTTATTTTTTTATTTTCAGGTTTTTTATTTTTTTTGCAGCTATTTGTTGTCAATAAATTTTGTAGGATTTTTGCTATGTTATTTTCATTTTTTTTATCCCTAATTTCTGTAGGATTTTTGCTATAATTTTTGCAGTTTTATTTTTATTTTATTTTTATTTTTATTTTGTTTGTTATCGTATAGATTTTTGCTATGTTATTTTGATTTTTTTTTATCCCTAATTTCTGTCCCTTTGCTATAATTTTTGCAGTTTTATTTTTATTTTATTTTTATTTTTATTTTGTTTGTTATCGTATACACATCTTAGATGTGTATAAGAGACAGAACCACAACTGGAAATTATTACCATAATTTGTCGAGGATTTTTGCTATGTAATTTTCAATTTATTTCCATATAATGACAATATTTAACACCTATACTAAACTTGTTTGTTTAGGGATTTCCGTGTTCCTACAAGCTTCGCACTTTAATTAACATTATCATAAATATATCGTCAACCTTAATATAACAACCAACTTTATTATATGAAAATTAAAATAATAACAAAAGAGACTTCTATAGTTCATCTAATTAAATTCTCTGAGTCTAAATATATTGTTGATCTCAAGACTCTCCGGGCAGGATATAGCCTATCAGGGGGTTGATTCCTAACCTTGCCATTTGGGCCTTAATTTAACCAAGTAATATCCAAGGATATTCGTTCAAGGGACATGTATCAAATTAATATAAAATATTATTTTATAAATAATAAGTTTATAATTATCTTATATATATTTTTAATATATATATATAGACATCTAGAATATTTAAATAGAATAATTTTCAACCTTTAAAAAATCTTCCGTTTAACTATTATTATAGTTTATTTGTCTTTCGTTTAAGTAAGTAATTTTTCGTTTTGTGTTTACGAAATAACTCCTACTTTGAGTTGGTGGATATGGATTAAAAAAACAAATAAATTCGTTCAATTTTACTAAAATATAGGTTAAAAAGTGACCAAATTACACTTATTTTTTCTAACAACATAATTCGCTCCTTTAATAGATATACAAACACTACATTTTTCTTAAAACAATTCCATTTCATGAGATATTCACGTTTTTTTACTAGGATTATACAATTTGGGTTGAACAAGTTCATAATGCATAGTATATGCAAAATACTAAACCATGAATAATGTTTCTAAATGAAATGTTATATAAATGTATATATTGGAATGATACTTAGTAGACTTTAATTATGAGATAATAGGGAAAAAGTGATTACCGGGTATAATCAAATAGTTGATTATATTAATTTTTATGCAAATGCATGGTAAAATTTTAAAAAAATGTCTTTATACACATCTAATTTGTGATAACAACAAATAATTTAATATAGGATATATTGTAAAAATGATAATTATTTTAAAACAGGATAGTAAAAGTGAAGGGAACAACATTTGGTATCTATCATTTTTTTTTATTTGTCAATTATACCCTCTCCGCTCCCTTTGTTGTCTCTTAATTGCATACTCATAACTTTCCGTAACTACGTAATAAAAATATATTTATTCACCAACTATTAGGTTTAGATATTTGATCCTTTATTTGGCAAATTTGTTAACACATCAATTATTTTGACACTTTAAATAAATGAATTGATTTATTCATTTAAGCCAAACATCGTAATGTTATTAATTGGATTAATTTTTGCTAATAATATTACCCTACTACTTAAAAGTTCTAGTTATGCCTCCCTAACAATGTAAAGGTGGTTAGGCTTATATTAATTAAAAATTGTTTGTCAAATAAATATGAAAGAGTATCATTTAGGATATTTATATGTAATTAAATAAAGAAAAACATGAACACATACATATATTTGTGTTGTTGGACTAGTCAACTTACTATCATATACTAAATATTTACTATAATAAGCAAGTGGAAAATTTTCATGAAATTATATTCTTATATTTGTCTGGAAATTAATTGTTTAACAGGAGACTAAGTAAGTCATTAGTTTGGTTAGGCAACCTGGAAGTTGGAGCATCGAAGGTAGGATGTACAATAGGCTTCTTCCAAATCGTCGGGGATATGTGGAAGAATTTTTGGAGGGTTTGGCTGGGTTTATAAATTTTGCTTGTCAACAACCAAAATATTTAACTGAGGGAGTTATTAGATGTCCCTCGTGAAAAATAAAATAAAAATAAAACTGGTTGAAAATTATAGCACGGTTCATACAGAGGAGAAGGGATTTTAAACTAGGTTTTGGCCTCACAAACCAGCTTGGATGGGGGATAGTGCAATGGGCAGACCTGAATAAATATTGGCAGTCCCAAGAGTTCAAACAAAAATTCGACCAAAATAAGAAGAACCGGGATTCTTATGCAGGTGCATCACTGCATACAGGCGGTTCTATACCACACAGAGTATCATTCTCAACAGTATCCAAATCAGATGGCATTTCTTGTGACTTTTGAGACTTCATCAAAGACAGATTCCATTGTAACATGACTTTGATAAGATATTTCAGTCTTTTTCTTCTCAAAGAGAGGGGTGAAAACCCGCCATTCTCTGATTTCTATTTCCGTACCCATAAGAAGAAGGAGGGAGATTGGGTTCATCCTCGGGCCCAAGCTGCTTATGTAAGTCATTAAGGCTTTATTACAATCTTTTATGATTTGTCCTTTAATATTCTTGTTTCCATAAAGTTGATCTTTGTTATATGACTTTTACAGGAGAACTTTGAGAAGAAAAAGACTGAAATATCTTCTCAAAGTACTGTTGAGAATGATAATATGTCTTCTGATGGTTCTCACCTTCACACTCACAACATCTGCCATCTGATTTGGATATTTGGTATGACGCCGTGGGAGGAAAAAAGAAAGGCAGAGTTTCTGGGCTTGGTTCTTTAGGTAGAACCATGAAGGGTCGTCCAGACCTTCACACCCATACGACCTACCTGAGGATGTTGATGAGAGGATTAGGAGCACATCCACTCTTGTAGTGAAGCTTGCTCTTTCTTCCTTTTGCAATCTCTATTTCCATCTAGATGTGTATAAGAGACTCTGATATACTCTGTAAGCCCACAAACATTGGGATAACAGCTATCGAAACAAGATAAGTTGCATACTTTGATGGAGCGATTAGGCGTTCTTCCTGGATCCTCTCGCCACTAGCGTTCCCCACCCCTTGATGCAGATGATGAGGATGATGCAGATGGTAGCTCGGATGATTAGACTGTATTTGATTGTTTAATTAGATAACTAAATGTTATATATGTATTGTATTTGAATTTGTTTCGTATTATATTTCTTTCAATGCGAATTGTTTTTTGAGATGTAAATATGCTCGAATGTGACATGATGATCAATGCGAATTGTTTTTTGTGATGAAATTGCTGGAATGTGGCATGATGGTACAGGGGAAGAAAAACCAAACAATACTAACAAAAATTTTCTGTGAAAATTATTTGGGGATTTTTGGGAAAATATATGGGGATTTTGGGATATTTGATGGGGATTTTGCTCGAAAATTATATAGGGAATTTCTTGGGGATATTTGCTAGGGATTTTGCGGAAATTATATGGGGATTTTGCGGAAATTATATGGGGAATTTCTTTGGGGATATTTGCTAGGGATTTTGCTGGAAATTTACACAGGATAATTTCCGCAGCAAAATCCCCATCAAACTTGTTCAACCCAAATTGTAACACGGAAATCCCTAAACAAACAAGCGCTAGTATAGGTGTTAAATCATGTATATTTCCGACAAAATCCCCATCAAAATTAGCTGCGGATTTTATAATCCGCAGCAAATTATTATCCACGGCCTTTTACTGCGGATTATTTTTGGCGCCCAAATCCGAGGCATAACTAGAACTTTTAGGGATTTTTCATTATAATCCGCAGCAAAATATGCAGGTAATTAACAGTTTTTTAGTAGTGTTGTACATACAAATATTATTGAAAATTATTATTGTACATCCCTCTAAATCTATTGCGCACATAAAAAGATTTCATTAATTTGGTGACGGTAGTGATTATAAGATGAAAAATCCCTGTCTCTTATACACATCTAGATGTGTATAAGAATTAAAGTGAATGATGCAAAGTGGAAATTAAATATAAATTGAGGGGTAGAAAATGGATTAAGTCCTTTCTTTTATGTAGTTTTTATACATGCAAATTGCTTAATGTGTATGAAGTTAGGGTGTTTGTAATCTTTTATCAATTTAAAACTTAACTGGCTTTATTATAACCTAAAATACAGATTTGCAACAGCCTTAATCCGAAATGTCTTAGGTGTTCAGTACGTAATAAGCGACATTAATGACATGTCAAAAATAATTTCATTCAAACCCCTTTGTGACGGCTGTGACATTTCAAAAGTCAGGCTGTCAAGTTTGTTGTATACTAATTTAAATAATGAATGCGAATTTTAAATATTAATTAGAATGAATTGTTGTTAGGGTTTGTTAAGTTTGATGAAGAATGCAAAAAACATGCTTACTAAGCAACAACAGTCACAAATTAATACATAGACCGGTTACATGGAGTTCACATGGTGATTTGCTTGATTGACAGAATTATAAGGAAAAGCAGCACAAAATCTAAAATTTTCACATTTGTGCTTGCAACAGTCACAAATTAATCTACAGTTCCTTGAAAAAATCATTCTCTTATATTTTAAATAACTGTACAATATAATATCATGTGTTTTAAAATCTTATACACTATAAATTTTTAAAACTAATAGAATAATTCTCTAAAAAAATTTGTAAAATTCTCCAATATTTTAAGTGTACAACCTAAGCTAATTTGGACAAATCCTTAATGCACTACCTGAGCTATACTTGATAAAGGATCATATTGTGTGAACAGAGTTCCTTTTTTTTTGGGCGTGAACCAAGTATATCGGAGACAGGAAAATTAAACCGAATTTAAGGATTCTAGACATTTCTAAACTATTGATTTCAGAAAATCTGGCACTGTATACAGATCTACCTCACCATAATCCTATTCTTCTCTTACTTGTTTTCTAGATCTAAAGAAAAAACCAGAACAAATTTTATTAAGTAACTTGCAGGAATTGATCCCAACACCAAATGATTAACAAAGTGAGGAGACGAATTTAGCATATTTCTGTTGGGACTACGTGTGGCTTGGTTCTAATATGAATTTATAGGAAATCCCTCTAAAGAGTTCAACCGTAAAAACTACAAAATATATTAGTTTATGGAGTTTTTCCATCAATTAAAGTTTCATTAAATTAAAAATGGGTCAAATTCCGAAAGTTCAAAATAAGTTAAAATTAATTTATTTTCTCATTAAACTCAAAACAAATGCTTCAAATACAAGTCAATTTTAATCTCATATGGATTATGTGAGGTTTGATCTCGACAACAGGTACGTATGCAACCTCAATATATTACTTAGTGTAATCCCAAAAAATAAATAATACATAAATTCCTCTATTCTCATTTATTTAGTCGGAATTCAAATTAATTAATTGACAATTAAAATCAAAAGGTATTTCTCTAAAATTAGGAAATATAATTTAAAGATTTAATATCTTGAATTAGTCCGACTCACACAAATAAAAACTCGCAAGAGCAAATTGCACAAGTAAAATCAAGTTGAGCAACAATTTAACTATGCAAAATACTATTTTTGCTTAACACAGAGATTCGAGACTTACTTTCAATATGTTCCTTAGAAAACAAAGTAGCTTCTTGATTGGTGAAAATCATTAAATCTGAGAAAGAAGAAGAAACTTCTAATTCGCTACAATCTTGATCGACCATGACATCTTTCATATCCTTTTGCAGAGGAATTTCTCCTTAAACTTTAATTTCTTTTGAGTTTGTGGGAATAAGTCCTTTTTCACCCAATAAAACCTTTTTACTTTGATGTCTAAATAGAAAATTATTAGCACTTATTAAGGATGATTAATTTAACTGTCTTAAAAGACAATTAATTTATTTAGTGTCTTAAAAGGACAATTAATTTTATTTAGTGCCCACAAATTTGAGCAAAAGAGTTAATTTTTTGACATAAGTTGGCACTAAAACCAATTAACTTGGGAATCTTGTTTATTTAATTTTGTGGATACTAAAACAAGTCAATTCCATTTAACGCATTAAAAAAATACATGAATATTAGTACTACCAGGTTAATTTAATGCCTTAAAAAATATAAGAACAAGATATATTAACACAATAGGCTGAATGTTTGATTTCCAGTAGTAAACATATGCAATCTTGTTCCAGTAGATCCGTTAGTAACAAATAGGCAATTGGTTTGTATATAAATTAATGTGACCATAATTTGATTATGAGTAGGACCCAAACATTTGCCTATTGTAACTTTGCATGCATCAGAATATACTAATTGAGCATATGTTCAAAATTTGAATTGGAATTTTTGTTGAACTGAAACTCATTTGTTTGAGAGAAAATAGGGATAATTAATTATAATTTTTCTCTTTTCATGCACTTCAAATCTTTGGTGCCCTTCATCCCAGTGCTGCTAGAGTGCCATTCATTAGGAATCGCAACGTGTCCTAGTCATTTAGTTCCTTAAATTATAATCTTCCGTCCTTTATTGTTAGAGAGGAATTCTACGATCCTTTTTAGAAATTATTCTCTTGATTTTAAAAATTTGTACAGTACAAGCTTTTTAAACATATAATATTGTACTATACAAATATTTAAAATACAAGATAATAGTTTTTAAAAGAGGCCGTAGAATTTCCGACCGTTAGATCCTTCCTAGCAAAACTCTACCGGCATCTAAGCAAAATGGCTTTCTTTGGCTCTGTTTACTCTGACACGTAATCGTGGCTCCTTCTTCAATCTCTTTTTTATTTTTTTAAATTCCTTTCACACAATATGGTCTTGTTGTTTCCTATCACCACAACAAAACCCTCAACAACATCTATGCAAATTTATGAGCAGCAACCTCAGGAATGCAAGAATTCAAGGTATAAGATGATTTGTTGAGAAGACTTAACGGATTTAGGCCAGAAGGGGTTTGAATTGCATGTGTGTTTTCGTGTGTGAATGAGAGAAGTGAGGGGGAGATTGGGAAAATGGGAAGCCAGAATAGTTGCGTGAGTAAGAGAGAAAAGGGATGAACCATAATTACGTGAGGAATTACATGCGTTAAATACGTGACAACTTTTAATGAATAGCACTCTAGGGACACTGGGATCAAAGGTACCGAGGCCCTGATTTCTTTTATTTTTCACTTATCTTGATTTTCTTTTTATAAGTAAGAAATTAGTCATTGTAAATCAAATAAGACATTACTAGAGTCAGAAAACAAGTATTGAAGAAAAGGATTTTGAGTAAGAATATATACAGTTAAATTTTTACCTTCGATATATAGTATAATCCTTATTTTCTGAAATCTTGTTTGCTCCTCTCATATACTACAACTAGCCTTAATTCTCTGCTTAAATTTTGCCTAATGCTCCCAGTACTCTCCTCCTTTTTTTATTTTTGAGCTCTTGTTGTCTTAATGTAGAAATTTGAAGACTCATTTTTTCGAGAATTCCAAGACATGGTCACGTTCGACTCACAGTAGTGCATGAATTGGCCAATAATTGACCACTTCATGTCTAATTTAGTCATAGTTTTTTTTTTTTTTATTATAAATTTCGTTATTACTTTTATTCTCTTTAGTTTTGATATCAAACCATATTTTGTGCGTGGCCATTTCCTATTCAACATGTTATATAATTTGGTTTCTTTAGTTTCTTTTTTTTTTTTTTTGGGGGACCGGGGGGAGGGGTTAAGTTATGACCACATTATGAAGTGGTCTTTGACTACTTCCTCAATTTCTTATGCAGTCACCTTCATATTATAAACTTTATTTTTTAATTGTCAAAAAAAAATTTTGTTTAACATTTATAATTCTACAATATGAGATAGTCATGAGTCATGACTTACTTGTAGTGACTTATTTAATTTGTTTTTTTTTTCTTTTTTAATACCGTTATATAAAAGTGTTTCTTCAGGCCTTACTCCACCTTACATTTTCTAACTTGTATTGTAATTGATTCTCATTTAACACTCATATTTTAATTTTGAACATATTGCACCATATATTTATACATAGATCCATTTTAGTCCATTTTTTTAAAACCAACGGAACTCTAGATTAATTACCTCATTGATTTTCACCTGTCTCTTATACAGACCAGGGGTAGGGGGCGGTTGCCACCCAAGATATTCAAAATTATGTTTTTTTTTCCTTAATTTTTTAAAATTATTATTATACTATTATAAAAATTAGACGTTGTTACCAAAAAATTTTAGAGAATATAAAAAAGTGTTCCTTATGTATATATTTATATAATCTTATTCCCCAAGAGTTTTAAAAATATATTATTTTTCTTGATATTTTTTAAAAATTTCAATAACTTCCTTTAAAAAAATAGACTTTACCCTGTAATTTTACAAAAATTATAAAGCTAGTCTCTCTAAAAATATGTATATATAGTTTTTCTCCCCCCAAAATTCAAGATGTGTACTGCTATTAGTACTAGAAGAGTAAATATTCGTTGTAGTACCTGTCTCTTATACTAGGTTAAACTAGATTAACGTTTATTTTCTCCAGATGACTGTACAGAATTATGTATCATAATCCTGCAAGTTTTTTACACATCTATTGCCAACCTAATAGCTAAATTGGTAGCCCAATGTTAATTCAAGGTAACACTGCAGAGTTGACGAGGATAGTTCCACTAGATAATGCAATCATTAGCATTTAGAAATTAACATTGGAATGTACAAAAGAAAAAATAAAAAAAACAATGAAATGCAGAAATATAGGGTAAGATTGGTGTTATATAAGAGAGTTGCACATTAGAGAAATTTATTGATTACATAATTTAAACGTTTTTAATTAAGAAGCTCTTAGATAATTAATCCACCAGAAAGAATTACAAATTCTTCTGAGTAAGCTCCAAAGGATTCAAATGTGGAATAGGATAGCATAAAAGTGGATGAACCATGGCACCAGTAAATCCTGTCCCTTCTTCCATGTTCAACTTTTCTCCATTTGGAACTTTGAAATCAAAGCACTGAACTAGTGTGGCAATTGTTCCATGACTAACTGCTAAAGCTAAGGATGCACCAGGGCATCCCCTTCTCCCGCTCCCAAAAGGGAGAATCTTGAAGTCTTTTGGCCTCTGAAATCCATTATATAATGATCATTTCTTCCTTCGGAATTTGTCATGAACCTTTCTGGTAGAAAATCTAGAGGATTTTCCCACGAATTCGGGTCCCTCATAATTGCTTTTAAATCGATTATTACCCTTTCATTTGCTAATATATCATACCCATTGATCTTGCAGTCTTGAATGCATCGGCGGAATGTCAAAGTCGCAGAAGGATGCAGTCTTAGAGTTTCCTTGACAACTGCTTGCAAGTAAGGAAGGTTGGGAATATCTGATTCCTCTACCAGCCTTGTTGCTCCAACTACCGTTTTGATTTCTTCCCTAAGCTTCTTAAATACTTGGGGATGGTTAATCAGCTCTGCTATTGCCCAGTTTAATGCCACACTTGTTGTGTCTGTGCCAGCCAAGAAAATTTCCTGTTTGCAAATTTAACAAAAACTCATTTGTAAATGGTCTTCAATGATTCTTCATCTCGGCCACCGCCACTGCCACCACTACGACCACTCTCTCCACCACCACGACCAATTTCATGTACCAATCCTTAAATACACACTATGGTAGAATATTTGTGTGGGACATTCTCAAAATTTTCACGTGTAATACATATTTCTTCTATTTTTCCAACTAAAGATCTTCGCATCAATCAATGATGCCTTATTTCACGTATAAGTTGTGAAAGAAATTTAGGGACTTGGTAATAATTAAAACAGTATGTCCATGTTTGAAAATTCGTTTTAGTTCTCTTTAAGGATGATTCATGAATAAAGAAGGAACAATTATGTAGAATTTATGCACCTAATAAAATAAGAAAATAAAGAAGGAAAAATTAAAATTAAAATGGGAATAATTATTTATATCTATAATTTTTATTATCAAAATTTATCATTATACGTTTAGTGTTAACTTTGCAAATGTATATTAGACTAATAAACAAAATCATTTTATTATATATTTTCTTATAACTTTTAATTTACAAAAATTGCTAGAAAGGTACTGTTTTTATTTTCGTATTGGTCAAATTAGTAAATTATTTACTAATATTTAACCAAAACTATTAAAAAGGACAGAATGCCTCATTTTTAATCTTAGAAGGGGGAAACATACATTAAATTAAACCTTCAAGGGGCAAAGTAAAAACTACCATTCTTGAATTTGACATTGACGGACATTTTAGAACCAAATTTAAAAGTTTAAAAAGTTATAAATACTATTAAAAGTTGAGGGACTAAATAAGAACATGGTCAAAAGTTTAAGGACCATTAACATTATTTACCCATCAATAAAATTTTTCTGTTAACTTTGATCAATTAGATTGGTTAAAAGAGAAAAACAATACTAGAAGTTTAAGAGTTAGAAACCCCGGTTTTTGTCCAAATTTTAGGAAAATTCTATATTTCCTTGGCTATTTTGTTGAGTTTTAAAAGCATTTACTTACGATATAATATCATGTGCTTTAAAATATCAATTTTTATACAATTGTTTAAATTCAACAAAATAGCTCCCTGATGGGATTAATAGAATTTTTCTAAAATTGGACATATCACTTAAATAGTCTTTCAACTTTTTTATTTAAATTAAAATGGTCCATCAATTTAAATTTTTACCTGTTTAGTTCCTTAACTTATGTTTTCGTGCAACCAAATAGAGACCAAATTAATTACAAATATTTAATTGAGTGACTAAATCAGTTAAAATTAAAATTGGGGAATCATTTCAAATTTAATAAAAAAATTGAAAGACTATTTAGTTGAGTTACCCCCAAAATTATATTGTATACTTATTCGCTTCGTTGATCTTTTAGCTTTTTAACTCGGTCATCAAAACCTTTTAGGTTAAAATCACAAACAAAACTAAAAAAATAAAAATATTGAATCCCATTGGGACAATGATTGTGTTGGATATTATTTAAAATATTATTTTAATAAATATTGAAATAAATTTTTAAATGTAATATAAATAAATTAAAAAATGTTAAAAAACACGTTTTAAAAATGATTGTGAAATAATATTTACTGTCCATTAAACAAATTATTTCCATCCATGCGGAAAATTTAAATTTGTAATCTAGTCACCTGACGAATTAATATCTAACAATTGACCCTTTCTATGTGGATGATGATGTCTATAGTTCCATTCTAGTTTCTTGCATACATTTTCAGTATTCATTACTAAATTATTTATAATCCATGCAGAAAATTTAAATTTATAATCTAGTCACCTGACGAATTAATATCTAAAAATTGACCCTTTCTACGTAGATAATGCCGTCTAAAAAATTAACAAAATATTTTTGTGTGTACAACAAATTCAATAAGATGTACAACAATGTTTTTGCATTCAAAAATAAAGATTCAGTTAACCTTTTAACAAGGTTAAAAAATGAGTTAAAATGGGACAAATTTGAGACCTAGGAGTACAAAATATCCAAAAATGAAATCCAAAGTACAAAATAAGAATCGGGTATAAGTTGAGAAATATAAAACGGAATTAGTCCTATTTATAAATCAAAGTACATGTGTGAAATGCATCGAAAGTGTGAGATAGGAAATTAGTGCAAAGAGTATGACAAAAAGAAGAAATTTTTTATTAGTTACTTCGCAATGCGGAATGAGTACTTAGACAGTTAGATGGATGAAAAATAATGTGCCCCCTCTTATTTTACAAATATCTCAACTATGTCATATTCATTCCGTATTACATAGACAGTTAGATGGATGAAAAATAATGTGCCCTCTTATTTTATCAATATTTCAACTATCTAGTGGAACTATCCTCGTCAAGTCTATAGCTGATTTACGGATTGTTATGAAGACCCGGTAAGAGATAGAAAGGATAAGAAATATCATAAACTGAGAAAGGATTTACAAATGTTTCTACTTAGCTTAACTTCTGAGTTTTCTAAAAAATTAAATCTGTAACAGCGAATCCATAATATCCTTCCTCTCCTTACAAGAAGTCAGATCATTAGACATATTGTTCAGCCATAATTTTTTCAACCAAGTTATCAAGTGTGTATGAGCAAACTCTTTAACCTTTGTTCCCATATCCAAACAAATCAAACTTGCTCAGAGGTCCCAATAGTTCAGTCATTAGAAACTTAAGCGTCAATTGTTCGATCCCTTTAACGAACTCCCAAACCAACTTGCTCTCATCTTCGTTTCCAGAGCAAGTGGTGCTCATTGTCATCCTGCATATGACGTTGTTCGTCAACTTTACAAGCTGCACCCCAATATCACAAGCCTTTCCTTCTTGAGAACAATTAACAAGAGTTTCCAACAATTTTATCCTCTCTTCTCTTCGAATATCCGTGAAACGATTCACCTGTTGCGTCGAAAGAAGCTCGGTCATGCACATTTTCTTCATGAAACGCCAATACGTGCCGTATTCTGCAAAGACAAATGTGTAGCCAGCATATATGTTGAATTCTGAGGACCCAAATTGGGGCCTCGACACGAAATTCATCTCATTGTCTTTCAGTATTCTTTTGCGATGATTGCATTGGAATAGTGCTATTTTGTGAACCAAGACGGAGTCGAATGGGAGGGGGCCGTAGTAGGCAGCCAGGGCTTGGAATGATTTGGCTAATTCTAGACCAAGTAGATGGAGATGTCCAATCAAAGGCAATGCTGGAGGGCTGGGAGGGTGTTGGATTTGATGTTTAGATGTCGACCGACGTCGTTTTACACATCTAACACCAATTTATGGTAGAGAACCAAATAAACAAAGACAGAAGGGAATAAAACAGGATATCTGAGATAAGAATCATGGTTTGGCTGTTGGATGCAAAAATTCGATGTTTATACACTTCTAGCCAATATATTTAGCGTTTAGGGCAGAGAGGGTTTGCGGAAATCTGATGAATTTTTTTGCGGAAATCGGATGAATGTTTTGGCGTAAAGCAACATTACATAAATATAGAGTGGAGATTAATTATGACGGTGTCTGGTTTATGTGTATGAGAGACAAAGATTGAGAGTCAAGGATAATGAGGGGTAAGATATCTGTATATGTATTTTGGTTGAAAACTATGAAAATTAATTTATGTGAATCCTTATTAAATAGTTAGAAAATATTTCTTTTATACAATAAAGCTTAGTTTAAATGGTAAGAATGCGCTAGGTCATGGTCATGGTCATGGGTTTAAGCCATTAAGAGGATAGGTAGATGTTCACTATATACTTTTTTTAAAAGTATCTCTTATTTATTTATTTATTTTTTAAAATCCAAATCACAAGTAAAAAAAAAAAAAAAAATTTCTTGTAGTTGAGATTTTAAATTGATTAATTAATTAACATAATAAAACTCATCCCGATTTTAAACTAAATAAGTAACGAAATAATACAAACTTATATGTATTTATAATGAGAATTATGATTCATGTTTTCAATTCAAATTCCGAAATGCTAACCAAATATATCCTTAAAAAAGTTAACTTCCAGAAAAGGAACCTTTTTTCCTCAGCAAGTTCAAGTCGGCACTAGCCAGTAAATAAAACTGAATTCAAAATTACTTTGCCGAAGAGCACTACAAGAAAAATGATCATTCGTGACTTGCATTGATTTTGTCCCAAGTATGACATAAATGTAATTACTTTATGACATTAAAAGTCACAAAAATAATAATTTCAAATCACAAATAATAATATAACATTTATTTGCAAGTCACAAATACTTTTTATGATTTTGTAGACGATAACCATCATTTAAGAGTTACAAAACTCAAATGTGACTTACATTTTAGTTTGTGACTCTCAAATAATGGTCACCATCTACAAAATCACAAAAATCATTTGTGACTTGTTAATGGAAGTCACATTATTATTTGTGACTTAAAATTACAAGTTTTTGTGACTTATCATATTATAAAGTGGTTATATTTATAACTATTAAAATTATACAAGTTACAAAATATGGATAATTCTTATAGTGGAGGCCAAAAAGGTGTTGTGGTCGTTTATGAAGAATTCTCTAAACAGAATATGTTTCTTGTTGGATTTTCACCGATTGTTGAAGTTGGATGTTGCCGGCTAAAAGTAAGCTAAAGGGACATCCAAACCAAAATCAAACCAAACCCTTTAGATTAGAATACCACTGCGTTGTCAACTTGTTTTTAAAAATGCAGTATATTCACAGAATGTGGTTGCCTCCGTATCTTAGTTATTGCATTTATACTGCTCATCATTGGAGTTAGGTAAATTTTTGTATGAATTTTCAAGATACAAAATCTGCAAATCGTATTGTGCGACTCACAATCAAATTTATATAAATTTATAAATTTTGTATTTTACGAATGTACATGACCTTGGTCTATGTAAGAATTTTCTATTGAAGTTATGCATTATTGTGGTATACCCTATTTTTTATTTTTGACAGGTTGCAGCAATACACTTCGGCGTGCAACAAGAAGTCAAAAACCATTTCTTAGGAAAAACTTTTCCTTGACTGAAAATTGAGGGATAGACCAATTCGGTCATTTATCATTATTTTATCCACTAATTTGATTGCTTATCTATCATAAAAATTAATTTGATCCTCTATCTTTTAAAAAAATTAACCAATTTAAAACTTGTGATAAAAATTATGGATGCACAAACTAATGGAGTCATTAACAACATATCCATTGTAAATTAATAACCGCATGATTATCACGTCGTTTGAGCCGTTAATATGTCTAATGACTAATTCCATTTTGCATTTCTTAACTTATACTCAATTCCTAGTTTGTATTCCGAATTTCAATTTTGGATACTATGCACCTCCAACTCTCAAATTTGTCACACTTTAACCTCTTTTTAACCCCGTCAAAAAGTTAACGTAATCTTTATTTTGCACACAAAACTATCATTGCACATCCTAGTGAATTTATTATAAACATGAAAAAAAATCCGTTAATCTTTAGGACGACGTTAAAAGAAGACTAAAATAGGACGAATTTGAGAATTTGGGATACAAAGTGTTCAAAACTAAAGTTTAGGATGCAAAATGGGAATTGAGTATAAGTTGAGAAGTGCAAAAAGGAATCAGTCTTTTGTCTAAAATTTCCTCCACACGTCTTAAATTGGTAAATTTTTTTTTTTAAGATGAGGGACCACAATTAAATTGATCTGGTGTGTTAAATAAAATATTAACTTGATTGATGCTCCAAATATAGGGACTAAATTAACCTTTTTACCATTAAAAATTACTAAGATAGATAGTTTTTCACAAGGAGTTCACATGGTGATATAACTGAATGTTACAATCTTGTAGAAAAGCAGCACAAAATCTAAAATTTCACATTTGTGCCTATAATTTAATAGTGCACAACCTAAGCTAATTCACAGGGCGCTTGGATGAAGATCTCAGCTGCACAATTTTTGTTTTTTAGTTTAAGGAACATTTAGCACAATGCTAACATAATCTTACATAGAATACAATACTAATAATCTATTTGTATTGGCACTGTAAAATTCCAAGAAAATTCTTTTGCATGTTATACGAAATCTTATAAGCATAGTTTACTCAAAAAAATCAGGCTAAACAACTGATATTGGCACTCCAATGACTAGTTTCTACCCCTGCACCATTTCTCTTATACTTAATCTACTTTGTATTCCTAATTTTTAGTTTTGGATACTTTATATCCCTAACTCTTAAATTCGTCCCACTTCAATCCAATTTTTAACACCGCTAAGTTTGACCAAATCTTTGCTTGTACACCCAAATATTCTAGAAATGTTGTTGTACATCTCTCTAAATCTATTGTCCACAAAAACAAAAAAGAAAAAAATTCCATTAATTTTGGTGGTGGTGTTAAAACTTGGGCTGAAGTTGAATGGATTAAGAGTTAGGAGTGCAAAGTATCCAAAATTAAGGTAAAGAATGCAAAGTGAAAATTGAATATAAATTGAGGAATGGAAAATGGATTAATTCCTTTCTTTTATGCAGTTTTACACGAATTAATTAAACAAAGCTATATTATTTAATATTATTGCCTGTGTTTGATTTAAATTGGTTTGGTGCACTATAAGTTTGTTTGGTCCTAGGTCACAAGGGATTAAATCCCAAGAGTCTTAGACGCCTAGGTTTCTAAAAAATGTTAAGTCTGTTTTCGTTAAATAGAGGTGTATAAGAGTAATGAAATTTTGAAAAACCTCTGCTGATTAAATCCCAAAGAGTCTTAGACGCCTAGGTTTTTAAAAAATGTTGAAGTCTATTTTGTTAAGTAGGGTGTAGCCGTCCTCTGTTTTGAAAAAAGAATTGCCGTAGCCGTCATTTATCAATAAGAGAGAAACTTTGCCCAATTTCTATTGCAGCCATTTTGTGTTTTTTATTATTTATTTAATTTTGGGTCCATTAAAGTTGTACCAAGAGCTAAGGTTAATCCATAGTTATGGCACCTACAATTATTTGTTCAGTTCCAAAATTTTAAAATAAATTTGAATATATTTTTTTTGAAAGAAATAGATGATAAACCATCTCAAAACACATGGGTTGAAAGATTATATTTATGGAACAATCGATGGAATTGTTAATGTTGTAGGGGTTAAAAATGATAATCAGGCATTGTTACAGATTCATCAAGCAATAGATATTTTAATTTAAGAAGGAGAAGTGAGATATTTATAATCTAGCTTACACTCATACCTATATTCAAAATCAAAGGGGATATACAAAATTGTGTGAGTTATATAGGTATTAAGTTAATGTGCAATACGATGAAACTTTGGGAGAGGATGATAGAAATAAGGTTAACTGAAACGAGACAAAGATGTTAAATAACAAGTTTGGTTTCATGTCAGGGAGATCAATTACTGAAACCGTATATCTTTTAAGGAGACTTACTGAAAGATTCCGTGATAAGGAAATGGATTTGCACATGATTTTTATTGATCTTAGAAAGGCATACGATAGAATCCTTAGAGAAGTTATGTGAAAAGTTTTAAAAAAAAGAGGACTTAGAATAGTTTATATAGAATCAATATGACTACCCTGACATTCAGACCCTAAATAACCCGAGGACATAAAAATTCTTAGGGACAGATATTGGTTCCCTAGGAATGTACATATCAAATTCCCCACGTCCGAGGACCGAGGCAACTTGTCCCCTCCTGGTTACTTAATAGTTTACCAGGAGCAACTCAAGGCTGGACTGAGACTCCTTATCCCCCATTTTCTCGTTCAGCTTTCCAACCGTTGGGATATTAGCATATCCAAACTGACCCCTAATGTCATTCGACTCATAGCCATATTTCTTTCCTTTCTACGAAGACAATTGTATAGTATCCCCCTGTCCTTAGACATTTTTAAAATGATGTTAAAACTTTCCCCAATGAAAGTATTTTTCTATATTTCTCCCCGAGCCCCGGGTAAATAGCTCACCTCGGGGAACCCCTCTTCCATTCATGACTGGAAGAAATCTTTCTTCTTTGTCAGTTATCTAGACCCTCCTATGCCTGAGGTTCCTGGAACCTCGTAAAAGAAAACTTAAGAACAAAAAACGCCTCTCCCCCGGACTTCGATGATGCTAAGAGGCTCACCGAGTCCAATTTTAGAATAGACTATCATAACCAGTTGGCCATTCTCTCCAATAATATCTTGGCCTGGGCTAGGTTATTCCCTTCTCACAATATTCCTGAGGACTACAATCCTCACAAAGGTGTTTTTTGTGTTTCTTTGTTTGTTTGTTTTGTTTTTTTTTTTTTACATGTATTTATATATTTTTGTAGCCTGGGTTGATGAACTTATCTTTTGCAGAGCTCGAAGCATTCTTAAGAGGGCTAGTTTAAAGTCACTACCCCCGCCATTGGTCTAGGTTCATCAAGTCAGCCTGCACCATCATCTGTCAGTAGGTCTTCATCCGTAACCATTAGCGCCACCTCGGAGAGTGCTAGTGCTACCAGTAGCACTGGTGGAACTAACCTCAGAAGTGGGAGCTACTTTGGGAGGCTCGAGTGATGATCAGTCAGTCACCCTAGCTTTGCAACCTACGGCCCAAACCTGAAGTAGTTCGAGTCATTAGGAAGAGGACCAAAGAAATTGCTGCTCTCGAAGCTGGACCCTCTTCCTCGATCACCCCTACCTCATCACCATCACAATCAGGACCCTCAGACTCGGGTTCATTGATGAGGACCCCCGGGGAGGCTTCCAGAAACCTCTCCTTGAGCAAGCAGTTCATTACTGCCTATGATAAGGTCCATTTTCCTTAAACCTTTTTCACTTTCTTTTGTTGTGCAGCTGCGATCTCTAGCTAACTGTTCTCTTTTTTAACTTTTCAGGAGGCAGGAAATACAGTCTCGAGAAGGAGAAAAGGTCGGCTGGGTCACGAGATCTATAACGACAGCAAAATTTCTACAATATTAGGCTAATGACCAAAGTATAAAGGGTCAAATTACACATTTAAATATATTTCTATTTGGATGAATTTTTTTTTCATCTGCAAATTTTAAATATGTAAATTTGTCACTTTCCTAATTACTATCTATTATTTTGATCCTTTATAAGAGACAGGATGTGTATACAGATACAGTATACTTCCACCAGGAGATCTTGCATACATTTTCAGTTTTCAATGCGAATATTAGGTGCGAACACACCCTTTTCTATTCCTTATACACATTCAACCGTGTTAAAGAACATGGATTTCCATCTCAAAATCAATTGATAATGAGTAGAGTGGCTCTGAACCTTATAAATTGGTTCAGGATCTCCTGGTTAATAGATATGAGATATTTGTACTTTACACCTCTTCTCACACACGACTCGGTCTAACACTTTCTCTCACACATGAAAGGGTTGAAACAAGTAATTAGAGGCCTATCTCAAATCGGTGAACACAAGTATTGACATGATTGATATCAATGAAATTAATCTCAATACCATAAATAGGACAAGAAGCATTAGGCCAAGTCCAATGCGTTGAAGAGTCTAAGTCATGTGTGGATGGAAAAACATTTGAAGCTATCTCTGATACCATGTTAAAAAACATGGACTTCTATCCCAAAACCAATTAGTAATGAGTGGAGTGGCCTATGACCTTATTAATTGGTTCAAGATCTCTTGACTAGTTGATATGAAATATTTGTACTTTAACAAACTGAACATTTTTTACACAATCAAATATTAATAAGGGTATGCAAGAAGGTAGTAGGGGTATTAGAAAAAAAAGAACTTCATTACCCCTTATGTTTTTTTACTGGTCATATTAAAGTTAGTTAACATGTCATATCAAATTTCGCACAAAGTCTAAGAATCACTGTAGTTAGGTAATATAATAACAAAGGTTGACTTTTGTGCCTGTCTTGTGTGTTCAAGATAGATCACTATATTTTTCTATTCTATCTCTTATCTCACAACATGTCTCATTATTTAATAAATTATCAAGATTCTTTTTAGATATAGTTATTAGTTTTAGGTCACAAGATCTTTTATTTCACTCACTATCTCACTATTAAATAAACTGCCAAAATTTCTTTAAATATAACAAATTTTTAGTAGAAGAATCTTGACAATTCAATTGATACTGGGACAAAAAGTGCGATAGATAATCATTAGTGATGAGATAGAACATAAGATTTTGTGTCCAATTTTCTGTACTAATTTTCTGACTCGCATGTTTTATTTTTGACATGTATATTCTGACATAGTAGTATTATTAAATCAGTGTACACGTGTGAAGTATTGACATGGTGACATAGGAGGATAGAAAATCCTTATCGGTTAGACAGAGAATGAGAGAAATAACATACCAAAAGAAAGAATTTGGTGTTGGTTCTACTTAGCTTTACTTCAAAGTTCTCATGTGTATAAGACTAATAGCTAAACCATAATATCCTTCCTCTCCTTCTTATAAGAATTCATATCATTACTTTCATGTTCAGCCATAATCTTTTCAACTAAGTTTTCAAACATGATGAGCAAACTCTTCAAAATTTTCCCATATCCAAACAAATCAAGCTTGTTCATAGCTCCCAATAATTCATAAGTCATCAGAAACTTATGAATCAATTGTTCTATCCCTTTAATGAACTCCCAAACCAACTTGGTCTCATCTTCGCTTTGTTGCAAGTGGTGCTCGTTGTCATCCTGCATATGACGTTGTTCGACAACTTTACAAGCTATACCCTAACGTCACAAGCCTTTCTTTCTTGAGAACAATTAACAAGAGTTTCCAATGCTTCACAATCCTCTCTTCACTTCGAATATTTGTGAAATGATTCACCCGTTGCATTGTCTTTGATCGGGCCATGCCCAATTTCTTCGTGAAACGCTAATACGTGCGTATCTCAACATAAAATTCATCTCCTTATCTTTTAGTATTTCTTTTGCAATGATTGCATTTGATACTATAATACTACTACTTTTTGAACCTAGACAAAGTAGAATAAGTAGGTCGTAGCTCTCTTTTAGGGCTTAGAATGATTTGACTAATTTTGGACCAAGCAGATGGAGATGCCCGATCAAAGACAATGATGGAGAGCTCGGAGGGTGTTGGATTTGAATTTTGGAAGTCGACAGACATTGTTTTATATTAAAAAGAAAGATGGTAGAGAAAAAAGGGACAACAACAAAATGGAGTAAATTAGGATATCTAAGTTAAAAATCGTGGTTTTCCATGCAAAAATTTAATGTTGTTCTTCTAGCCAATATATTTAGTGTTTAGGTTAAAGGGGGTTTGCGAAAATCGGATGTGATGATACTAAAATAATACACTCAATGTCAATATTATGTGTGGCTCCAGACCCGGGTCCATTAGGGGTATTTTAGTAATTTTAACTCCATTAATCAAATAAGCTCAAATGGTCAAGTACTATATATTAGGTCGACTCGCGGATCGATTTGACCTATCAGTTCAAGTTTAAATATTAAAATAGCAGGTTAGATTCCATTAATTACTTTGCTAATTATTCAGTCTCTAAATTCTTATTGAATTTTATTATCTGGTCTAAGTAATGACTCGAGCGTTGAAGCCTACCCTAAGGGACATAACCCCGCCATTTTTATTTTTAAATGATCCAGACATGGGTACTACACGCAGTGCTGAACCTTACTTTGGATACTATACACGGGCTAACCCTAACTCAAATTTTTGTATCAACATTTGGCACCGTGTGTGAGAAACTTGAACTAAAAGTCATACTAAGACATGGCACCTAGCACGCATAACACTTACAGGAGAATGGCGATAAAGGAAAATAAATTTTAACTCAACATCACTCTAGCTAATCACAAAGAGATGGATCGGTAGGAAGAACGTGAAGGGAATTTCGGTCCCCAAGCTGTTGACAAGGATGAAGAAATTCTAAAGTTGAGACAACGAAATGCTCAGTTGAAGGAAATATTCATCAGGCAGCAATTGGAGCAACACATCTCTCAAGATGAACAACACCCTCGTCATTCGGGTGGCAATCCCTAGGTTGTCTACCCCAACTTCATGCTAGCGAGAGACAAAGGAGAACTCAAGGAGATAGGAACAGAGATGAACAGAGAACTAGAGAATTAATTCTTGTTGGGTCTACCCGACAGGAGCACCCTTGTCAGTCTGCCAGGCAAAAGTGAACTAGCAGAACTACCCGACCAAACTCCAAAATAGCTAACCATTAAGGCCGAGTGGTAATAGGGAAAGGAGCCCAAGTGAAGCAGATCTATTGCTCATGAAAAAAGAAGACACCAAGAAAGGGATTATGTTGTGCTGGTAGTCCTAGAAAATGATGAGTTACAAATCAGGGTGGATAGAATGAATGATAGGGGAGGAATGAGTACTAGATACAAGTATTTCTTTATCTTCACTAATGATATCATGCAGGAACTTCTTCTTAGAAAGTTGCATATAAGATTTCCTATTTTGACTCTTATGACAGGAGTACTGATCCATGGGAACATCTACATGCCGACCACTCTAAAATCTACCTCCACGAATTGTCTGATGCTATCCTCTACTGAGGCATTCTCAGAATTCTCAAGGGCGTTGCCTCAGACTAGTTCAGGGAATATAAAAAAAGGGATATCAAAAATTTTGATCATCTTGTAGATTTGTTTCTGAATAATTTTGAAAACCAGAAGAGGATCCCAAAGACGAAAAACACCTTCTTAAATTTAAGCAAAAACTAGATGAATCACTCATGGACTATGTAGACAAATTTAAGAAAGAATCTCTCAGAATCTAAGGGATAATAGAGGATATGCACATTATGGCTTTCCAAGTCAGGGTCAAACCTGGGAAATTCTCTTTTAACCTCAACTTGAGTCCTCTTACCACTTTCACAGACCTCTTCCTTTGAGTAGAAAAATTTGCCTAGGCCAATGAAGGATAAAAGAAGAAGAGAAAGGTCGATGAGCACGAATCAGTGAAGTAGAATCCTTGAAAAAAGCAATGTTAAAGATTGATTATCCATAACCATGTCCTATAGGAGGAGTCCCGACTATCCAAAAATTTATACTCCGCTCAAATCCACTCGGCTCATATTTTAGTTGTAGTTGAGAAAAATCCATTTGTAAAATGGTCAACTCCAATGAGTAGCAACCCAGACTACAGACATAAGAATAAGTGGTGTAATTTCCATCAAGATAATGGACATGATACCTATTATTGTATTTCTTTGCAAAATGTGAATGAAGAGTTCAAGGGAAGTGGTTTATTGAAACAATTTATTCAAGATTGAGAAAGATATATTAGGTACTTCACTTTAGAAGTCCATAGAGTTGACCTGCGAGGGGATAAGGAGTACTCCGACTTCCTCGGTTTTGTTATACTTTTCATGTAATCTCCAATGCCAAGATGCACCTTATTTGAGGTGAAATAAGCTTGTTCACATTGCAAGCATTTATTTTTCAATAAAGAAAATCTCTTTTTCTAAGTCTTTTTGTGATTTAAAGTATGTAATCGATTCTCTTAGATAAGTAGTTTGGCACCGACAATAATGAACAAGAAAAATCCCGCATACCAGGCTTTTCAAAGGCAGTCGTCCTTCAGGATTCAGGCACCTCCAGAGGCCATATTCTCTTCCGAGGGTAAAAGCTATGTTTTTCAATGTGAAGACTTACCGAGCTAAGTCTTACTCTCAGAACGAAGACTCATCCTTCGGAGGGTGCAAAATGCATCCTCTATGGTCAAAAGCCTTTTGAAGCAAAACTTAAGTCTTTTCATGTAAATGTTTCTTAGGTTAAGTCTATTTTACAAGAGTGAACTCAACCTTTCATTGGTCAAAAATTTCATCTTTAGGGATTTAATGTCTGTCGAGGTTCTACACCTGCCCACACCTTTTGGGGTTGAGGCTGGCTAACACACTCTGGGGTTATGCCATACCTACACCCTTCAGGGTCATTTTCTTGCCTACATCTTCCAAGGTCACGCCTTATTCGTGCCTTCCGAGGTCTCTCTCTACTTGCGTCCTTTAGGGTGCAACACCTCCTCACAACTTCTGGGGTTGAGTTTTGTTGATACGTTCCAGGGTCATGCCTTACTTACGCCATCCGATGTCGCTCTTACTTCACACCCTCTAGAGTGGAAAACTTCCTCACATCTTTTGAGGTTGCGCCTGGCTAACACCTTCTTGGGGTTATGCCTTACCTACACTTTCTGGAGTAGGACTCACCCCTTCGGGAGCAATACCAAGGCCTTTTCAATGTGAAGTACCTAGGCTATACCTACTATCTGGGATAAGACTTATTCCTCCAACGGAAATTCCAAGGATTTCAAAAGTGAAGTACCTAAGCTATACCTATTCTATGGAGTAGAACTTACCCCTCTGGGGGTAATTCTATAGACTTCCAAAATGAAGTACCTATACCATACCTATTCTCCGGAGTAGGACTTACCTCTTCGAGGTCAATTCTATGGACTTCTAAAGTGAAGTAGCCTATGGCATACCTATTCTCCGGAGTAGGACTTACCTCTTAGGGGCTAATTCCAAGGACTTTCAAAGTGAAGTATCTAATCCATACATACTCTCCGGAGTATGACTACCCCTCCGAGGCAATTCCAATGACTTTCAAAGTGAAGTATTTAAGCCATACCTTATCCGTCTGGGAGAAATTCTAATGACTTAAAAAATGAAGTACTTAGGCCATATCTAATCTCTAAAGTAGGACTTACCCCTCCGGGGGTTAATTCTAAGTAGTTTCAAAGTGAAGTACTTATTCCATACCTACTCTCCAAGTAGGACTTACCCCTCCGGGGCAATTCCAAGAATTTTCAAAGTGAAATATCTATGCCATACCTACAATCTGGAATTGGACTTACCCCTCTAAGGCCAATTCCGTTGACTTCAAAAGTGAAGTACCTAAGCCATACTTACTCTTTGGAGTAGGACTTACCCCTCCAGAAGTAATGCCAAGGTCTTGTAGAAGTGAAATACCTATTCCAGTACCTATTTCAACAAAAAAGACTTGCCCTTCTGAGTGTCATAAGTGCAACCTTCCGAGGTAAAGCTCCAAAGTACTATCAACAAGGAAAAATAAAGTCTTTGTATGCTAAGGACAATAATTGCACTTAGTCACTTTAGCTAAAACTAAACGACTAAGAGGGTAGGAAGACTATATAGTTCTAAACCCACTATACTGCAAACAAGTAGTAAAAATAAATGCATACTACTATAGAAATATGAAAAGTACTTTATATATGTAGATTTTGTACAATAGAAGACCCCAACTAAAAATCTGTGGTCAAAACTACACAAGTTTACACATAAGAAAAAAAAGGTCTCAACTACTTTATCTTGATCAAATTATCATCAGTAGTGGTGCAGGATCAGTCAATTTGGGTTGATACTCAAGGGCTTGTCTCAGGGACAAATTACAAATGTAATTTTTCCGAGTTAAAGCGGAGAAATATGATCCCAACTTCACTTGATACTGCTCCTACGCCGTCTCAACTATTGCGTTCACCCGGTGTTCCAACTGTCTCTTATACACATCTAGATATGTATGCTCAGGAGGCATCTTAACAATGATCTAGGTGGTATTGGACCATCGATGGCTTTAGGTTTTTTTAGTACGAAAATCACACTCCTTAGGTGTATACGGCATAAAAACCACACCCTCTATGTCTATACGGTGGAAGACATTAGACACCATAGTGCACGAGTTGCTGAGTTCCGTATGACTCAGGGACACCTCCTCATTAACTATGCCTTTCTTACTATCCTAACTGGTTCCGTCGTCGTAGTAAAAAAAATCTAAAGCATCGATGGTTTCTAGTGCAAGATTATTGTTAACGTCCTGATCATCATCAAAGTATTGGTCGTTATCAATTTCCATATGTTCATTCCTGGCATCATTATCAGAGCTAAGGTTGACTGCGAAAAGCTGTGGTATCCATGTCTGAGGAAGAACCATGGTCGGCCGAGGAAGAGAGTGCATCATTGTCACAAGGAAAATCTTGGTTTTCTTCTTGGATGTTATAGAGTTCGAGTTTGTTATCGCAAAATTTTTCATGGTGTTATTTTTCTCCATGCTGGTCTCTGAGTTTAAAGAATTAGTTGCCGAGGTGATTTTTCTCCAGGCTGTAGCTTGTCACTTGAAAGCTATTGAAGAATCCATACAAATGGAGTAACCCTGGAGTTTAGAATTACCATGGAGTAGTACTTAGGAGTTCCCTACTTGAGTACGTAACATCTTTAGAATTTACATGACTCCCAAAGTTAGGATTTTAGACTATTTTAGGAAGTATTAACGATAAATTTTCCATAAATCAAGTATAAAAAACTGGAAAAACGGGACAAAAATCCTATAGAAATCTGGAATAAGATGTTATAGTACTAAAATAGTCTAAAATCCTAACTTTGGGATTCATGTAAATTCTAAAATCATACGATACTCAAGTTCCCTACTCCTGTACTTATACATGGTAGATGTGTACTTGAGTAGAGCACTACTGCCATGGTAGTAAGGAATAAGAGACAGAAATAACATAGCAAAAATCTATACGATAACAATACTACATCTAGGTAGGGAACTCTATAGTAGTATTGGTATCAGTGACAAAGAAATTCGAAAGATATTTTATTCCAATGAAAATTCTACCAAACAATTTAAGTCTTGACTCAAACACACTCCAGTGCAATAATTTTTTTTTATTGTTCTACTCCAATATATAGAAAAATTTAAATAATTCTCAAATAAATATTAAAAAATATTTTTCCCGAAAAATAATTTTCTAAGCCATGAAATTGGCTACGGTCAATACTACTATTCCGACTGGGGTGCGAATACAGCATTATTTGAACCACAATTCTAAAATTGCTAAAATATCTCGAAAAGTCCCAACCCATCAGTTTCAAGTATAAATATCAAAATAGCAGGTTAGATTCAATTAATTATTTTCATAATTATTCAATCTCTAAATTCTTATTGAATTTTACTCTCTGCTATAAGTACTGATTTCAGCGTCAGAGTCTACCCTGGGAGACACAGCCACGCCCTTTTTATTTTCAGGTGATCCGGATGTGAGTACTACACGCAGTGCTCAACCTTACTTTGGACTATACTATATTCGGTCTAACTCTAACTCAAATTTTTGTATCAACAGGATGAATATTTTTGGCGTAAAGCAATATTACATGTATATAGAGTGTAGACTAATTAAGGGGATGTATGGTTTATGTGCATGAGAGACAAAATAAGAGTCAAGGATAATGGTGGGCAATTGAAAATTATGAAAATCAATTTATGTGAATTAAATTATTAAAAATGTCTTTTTTATACAATAAAGTATAGTTCAAATGGTAAGATTATGTTAGATCATGGTCATGGATTTGAGTCATCAAATGAGTGAGATGGTTGTCCACTATAAATCTTTTTTTTTTTAAATGTATATTTTATTCTTTACTTATGATTTAAATTTTAAATTAATTAATTAATTAATATAGTAAAACTCATCTCGATTTCAAATTAAATAATAACCGAATAGTACAAAACTATACCTATACTAAGATACATGATTTCTGTTTTAAATACGACATCTAACTAAATAGCTCCTAAAAAATAACTTTTAGAAAAAAGTAACCTTTTCTCCCTAGCATGTTCCATTCGGCAAAAAGGTATTCATCTCGATTGAAGAAACATTTAGCACAATACTAACATAATCTTACATAGAATACAATGCTAACAACTTATTTGTATTAGCACTGTAAGATTCCAAGAAAATTCTTTTATATGTTATGCGAAATCTTATAAATATATTTTACTCACAATTTTTAAAACAACTGATTTTGGCACTCCAATGACTAGTTTCATTTTACACACTTTCAATATATACATATTTCACACTTTGTATTAGCCTAATTTTAGTTTTGAAAGAGTTTACACCTCCAACTCTTAAATTCATTCCATTTTAAACACCGCCAAGTTTGACCGAATCTTTGGTTGCACTACAAAAAAATTGCAAATTTCATGCGAATTTTTGCTGCGGATTTTTTAAAAAAAAATTATATACTAAATGTTTTGCAGTAAAATCCGTATATCTGTCTCTTATACACATTCTAGATGTGTATAAGAGAATATCCGCATTAAACTTATTTGGTGTTATCAAAAATTAATGAATTTATGGAACGTATTATTTACAAAAATTACGCTTTTAAAAATCGAAGATAAAATTAAGGACAATGGCAAATAATTCCGCAGCAAATTTCCCTGCGGAAAAATAAATCTCTTATAACACTTGCTGCGGAAATTAACAGAATAAATTCCGCAGCAATTGAACATTCACCATATTCAGGGACATTTTGCTGCGAAAATTCCTGCGGTAAATTCCGCAGGAAATTTCAATTTACAGTGCAGAAACCCAGCACATTTTAGACAAAAGAACAAGAATTTCAACCGTAGACATCCTTAACCATTTCCAAGGTGATTGATTGATCTACGATTTCAATTTTTGTTCTTTTATCTATTTTTTTTTTTAATTCTTCTTATCCATACATTTTTGTGAGTGGTTTATTTTGTTATTTTCAGGTTTTTTATTTTTTTTTGCAGCTATTTGTTGTCAATAAATTTTGTAGGATTTTTGCTATGTTATTTTCAATTTTTAAATAAACCAATCACTGTAGGATTATGGATAAGAAGAATTATGTTTTATTTTATTTTTATTTTTATTATTATTTTTATTTTTATTTTGTTTGTTATCGTATAGATTTTTGCTATGTTATTTTGATTTTTTTTTATCCCTAATTTCTGTAGGATTTTTGCTACACATTTAGAGTTTTATTTTTATTTTATTTTATATTTTTATATCCCGTTTGTTATCGTATAGATTTTTGATGTTATTTACATTTTTTTAGTACTTCAATTGTTTGTTATAGATAATTGGTCGAGGATTTTTGCTATGTAATTTTCAATTTATTTCCATATAATGACAATATTTAACACCTATACTAAACTTGTTTGTTTAGGGATTTCCGTGTTCCTACAAGCTTCGCACTTTAATTAACATTATCATAAATATATCGTCAACCTTAATATAACAACCAACTTTATTATATGAAAATTAAAATAATAACAAAAGAGACTTCTATAGTTCATCCAATTAAATTCTCGGAGTCTAAATTTGTTATTGATCTCAGCACTCTCCGGGCCGGGATATAGCCTATCATAGTACGCGATTCCTAGTACATTACAGAATATTTAAATAGAATAATTTTCAATTTTTAAAAAATCTTCCGTTTAACTATTATTATAGTTTATTTGTCTTTCGTTTAAGTAAGTAATTTTTCGTTTTGCGTTTACGAAATAACTCCTACTTTGAGTTGGTGGATATGGATTAAAAAAAACAAATAAATTCGTTCAATTTTACTAAAATATAGGTAAAAAAGTGACCAAATTACACTTATTTTTCCTAACGACATAATTCGCTCCTTTAATAGATATACAAACACTACATTTTTCTTAAAACAATTCCATTTCATGAGATATTCACGTTTTTTTACTAGGATTATACAATTTGGGTTAGATTTAGTTCATAATGCATATTATATGCAAAATACTAAACCATGAATAATGTCTCTAAATGATATGTTATCTAGATGTGTATATTGGACAGATACTTAGTAGACTTTAATTATGAGATAATAGGGAAAAAGTGATTAAAATAGTTGATTATATTAATTTTTATGCAAATGCATGGTAAAATTTAAAAAAAAAATTTATTTACTGTTTTTTAAATTTTTGATAACAACAAATAATTTAATATAGGATATATTGTAAAAATGATAATTATTTTAAAACATGATAGTAAAAGTGAAGGGAACAACATTTGGTATCTATCATTTTTTTTTATTTGTCAATTATACCCTCTCCGCTCCCTTTGTTGTCTCTTAATTGCATACTCATAACTTTCCGTAACTACGTAATAAAAATATATTTATTCACCAACTATTAGGTTTAGATATTTGATACCTTTATTTGGCAAATTTGTTAACACATCAATTATTTTGACACTTTAAATAAATGAATTGATTTATTCATTTAAGCCAAACATCGTAATGTTATTAATTGGATTAATTTTTGTTAATAATATTACCCTACTACTTAAAAGTTCTAGTTATGCCTCCCTAACAATGTAAAGGTGGTTAGGCTTATATTAATTAAAAATTGTCAAATAAATATGAAAGAGTATCATTTAGGATATTTATATGTAATTAAATAAAGAAAAACATGAACACATACATATATTTGTGTTGTTGGACTAGTCAACTTACTATCATATACTAAATATTTACTATAATAAGCAAGTGGAAATTTTTCATGAAATTATATTCTTATATTTGTCTTGAAAATGCACTATTTATGGTCTCTTATACCGCCTCTCCGAAGTGATCCATTTTGCCTAACCGAGCATATCGAGTTCATGTTATACACATCTAATTCTCAACCTGTCGAAGTAATCTAGATGTGTATATCTTATACACATAATAACTCCCTCAGTTAAGATATTTTGGTAATTGACAAGCAAAGTTTAAAAATTGAAATGGTTGTTGAATCAATCACCTTGGAAATGGTTGAGGATGTGCACGGTTGCAGCTAGAGGAGTGAATGTCTCTTATTCTGAGGAAAGATTTTATACTAGGTTTTGGCCTCACAAAGTGCACGGTTGCAGCTAGAGGGGATGGTGGCTGGACAAATCTGAATCCAAGATTGGCAGTTTCTGCAGTTCAAACGCGAATCCGACCAAAATAAGGAAGAAGCGGGTTTGGTTGCAGGTGCATCACTGCATATAGGCGGTTCTATACCACACAGAGTGCATTTCAAGAAAATGGTAATACTAATTAATTTCTTGTACTTAATACTTCATTATATTACAATGCCTTTGTTATTGATGACTTGAAAATATTAATTTCTTTTAATTACAGAAGGTCTGTGAAAACCCTTCATGGTCTGATACCTAAAGAACCAAGCCCTGAAGGAGGAGAACTATATATTAGTTCATCCTCGGGCCCAAGCTGCTTATGTAAGTCATTAAGGCTTTATTACAATCTTTTATGATTTGTCCTTTAATATTCTTGTTTCCATAAAGTTGATCTTTGTTATATGACTTTTGCAGGAGAACTTTGAGAAGAAAAAGACTGAAATATCTTCTCAAAGTACCGTTGAGAATGATAATATGTCTTCGATGGTTCTCAACACTCACAACATCGCCATCCGATTTGGATATTTGGTATGACGCCGTGGGAGGAAAAAGAAAGGCAGAGTTTCGGGCTTTATTGACAACAAATAGCTGCAAAAAAAAATAAAAAACCTGAAAATAACACGTATGGCTGTCTCTTATACACATCTAGATGTGTATAAGAGACAGAGATTGTAGCGAATTNATTAGAACAGAAGATTTCCCCCCCTTCTACACATCAGAGATCTCTTATGATGCAGATGGTAGCTCGGATGATTAGACTGTATTTGATTGTTTACTTAGATAACTAAATGTTATATATGTATTGTATTTGAATTTGTTTCGTATTATATTTCTTTCAATGCGATTTATTTTTTGAGATGAAATTGCTCGAATGTGACATGATGATCAATGCGAATTGTTTTTTGTGATGAAATTGCTGGAATGTGGCATGATGGTACAGGGGAAATTCAAATATAAAACAATACAAATTCAAATAATTTTCTGTGAAAATTATTTGGTTATTTGCTGGGTAAATTTGATGGGGATTTTGCTGCGAAAATTATATGGGGAATTTGCTGGGTATATTTGCTAGCTTTTGTCTCTTATACACATATATGGGGAATTTGCTGGGGATATTTGCTAGGGATTTTCACAGAAATTTACACAGGGATAATTTCCGCAGCAAAATCCCCATCAAATAATCCTTGTAAACATGTTTTTATGACGAAATTTTGATGCGGAATTACTAGCGCAAAATATCCGCATGTATATTTCCGCAGCAAAATCCCCATCAAAATTAGCTGCGGATTTTATAATCCGCAACAAATTATTATCCACGGCCTTTTTACCTGTGGATTATTTTTGGCGCCCAAATCCGCAGAAAGTCTTGTTTGCTGCGGATTTTTCATTATAATCCGCAGCAAAATATGCAGGAAAAATCCGCAGCAAAATATGCAGGTAATTAACAGTTTTTTAGTAGTGTTGTACATACAAATATTATTGAAAATTATTATTGTACATCCCTCTAAATCTATTGCGCACATAAAAAGATTCAATAAATTTGGTACGGTAGTAACATTTGGATTGAAGACACATGGATTCCTCTGTTTCCCTATTATCTCATAATTAAAGTCCATGATGCATCATTCACTTTAATTGTCATTTATATAAATTGAGGGGTAGAAAATGGATTAAGTCCTTTCTTTTATGGCTAGTTTTTATACATGCAAATTGCTTAATGTTATGAAGTTAGGGTGTTTGTAATCTTTTATCAATTTAAAACATAACTGGCTTTATTATAACCTAAAATACAGATTTGCAACAGCCTTAATCCGAAATGTCTTAGGTGTTCAGTACGTAATAAGCGACATTAATGACATGTCAAAAATAATTTATTCAAACCCCTTTGTGACGGCTGTGACATTTCAAAAGTCAGGCTGTCAAGTTTGTTGTATACTAATTTAAATAATGAATGCGAATTTTAAATATTAATTAGAATGAATTGTTGTTAGGGTTTGTTAAGTTTGATGAAGAATGCAAAAAACATGCTTACTAAGCAACAACAGTCACAAATTAATACATAGACCGGTTACATGGAGTTCACATGGTGATTTGCTTGATTGACAGAATTATAAGGAAAAGCAGCACAAAATCTAAAATTTTCACATTTGTGCTTGCAACAGTCACAAATTAATCTATAGTTCCTTGAAAATAATCATTCTCTTATATTTTAAATAACTGTACAATATAATATCATGTGACCAAAATCTTATCTTACTATAAATTTTTAAAACTAATAGAATAATTCTCTAAAAAAATTTGTAAAATTCTCCAATATTTTAAGTGTACAACCTAAGCTAATTTGGACAAATCCTTAATGCACTACCTGAGCTATACATAAAGGATCATATTGTGTGAACAGAGTTCCTTTTTTTTTTTTTGGTGCGTGAACCAAGCTTGATCGGTAAAGGATAATTAAACCGGCAAGAAGGCTTGATCCATTTCTAAACTGTGCTTTGACAATCGGCATTATCAAACATTCATAAAGGAAAAAAAGGATTATTGGCCATTTTTATTATTTAAAGAAAAAACCAGAACAAATTTTATTAAGTAACTTGCAGGAATTGATCCCAACACCAAATGATTAACAAAGTGAGGAGACGAATTTTGCATATTTCTGTTGGGACTACGTGTGGCTTGGTTCTAATATGAATTTATCCAGGAAAGGAAATCCCTCTAAAGAGTTCAACCGCAAAAATTACAAAATATATTAGTTTATGGAGTTTTTCCATCAATTAAAGTTTCATTAAATTAAAAATGGGTCAAATTCCGAAAGTTCAAAATAAGTTAAAATTAATTTATTTTCTCATTAAACTCAAAACAAATGCTTCAAATACAAGTCAATTTTAATTCATATGGATTATGTGAGGTTTGATCTCGACAACAGGTACGTATGCAACCTCAATATATTACTTAGTGTAATCCCAAAAAATAAATAATACTTAAACACATCTAGATGTGTATAAGAGACGGAATTCAAATTAATTAATTGATAATTAAAATCAAAAGGTATTTCTCTAAAATTAGGAAATATAATTTAAAGATTTAATATCTTGAATTAGTCCGACTCACACAAATAAAAACTCGCAAGAGCAAATTGCACAAGTAAAATCAAGTTGAGCAAGAATTTAACTATGCAAAATACTATTTTTGCTTAACACAGAGATTACACGAGACTTACTTTCAATATGTTCCTTAGAAAACAAAGTAGCTTCTTGATTGGTGAAAATCATTAAATTTGAGAAAGAAGAAGAAACTTCTAATTCGCTACAATCTTGATCGACCATGACATCTTTCATATCCTTTTGCAGAGGAATTTCTCCTTAAACTTTAATTTCTTTTGAGTTTGTGGGAGTAGTCCTTTTTCACCCAATAAAACCTTTTTACTTTGATGTCTAAATAGAAAATTATTAGCACTTATTAAGGATGATTAATTTAACTGTCTTAAAAGACAATTAATTTATTTAGTGTCTTAAAAGGACAATTAATTTTATTTAGTGCCCACAAATTTGAGCAGTTAAATTAATTTTTGACATAAGTTGGCACTAAAACCAATTAACTTGGGAATCTTGTTTATTTAATTTTGTGGATACTAAAACAAGTCAATTCCATTTAACGCATTAAAAAAATACATGAATATTAGTACTACCAGGTTAATTTAATGCCTTAAAAAATATAAGAACAAGATATATTAACACAATAGGCTGAATGTTTGATATACACATCTAAACATATGCAATCTTGTTCCAGTAGATCCGTTATAACAAATAGGCAATTGGTTTTTATATAAATTAATGTGACCTAATTTGATTATGAGTAGGACCCAAACATTTGCCTATTGTAACTTTGCATGCATCAGAATATACTAATTGAGCATATGTTCAAAATTTGAATTGGAATTTTTGTTGAACTGAAACTCATTTGTTTGAGAGAAAATAGGGATAATTAATTATAATTTTTCTCTTTTCATGCACTTCAAATCTTTGGTGCCCTTCGTCCCAGTGCTGCTAGAGTGCCATTCATTAGGAATCGCAACGTGTCCTAGTCATTTAGTTCCTTAAATTATGATCTTCCGTCCTTTATTGTTAGAGAGGAATTCTACGATCCTTTTTAGAAATTATTCTCTTGATTTTAAAAATTTGTACAGTACAAACTTTTTAAACATATAATATTGTCTACTATACAAATATTTAAAATACAAGATAATAATTTTTAAAAGAGGCCGTAGAATTTCCGACCGTTAGATCCTTCCTAGCAAAACTCTACCGGCATCTAAGCAAAATGGCTTTCTTTGGCTCTGTTTACTCTGACACGTAATCGTGGCTCCTTCTTCAATCTCTTTTTTATTTTTTTTTTGCCATTCAATTTTATTCTTGAAAGAGTGAAACATATCTTGTTTATTCAATAAGGTCGAATATTTGATTTAAGAAGCATCATGAATTTGCATACGGACAAGAAATTGCTTAGTTTTGATTATAGAATTAGTATTGATGAAGACAGAGGAGAGCAGTAGCCCAATTGTTCTGTGGGATCTGCTGTGTGTTTGGAGAACTTAAGGAAGGTGAAAAGTGCCGATTGTTTCCAAAATATAACAAAAAACAAAAAATTACAAGTGGTCTTGTTGTTTCCTATCACCACAACAAAACCCTCAACAACATCTATGCAAATTTATGAGCAGCAACCTCAGGAATGCAAGAATTCAAGGTATAAGATGGTTTGTTGAGAAGACTTAACGGATTTAGGCCAGAAGGGGTTTGAATTGCATGTGTGTTTTCGTGTGTGAATGAGAGAAGTGAGGGGGAGATTGGGAAAATGGGAAGCCAGAATAGTTGCGTGAGTAAGAGAGAAAAGGGATGAACCATAATTACGTGAGGAATTACATGCGTTAAATACGTGACAACTTTTAATGAATAGCACTCTAGGGACACTGGGATCAAAGGTACCAAGAGCCCTGATTTCTAAAAGTTGTCACGCTACTCTCTTATACACTTTTTATAAGTAAGAAATTAGTCATTGTAAATCAAATAAGACATTACTAGAGTCAGAAAACAAGTATTGAAGAAAAGGATTTTGAGTAAGAATATATACAGTTAAATTTTTACCTTCGATATATAGTATAATCCTTATTTTCTGAAATCTTGTTTGCTCCTCTCATATACTACAACTAGCCTTAATTCTCTGCTTACAATTTTGCCTAATGCTCCCAGTACTCTCCTCCTTTTTTTATTTTTGAGCTCTTGTTGTCTTAATATAGAAATTTGAAGACTCATTTTTTCGAGAATTCCAAGACATGGTCACGTTCGACTCACAGTAGTGCATGAATTGGCCAATAATTGACCACTTCATGTCTAATTTAGTCATAGTTTTTTTTTTTTTTATCGTTATTACTTTTATTCTCTTTAGTTTTGATATCAAACCATATTTTGTGCGTGGCCATTTCCTATTCAACATGTTATATAATTTGGTTTCTTTAGTTAATTTTTTTTCTATTTGGTTGCACGAAAACATAAGTTAAGGAACTAAACAGGTAAAAATTTAAATTGATGGACCATTTTAATCACCTTCATATTATAAACTTTATTTTTAATTGTCAAAAAAATTTTGTTTAACATTTATAATTCTACAATATGAGATAGTCATGAGTCATGACTTACTTGTAGTGACTTATTTAATTTGTTTTTTTTTTTCTTTTTTAATACCGTTATATAAAAGTGTTTCTTCAGGCCTTACTCCACCTTACATTTTCTAACTTGTATTGTAATTGATTCTCATTTAACACTCATATTTTAATTTTGAACATATTGCACCATATATTTATACATAGATCCATTTTAGTCCATTTTTTTAAAACCAACGGAACTCTAGATTAATTACCTCATTGATTTTCACCTAGAAGCAGGGGCAGACCAGGGGTAGGGGGCGGTTGCCACCCAAGATATTCAAAATTATGTTTTTTTTTCCTTAATTTTTTAAAATTATTATTATACTATTATAAAAATTAGACGTTGTTACCAAAAAATTTTAGAGAATATAAAAAGTTTCAAAAAATTTATATATTTATATAATCTTATTCACCAAGAGTTTTAAAAATATATTATTTTTCTTGATATTTTTTAAAAATTTCAATAACTTCCTTTAAAAAAATAGACTTTACCCTGTAATTTTACAAAAATTATAAAACCGTCTCTCTAAAAATATGTATTTATATAGTTTTTACCCCCCAAAATTCAACTCCTAAATCTGCTGCCTAGAAGAGTAAAATTCGTTGTGGTACTCGTTCTTCGGAATCTAGGTTAAACTAGATTAACGTTTATTTTCTCCAGTCAAATACAGGGATTATGATACTTTATTCTGCAAGTTTTTTTTTAATCCATTGCCAACCTAATAGCTAAATTGGTAGCCCAATGTTAATTCAAGGTAACACTGCAGAGTTGACGAGGATAGTTCCACTAGATAATGCAATTTCTTCTTATTGGATGAACCATGGCACCAGTAAATCCTGTCCCTTCTTCCATGTTCAACTTTTCTCCATTTGGAACTTTGAAATCAAAGCACTGAACTAGTGTGGCAATTGTTCCATGAATAACTGCTAAAGCTAAGGATGCACCAGGGCATCCCCTTCTCCCGCTCCCAAAAGGGAGAATCTTGAAGTTTTGGCCTCTGAAATCCATTATATAATGATCATTTCTTCCTTCGGAATTTGTCATGAACCTTTCTGGTAGAAAATCTAGAGGATTTTCCCACGAATTCGGGTCCCTCATAATTGCTTTTAAATCGATTATTACCCTTTCATTTGCTAATATATCATACCCATTGATCTTGCAGTCTTGAATGCATCGGCGGAATGTCAAAGTCGCAGAAGGATGCAGTCTTAGAGTTTCCTTGACAACTGCTTGCAAGTAAGGAAGGTTGGGAATATCTGATTCCTCTACCAGCCTTGTTGCTCCAACTACCGTTTTGATTTCTTCCCTAAGCAAGTTCTTAAATACTTGGGGATGGTTAATGAGCTCTGCTATTGCCCAGTTTAATGCCACACTTGTTGTGTCTGTGCCAGCCAAGAAAATTTCCTGTTTGCAAATTTAACAAAAACTCATTTGTAAATGGTCTTCAATGATTCTTCATCTCGGCCACCGCCACTGCCACCACTACGACCACCTCCACCACCACGACCAATTTCATGTACCAATCCTTAAATACACACTATGGTAGAATATTTGTGTGGGACATTCTCAAAATTTTCACGTGTAATACATATTTCTTCTATTTTTCCAACTAAAGATCTTCGCATCAATCAATGATGCCTTATTTCACGTATAAGTTGTGAAAGAAATTTAGGGACTTGGTAATAATTAAAACAGTATGTCCATGTTTGAAAATTCGTTTTAGTTCTCTTTAAGGATGATTCATGAATAAAGAAGGAACAATTATGTAGAATTTATGCACCTAATAAAATAAGAAAATAAAGAAGGAAAAATTAACTCCCGAATTAAAATGGGAATAATTATTTATATCTATAATTTTTATTATCAAAATTTATCATTATACGTTTAGTGTTAACTTTGCAAATGTATATTAGACTAATAAACAAAATCATTTTATTATATATTTTCTTATAACTTTTAATTTACAAAAATTGCTAGAAAGGTACTGTTTTTATTTTCTATTGGTCAAATTAGTAAATTATTTACTAATATTTAACCAAAACTATTAAAAAGGACAGAATGCCTCATTTTTAATCTTAGAAGGGGGAAACATACATTAAATTAAACCTTCAAGGGGCAAAGTAAAAACTACCATTCTTGAATTTGACATTGACGGACATTTTAAACTTTTGACCATAAAACTATATAAATACTATTAAAAGTTGAGGGACTAAATAAGAACATGGTATAAAAATTTAAGGACCATTAACAGACATTTACCCATCAATAAAATTTTTCTGTTAACTTTGATCAATTAGATTGGTTAAAAGAGAAAAACAACTTACTAGAAGTTTAAGAGTTAGAAACCCCGGTTTTTGTCCAAATTTTAGGAAAATTCTATATTTCCTTGGCTATTTTGTTGAGTTTTAAAAGCATTTACTTACGATATAATATCATGTGCTTTAAAATATGTTTTTATACAATTGTTTAAATTCAACAAAATAGCTCCCTGATGGGATTATAGAATTTTTCTAAAATTGGACATATCACTTAAATAGTCTTTCAACTTTTTTATTTAAATTAAAATGGTCCATCAATTTAAATTTTTACCTGTTTAGTTCCTTAACTTATGTTTTCGTGCAACCAAATAGAGACCAAATTAATTACAAATATTTAATTGAGTGACTAAATCAGTTAAAATTAAAATTGGGGAATCATTTCAAATTTAATAAAAAATTGAAAGACTATTTAGTTGAGTTAATTTAAATTGAAAAACCATAAAAATTTAAGTCGTTGATCTTTTAGCTTTTTAACTCGGTCATCAAAACCTTTTAGGTTAAAATTCACAAACAAAACTAAAAAAATAAAAATATTGAATCCCATTGGGACAATGATTGTGTTGGATATTATTTAAAATATTATTTTAATAAATATTGAAATAAATTTTTAAATGTAATATAAATAAATTAAAAAATGTTAAAAAACACGTTTTAAAAATGATTGTGAAATAATATTTACTGTCCAAACAAATTATTTCCATCCATGCGGAAAATTTAAATTTGTAATCTAGTCACCTGACGAATTAATATCTAACAATTGACCCTTTCTATGTGGATGATGATGTCTATAGTTCCATTCTAGTTTCTTGCATACATTTTCAGTATTCATTACTAAATTATTTCCATCCATGCAGAAAATTTAAATTTATAATCTAGTCACCTGACGAATTAATATCTAAAAATTGACCCTTTCTACGTAGATAATGCCGTCTAAAAAATTAACAAAATATTTTTGTGTGTACAACAAATTCAATAAGATGTACAACAATGTTTTTGCATTCAAAAATATTAAGATAAGATTCAGTTAACCTTTTAACAAGGTTAAAAAATGAGTTAAAATGGGACAAATTTGAGACCTAGGAGTACAAAATATCCAAAAATGAAATCCAAAGTACAAAATAAGAATCGGGTATAAGTTGAGAAATATAAAACGGAATTAGTCCTATTTATAAATCAAAGTACATGTGTGAAATATCGAAAGTGTGAGATAGGAAATTAGTGCAAAGAGTATGACAAAAAGAAGAAATTTTTTATTAGTTACTTCGCAATGCGGAATGAGTACTTAGACAGTTAGATGGATGAAAAATAATGTGCCCCCTCTTATTTTACAGTCATCTCAACGGCTGTCATATTCATTCCGTATTACATAGACAGTTAGATGGATGAAAAATAATGTGCCCCCTCTTATTTTACAGTCATTTCAACGGCTGTCATATTCATTCCGTATTACAGAGTGGGTAGGTAAGATTTGTTTTGTTACAAGACCCGGTGAGATAGAAAGGAGGAAAGAAATATCATACCATGAGATAAAGGATTTGATGCTGTTTCTACTTAGCTTAACTTCTGAGTTTTCTTCCCCGTAAATCTGTAACAGCGAATCCATAATATCCTTCCTCTCCTTACAAGAAGTCAGATCATTATTTTCATGTTCAGCCATAATTTTTTCAACCAAGTTATCAAACTTAATGAGCAAACTCTTTAACCTTTTCCCATATCCAAACAAATCAAACTTGCTCAGAGGTCCCAATAGTTCAGTCATTAGAAACTTAAGCGTCAATTGTTCGATCCCTTTAACGAACTCCCAAACCAACTTGCTCTCATCTTCGTTTCCAGAGCAAGTGGTGCTCATTGTCATCCTGCATATGACGTTGTTCGTCAACTTTACAAGCTGCACCCAATATCACAAGCCTTTCCTTCTTGAGAACACTTAACAAGAGTTTCCAACAATTTTATCCTCTCTTCTCTTCGAATATCCGTGAAACGATTCACCTGTAGCATCGAAAGAAGCTCGGTCATGCACATTTTCTTCGAGATGAAACGCCAATACGTGCCGTATTCTGCAAAGACAAATGTGTAGCCAGCATATATGTTGAATTCTGAGGACCCAAATTGGGGCCTCGACACGAAATTCATCTCATTGTCTTTCAGTATTCTTTTGCGATGATTGCATTGGAAACTAAAATAGTGCTATTTTGTGAACCAAGACGGAGTCGAATGAGGGGGCCGTAGCAGGCAGCCAGGGCTTGGAATGATTTGGCTAATTCTAGACCAAGTAGATGGAGATGTCCAATCAAAGGCAATGCTGGAGGGCTGGGAGGGTGTTGGATTTGATGTTTAGATGTGACCGACTCCGTTTTACAGTGTGAACTCCTGGTGAGAACCAAATAAACAAAGACAGAAGGGAATAAAACAGGATATCTGAGATAAGAATCATGGTTTGGCTGTTGGATGCAAAAATTCGATGTTTTTCTTCTAGCCAATATATTTAGCGTTTAGGGCAGAGAGGGTTTGCGGAAATCTGATGAATTTTCCGCATCTTTTGCGGAAATCGGATGAATGTTTTGGCGTAAAGCAACATTACATAAATATAGAGTGGAGATTAATTATGACGGTGTCTGGTTTATGTGTATGAGAGACAAAGATTGAGAGTCAAGGGAGTGAGGGTAAGATATCTGTATATGTATTTTGGTTGAAAACTATGAAAATTAATTTATGTGAATTAAATAGTTAGAAAATATTTCTTTTATACAATAAAGCTTAGTTTAAATGGTAAGAATGCGCTAGGTCATGGTCATGGTCATGGGTTTAAGCCATTAAGAAATAGGTAGATACTTTCACTATATACTTTTTTTAACAAGTATCTCTTAATGGCTTAAACCCATGACCTGGCTCTTATACACATCTAGAAAAAGTGAACATCTACCTGTAGTTGAGATTTTAAATTGATTAATTAATTAACATAATAAAACTCATCCCGATTTTAAACTAAATAAGTAACGAAATAATACAAACTTATATGTATTTATAATGAGAATTATGATTCATAAGGATTATTTTCAATTCAAATTCCGAAATGCTAACCAAATATATCCTTAAAAAAGTTAACTTCCAGAAAAGGAACCTTTTTTCCTCAGCAAGTTCAAGTCGGCACTAGCCAGTAAATAAAACTGAATTCAAAATTACTTTGCCGAAGAGCACTACAAGAAAAATGATCATTCGTGACTTGCATTGATTTGTATGACATAAATGTAATTACTTTATGACATTAAAAGTCACAAAAATAATAATTTCAAATCACAAATAATAATATAACATTTATTTGCAAGTCACAAATACTTTTTATGATTTTGTAGACGATAACCATCATTTAAGAGTTACAAAACTCAAATGTGACTTACATTTTAAATGTGACTCTCAAATAATGGTCACCATCTACAAAATCACAAAAATCATTTGTGACTTGTTAATGGAAGTCACATTATTATTTGTGACTTAAAATTACAAGTTTTTGTGACTTATCATATTATAAAGTGGTTATATTTATAACTATTAAAATTTCATTATATTATACAAGTTACAAAATATGGATAATTCTTATAGTGGAGGCCAAAAAGGTGTTGTGGTCGTTTATGAAGAATTCTCTAAACAGAATATGTTTCTTGTTGGATTTTCACCGATTGTTGAAGTTGGATGTTGCCGGCTAAAAGTAAGCTAAAGGGACATCCAAACCAAAATCAAACCAAAGAATACCACTGCGTTGTCAACTTGTTTTTAAAAATGCAGTATATTCACAGAATGTGGTTGCCTCCGTATCTTAGTTATTGCATTTATACTGCTCATCATTGGAGTTAGGTAAATTTTTGTATGAATTTTCAAGATACAAAATCTGCAAATCGTATTGTGCGACTCACAATCAAATTTATATAAATTTATAAATTTTGTATTTTACGAATGTACATGACCTTGGTCTATGTAAGAATTTTCTATTGAAGTTATGCATTATTGTGGTATACCCTATTTTTTATTTTTGACAGGTTGCAGCAATACACTTCGGCGTGCAACAAGAGTAAAGTCAAAAACCATTTCTTAGGAAAAACTTTTCCTTGACTGAAAATTGAGGGATAGACCAATTCGGTCATTTATCATTATTTTATCCACTAATTTGATTGCTTATCTATCATAAAAATTAATTTGATCCTCTATCTTTTAAAAAAATTAACCAATTTAAAACTTGTGATAAAAATTATGGACAAACTAATGGAGTCATTAACAACATATCCATTGTAAATTAATAACCGCATGATTATCACGTCGTTTGAGCCGTTAATATGTCTAATGACTAATTCCATTTTGCATTTCTTAACTTATACTCAATTCCTAGTTTGTATTCCGAATTTCAATTTTGGATACTATGCACCTCCAACTCTCAAATTTGTCACACTTTAACCTCTTTTTAACCCCGTCAAAAAGTTGCACGTAATCTTTATTTCAGACACATAATAATCATTGCATATCCTAGTGAATTTATTATAAACATGAAAAAAAAGACGTTAATCTTTAGTTGATCTTAAAGTATAAGAGACAGGGGTAGTGAAAATAGCCCTCTTAGGAACTTCGGGGATACTATGACCATGACCATGAGCAAGTTGGTTTGGGAGTTCTAAGACACATCTAAGATGTAGTCTTTTCACATCAAAGATGTTCACATAAGTGATATAACTCTCTTGTTACAACTATCTAGAAAAGCAGCACAAAATCTAAAATTTCACATTTGTGCCTATAATTTAATAGTGCACAACCTAAGCTAATTCACAGGGCGCTTGGATGAAGATCTCAGCTGCACAATTTTTGTTTTTTAGTTTAAGGAACATTTAGCACAATGCTAACATAATCTTACATAGAATACAATAACTAATAATCTATTTGTATTGGCACTGTAAAATTCCAAGAAAATTCTTTTGCATGTTATACGAAATCTTATAAGCATAGTTTACTCAAAAAAATTTTAAAACAACTGATTTTGGCACTCCAATGACTAGTTTCTTTTTGCACCCTCCAATTTATACTTAATTCTACTTTGTATTCCTAATTTTAGTTTTGGATACTTTATATCCCTAACTCTTAAATTCGTCCCACTTCAATCCAATTTTTAACACCGCTAAGTTTGACCAAATCTTTGCTTGTACACCCAAATATTCTAGAAATGTTGTTGTACATCTCTCTAAATCTATTGTCCACAAAAACAAAAAAGAAAAAAATTCCATTAATTTTGGTGGTGGTGTTAAAACTTGGGCTGAAGTTGAATGGATTAAGAGTTAGGAGTGCAAAGTATCCAAAATTAAGGTAAAGAATGCAAAGTGAAAATTGAATATAAATTGAGGAATGGAAAATGGATTAATTCCTTTCTTTTATAAGCAGTTTTACACGAATTAATTAAACAAAGCTATATTATTTAATATTATTGCCTGTGTTTACATTTAAATTGGTTTGGTGCACTATAAGTTTGTTTGGTCCTAGGTCACAAGGGATTAAATCCCAAGAGTCTTAGACGCCTAGGTTTCTAAAAAATGTTAAGTCTGTTTTCGTTAAATAGGGTGTAGCCGTCCTCTGTTTTGAAAAAAGAATTGCTGATTAAATCCCAAAGAGTCTTAGACGCCTAGGTTTTTAAAAAATGTTGAAGTCTATTTTGTTAAGTAGGGTGTAGCCGTCCTCTGTTTTGAAAAAAGAATTGCCGTAGCCGTCATTTATCAATAAGAGAGAAACTTTGCCCAATTTCTATTGCAGCCATTTTGTGTTTTTTATTATTTATTTAATTTTGGGTCCATTAAAGTTGTACCAAGAGCTAAGGTTAATCCATAGTTATGGCACCTACAATTATTTGTTCAGTTCCAAAATTTTAAAATAAATTTGAATATATTTATTTTTGAAAGAAATAGATGATAAACCATCTCAAAACACATGGGTTGAAAGATTATATTTATGGAACAATCGATGGAATTGTTAATGTTGTAGGGGTTAAAAATGATAATCGGCATTGTTACTGATTCATCAAGCAATAGATATTTTAATTTAAGAAGGAGAAGTGAGATATTTATAAAATTGATAAAGTAAGATCACATAGGACGAAGGACTTAAACCTAAGTCAAGTGTATTAAGGACGAAAATAATAAGGTGCTAGTAAGAGATGAGGATATTAGGGAATGGTAGGAGAGGTATTGCTATCAGCTATTCAATGAAGGCAATAAAGATGACATTATTTTGGGAGAGTTAGATAAGTCATATTGAAATATAATATATTATCGAAAGATTCAAGAATCAGAGATGGAGGAGCCTATGAAGAAGATGAAGAAAGGAAAAGCAGTTCCCGATGATATTCCAATTGAGATATGGAAATACATAGGTAAGAAAGGCATAAGCTGGCTTACCATTCTTTTCAATAAAATATTAAAGAGTAAAAAGATGTTCAACCAATAGAAAAAGAGTACACTCATACCTATATTCAAAATCAAAGGGGATATACAAAATTGTGTGAGTTATATAGGTATTAAGTTAATTTGCAATACGATGAAACTTTGGGAGATATGATAGAAATAATGTGTAGAAACGAGATAAAGATCTAAAAACAAGATAAAACATTCATGTCGTGAAGATCAATTATCGAAACCGTATATCTTTTAAGGAGACTTACTGAAAGATTCCGTGATAAGGAAATGGATTTGCACATGATTTTTATTGATCTTAGAAAGGCATACGATAGAATCCTTATAGAAGTTATGTGAAAAGTTATAAAAAAAAGAGGACTTAGAATAGTTTATATAGAATCAATATGACTACCCTGACATTCAGACCCTAAATAACCCGAGGACATAAAAATTCTTAGGGACAGATATTGGTTCCCTAGGAATGTACATATCAAATTCCCTTGTGCTGCATTTCTACTCATTATACATTCAGTTGATCTTTCCTGTCTAAATTATACAGTATCCCCCTGTCCTTAGACATTTTTAAAATGATGTTAAAACTTTCCCCAATGAAAGTATTTTTCTATATTTCTCCCCGAGCCCTGGGTAAATAGCTCACCTCGGGGAACCCCTCTTCCATTCATGACTGGAAGAAATCTTTCTTCTTTGTCAGTTATCTAGACCCTCCTATGCCTGAGGTTCCTGGAACCTCGTAAAAGAAAACTTAAGAACAAAAAACGCCTCTCCCCCGGACTTCGATGATGCTAAGAGGCTCACCGAGTCCAATTTTAGAATAGACTATCATAACCAGTTGGCCATTCTCTCCAATAATATCTGATGGCCTGGGCTAGGTTATTCCCTTCTCACAATATTCCTGAGGACTACAATCCTCACAAAGGTGTTTTTTGTGTTTCTTTGTTTGTTTGTTTTGTTTTTTTTTTTGTACATGTATTTATATATTTTTGTAGCCTGGGTTGATGAACTTATCTTTTGCAGAGCTCGAAGCATTCTTAAGAGGGCTAGTTTTCACTACCCCCGCCATTGGTCTAGGATCATTAGTCAGCTGCACCATCATCTGTCGAGGTCTTCATCCGTAACCATTAGCGCCACCGCGGAGAGTGCTCGTGCTACCCCAGTAGCACTGGTGGAACTAACCTCAGAAGTGGGAGCTACATTGGGAGGCTCGAGTGATGATCAGTGTGTCAAGAGAGCTATTGACAGATTTGTTAGCATTGTGCTTAATCTGTCTCTCTATTACCATCTTTCTGTGAAATTGCTGCTCTCGGTGGACCTGTAACCTTTTTTAACCCCTACCTCATCACCATCACAATCAGGACCCTCAGACTCGGGTTCACATTGATGAGGACCCCCGGGGAGGCTTCCAGAAACCTCTCCTTGAGCAAGCAGTTCATTACTGCCTATGATAAGGTCCATTTTCCTTAAACCTTTTTCACTTTCTTTTGTTGTATAAGAGACAGATATATAGTAACTTGACCATTTGAGCTTTTACAGGCAGGAAATACAGTCTCGAGAAGGAGAAAAGGTCGGCTGGGTCACGAGATCTACCACGACAGCAAAATTTCTACAATATTAGGCTAATGACCAAAGTATAAAGGGTCAAATTACACATTTAAATATATTTCTATTTGGATGAATTTTTTTTTCATCTGCAAATTTTAAATATGTAAATTTGTCACTTTCCTAATTACTATCTATTATTTTGATCCTTTCTATGTGTGGATGATGATACCTATACAGTATACTTCCACTCTACTTTCTTGCATACATTTTCAGTTTTCAATGCGAATATTAGGTGCGAACACACCCTTTTCTATTCCTTATACACATTCAACCGTGTTAAAGTGGAACATGGATTTCCATCTCAAAATCAATTGATAATGAGTAGAGTGGCTCTGAACTGTATAAATCTCTTTCAGGACATCTAGATAGTATATGAGATATTTGTACTTTACACCTCTTCTCACACACGACTCGGTCTAACACTTTCTCTCACACATGAAAGGGTTGAAACAAGTAATTAGAGGCCTATCTCAAATCGGTGAACACAAGTATTGACATGATTGATATCAATGAAATTAATCTCAATACCATAAATAGGACAAGAAGCATTAGGCCAAGTCCAATGCGTTGAAGAGTCTAAGTCATGTGTGGATGGAAAAACATTTGAAGCTATCTCTGATACCATGTTAAAAAACATGGACTTCTATCCCAAAACCAATTAGTAATGAGTGGAGTGGCCTATGACCTTATTAATTGGTTCAAGATCTCTTGACTAGTTGATATGAAATATTTGTACTTTAACAAACTGAACATTTTTTACACAATCAAATATTAATAAGGGTATGCAAGAGAAGGTAGTAGGGGTATTACTTCAAAGAACTTCATTACCCCTTATGTTGTAAAAAACTGTCATATTAAAGTTAGTTAACATGTCATATCAAATTTCGCACAAAGTCTAAGAATCACTGTAGTTAGGTAATATAATAACAAAGGTTGACTTTTGTGCCTGTCTTGTGTGCAAGATAGATCACTATATTTTTCTATTCTATCTCTTATCTCACAACATGTCTCATTATTTAATAAATTATCAAGATTCTTTTTAGATATAGTTATTAGTTTTAGGTCACAAGTTCTTTTATTTCACTCACTATGTCACTATTAAATAAACTTCCAAAATTGTCTCTTTAATTGCTTAACAAATTTTTAGTAGAATAATCTTGGCAATTCAATTGATATTGGGACAAAAGTGCGATAGATAATATATTAGTGATGAAATAGAACATAAGATTTTGTGTCCAATTTTCTGTACTAATTTTCTGACTCGCATGTTTTATTTTTGACATGTATATTCTGACATAGTACCTGTATTATTAAATCAGTGTACACGTGTGAAGTATTGACATGGTGACATAGGAGGATAGAAAATCCTTATCGGTTAGACAGAGAATGAGAGAAATAACATACCAAAAGAAAGAATTTGGTGTTGGTTCTACTTAGCTTTACTTCAAAGTTCTCATCCCTGTAAATCTCTAACAGTTAATCCATAATATCCTTCCTCTCCTTCTTATAAGAATTCATATCATTACTTTCATGTTCAGCCATAATCTTTTCAACTAAGTTTTCAAACATGATGAGCAAACTCTTCAAAATTTTCCCATATCCAAACAAATCAAGCTTGTTCATAGCTCCCAATAATTCATAAGTCATCAGAAACTTACGAATCAATTGTTCTATCCCTTTAATGAACTCCCAAACCAACTTGGTCTCATCTTCGCTTTGTTGCAAGTGGTGCTCGTTGTCATCCTGCATATGACGTTGTTCGTCAACTTTACAAGCTATACCCTAACGTCACAAGCCTTTCTTTCTTGAGAACAATTAACAAGAGTTTCCAAAAAATTTATCCTCTCTTCACTTCGAATATTTGTGAAATGATTCACCCGTTGCATTGAAAGAAGCTCAGTCATGCACAATTTCTTCGTGAAACGCTAATACGTGCGTATCTCAACATAAAATTCATCTCCTTATCTTTTAGTATTTCTTTTGCAATGATTGCATTTGATACTATAATACTACTACTTTTTGAACCTAGACAAAGTCGAATAAGTAGGTCGTAGCTCTCTTTTAGGGCTTAGAATGATTTGACTAATTTTGGACCAAGCAGATGGAGATGCCCGATCAAAGACAATGATGGAGAGCTCGGAGGGTGTTGGATTTGAATTTTGGAAGTCGACAGACATTGTTTTATATTAAAAAGAAAGATGGTAGAGAAAAAAGGGACAACAACAAAATGGAGTAAATTAGGATATCTAAGTTAAAAATCGTGATGTTTTATGCAAAAATTTAATGTTGTTCTTCTAGCCAATATATTTACCTAATAGTAGACCCGAGTCTGGAGCTGTCTCTTATACACATCTAGATGTTCACATTCTCAAGTACTATATATTCTGACTCTTGGATCGGGATTTGACTGTCTCTTATACAAGTTTAAATATTAAAATAGCAGGTTAGATTCCATTAATTACTTTGCTAATTATTCAGTCTCTAAATTCTTATTGAATTTTATTATCTGGTCTAAGTAATGACTCGAGCGTTGAAGCCTACCCTAAGGGACATAACCCCGCCATTTTTATTTTTAAAAGATTTAGAGACATGGGTACTACACGCAGTGCTGAACCTTACTTTGGATACTATACACGGGCTAACCCTAACTCAAATTTTTGTATCAACATTTGGCACCGTGTGTGAGAAACTTGAACTAAAAGTCATACTAAGACATGGCACCTAGCACGCAGATAACACTTACAGGAGAATGGCGATAAAGGAAAATAAATTTTAACTCAACATCACTCTAGCTAATCACAAAGAGATGGATCGGTAGGAAGAACGTGAAGGGAATTTCGGTCCCCAAGCTGTTGACAAGGATGAAGAAATTCTAAAGTTGAGACAACGAAATGCTCAGTTGAAGGAAATATTCATCAGGCAGCAATTGGAGCAACACATCTCTCAAGATGAACAACACCCTCGTCATTCGGGTGGCAATCCCTAGGTTGTCTACCCCAACTTCATGCTAGCGAGAGACAAAGGAGAACTCAAGGAGATAGGAACAGAGATGAACAGAGAACTAGAGAATTAATTCTTGTTGGGTCTACCCGACAGGAGCACCCTTGTCACTGCAATACCCTATTAGATATCTACGGCCTGTCTCTTATACACATCTAGATGTGTATAAGAGACACTGGTCTTATACATAGGAGCCCAAGTGAAGCAGATCTTTGCTCATGAAAAAAGAAGACACCAAGCTGAAAGGGAGATGTTGTGCTGTCTCCTTATAGAATCAGATGTGTTACAAATCAGGGTGTCTCTTATACACATTTCCTTCAACTGAGTACTAGATACAAGTATTTCTTTATCTTCACTAATGATATCATGCAGGAACTTCTTCTTAGAAAGTTGCAGATTTCCTATTTTGACTCTTATGACAGGAGTACTGATCCATGGGAACATCTACATGCCGACCACTCTAAAATCTACCTCCACGAATTGTCTGATGCTATCCTCTAGATGTGAGGCATTCTCAGAATTCTCAAGGGCGTTGCCTCAGACTAGTTCAGGGAATATAAAAAAAGGGATATCAAAAATTTTGATCATCTTGTAGATTTGTTTCTGAATAATTTTGAAAACCAGAAGAGGATCCCAAAGACGAAAAACACCTTCTTAAATTTAAGCAAAAACTAGATGAATCACTCATGGACTATGTAGACAAATTTAAGAAAGAATCTCTCAGAATCTAAGGGATAATAGAGGATATGCACATTTATGGCTTTCCAAGTCAGGGTCAAACTTGGGAAATTCTCTTTTAACCTCAACTTGAGTCCTCTTACCACTTTCACAGACCTCTTCCTTTGAGTAGAAAAATTTGCCTAGGCCAATGAAGGATAAAAGAAGAAGAGAAAGGTCGATGAACGAATCAGTGAAGTAGAATCCTTGAAAAAAGCAATGTTAAAGATTGATTATCCATAACCATGTCCTATAGGAGGAGTCTTACTATCCAAAAATTTATACTCCGCTCAAATCCACTCGGCTCATATTTTAGTTGTAGTTGAGAAAAATCCATTTGTAAAATGGTCAACTCCAATGAGTAGCAACCCAGACTACAGACATAAGAATAAGTGGTGTAATTTCCATCAAGATAATGGACATGATACCTATTATTGTATTTCTTTGCAAAATGTGAATGAAGAGTTCAAGGGAAGTGGTTTATTGAAACAATTTATTCAAGATTGAGAAAGAATTAGGTACTCCCCAGTTGAAAACTACTATGAGCCAGGGAATGTGTTACTGCTTAAACCCTAAGGAGTAGTCCACTTAATGTTTTGTTCTACTTTTCATGTAATCTAGTATGCCAAGCTGTACCTTATTTGAGGTTAAATAAGCTTGTGCACGTTGCAAGTATTTATTTTTCAATAAAGAAAATTTTTCTAAGTCTTTTTGTGATTTAAAGTATGTAATCGATTCTCTTAGATAAGTAGTTTGGCACCGACAATAATGAACAAGAAAAATCCCGCATACCAGGCTTTTCAAAGGCAGTCGTCCTTGAGGATTCAGGCACCTCCAGAGGCCATATTCTCTTAGAGCTCAGAGAACTCTTCCACACCATCTGTGAAGATACACATATAGAGCTAAGTGTTGCACCCAGAACGAAGACTCATCCTTCGGAGGGTGCAAAATGCATCCTCTATGGTCAAAAGCCTTTTGAAGCAAAACTTAAGTCTTTTCATGTAAATGTTTCTTAGGTTAAGTCTATTTTACAAGAGTGAACTCAACCTTTCATTGGTGCTTCAAAAATTTCATCTTTAGGGATTTAATGTCTGTCGAGGTTCTACACCTGCCCACACCTTTTGGGGTTGAGGCTGGCTAACACACTCTGGGGTTATGCCATACCTACACCCTTCAGGGTCATTTTCTTGCCTACATCTTCCAAGGTCACGCCTTATTCGTGCCTTCCGAGGTCTCTCTCTACTTGCGTCCTTTAGGGTGCAACACCTCCTCACAACTTCTGGGGTTGAGTTTTGTTGATACGTTCCAGGGTCATGCCTTACTTACGCCATCCGATGTCGCTCTTACTTCACACCCTCTAGAGTGGAAAACTTCCTCACATCTTTTGAGGTTGCGCCTGGCTAACACCTTCTTGGGGTTATGCCTTACCTACACTTTCTGGAGTAGGACTCACCCCTTCGGGAGCAATACCAAGGCCTTTTCTGAAAGAAGTACCTAGGATTGTATACCTACGTGATCTGGTATAAGACTTATTCCTCCAACGGAAATTCCAAGGATTTCAAAAGTGAAGTACCTAAGAAAGCTATACCTATTCTATGGAGTAGAACTTACCCCTCTGGGGGTAATTCTATAGACTTCCAAAATGAAGTACCTATACCATACCTATTCTCCGGAGTAGGACTTACCTCTTCGAGGTCAATTCTATGGACTTCTAAAGTGAAGTACCTATGGCATACCTATTCTCCGGAGTAGGACTTACCTCTTAGGGGCTAATTCCAAGGACTTTCAAAGTGAAGTATCTAATCCATACATACTCTCCGGAGTATGACTACCCCTCCGAGGCAATTCCAATGACTTTCAAAGTGAAGTATTTAAGCCATACCTTATCCGTCTGGGAGAAATTCTAATGACTTAAAAAATGAAGTACTTAGGCCATATCTAATCTCTAAAGTAGGACTTACCCCTCCGGGGGTTAATTCTAAGTAGTTTCAAAGTGAAGTACTTATTCCATACCTCTTCTCCAAGTAGGACTTACCCTCCGGGCAATTCCAAGAATTTTCAAAGTGAAATATCTATGCCATACCTATTTCATGAGCGATATCACAAAACACTAAGTGGAGATACCAAACTTACTCTTTGGAGTAGGACTTACCCCTCCAGAAGTAATGCCAAGGTCTTGTAGAAGTGAAATACCTATTCCATACCTATTTCAACAAAAAAGACTTGCCCTTCTGAGTGTCATAAGTGCAACCTTCCGAGGTAAAGCTCCAAAGTACTATCAACAAGGAAAAATAAAGTCTTTGTATGCTAAGGACAATAATTGCACTTAGTCACTTTAGCTAAAACTAAACGACTAAGAGGGTAGGAAGACTATATAGTTCTAAACCCACTATACTGCAAACAAGTAGTAAAAATAAATGCATACTACTATAGAAATATGAAAAGTACTTTATATATGTAGATTTGGTACAATAGAAGACCCCAACTAAAAATCTACAAACAAAACTACACAAGTTTTACAAAGAAAAAAAAGGCCAACTCTCTATCAAAATCAAATTATCATGACACATCTAGTCCAGTTGCAGGGATCAAAAATTTGAAGTAAATATCAAGGTTCTTGGCTCGCCCTGAAGCATTTGTAATTTTTCCCTGTTAAAGCGGAGAAGTATCATCCCAACTTGACTCACCCTGCACCACTACAGTCTCAACTATTGCGTTGGAATTACGGTGTGACTATTTCCTACCTCGGCCAGGATATGGGGGCAAAGGAGGCATGCCTGCATATGAGGTAGTGGTATTGGACAAATTCATTTTAGGTCTACACAGTGGAAAATCACACCCCTTGGTGTATACAGTGAAAAACCACACCCTCTATGTCTATACGGTGGAAGACATTAGACACCATAGTGCACGAGTTGCTGAGTTCCGTATGACTCAGGGACACCTCCTCATTAACTATGCCTTTCTTACTATCCTAACTGGTTCCGTCGTCGTAGTAAAAAAAATCTAAAGCATCGATGGTTTCTAGTGCAAGATTATTGTTAACGTCCTGATCATCATCAAAGTATTGGTCGTTATCGTAATTTCCATATGTTCATTCCTGGCATCATTATCAGAGCTAAGGTTGACTGCGAAAAGCTGCGGTATCCATGTCTGAGGAAGAACCATGGTCGGCCGAGGAAGAGAGTGCATCATTGTCACAAGGAAAATCTTGGTTTTCTTTGGATGTTATAGAGTTCGAGTTTGTTATCGCAAAATTTTTCATGGTGTTATTTTTCTCCATGCTGGTCTCTGAGTTTAAAGAATTCAGTTGCCGAGGTAATTTTTCTCCAGGCTGTAGCCAGTCACTTGAAAGCTATTGAAGGAATAATAAGAGACAGGTAACTAAGTTTTGATTGGCTGGTGTTAAAAAAAAAGAAGGCAAAACGCATGCAACGAATGGAGAAATTCGTTGGAATAAGGCTTGTGGGGTTAAATATTGATATGTATTAAAAAAAAAAAAAGAATTTAAGTTGTACTTACTTGAATTCACGTAGGTAGTACTAGTACTACTACACATGAATAGTAATAGTGGTGTGGAATAAGATGTTGGTATAGTACTAAAATAGTCTAAAATCCTAACTTTGGGATTCATGTAAATTCTAAAATCATACGATACTCAAGTAGGGAACTCCACAGTACTACTCCATGGTAGTAAGGAACTCCACAGCACTACTCCATGGTAGTAAGGAACTCCACAGCACTACTCCACAGTAGCAGGAAACTCCATATAGCATTACTACATTGGTAGGGAACTGACTATAAATTTATTGGTATCAGTGACATAGAAATTCGAAAGATAAAAAATTCCAATGAAAATTCAAAAACCAAACAATTTATTATCTTGACTCAAACACACTCCAGTGCAATAATTTTTTTTTATTGTTCTACTCCAATATATAGAAAAATTTAAATAATTCTCAAATAAATATTAAAAAATATTTTTCCCGAAAAATAATTTTCTAAGCCATGAAATTGGCTACGGTCAATACTACTATTCCGACTGGGGTGCGAATACAGCATCAAGTACTTGACATTCTCAACCCGAAAAATTTCAACTTGTGAGCTAGGGAGGCAAATGATGATGCCAAAATAATACACCCAGTAATAATATTACACGTGGCTCCGAGATATTTTAGCAATTTTACCCTTGTGGTTCAAATAAGTTCAAATGGGTCAAGTACTATATATTTGACGAGCGAATCATTTCAACCCATCAGTTTCAAGTATAAATATCAAAATAGCAGGTTAGTAGGTATAGTTAATTACTTCATAATTATTCAATCTCTAAATTCTTATTGAATTTTACTCTCTGCTATAAGTACTGATTTCAGCGTCAGAGTCTACCCTTATACACATCAGCCACGCCCTTTTATTTTCAGTGATCCGGATGTGAGTACTACACGCATTGTCAACCTTACTTTGGACTATACTATATTCGGTCTAACTCTAACTCAAATTTTTGTATCAACAGGATGAATATTTTTGGCGTAAAGCAATATTACATGTATATAGAGTGTAGACTAATTAAGGGGATGTATGGTTTATGTGCATGAGAGACAAAATAAGAGTCAAGGAATAATGGTGGGCAATTGAAAATTATGAAAATCAATTTATGTGAATTAAATTATTAAAAATGTCTTTTTTATACAATAAAGTATAGTTCAAATGGTAAGATTATGTTAGATCATGGTCATGGATTTGAGTCATCAAATGAGTAGATGGTTGTCCACTATAAATCTTTTTTTTTTAAATGTATATTTTATTCTTTACTTATGATTTAAATTTTAAATTAATTAATTAATTAATATAGTAAAACTCATCTCGATTTCAAATTAAATAATAACCGAATAGTACAAAACTATACCTATACTAAGATACATGATTTCTGTTTTAAATACGACATCTAACTAAATAGCTCCTAAAAAATAACTTTTAGAAAAAAGTAACCTTTTCTCCCTAGCATGTTCCATTCGGCAAAAAGGTATTCATCTCTGATGCGAAGAAACATTTAGCACAATACTAACATAATCTTACATAGAATACAATGCTAACAACTTATTTGTATTAGCACTGTAATGAGATTCCAAGAAAATTCTTTTATATGTTATGCGAAATCTTATAAATATATTTTACTCACAATTTTTAAAACAACTGATTTTGGCACTCCAATGACTAGTTTCATTTTACACACTTTCAATATATACATATTTCACACTTTGTATGCCTAATTTTAGTTTTGAAAGAGTTTACACCTCCAACTCTTAAATTCATTCCATTTTAAACACCGCCAAGTTTGACCGAATCTTTGGTTGCACTACAAAAAAATTGCAAATTTCATGCGAATTTTTGCTGCGGATTTTTCCCCAGGAATTATATACGGATTTTACTGCAAATTTTAGTTTTCTAGGTTTGGGATTAAAATTTTGCTACGGATTAAAAAATCCGCATCAAAATCCGCAGATAACATTCCCTTCATAAAGCGGAACGTATTATTTACAAAAATTACGCAACAAAAATCGAAGATAAAATTAAGGACAATGGCAAATAATTCCGCAGCAAATTTTGCTGCGGAAAAATAAATCCTCAGACACTTGCTGCGGAAATTAATATAAATTCCGCAGCAATTGTGCTGCGGAAATTAATTCCGCAGCAATTTTGCTGCGAAAATTCCTGCGGTAAATTCCGCAGGAAATTTCAATTTACAGTGCAGAAACCCAGCACATTTTAGACAGATCTAATCGGGGAAAAATCACTTTTCCTCTCCATTTCCTGCACCACCAGCCACCATTCACCCTCCACCTTTCTTCCAACTACCATCTACTATTTCCAAGCCTAAATTTCATCCCTTCTTCCTCATTTCTTTCTCTCCTCAAGCCATTTTGCTCCATCCTTCCTCTTGAAGAAACCGCGTGAACTTGGTGTTCATCTTGGATTCGATTTGTCCAGCCACCATCTCCTCTAGCTGCAACCGTGCACATCCTTAACCATTTCCAAGGTGATTGATTGATCTACGATTTCAATTTTTGTTCTTTTATCTATTTTTTTTTTTAATTCTTCTTATCCATAATTTTTGTGAGTGGTTTATTTTGTTATTTTCAGGTTTTTTATTTTTTTTTGCAGCTATTTGTTGTCAATAAATTTTGTGTGGCTCCCACTAGGCCAAAACATTAGTTTAATCCCTAATTTAATACAGGAGATGTGTATAAGAGACAGTTACAATACATATTATCATTTATGAAATCTAATTTTTATTTTTATTTTGTTTGTTATCGTATAGATTTTTGCTATGTGATTTTGATTTTTTTTTATCCCTAATTTCTGTAGGATTTTTGCTATAATTTTTGCAGTTTTATTTTTATTTTATTTTTATTTTTTTATTTTGTTTGTTATCGTATAGATTTTTGTTATGTTATTTACATTTTTTTTTCAATTGTTTGTTATCCATAATTGGTCGAGGATTTTTGCTATGTAATTTTCAATTTATTTCCATATAATGACAATATTTAACACCTATACTAAACTTGTTTGTTTAGGGATTTCCGTGTTCCTACAAGCTTCGCACTTTAATTAACATTATCATAAATATATCGTCAACCTTAATATAACAACTCTAGGGATATAGCCTATCATAGTACGCGATTCCTAACCTTGCCATTTGGGCCTTAATTTAACCAAGTAATATCTGGAAACATGTCCCTTGAACAAAAAGTTGGATGATTAATTTTTCTTATTAACATAACAGATATTGTATAAGAGAGATTTATATATTTTTTTAGGGTAGGTCGTATGGGTGTGAATAAACATTATTACAAGTACTCTTTTAAATAATATTTTAAAAATAATAACTATTTTAACGAATGTCTCTCATGCACTTTTGTCATTACAGAATATTTAAATAGAATAATTTTCAACCTTTAAAAAATCTTCCGTTTAACTATTATTATAGTTTATTTGTCTTTCGTTTAAGTAAGTAATTTTTCGTTTTGCGTTTACGAAATAACTCCTACTTTGATGTTGGTGGATATGGATTAAAAAAAACAAATAAATTCGTTCAATTTTACTAAAATATAGGTAAAAAAGTGACCAAATTACACTTATTTTTCCTAACGACATAATTCGCTCCTTTAATAGATATACAAACACTACATTTTTCTTAAAACAATTCCATTTCATGAGATATTCACGTTTTTTTACTAGGATTATACAATTTGGGTTGAACAAGTTCATAATGCATATTATATGCAAAATACTAAACCATGAATAATGTTTCTAAATGAAATGTTATATAAATGTATATATTGGAATGATACTTAGTAGACTTTAATTATGAGATAATAGGGAAAAAGTGATTAAAATAGTTGATTATATTAATTTTTATGCAAATGCATGGTAAAATTTAAAAAAAAAATTTATTTACTGTTTTTTAAATTTTTGATAACAACAAATAATTTAATATAGGATATATTGTAAAAATGATAATTATTTTAAAACATGATAGTAAAAGTGAAGGGAACAACATTAATGGTATCTATCATTTTTTTTTATTTGTCAATTATACCTCTCCGCTCCCTTTGTTGTCTCTTAATTGCATACTCATAACTTTCCGTAACTACGTAATAAAAATATATTTATTCACCAACTATTAGGTTTAGATATTTGATCCTTTATTTGGCAAATTTGTTAACACATCAATTATTTTGACACTTTAAATAAATGAATTGATTTATTCATTTAAGCCAAACATCGTAATGTTATTAATTGGATTAATTTTTGTTAATAATATTACCCTACTACTTAAAAGTTCTAGTTATGCCTCCCTAACAATGTAAAGGTGGTTAGGCTTATATTAATTAAAAATTGTCAAATAAATATGAAAGAGTATCATTTAGGATATTTATATGTAATTAAATAAAGAAAAACATGAACACATACATATATTTGTGTTGTTGGACTAGTCAACTTACTATCATATACTAAATATTTACTATAATAAGCAAGTGGAAAATTTTCATGAAATTATATTCATTATATTTGTCTGGAAATTAATTATTTAACAGGAGACTAAGTAAGTCATTAGTTTGGTTAGGCAAAATGGAAGTTTCGGAGCATCGAAGGTGGATGTACAATAGGCTTCTTCCAAATCGTCGGGGATATGTGGAAGAATTTTTGGAGGGTTTGGCTGGGTTTATAAATTTTGCTTGTCAACAACCAAAATATTTAACTGAGGGAGTTATTAGATGTCCCTGTGTGAAGTGCAAAAATGAGCGACACCTGTCCCTGATATGGTGAATCTTCATATTCTGAGGAAAGGTTTTAAACTAGGTTTTGGCCTCACAAACCAGCTTGGATGGGGGATAGTGCATGGGCAGACCTGAATAAATATTGGCAGTCCCAAGAGTTCAAACAAAAATCCGACCAAAATAAGAAGAACCGGGATTCCAATGCAGGTGCATCACTGCATACAGGCGGTTCTATACCACACAGAGTGCATTTCAAGAAAATGGTAATACTAATTAATTTCTTGTACTTAATGAGAGGATTGGGTTCATCTTAAATGGGTGAAAACCCGTCATTCTCTGATTTCTATTTCCGTACCCATAAGAAGAAGGAGGGAGATTGGGTTCATCCTCGGGCCCAAGCTGCTTATGTAAGTCATTAAGGCTTTATTACAATCTTTTATGATTTGTCCTTTAATATTCTTGTTTCCATAAAGTTGATCTTTGTTATATGACTTTTGCAGGAGAACTTTGAGAAGAAAAAGACTGAAATATCTTCTCAAAGTACTGTTGAGAATGATAATATGTCTTCTGATGGTTCTCAACACTCACAACATCTGCCATCTGATTTGGATATTTGGTATGACGCCGTGGGAGGAAAAAAGAAAGGCAGAGTTTCTGGGCTTGGTTCTTTAGGTAGAACCATGAAGGGTCGTCCAGACCTTCACACCCATACGACCTACCTGAGGATGTTGATGAGAGGATTAGGAGCACCACTACTACAAGTACCAGCGGATGAGATCGGATGATTAGACTGTATTTGAATACACACTTAGATAACTAAATGTTATATATGTATTGTATTTGAATTTGTTTCGTATTCTATTTCTTTCAATGCGAATTGTTTTTTGAGATGAAATTGCTCGAATGTGACATGATGATCAATGCGAATTGTTTTTTGTGATGAAATTGCTGGAATGTGGCATGATGGTACAGGGGGAAGAAAAAACCAAACAATACTAACAAAAATTTTCTGTGAAAATTATTTGGGGATTTTGCTGGGATATTTGATGGGGGATTTTGCTGCGACCCTGTACAAATTATATAGGGAATTTGCTGGGGATATTTGCTAGGGATTTTGCTGCGGAAATTATACACAATTTGATATGATATTTGCTACAGATTTTGCTGCGGAAATTTACAGGGATAATCTGCAGCAAAATCCCCATCAAAAATCCTTGTAAACATGTTTTTATGACGAAATTTTGATGCGGAATTACTAGCGCAAAATATCCGCATGTATATTTCCGCAGCAAAATCCCCATCAAAATTAGCTGCGGATTTTATAATCCGCAGCAAATTATTATCCACGGCCTTTTTACCTGCGGATTATTTTTGGCGCCCAAATCCGCAGAAAGTCTTGTTTGCTGCGGATTTTTCATTATAATCCGCAGCAAAATATGCAGAAAAATCCGCAGCAAAATATGCAGGTAATTAACAGTTTTTTAGTAGTGTTGTACATACAAATATTATTGAAAATTATTATTGTACATCCCTCTAAATCTATTGCGCACATAAAAAGATTTCATTAATTTGGTGACGGTAGTGACATTTGGATTGAAGTTGTATGGATTGAGAGTTAGAGATGTACAGTGTCCAGAATTAAAGTGAATGATGCAAAGTGGAAATTAAATATAAATTGAGGGGTAGAAAATGGATTAAGTCCTTTCTTTTATGTAGTTTTTATACATGCAAATTGCTTAATGTGTATGAAGTTAGGGTGTTTGTAATCTTTTATCAATTTAAAACATAACTGGCTTTATTATAACCTAAAATACAGATTTGCAACAGCCTTAATCCGAAATGTCTTAGGTGTTCAGTACGTAATAAGCGACATTAATGACATGTCAAAAATAATTTATTCAAACCCCTTTGTGACGGCTGTGACATTTCAAAAGTCAGGCTGTCAAGTTTGTTGTATACTAATTTAAATAATGAATGCGAATTTTAAATATTAATTAGAATGAATTGTTGTTAGGGTTTGTTAAGTTTGATGAAGAATGCAAAAAACATGCTTACTAAGCAACAACAGTCACAAATTAACTCTATACATAGACCGGTTACATGGAGTTCACATGGTGATTTGCTTGATTGACAGAATTATAAGGAAAAGCAGCACAAAATCTAAAATTTTCACATTTGTGCTTGCAACAGTCACAAATTAATCTATAGTTCCTTGAAAAAATCATTCTCTTATATTTTAAATAACTGTACAATATAATATCATGTGTTTTAAAATCTTATACACTATAAATTTTTAAAACTAATAGAATAATTCTCTAAAAAAATTTGTAAAATTCTCCAATATTTTAAGTGTACAACCTAAGCTAATTTGGACAAATTCTTAATGCACTACCTGAGCTATACATAAAGGATCATATTGTGTGAACAGAGTTCCTTTTTTTTTTGGTGCGTGAACCAAGCTTGATAAAAATAAAGGATAATTAAACCGGCAAGAAGGCTTGATCCATTTCTAAACTGTGCTTTGACAATCGGCATTATCAAACATTCATAAAGGAAAAAAAGGATTATTGGCCATTTTTATTATTTAAGAGACAGTGTACCAGAACAAATTTTATTAAGTAACTTGCAGGAATTGATCCCAACACCAAATGATTAACAAAGTGAGGTAGACGAATTTTGCATATTTCTGTTGGTACTACGTGTGGCTTGGTTCTAATATAAGAATTTATCTTAAATCCCTCTAAAGAGTTCAACCGCAAAAATTACAAAATATATTAGTTTATGGAGTTTTTCCATCAATTAAAGTTTCATTAAATTAAAAATGGGTCAAATTCCGAAAGTTCAAAATAAGTTAAAATTAATTTATTTTCTCATTAAACTCAAAACAAATGCTTCAAATACAAGTCAATTTTAATTCATATGGATTATGTGAGGTTTGATCTCGACAACAGGTACGTATGCAACCTCAATATATTACTTAGTGTAATCCCAAAAAATAAATAATACATAAATTCCTCTATTCTCATTTATTTAGTCGGAATTCAAATTAATTAATTGATAATTAAAATCAAAAGGTATTTCTCTAAAATTAGGAAATATAATTTAAAGATTTAATATCTTGAATTAGTCCGACTCACTCTTATAACAACTAGATGAGTAAAGAGCACAAGTAAAATCAAATTGAGCAAGAATTTAACTATGCAAAATACTATTTTTGCTTAACACAGAGATTCGAGACTTACTTTCAATATGTTCCTTAGAAAACAAAGTAGCTTCTTGATTGGTGAAAATCATTAAATTTGAGAAAGAAGAAGAAACTTCTAATTCGCTACAATCTTGATCGACCATGACATCTTTCATATCCTTTTGCAGAGGAATTTCTCCTTAAACTTTAATTTCTTTTGAGTTTGTGGGAGTAGTCCTTTTTCACCCAATAAAACCTTTTTACTTTGATGTCTAAATAGAAAATTATTAGCACTTATTAAGGATGATTAATTTAACTGTCTTAAAAGACAATTAATTTATTTAGTGTCTTAAAAGGACAATTAATTTTATTTAGTGCCCACAAATTTGAGCAAAAGAGTTAATTGTTTTAGTATCCACAAAATTGGCACTAAAACCAATTAACTTGGGAATCTTGTTTATTTAATTTTGTGGATACTAAAACAAGTCAATTCCATTTAACGCATTAAAAAAATACATGAATATTAGTACTACCAGGTTAATTTAATGCCTTAAAAAATATAAGAACAAGATATATTAACACAATAGGCTGAATGTTTGATTTCCAGTAGTAAACATATGCAATCTTGTTCCAGTAGATCCGTTAGTAACAAATAGGCAATTGGTTTGTATATAAATTAATGTGACCATAATTTGATTATGAGTAGGACCCAAACATTTGCCTATTGTAACTTTGCATGCATCAGAATATACTAATTGAGCATATGTTCAAAATTTGAATTGGAATTTTTGTTGAACTGAAACTCATTTGTTTGAGAGAAAATAGGGATAATTAATTATAATTTTTCTCTTTTCATGCACTTCAAATCTTTGGTGCCCTTCGTCCCAGTGCTGCTAGAGTGCCATTCATTAGGAATCGCAACGTCGTCCTAGTCATTTAGTTCCTTAAATTATGATCTTCCGTCCTTTATTGTTAGAGAGGAATTCTACGATCCTTTTTAGAAATTATTCTCTTGATTTTAAAAATTTGTACAGTACAAATTTTTTAAACATATAATATTGTACTATACAAATATTTAAAATACAAGATAATAATTTTTAAAAGACAATAAATTAGAATTTCCGACCGAGCTTCTTCGTCTAGCAAAACATTTCGGATCTAACTCAAAATGCCTGTCTCTTATACACATCTAGATGTGTATAAGATTTACAGGCCCCTTCTTCAATCTCTTTTTATGTCGCTTATTACGTAATTTTATTCTTGAATTCAGTGAAACATATCTTGTTTATTCAATAAGGTCGAATATTTGATTTAAGAAGCATCATGAATTTGCATACGGACAAGAAATTGCTTAGTTTTGATTATAGAATTAGTATTGATGAAGACAGAGGAGAGCAGTAGCCCAATTGTTCTGTGGGATCTGCTGTGTGTTTGGAGAACTTAAGGAAGGTGAAAAGTGCCGATTGTTTCCAAAATATAACAAAAAACAAAAAATTACAAGTGGTCTTGTTGTTTCCTATCACCACAACAAAACCCTCAACAACATCTATGCAAATTTATGAGCAGCAACATCAGGAATGCAAGAATTCAAGGTATAAGATGGTTTGTTGAGAAGACTTAATGGATTTAGGCCAGAAGGGGTTTGAATTGCATGTGTGTTTTCGTGAGTGAATGAGAGAAGTGAGGGGGAGATTGGGAAAATGGGAAGCCAGAATAGTTGCGTGAGTAAGAGAGAAAAGGGATGAACCATAATTACGTGAGGAATTACATGCGTTAAATACGTGACAACTTTTAATGAATAGCACTCTAGGGACACTGGGATCAAAGGTACCGAGGCCCTGATTTCTTTTATTTTTCACTTATCTTGATTTTCTTTTTATAAGTAAGAAATTAGTCATTGTAAATCAAATAAGACATTACTAGAGTCAGAAAACAAGTGGAATTGAAGAAAAGGATTTTGAGTAAGAATATATACAGTTAAATTTTTACCTTCGATATATAGTATAATCCTTATTTTCTGAAATCTTGTTTGCTCCTCTCATATACTACAACTAGCCTTAATTCTCTGCTTAAATTTTGCCTAATGCTCCCAGTACTCTCCTCCTTTTTTTATTTTTGAGCTCTTGTTGTCTTAATGTAGAAATTTGAAGACTCATTTTTTCGAGAATTCCAAGACATGGTCACGTTCGACTCACAGTAGTGCATGAATTGGCCAATAATTGACCACTTCATGTCTAATTTAGTCATAGTTTTTTTTTTTTTTATCGTTATTACTTTTATTCTCTTTAGTTTTGATATCAAACCATATTTTGTGCGTGGCCATTTCCTATTCAACATGTTATATAATTTGGTTTCTTTAGTTTCTTTTTTTTTTTTTTTGGGGACCGGGGGGGGGGGTTAAGTTATGACCACATTATGAAGTGGTCTTTGACTACTTCCTCAATTTCTTGGATTATATAAAAGTGTTTCTTCAGGCCTTACTCCACCTTACATTTTCTAACTTGTATTGTAATTGATTCTCATTTAACACTCATATTTTAATTTTGAACATATTGCACCATATATTTATACATAGATCCATTTTAGTCCATTTTTTTAAAACCAACGGAACTCTAGATTAATTACCTCATTGATTTTCACCTAGAAGCAGGGGCAGACCAGGGGTAGGGGGCGGTTGCCACCCAAGATATTCAAAATTATGTTTTTTTCCTTAATTTTTTAAAATTATTATTATAAATTTAAAATTAGACGTTGTTACCAAAAATTTTAGAGATTTTAACCAAGATGGAACTGTCTATATTTATACATCTATCTTATTCCCCAAGAGTTTTAAAAATATATTATTTTTCTTGATATTTTTTAAAAATTTCAATAACTTCCTTTAAAAAAATAGACTTTACCCTGTAATTTTACAAAAATTATAAAACCGTCTCTCTAAAAATATGTATATATAGTTTTTACCCCCCAAAATTCAACTCCTAAATCTGCCCTGCCTAGAAGAGTAAAATTCGTTGTGGTACTCGTTCTTCGGAATCTAGGTTAAACTAGATTAACGTTTATTTTCTCCAGTCAAATACAGGGATTATGATACTTTATTCTGCAAGTTTTTTTTTAATCCATTGCCAACCTAATAGCTAAATTGGTAGCCCAATGTTAATTCAAGGTAACACTGCAGAGTTGACGAGGATAGTTCCACTAGATAATGCAATCATTAGCATTTAGAAATTAACATTGGAATGTACAAAAGAAAAAATAAAAAAAACAATGAAATGCAGAAATATAGGGTAAGATTGGTGTTATATAAGAGAGTTGCACATTCAGAATAGAGAAATTTATTGATTACATAATTTAAACGTTTTTAATTAAGAAGCTCTTAGATAATTAATCCACCAGAAAGAATTACAAATTCTTCTGAGTAAGCTCCAAAGGATTCAAATGTGGAATAGGATAGCATAAAAGTGGATGAACCATGGCACCAGTAAATCCTGTCCCTTCTTCCATGTTCAACTTTTCTCCATTTGGAACTTTGAAATCAAAGCACTGAACTAGTGTGGCAATTGTTCCATGAATAACTGCTAAAGCTAAGGATGCACCAGGGCATCCCCTTCTCCCGCTCCCAAAAGGGAGAATCTTGAAGTTTTGGCCTCTGAAATCCATTATATAATGATCATTTCTTCCTTCGGAATTTGTCATGAACCTTTCTGGTAGAAAATCTAGAGGATTTTCCCACGAATTCGGGTCCCTCATAATTGCTTTTAAATCGATTATTACCCTTTCATTTGCTAATATATCATACCCATTGATCTTGCAGTCTTGAATGCATCTTTGGGGCGGAATGTCAAAGTCGCAGAAGGATGCAGTCTTAGAGTTTCCTTGACAACTGCTTGCAAGTAAGGAAGGTTGGGAATATCTGATTCCTCTACCAGCCTTGTTGCTCCAACTACCGTTTTGATTTCTTCCCTAAGCTTCTTAAATACTTGGGGATGGTTAATGAGCTCTGCTATTGCCCAGTTTAATGCCACACTTGTTGTGTCTGTGCCAGCCAAGAAAATTTCCTGTTTGCAAATTTAACAAAAACTCATTTGTAAATGGTCTTCAATGATTCTTCATCTCGGCCACCGCCACTGCCACCACTACGACCACCTCCACCACCACGACCAATTTCATGTACCAATCCTTAAATACACACTATGGTAGAATATTTGTGTGGGACATTCTCAAAATTTTCACGTGTAATACATATTTCTTCTATTTTTCCAACTAAAGATCTTCGCATCAATCAATGATGCCTTATTTCACGTATAAGTTGTGAAAGAAATTTAGGGACTTGAAGTAATAATTAAAACAGTATGTCCATGTTTGAAAATTCGTTTTAGTTCTCTTTAAGGATGATTCATGAATAAAGAAGGAACAATTATGTAGAATTTATGCACCTAATAAAATAAGAAAATAAAGAAGGAAAAATTAAAATTAAAATGGGAATAATTATTTATATCTATAATTTTTATTATCAAAATTTATCATTATACGTTTAGTGTTAACTTTGCAAATGTATATTAGACTAATAAACAAAATCATTTTATTATATATTTTCTTATAACTTTTAATTTACAAAAATTGCTAGAAAGGTACTGTTTTTATTTTCTATTGGTCAAATTAGTAAATTATTTACTAATATTTAACCAAAACTATTAAAAAGGACAGAATGCCTCATTTTTAATCTTAGAAGGGGGAAACATACATTAAATTAAACCTTCAAGGGGCAAAGTAAAAACTACCATTCTTGAATTTGACATTGACGGACATTTTAGAACCAAATTTAAAAGTTTAAAACCTCTAGTTATAAATACTATTAAAAGTTGAGGGACTAAATAAGAACATGGTCAAAAGTTTAAGGACCATTAACATTATTTACCCATCAATAAAATTTTTCTGTTAACTTTGATCAATTAGATTGGTTAAAAGAGAAAAACAATACTAGAAGTTTAAGAGTTAGAAACCCCGGTTTTTGTCCAAATTTTAGGAAAATTCTATATTTCCTTGGCTATTTTGTTGAGTTTTAAAAGCATTTACTTACGATATAATATCATGTGCTTTAAAATATGTTTTTATACAATTGTTTAAATTCAACAAAATAGCTCCCTGATGGGATTATAGAATTTTTCTAAAATTGGACATATCACTTAAAGAGACAGGTTAATTAATTAAGTGAATTTCCAAATGTGTAGACTACAAGAATTCTAGAATCTAGCGCATTCTTAACTTTTGTTTTCGTGCAACCAAATAGAGACCAAATTAATTACAAATATTTAATTGAGTGACTAAATCAGTTAAAATTAAAATCTGGGGAATCATTTCAAATTTAATAAAAAAATTGAAAGACTATTTAGTTGAGTTACCCCCAAAATTATATTGTATACTTATTCGCTTCGTTGATCTTTTAGCTTTTTAACTCGGTCATCAAAACCTTTTAGGTTAAAATCACAAACAAAACTAAAAAAATAAAAATATTGAATCCCATTGGGACAATGATTGTGTTGGATATTATTTAAAATATTATTTTAATAAATATTAAAATTAATTTGCTTGTAATATAAATAAATTAAAAAATGTTAAAAAACACGTTTTAAAAATGATTGTGAAATAATATTTACTGTCCAAACAAATTATTTCCATCCATGCGGAAAATTTAAATTTGTAATCTAGTCACCTGACGAATTAATATCTAACAATTGACCCTTTCTATGTGGATGATGATGTCTATAGTTCCATTCTAGTTTCTTGCATACATTTTCAGTATTCATTACTAAATTATTTCCATCCATGCAGAAAATTTAAATTTATAAAATCTATCTAGTCACCTGACGAATTAATATCTAAAAATTGACCCTTTCTACGTAGATAATGCCGTCTAAAAAATTAACAAAATATTTTTGTGTGTACAACAAATTCAATAAGATGTACAACAATGTTTTTGCATTCAAAAATAAAGATTCAGTTAACCTTTTAACAAGGTTAAAAAATGAGTTAAAATGGGACAAATTTGAGACCTAGGAGTACAAAATATCCAAAAATGAAATCCAAAGTACAAAATAAGAATCGGGTATAAGTTGAGAAATATAAAACGGAATTAGTCCTATTTATAAATCAAAGTACATGTGTGAAATATCGAAAGTGTGAGATGTGGAAATTATACAGGTCATCTGACAAAAGAAGAAATTTTTATTAGTTCTTGCCCTTTTGGGAGCGGTCAAGGAAACTCTAAGACCTGTCTCTTATACACATCTATGACTGTAAAATAAGAGACAGGTAATATAAGAATGGCAATATGACAGCATCCATTAGATGGATGAAAAATAATGTGCCCCCTCTTATTTTACAGTCATTTCAACGGCTGTCATATTCATTCCGTATTACAGAGTGGGTAAGTAAGATTTGTTTTGTTACAAGACCCGGTGAGATAGAAAGGAGGAAAGAAATATCATACCATGAGAAAGGATTTGATGCTGTTTCTACTTAGCTTAACTTCTGAGTTTTCTTCCCCGTAAATCTGTAACAGCGAATCCATAATATCATACCTCTCCTTACAAGAAGTTGATCATTAAGTTTCATAACTTGGTTGAATGAATTATGGCTGAGTTATCAAACTTAATGAGCAAACTCTTTAACCTTTTCCCATATCCAAACAAATCAAACTTGCTCAGAGGTCCCAATAGTTCAGTCATTAGAAACTTAAGCGTCAATTGTTCGATCCCTTTAACGAACTCCCAAACCAACTTGCTCTCATCTTCGTTTCCAGAGCAAGTGGTGCTCATTGTCATCCTGCATATGACGTTGTTCGTCAACTTTACAAGCTGCACCTCATTCCAATATCACAAGCCTTTCCTTCTTGAGAACAATTAACAAGAGTTTCCAACAATTTTATCCTCTCTTCTCTTCGAATATCCGTGAAACGATTCACCTGTTGCGTCGAAAGAAGCTCGGTCATGCACATTTTCTTCATGAAACGCCAATACGTGCCGTATTCTGCAAAGACAAATGTGTAGCCAGCATATATGTTGAATTCTGAGACCCTAATTCGGGCCTTGACACGAAATTCATCTCATTTTCTTTCAGTATTTCTTTTGCGATGATTGCATTGGAATAGTGCTATTTTGTGAACCAAAACGGAGTCGAATGAGGGGGCCGTAGCGGGCAGCCAGGGCTTGGAATGATTTGGTTAATTTTGGACCAAGTAAATGGAGATGTCCAATCAAAGGCAACGCTGGAGGGCTGGGAGGGTGTTGGATTTGATATTTAGATGTCGACCGACGTCGTTTTACACCGAAAACGGAGATGGTAGAGAACCAAATAAACAAAAACAGAATGGGAATAAAACAGGATATCTGAGATAAGAATCATGGTTTTGCTGTTGCATGCAAAAATTCGATGTTTTTCTTCTAGCCAATATATTTAGCGTTTAGGGTAGAGAGGGTTTGCGGAAATCGGATGAATGTTTTGGCTTAAATCAACATTACATAAATATAGAGTGAAGATTAATTAAGAGGGTGTACGGTTAATATGTATGAGAGACAAGATTGAGAGTCAAGGGTAATGGAACCGTATATGTATTTTGGTTGAAAACTATGAAAATTAATTTATGTGAATTAAATTGTTAGAAAATGTTTCTTTTATATAATAAAGCGTAGTTTAAATGGTAAGAATGCGCTAGATCATGGTCATGGGTTTAAGCTATTAAGAGCACAGGTAAATGTCCATTATAGATTTTTTTTTTAAAGTATCTTTTATTTATTTTTTATTTTTTAAATCCTAATCACAAGTAAAAAAAAAAATAAATAAATTCTTGTAGTTTAGATTTCAAATTGATTAATATTTAATTAACATAGTAAAACTCATCCAGATTTTAAACTAAATAAGTAACGAAATAATACAAACTTATATGTATTTATAACGAGATCTATGATTCATGTTTTCAATTCGAATTAAGAATGCTAACCAAATATATCCTTGTCTCTAGTTAACTTCCAGAAAAGGGAACCTTTTTTCCTCAGCAAGCTCAAGTCGGCACTCGGCAGTAAATAAAACTGAATCGAAAATTAATTCGCAGGAGAGCACTAGAAGAAAAATGATTATTTGTAACTTACATTAATTTGTATGATATAAATGTAATCACTTTGTGACACTAAAAGTCACAAAAAGTAATAATTTTAAGTTACAAATGGTAGTATAATATTTATTTGCAAGTCACAAATACTTTTTGTGATTTTATAGACGGTGATCATCATTTGAGAGTCACAAAACTCAAATGTGACTTACATTTTAGTTTGTGACTCTCAAATGATGGCCACCGTTTATAAAGTTATAAAAATCATTTGTGCTACTTGTAAATGGAAGTCACATTATCATCTGTGAATTAGAATTACAAATTTTTGTGATTTATCATATTATAAAGTGGTTATATTTGTAACTATCAAAATTATACAAGTTATAAAATATGAATAATTCTTGTAGTGGAGAGCAAAAAGGTGTGGTGGTCGTTTATGAAGAATTCTTTAAACAGAATATGTTTCAAGTTGGATTCTCACCGGTTGATGAAGTTGGATGTTGCCGGCTAAAAGTAAGCTAAAGGGACATCCAAACCAAAATCAAACCAAAGAATACCACTTCGTTGTCAACTTGTTTTTAAAAATACAGTATATTCACATAATGTAGTTGCCTCCGTATGTTAGTTATTGCATTTATACTGCTCATCAATTTTTGTATGAATTTACAAGAAACAAAATCTGCAAACCGTATTGTGAGACTCACAATCAAATATATATAAATCTATAGATTTTATATTTTGCCAATGTATATGACTTTGATCTATATAAGAATTTTTTAAATTTCATTGAAGTTATGGATTATTGTGGTATACCCTATTTTTTATTTTTTGACAGGTTGCAGCAATACACTTCGGCGTGCAACAAGGAGTCAAAAACTATTTCCTAGGAAAAACTTTTCCTGGATTGAAAATTGAGGGATAGACCAATTCGGTCATTTATCTTTATATTATCGACTAATTTGATCGCCTATCTATCATAAAAATTAATTTAATCCTCTATTCTTTAAAAAAAATAATCAATTTAAAACTTGTGATAATAATTGTGAACAAACTAATAGAGTCATTAACAATATATCCATTGTAAATTGATAACCGCATGATTATCACGTCGTTTGAGCCGTTAATTTGTCTAATGACTAATTCCATTTTGTATCCGTTAATTTATACCTAATTCCCAATTTGTGTTCCGAATTTCAGTTTTGAACACTTTGCACATCTACCTCTCAAATTTGTCACACTTTAGTCTCTTTTTAACCCCGTCAAAAAGTTAACATAATCATTGTTTTTACACTACAAAAATATCATTGTACATCTTGCTGAATTTATTATAAACATGAAAAAAAATCCATTAATCTTTTGGACAACGTTAAAAGAAGACTAAAATGGGACGAATTTGAAAATTTGAAGTACAAAGTGTCCAAAACTAAAGTTTATGGTGCAAAAAGGGAATTGAGTATAAGTTGAGAAGTGCAAAAAGGAATTAATCCTTTGTCTAAAATTTCCTCCACAGGTTTTAAATTGATTAAAAAAAATTTTAAGATGAGGGACCACAATAAATTGATCTGGTGTGTTAAATAAAAAATCAACTTGATTGATACTCCAAATATAAGGACTAAATTAACCTTTTTACCATTAAAAATTACTAAGATAGATAGTTTTTCACAAGGAGTTCACATGATGATATAACTGAATATTACAATCATGTAGAAAAGCAGCATAAAATCTAAAATTTCACATTTGTGCTTATAATTTAATAGTGCGCAACCTAACCTAATTCACAGGGCGCTTGGATGAAGATGTATCTCAGCCGCACAATTTTTGTTTTTTAGTTTAAGGAACATTTAGCAGAATGCTAACATAATCTTACATAGAATACAATACTAATAACCTATTTGTATTGGCACTGTAAAATTCCAAGAAAATTCTTTTGCATGTTATACGAAATCTTATAAGCATAGTTTACTCAAAAAATTTTAAAACAACTGATTTTGGCACTCCAATGACTAGTTTCTTTTTGCTAATTCTTACAATGTATTTCTAAATTTAGTTTTGCATACTTTATATCCCTAACTCTTAAATTTGCTTGTACGCCCAAAAATTCTGGAAATGTTGTTATACATATCTCTAAATCTATTGTGCACAAAAAACAAAAAAAACAAAAAAAAAAAAATTCCATTAATTTTGGTGATGGTGTTAAAACTTGGATTGAAGTTGAATGGATTGAGAGTTAGGAATGCAAAGGATCCAAAATTAAGGTAAAGAATGCAAAGTGAAAACTGAATATAAATTGAAGAATGGAAAATGGATATAATTCCTTTCTTTTATGCAGTTTTACACGAATTAATTAAACAAAGCTATATTATTTAATATTATTGCCTGTGTTTGATTTAAATTGGTTTGGTGCACTATAAGTTTGTTTGGTCCTAGGTCACAAGGGATTAAATCCCAAGAGTCTTAGACGCCTAGGTTTCTAAAAAATGTTAAGTCTGTTTTCGTTAAATAGGGTGTAGCCGTCCTCTGTTTTGAAAAAAGAATCTCTGATTAAATCCCAAAGAGTCTTAGAACCTAGGTTTTTAAAAAATGTTGAAGTCTATTTTGTTAAGTAGGGTGTAGCCGTCCTCTGTTTTGAAAAAAGAATTGCCGTAGCCGTCATTTATCAATAAGAGAGAAACTTTGCCCAATTTCTATTGCAGCCATTTTGTGTTTTTTATTATTTATTTAATTTTGGGTCCATTAAAGTTGTACCAAGAGCTAAGGTTAATCCATAGTTATGGCACCAACAATTATTTGTTCAGTTCCAAAATTTAAAATGTATAAATTTGAATATATTTTTTGGAAGAAATAGATAATAAACCATCTCAAAACACATGGGTTGAAAGATTATATTCATGGAACAATCGATGGAATTACTAATGCTGTAGGGGTTAAAAATGATAACCACGCATTGTTACAGATTCATCAAGCAATGGATATTTTAATTTAAGAAGGGGGAGTAAGATATTTATAAAATTGATAAAGCAAGATCACATAGGATGAAGGACTTAAACCTAAGTCAAGTGTATTAAGGATGAAAATAATGAGGTGCTAGTAAGAGATGAGGAAATTTGGGAATGGAGGAGAGGTATTTCTATCAGCGATTCAATGAAGGCAATAAAGACGATATTATTTTGGGAGAGTTAAATAAGTGATATTGAAATATAATATATTATCGAAAGATTCAAGAATCAGAGATGGAGGAGCCTTTGAAGAAAATGAAGAAAGGAAAAGCAGTTCCCGATGATATTCCAATTGAGATATGGAAATACATAGGTAAGAATAGTGTAGGCATAAGCTGGCTTACCATTCTTTTCAATAAAATATTAAAGAGTAAAAAGATGTTCGACCAATAGAAAAAGAGTACACTCATACCTATATTCAAAATTGAAGGGGATATACAAAATTGTGTGAGTTACATAAGTATTAAGTTAATGTGCAATACGATGAAACTTTGGGAGAAGATGATAGAAATAAGGTTAAAAAATGAGACTAAGATGTTAAATAACAAGTTTGGTTTCATGTCAGGGAGATCAATTACTGAAACCGTATATCTTTTAAGAAGACTTACTGAAAGATACCGTGATAAGGAAAAGGATTTGCACATGATTTTTATTGATCTTAGAAAAGCATACGATAAAATCCTTAGAGAAGTTATGTGAAAAGTTTTTAAAAAAAGAGGAGTTAGAATAACTTATATAGAATCAATAATGACTACCCTGACATTCAGACTCTAAATACTCCGAGGACATAAAAATTCTTAGGGACAGATATCGGTTCCCTAGGAATGTACTAGTCTCATTATATCAAATTCCCCACGTCCGAGGACCGAGGCAACTTGTCCCCTCCTGGTTACTTAATAGTTTACCAGGAGCAACTCAAGGCTGGACTGAGACTCCTTATCACCCCTTTTCTCGTTCAGCTTTTCAATCTTTGGGATATTAGTATATCCAAACTGACTCCTAATGCCATTCGGCTCATAGCCATATTTCTTTCCTTTCTAAATCGTATAGTATCCCCCTGTCCTTAGACATTTTTAGAATGATGTTAAAACTTTCCCCAATGAAAGGATTTTTCTATGTTTTTCCCCGAGCCCCGGGTAAATAGCTCACCTCGGGGAACCCCTCTTCCATTCATGACTGGAAGAAATCTTTCTTCTTTGTCAGTTATCTAGACCCTCCTATGCCCTGAGGTTCCTGGAACCTCGTAAAAGAAACAAATGATAATTCATCTTAAAATACATGAGTTGAAAGATTATATTCATAGAACAAAGATGGAATTGCAAATGATGTAAGTGTTAAAAAAGATAATTAGAATATGTTGTCACAAATTCATTAAGCAATGGATATTTTAATTTTTGGAAAAATTGCTACAACAAACACAACATAGGAGGTTTGAGATACTTTGGAAAATACATACCAAGGAGTTGACCAGATGTAACAAAATATTCTATTGATGCGGAAGAGGAAGTTTGAACTTTTGACAATGGAAAAATTTGAAACTATTGAATATATATATATATTTTTTGATCTGTCAGAGATTAAAAACGAGATACCACTCTATACCTATAAATAAACAAATGAGTTATTTGTGGAAAAAGTCCTGAATACCTTGTTAATGAAATTTGATCATATTATTGCAGTAAGTTAGGAAACGATAGATACATTAAATTTGAGCATTGAAAATTTGCAGGGCTCATTAATTCTTCATGAACAAAAAACTAATAGGAAAATGATGATACTATAGAGAAGGATAGGTTGAGAAAGCACTGCAAACACAGTTGAATTTGAAGGAGAAAGATGAATCTAAACAGCAAGAGACCAGATCAATTCAAACAAATCTGGCCTACAACAATAGACATATTAGGCCTACAACAATTGAGGTTATGATTTCAACTATTAGAAAGTAAATTACGCAACACGCAGTGCAATTTTAATTTTTACTTCATTCCAATTATAACCTTCATTAATTTATGCGCAGTAAAAAAGGAGTATAAAGATTATACCTCAAAACCACAGTGAAATATCTAATCTATCAGAGATATCGATACACAAGCCACATAAACGTCTAATCTCTAATAGAATCCACATAGATGATTACCGCAGAATCTATATAGGATTGATTCACCTAAGCCACAGTGTGCAAACTCCTTTATTTTCATCTTCTTTTCTTCACTTATGTTTCTTTCTAGCATTTTTTTCTTTTTCTTTTTCACCATGATGCTTTCATGGCTATTTTGCTTGGATCTATCACACACACACACATATCATGGGTAATAAACCTAGCAACTTATATAATATTACATATTAGCCCCAAAAATTTATTATTGCATAATGACATACTTATTATAATTAAGTTTCAAAAGTTAATTTATCTCATAAATTAACTTATAAGTATCTCATACTTATCAAATAATAAATTTAATCTTGAAATAATCATCTTAAAGTGTGTAACCCTTATGTTCTCAGTCATATTACAAAAATTATAAATTACAATCCTAAATTAATTCAAATTAGATAAATTAAACAACTTTAATTTATCATTAATTCACTAATTACTTAAGTTATACTTATAGATCAACATTGGCTTCTAGCAAAATATCATGACCACGCAAGTGTTGAGACATGTCAAGCGGTTCGACTTCACCTATCAGTTATTTAGTTGCTGTGTAATTATTACGCTTTCACCACACTATATCCTGATTAGTTCAAGAGTACATATATAATGCCAACTCTTATAGTACTAATCAATTTACTTATTTACAAAGATATAATGCCAACTCTTGATTCTATTTTTATTTTGCACAAAGATTTCTGAGTCGTATTTCAAGAAGTGGCCATTCTATAGGATATACTCTGCCATTACAATGAGTGGTAAACTTGTATTGGTCATAGCTTATCCTTCACGATTCACACTATACCCGAACTATACAATATATGCGACTCTTTAAAAATAACAACTAATAGAGTTAAAGTATAGTAATCTAAAACCAAGATAAATTCATGACCTCAAGTCCCTGAATCATTACACTACTATAACGAAGAGATTAATCTACTGGCATATGCATAACAATCCGTGTGGAATATTCCTAACAGGTTAATCCGATATACTAATTTTCAATAAGCATTCACATACAACTATATGCTAATGTACCCATGTAAAATACTAAGATTTGTGATATTTATGAAAAAAATATATAAATACGTAGATAATCACATCATCATAATTATTTATGATTTTTTCTCTTATATTTTATTTAAAAGATTTTATCATACCAAATAAATAAAGAATGTCATATTACAAAATATGTATAAATATAAGTGTAATTTGTCTGTAAATATATTGACTTTAGGGCATACACTAACAAACTTTCACTTGTACTAAAGCCAATTATTCATGTGCTTAAGAACGCATGAGTTAATATGACTTTCATGTTTCTCCTATGATAAGGTTTTAGTGAATGGATCATCAGTATTATCATCAGTAGGGGACATTTTCTATCTTTACTTCATCTCCATCAACAATTTCTTTGATCAAATAATAGCATTTTAATACATGTTTGGATCGTTGATGAGACCTAGGTTCCTTTACTTGTGCAAGAGTTCCATTATTGTCACAATACAAGAGTATAAGATTACTAATGGAGGGAACCACTCCAAATTCAGCCATAAACTTCTTGATCCAAACTGCCTCTTTTGCTATTTTTGAAGCTGCAATGTGTTCAATTTCTATTGTAGAATTAGTCGTGGTATCTTTCTTGAAACTCTTCCAACTGAATGCGCCACCATTAAAAGTAAATACGTATTTAGATTGCAGTTTGCTATCATCCTTGTTAGATTAAAAGCTAGTATTAATTCTGTGTATCCACGAACCGTCAACTCTTGCCCACAATAAATCAAGAATAAACCTTTAGTCCTATTTAAGTATTTAAAAATATTGTTGACTGTTATTCAGTAACCACTCCCTGTGTTAAATTGAAACTTGCTCGTAATACTTAGAGCATAAGAGACATCAAGTCTAGTATATAACATAACATATATTATAGAGCTTTTAGTCGAAGTATGTGGGATCTTTTTCATGCTATCTCTTTTGATATCTATTTTAGGACAAATGTATTTAGAAAAGTACACATCATGAGATATTGGTAAGTAACCCTTCTTTGACTGATTCATGCTAAACCTCTTTAGCATCTTATCTATGTACATTGATTGAGTAAGACTAAGCAACTTCTTAGATCTATCTCCATAGATCCTCATTTCTAGAATGTAGTTTCCCTCTCCTAAATCTTCTACGGAAAAATTTCTAGACAGCATACCTTTACCCTTTGAAGTATAGATATGTCATTTCTCATCAACAATAATTATCATCTACATAAAGTATCTAGAAAATAATGGCACTCGTACTAACTTTCTTGTATACACAAGGTTTATCCTCATTTGTGATAAAATCAAACTCTTTTATTGTCTCATCAAAATAGATGTTCTAACTCCTAGAAACTTGCTTTAGTTCATAAATAGACCTTTGGAACTTGCATAATTTGTTAGAATCTGTAGATATAAATCCTACAGGTTGCATCATAACATCTCTTCCTGCAAATTTCCATTAAAGAATGTAGTTTTTAAATCTATTTGCTAGATATCATAGTCATACTATACAACTATAGCAAGTAAAATTCGAATGAATTTTAGCATTGCAACAAGCGAGAAATTTTTATCAAAGTCAACTCCTTGTCCTTGTATGTAACCCTTTGCCACAGTTCCGCTTTATAGGTAATCACAATATTGTCATGTTAGTTTTTCTCTTAAACACCCACTTGTACCCTATGGGTTTAATCCTTTCAGATGGATGGACTAAGGTCCAAACCTTATTGTCATGTATAGAATTTATTTTAGACTTCATAGCTTGTAACCACTTCTAAGAGTCTTTATCAGATAGTGCTTCTTCATGTGATGTAGCTTCATCATTCGTAATGATTAATATATCATTATGCTCACTTATATGAAACTCATATCTCTTTGGAACACGATGTATTCTAGTAGTCCTACGAAGAGTTTGTGTGTCATTAAGTTTATTTTCTATAAAATTATTATGTGATTGAGCTCTTGTTCCACTTGTTGATTAATGTCAAATTGTGCTTCTTGAACTTCTTCAAGATCTATTTTGCTCCCACTTGTCCTTTCAAGAATAAACTCCTTTTCTAGAAAGACGTTATGTTTTGAGACAAGCACTTTTTGCTCAACAGGATTATAGAAATAGTATCCATATATCTACTTTGGATACACTACATGTATGCAGTTGTCTAACTTAGTTTTAATTTTGTCAAACTCTACCCTTTTCACATAAGTAGGGCAGCCCTAAACTTAATTGACAATGTCAAGCATAAAAGATCATATTTCTTTTCAAATCATATCTCTTATTAAGTGAAATCAACAACTTTTGATAGAATACGGTTTAGTAAATGGGAGCTAGTATTAAGAACATAGTCTCAAAACGATTTGGGAGGTCTACAAGACTAATCATCGATCGAACCATATCTAATAGAATTTGATTATGTCTCTCGAATACACTATTTAGTTGTGGTGTATAAAAAGGAACCCATTGAGGTAGAATCCCATTTAACTTAAGATAATCTTAAAATTTGTAGTTTAAGTATTTCCCACCTCAATCAGATTGAAGTATTTTAATACTTTTACCAAGTTGTTTTTCAACTTTATTCCTGAATTCCTTGAACTTTTCAAAAGTTTCAGACTTATAGTTCATCAAGTATACATAACCATATCTAGAATGGTCATCCATAAAGGTGATGAAGTATGAAAAACCTCCTCTAGGATGGATAAACATAGGACGAAAAACATCAGTATGTATTAGCCTTAGCAATTCACTAAGTCTATCACTATTTTCTGTAAAAGATGATTTGGTCATTTTATCCAGTCAACAAAACTAATATTTATCATGTGATTCATAATCAAATGATTCCAAATAACTATTATTGTGTAATTTGTTAATGCGCTTCTCATTTATATGACCAAATCTACAATGTCAAAGGAAAGATTCTTTCATATTTTCAAATTTAGACCTTTCAGCATTTATGTTGAGAATTAGATTTTCCATGTCTAGAATACAAGGACCATTAATCATACTGACAGTTTCATACAAAAGGCCATCACATGTAAAAGAATATTTATTCTTTTGTATAATGACAAAACCATCAAAATTTAAACACGAAATAGAAATAATGTTTCTAATAAGAGATAGAATATAATAATAGTTTTTTAGAATATAATAATAGTTTTTAAATTCTAAAACAATACCACTAGGTAAAGAAAGATAATAAGTCCCTACAACTAAAGCAGTAACACTTGCTTCATTTCTCATGTCGCAGGTCCACTTCTCCCTTAGCCGCTAACATTCTACTTCTCTTTAATCCCTGGATATTTTACAAAAATATGAGATGCATAGTCGGTATCTAATACCCAAGAATCTAATTTGGAAGTAGAAACACTGATCTCAATTATAAACATAACTGAAGTAAAAGTTCACCAAGCCTCTTCCAATATCCATCTTGTCCACAAAGTAAGTGCACTTAGGCTTTTTTTTTTTTTTTTTTATCATAGGTGTTGGTTTCAGCATAGACTTGGCTTTCTCGAAAACAACCTTAGATTTTTTTTCCTTCTTATTGGAAGAATCAATAACCAACATTTGTTTCTTTTTCTTTTTGACGTTGTGTCGGGGTTTTAAGCATATTCAACAATTCAGGAGAGTTTTTTTCAACTTAATCATGTTATAGTTCATCATGAACTGTGAAAAACTTTCAAGCAAAGATTGTAAGGTCAAGTAAATATTTAACTTGTGATTTTGCACAAATCCCAATGGCTCCAATTTTGTAATTGTCTAGTCCAACCATTTTCACTACATGAACAGCTACTAAATTACCCTCTGCCATTTTACAACTAAAGAGCTCTTCAGAGGTTTCATACCTCTCATTCTTTGATTCTTCGTCAAACAACTCATTGAGATGAAGAATCATTGAAGAAGCATCCATATTTTTATGCTATTTTTACAATTCAGAAATCACAGGGGCCAACATCATACAAATGTAGTATCGTTGTCCTCCATGTGCTTACAATAAGTATTTTGAACTGCTTGATCAGCATCACCTACAGGTACACCACAAATAGGTTGAACAAGAATATGGCCAATTTTCTCATGCTTGAGAATAATTCTTAACTTGCATTGCTAGTCCAGAAAATTTGGGCCAGTGAGTTTGTTATCATTTAAAATGGGACGCAGATTGATGTTGCTACTCATATTCTATGACATGTAAATAAAGACAGAATAAGAATTTACTATTTATGCATAAACAAATCCACGCCAGTCACACTTGTAGGCAACTACTCAAAAAGGATCTTGAGGTACAATCAAAAGCACTCAGGGAGATAGTATTTTTTTTTTATTTAGGCAGTGATCTAGTTGAGCTATTTGTCTACACAAATAATGATTAGGCAGTTGATGCAGTTGAGAGGAAGAGTACTTTAGGTTTTGCATTTTTTTATTAGTTCTGGGGTGTTCTCATGGTGTTCTAAAAGCAACAGGTAATGGCATTATCTGTAGTAGAGGCGGAGTATATTGTAACAACTAACAGTACTACTCAAGCATTATGGTTACATTGTACACTTGGTGTACTTCATCACAAGCAAGTTTGTCCTACAAAGATTTATTATGACAGTAAGTCAGCGATTGTGTTGTCTAAGAATCCAGTTCTTCTTGGGCGTAGAAAATATATTGACATCAAATATCACTTCATATGTAATTTGGTTCGAGGCAAAGAGATTGAAGTTGATTATTGCAGACTTGAAGAATAAGTAGCAAACATTTTCACAAAGACTTTGAAGTCGGAGATATTTCTTACTAAAAGTTGAAGAAGATATTGAGTGTGTCCAGGTTAGAAGTGTTTAGTTTAAGGAGGTCTATGTAGGAATTAATTAATTCAAACTATATTATTTAATTTTAATTGCATGCATTTGTTTCAAATTGGTTAGGTGCACTATAATATTGTTTGGTCTTAAATCACATGGGATTAAATCCCAAAAGTCTTAGCCATGTAGGTTTTTAAAAAATGTTGGTCTCTATTTTGTTTAATAGGGTGTAGACGTCCTCTGTTTTGAAAAAAGAGTTTCCGTAGCTTTCGTTTATCAATAAGAGAAAAACTTTGCCAATTTCCATTGCATCTTTCTTGTGTTTTTTCATTATTTATTTGATTTTAGATCCATCACTTAATGAGTATGAAGTTATGGTGCATATTTTATCAATTTAAAACTTAACGGGCTTTATCATAACCTGAAAAACAGGTTTGCAACAGACTTAATCTGAAGTGTCTTAGGTGTTCAGTACATAATAAGTTGCAGATGCCATTTCATGAACTTAGACAAAATAATTTGTTCAAACACGTTAGTGACATCAGTGACATTCCAAAAGTCAGAAATAGATAGAATATGCATCATTTGGACCCCCTATGAGATGAATTTTAAACATTAATTAGAATGAATTATTGTTAGGGTTTGTTAAGTTTGGTGAAGAATGCAAATATATGCTACTAAGAAATAGCTTTCACAAATTAATATATTGACCGGTTAACATCCAAGGAAACAAGTTTTAAGGAAAAATATATATAATTTTAGCCCTCAAAATTCGAGTCGTGATCTATTTTGGTTCTCAAAATTTTAGGCAACGCATTTAGTCCTCGAACTTTTCAATTTTAACCAATTTAGGAAAAATTTGAAAATTTTGTCAAATACAAATGGAAAAAGTCGTGTGCTTGTTAAATTTCAAGTTCCAAACGTGGAAAAATACAATTATAACCCTCAAACTTTGGGTCAGGGTCTATTTTGGTCCTTAAAATTCCAGAAAAAAAAGCATTTTATCTTAAAACTATACTTATTAATTTTTACCAATTTAAGACAAATTTGAAAATTCTGTCAATTATAGACGGAAAAAGTCACGTGCATAGTACATAACTGTTAATCTATCCATAGATATAACACTTTCCAACCGATTTCTACCCATTTAACCATATTTCTATTTCTTCTCATTATCAATGCCTAATCATTCACCATTCTGGTCAATAACACTTTCTATATATGTAATTGTTAAATATGATATGGGTTATAACACTTCCCAATCGATTCAACACATTTAATTTGATTTTAGAAAAGTTATATCCAAGAAAGGGATAATAATAACACAACAATAATTCACTAATAAATTAAACTAATAATTTAATTTAAGATTAATCATTGAGGTATAATTAAACAGGAATAATTCGATCACCTTTTATAGTATAATGAGACTCATTTATTGATCTTAATCTTTTACTGAATTTGGTGCAATAAATGAAAGTTCAAAATTTAGTTATAAATGTTGAACAAGATTAAATGATTAATCTGCTTATATTAGCTCTAAGTTGTACTTCATATGCTCGTAAGCAACCATTTTATAATATTTTTAAATTAGCGACGAATTTTTCTGTTGCTAATAGTTTTTAAATATTTTAAAATATTAATGACTGATGGATTTTTTCGTCACACTATTATTCGTAGCAATAGAATTTTGGTCGCTAAATTTAGCAAAAAAAAAAAAAAAAACTGTCGCTAATTTAAGGTTTCCACAATGTCTCAAAACTAAATTTTGTGCCGATGAAAAATCTGTTACAAAAATTCCATTAATAAAATCGTTACTATATTTCACCGACTAGGCATTTTCTCAAAAAAGGATTTCATCGGTAATCTGTTAGTAAATCATTTAGTGACAGTTTTTTTGCCAAAAATCCATTGCTAAATTTGTCGCCAAATGGGTTGAAATCAGGAGGAAAGTATTATAATATAGACAAGGATAGTGAATGGTTAAACGTTAATAGTTAGAGAGAAAAGTGAAAATATAGTAAAATGGGTTTTAATTCGGTTGTGAAGTGTTATACCCTAGGATAGATTTAACAGTCGCGTGCATGCATGTGACTTTTTCTATCTATAATTGACAAATTTTTAAATTTATCCTAAATTGATAGAAATTAAAAAGTTTGAGCATTACATGCATTTGTTTTGAATCTTGGGGATCAAAATAGACTGTGACTGAAACTTTGAGTGCTAAAATTGTATTTTTTTTCATGTTTGGAACTTGAGAACATTCATGTGACTTTTTCATTTGTAATTGACGAAATTTTCAATTGTCCTAAATTAGTAAAAAATAAGAAGTTTGAGAACTAAATGTGTTTTGCATAAAATTTTGGGGACTAACATAAACCATGATTCAACCTTAAGGGCTAAAATTGAATATTTTGTCAAGTTTCAACATGTTTTTCGTTGACCATCCCTATTAATACTTGGCCGATGAATTGATAATGAAAAACCAAAAAAAGTAAGACAATGAAGTGTACTTGCGGGGTTAGACACTCCTCTTATAATTCTTCTTTTTGTATTTGTCATTGATTTGAGTTGTTAAGATGTAGAGGGAGAGTTCTTTTTTTTTTTTTAAAAAAGAAGAAGACGACAATCATATATATATGTATATGATTGCCATTTTTTATATCTATATATCTATATATATATAACTAGCATCTTTGTTGTGCAAAGGGCTTTTAGATTCTTGAATGCCATACAAATATTTCCAGACCTTAGGAAAACTAATGGTAATACTAGCTTATTGTCAAATGTTCCATTTGCCATAAGCTATGCTCGATTGGCTAGAGCGTATACTTATCCGTCATTGACTAGGGTCATGGTTTGCCTGATTCAAGATTTATACTTAACTTCCCCTAACTTGTGCCTATGCTAACTTTACACTTCAAATTTCGATTCTGGGCATATTGCATTCATAACTCAAATATTCATCTCACTTCAATTTAATTTTTAACATCGTCCTAGAATTTTTGAATGCTAGGTTATTACACCAAGCACCTATTTAGATGTGTATCGCATTAGTCGGATATAATCAGGAAATTCTACTTTGAACCACTAACTTATGATCCTTACTCCTCTCATTCTAAATTTAGGAAATATTGCACCCAAACTCTTAGATTTTCTATGTTGATCCGAATTTTTACCGCGTCAATAAATTAATAAATATTTCTCTTTAGGTGTGTAGTGCTAAAGATTGAAGCATTCATTGTGGTGTTAAAGATTGAAACGTTTGTTAATTTTAATAACGACGTTAAAAATTGAATTGAAGTGAGATGAACTTGAAAGTTAGAGATGCAATTTGTTCAAAGTTAATATTTGAAGTGCAAAGTGAGAATTGAGTACAAGTTAGCGGTGTGAAATGGAGTAACTCCTAGAGTTCAAAGATTAAAGCATTTGGATTCACGAGAGTCGCACGAAAACCATTTGCATATTGTGTTATATTGCCACTTATCTTTTTGCTTTTTGTTTTTGGCCAACGAATTTGAGAATTTTACAAGCGCTTCTCCAACTAATAACATCTTCATAAAGTAACACCCGAAAAAATTATAAAAAAATAACCAAAAAAGAAAAGAAAAGGGTTATATCCACTTTGGACCCTAAACTTGTTACCATTTACTACATTGCACATTGAACTAATTTTTTGATCATTTTGTCCCTTAGGCTTTGTTTGGAAGTAGATATTTGAAGAGAAAAGAAAAAAAAGTCAATCTTCCCACTTGTTGGGGAGTTTTAAGTGGGGAGAAAAGAAAAGAAATGGGGAGATTTAAGATGATAAAATGATTAATAAGTTTTTCCCCTTATAGTGAAGAAAAATGGCGAAACAACTTAAAAACTTATAAATTTTTTTAAAGTGCCATTTTTACTAGTACAATGTTAAACAACAAAATTATAGTGCCATATAAGTCCAAAATCATCTATTTTCTTTACAAAACTTGCAAACAAAATATGAACAAACACATTTCTCTTCTGTTCTTTTCTTTTCTTTTCTCTCATAACTTAAGTTTTCTATTCTTCTTCTTTTTTTTTTTCTCTCTCTGCTCCAAAACTCCCAAATTCACCTTTAATTTTTTTGTTTCTTGACACTTCATCCCAAATTTTGACGAAAGCAAGGAAAGTAATAGAATATTTACGAGTTCTATGCAGTCTCATGAGAAACAAAATCCAATTGTAAACCCAACTAAACCAAATAAGTTGAGCAAGAATTTAAGGGTCCCAGGAGTTTCTATTGCAAACAAACAACTGGACACAACTAGGTCAGCTGTCCACAAAGAAAAAAAGATCTTCAAGGGAATAAAAGTGAAGGGAAAAATAAGGACAGAACAGTAGACCTTATGGGGGTTAAAAATACCCCTGGATGGCTCATGGTGTTGGAGGAAAATCTCAAACATGAGGCCTAAAGTACGGTACCTATTTAAAGTGGAAATTGAAAATGGATCCAATACTTCCTTTTGGTTTGACAATTGGCATCCATGTGGCCAATTGTCTACTTATTTTTCTACCAACCAACTCATTTCTCTTAGATGTACCAGCTCAGCCAGTCGCTGCAAATGTAACCAGGAATAGAGAATAGATTTAGCTATAGCTAGAAGCCTATTGAGAAGCATCCCAGGCTACTTTCAGCCATGTAGTACCTGACCAGCTGATCTAGATTGGAAACAACACTAGATCATTTTAAGTGGCTTCTAAAGTAGAGGTACTGAGAATCAAACACCAAAAAGTAAGTTGGAATAATGTTTTTGGTTTAAAGGGCATGTGCCTTGGCATGCTATCACATTGTGTTAAGGAGGATTCCAAAAAATTAACAAAAGTACGAGATACACCCAAAACAAACAATAAGAAAACAAGGAAGAAAATGAAAAAAGAGACACTAAATTTTCGTGGTTCGGTCATAAGACCTATGTTCACGCGCGAGGATGAGTAAAATATTTCACTACCAAGAAGAATACAAAAGTTTTCAAAGAGTGCTCCTAAGATCAAAAATGTACTAGTAGAAAATACAAGATAGCCAAAATAAGACAAAAGATTTAATGACCAACAAGGCCCAGGCAGGGCATAGTCCATTAAAATCTCTCTTATGTTTAGTGCTTATTACTCCAAAGTTTAAACTCTAAGTCTCTATTTATATGACCAATGCAACAAAACTCTCATTAGTTTAACAAATGCTGGACAAGCCACATAACAAATCTCCACCTTGGTGTGTACCCATATCCACAAGCAAAATAGCAAACTTGCTCTTCATTTTCCACAAAACCCCCAGTTGGCTTAAATCACAAACAATGAACACCACCAAATCTAAGCATTGCTTGAACTTGTAAACTGAAAAAGATTTCGTAAACATGTCCGTAGGATTATCCTTGGTACTGATCTTCTGAACAAAAACTTTCCTCTCAGTAATGGTATCCCAATGAAGTGAAACTTCACATCAATGTGCTTTATCCTTTCATGATACATATGATCTTTATTCAAGTGAACTGTGTTTTAACTATCATAGTAAATGACAGTAACACCAAAATGTAGATTGAGCTTACAAAACAAACCTCTTATTCACAAGGCTTCTTATGTTGATAGCCTTCAATCACAGCCATATATTCTACCTATAAGTAGACAATGCCACAATAATTAACTACACAACACCAATGCAAAATATATAACCAGAAAGTGATCTTCTTTTGTCGAGATTCCCCGTATAATCAGAGTCCACAAAACTAATGAAGTGTCACTATTTTCTACACTCTAAACAAGCGTTTGAAATACCTTTCAAGTGTTTGAAAATCTATTTCACATCCTGTCAATGCTCTTTCCTAGGACAAGACATATACATCTAATCATACTAACTGCTTGAAAAATGTTTGGATGTGTACAAACCATCGCATAGATGATGCTGCTGACTACACTGGAATATTGAACCCAAGTCATATAACCTTCTTCCTCATCTAACTATGGTGACCAAGTACCGGAAAGTTGAAAATTACTCGCAAAAGGAGTGCTCACAGGTTTAGCATCTTTCATGCCAAACTTCTCTAAAACATTCTCAAGTTAATGCTTTTGGATCAAAAATAATTTCATGGCTCCTCGATCTCTTTTGATCTCCATGCCATGAATTTTTTTAATTGCTCCCAAATCTTTCATCTCAGATTCACTATTTAACTATGTCTTCAAAGTGTAAATTTCCTCAAAACTCTTAGCAACAATAAGCATGTCATCAACATAAAGCAACAAATAAATGAAAGAACTATCATTTAATTTCGAAAGTAGACACAACTATCATACATGCTTCTTGAATAACCACGACCTAACATAAAAGAATTAAATCTCTTATATCATTGTTTTGGAAACTGTTTCAATCCGTACAAGGAGTTCTTCAACAAGCAAACTTGGTATTCTTTTTTTTCAATTTCAAATCTCTGAGGTTATCTCATATAAATTTAATCTTCAAGTTCACCATATAGAAAAGCTGTCTTCACATAAAGCTACTCCAACTCTCAATTGTATTTGGCAACAAAAGCGAGCAAAACACGAATAGAGCTATGTTTAACAACAAGTGAAAGCACATCATTGACATCAATATCAGGGACATGTACCTGATTATAGCTCTTTGCACCAACAAAGCTTTTTACCTTGCATCTTCAACCCCTAGATTACTTTCCTTCTTCTTAAAGACCCATTTGCAATCAACAAATTTCTTACCCAAAGAAGGCTTCACTAGAACCCAAATTTCATTTTTGTGGAGAGACTCAAATTGTTCATTCGTTGCATCCACCCATTTAACTGAATTATTACAAGAAAATGTTTTAAAGTATGTAGAAGGGTCACCAACTCCTTCCATTTTTTCAGCAACTAACAAAGCATATGCAACTAAATTTGCATACCACTACGGTGTTCAAATCTCCCTCCTTGGTCTATTCTTATCAATGGAATGTTCCTCATTCTCTGGTTCATTTTCAATAGATTCTAGTTCATCTACTGAATTTCTCTGAATGGAAGAAACTGAATGAGAAGGACCAGAACTACCAATTTCTAGCTCTATCTACTTCTGCATACCATCATCTGTACTTGTATCGCAAGAGCTAGAAGACTCCTTTAACATGTTCGAAAACACAGACAGTTCATCAAATACAATATCTCTATTAATCACAATTTTGGGGATATAGGATCATGACACCATAATTTGTAGCCTTTTACTCTAGAAGCATAACAAAGGAAAATGCACTTTCTTGCTCTAAGCTCTAATTGCCTATCATTCACATGTATATATGCTGGACACCCAAAAACTTTCAAATCATAGTAATTAGTTGGACTACCTGACCAAACTTCCTCAAGAGTTTTAAGTCAATAGCTGCAGAAGGAATGCAATTAACAATGTGACGAGCCTAAAGGTCGCTTCTGCCTAAAAGTCTTTTGTCAACCCTGCATAAAAGATCACACAATGTGTTCTCTCTAAAAGAATTTTGTTCATATGTTCAAGCACACCATTTTATTAAGACTCATCGTAATTGTAAGGCGCAGAACAATTCCTTTATTTTTGCAAAATTCATCAAATTCACCTTCACAAAATTCCATTTTATTATCTGTTCTAAGCCGCTTGATATATTTGACACCTGTCTGTTTCTCAATCAAAACTTTCAATTTCTTGAAAGTTAGGTAAATATCATTCTTATATTTCAAAAAATAAACCAAAACTTTTCTTGAATAATCATCAATCAAAATCAACATATACCTGGTGCCACCCTTAGATGTAACACGAGTTGGCTCCCAAAGATCAAAATGGATATAATATAAAGTACCTTTTGTCATATAGATTGCTGGTGACCTGAAGCTGACCCTCTTCTTCTTTCCAAAGATATAATATTCACATAAATCCATCACTTCGATAATCTGCCCACAAAGAAGCCCTTTTTAACATAGTCAAGTCTTTCTTGCTCATGTACTGCAAATACATATGCCACAATTTGGTGATGTCAGAATCAGACAAAGATGATGAAGATACTGCTGCGAAACCTACAATAGTAGAACCCTACAAAATATACAAAGCACCAAACCTACAACATTTCATAATAACAAGAGTACCCTTATGGACTTTTATAACTCCACCTTTAGTTGCATTTTATTTGCACCCAAGAATCTCTAAGGTGCTTAAAGGGATGAATTTTTTTTTTCCCAAATCAAGAACATGTTAACTTTAATGAGCATCTCACAATACTATCATACATTTTAATCCGAACTGTACACTTACCAACAACATCACAAATGACATTATTGCCTATCAAAATAATTCCACTATCACAGGATTCATAAGTGGAAAACAAATCGCTATTGGAACACATGTGATGGCAATACCCCAAATCTAAAATCTACCATTTTTAGACCTTGTTCTATCATCAGTAATACAGAAAATATTTTCATCACTCTTATCAACTGCAATGCGAGCCTCGGCAGTATCAATTTTTATGTTCAGATTTCTTCTTATGCTTTCTTTATTTTTCTACTCGAAACATTCAGACTTAATTTGCCCCTTTTACAATAATAATTGAATACCAAATTTTTATGTCTAGCTTTTGATTTATTATTATCAAAGTCACTCTTTTAAGATCTACCCCAAGAAATCAAGCCTTCAGAAGCCTAATTTCTACCAACTTTCCCAGTTACATACATATCAATTTGCTCTTTAAATTTTAAACCAGATTTAATTTTTTGATACAAGATTATTTTTTAACCATAAATTATAGTATCACAAAAATTCTTAATGATAGGGGAAGGAAACATAACAATAAAAGGGCATGATCCTCATCAACAATTTTCACATCAATATTCCCCAAATCCATAACGACAAAATTAAATTTATTAAGATGTGAGAGTATAGATGTACCTTCAGTCATCTGAAGCATGTAAAGAGTTTGTTTCAAATAGAGTCGATTGTTAATAGTATTCTTCATATGCAAAATCTTTAATTTATCTTGCATACATTTGGCCATCGTCTCAGTAGATATCTTTTTATCTATGCCCCCAAAATCCTTTCCTGATATTTTCTCTAAATTTTCTCCACTCCTTGAAGTGCTATGTCCACACTATCTTGATCAAGATAGTCTCTATTTTGAGTTGCCACATCCATAAGTTGACACTGGATACTAGTCAAATTTCTCCACATGGATCTTTGTTATCGTCATGATGCCTTTGACCTTTCCCGAAACCTCTAATACCAGTTTGTAAGAGAGGATCCCAGGAAATTGACAAAAATCCAAGACAAACCCAAAACAAATGATAACAAAATAAAGGAGAAAAAGATTTACATGATTCGGTTATAAGACCTACGTCTATGGGTGAGGGTGAGCAAAATATTTCACTATTAAGAAGAATACAAAAGTTTTAGAAGAGTGCCCCAAAAACTCACAAAAGCAATAGTACAAAAATACAATAAAGCAAAAATAAAACATAAGGCTTGATGACCAATAAGGTTCAATAGCCCACTAAAAGCTCTCTTATGTTTAGATCTTGGTACTGCAAAACCCGAAAGGTCTCTATTTATAAAAGAATGGTAACAAAACTCTTCTTAATTTAACCAATATTGGACAAGCCACACAACATACTGCGGATCACATGTAAAAGGAGACTATATACTAAGGATAGAATGCCTGGAATGGGGGATGTGTCATGATGATATTTATGCTCTGTCGTCATCAGGTTGAAATACTTGATCACTTGTTCTTTAACTGTGATGTTACAGCTACTGTTGGCAAAAGATGCAATCCTTGTGCCGAGTATATAGGGGAATTCAAAGTTTTAAAACTTTTGATGAATGCTCCACTTTAGGTGTGTGATGTGCTTGGCTAGAACATCCATTAGTTTTGCTAATGGTATAAAAAATTGGATTGAAGTGGGATAAGTATTAGACTTTAGGGTGTAATATGTCCAAGTTTAAAGTACAAGATGTAAAGTGATAATCGGTTAAAAGTTAGGGGATATAAAGTAGAGTAAGGACAAATGATTTTAGAACTGAAGAAATCACACACTATTCAATTTTATACAACATGTACTTGAAAATGAATTTGAAATGGAAATTATCTGTCAATTATGTATTAAACTTCAAAAATCTTTGAAAATTTATACTTTCATGTGATACTTATTATTAAATTTTAATATATTATTCCATTATTTTTAATTGTATTATTTAAATACATATTAAACTACAAATAATTAGAAATATCACTATCAAAGCAGCCTAATTAATTAATCTGCATAGATTAATGATTATGATAATCAACAATTATAGGATTGAAAGGTCACAGGTTTAAATGCAGAAAACCCCTATGATCTAGATTGTACCCCAGTTACAGTTTTCCCCTCTTAATTTATTTAATAAGCACTTAACCCCCCCTATTATATTTTGGGACAAAATTACCCCTATTAATTTAATTATTATTGTTTTTCTTTTTACTTATTTTTTTCCCTTTTTCCCCCTCTATTTATTTTCTCTCTTATTTTTCCTTTTATTTTTTTACCATTTTCTCTTGCTACTATGAAACAATTATATTATTACTTTTAATTATTGAATATTAAAATTCTAACTTTTCATATGTATCTAAATAATTTAATTTATAGATTAATTATTCTTTAATATGAGAAACATTTCTTCTTTAATATTTGTGATTAACTATTAATCAAACTAATAAAATTAAAAAAAAATAAACAAACTACAATAAAATTGTTTCAGCCACAGGAAATTAATTTTTTTTTTTAGTATAAATAAAACTATGGCATGAAAAGTCATGTACGACCTTATATTGCTAGCATAATAGTGACAAAATGTAGTAACAAAAATATTATGGCTACCTAATATATAGGTTTACGGAATAACGATAAACTCAACCAAATTATGATATACGAATGATGGCACAAAAATTTTTGTTTGTATACTTAGAAATATTTTAATATTGTTACTAATTCGTTTATTTTTTGATAGTTTGTCTATTTATTAATTATAGTATTAGTAAGTACTCACAAACTCCATATTATACTAATAAAACATATTTTGCCTGTATTAAAAAGTTTATTATTCTATAAATTATTTCGAAACATGTAAAAAATAACAGCTTGTAATTAATTTGTTACTAGTAGTATAATAGTGTAGTAGTAGCAAGAAATAATATGAAAAAGAAAAAATTAAAAGGATAAATGTGAGAGAAGAAATAAATAAATTGGTATGAAGAGAAAAAAAGAAAAACAAATGCATTAAAATAGTAAGGATACTTTTGTCTCAAAACATGAAATAATGGAGTTAAGTACTTATTAAATAAGTTGAGGCTGAAAAACAGCGACTGGAGTATAAGTCAAGAGAGTTCTACATTTAACCCAATGTGTAATAGGATAACTTAAATGACGATACCCACCATTGTGGAAATCATAACAAGGTCAGGGACATTTTGGTACTTATACTTTAAGTGAACAGTAGCCAATGCTCAAAACCCTAATTTGCCGTTGTGCCAAATTTCTTCAAAACATTATATTGGCATTAATCCTTTATTTGAAATGATTTGGAATACCAAAAAAAAATAAAAAGAGTGAGAAATTGTTTGTTGGTATGCATCAAATGAAATGAATATTTTGGATTAATTAAGATGGAATAAACTTCCTTTTCTATACTAGGTATCTCAAAAAGAGAATGATTACCTCTATAGGGAAATTCAATCAAATACGTTTCTCACATTTAAAAATATTTTTTTTTTCATTCTTCACATTTTAAATGATGCAAATTCATTCCTCATATTTTTTTAAAATGTATTAATTTCATCCCTAACACTTACAAAACATTGAAATTTATGGCTAATAAATTATCAAAATTTTGATTTTTTAAATATAAGAATTGGTTGAAATAACTTGTTTGCTCTCTAAAAAAACATACTTGTGCAATGTAATTGCAATTATAACTAAAGCTTTCAGAATTTCAAAGTATGTCTTTTATTTTAGGGTCATAAAATTTGGCTTTTTGATTATTTATTTACTTATTTAGTTCTTTTAAATATTTATACATTCCAAGATAAATTTATAATTTGGATTTCATAAGAATTCACAGCTGAAAGGGATTTTGATTGCATTTTCTAACGGATGTAAGATGTTTTGTAACATTTTTGGTAACAATAACTTTACAATAAAAAAAAGTATCAAAATTTAATTTTATTTTGGGATGAAATTGGTTAATATATTTTGAGACTAATAGGGAACATTGATACATTTTATAGATGTCATAGATGTATTTAGTACAATTAAAATGTGATGGATGACATTGGTACGCTTTAAAAATGTGAGGGACAAATTTGCATCGTTTAAAAATGAAAAATAATTTTTTGGCAAACATGAGGAATGTTTTTGGTCATTTTCCCTTAAAGCAGTATCTGTCTCTTATAAACTGTTTCTTTTAAGAAATTAAAAAAAAAAAGACAAATTAAGTAAGTAGGATTTCTTTGACCTTGGTTATAACTAACCTACAAAGGTGAAAAGGTGAAATGGATACAAACCGACTACAAGATTATAGTTAACCCACCAATGGTTGGATAAACAATAATTAGAACTCCTGTCTAAATCCTATTATGACTTGAATCAAGAGTTCTAATTCATGGGGTAATTTAACTTATTATTTTAACACTAAATCAAGGCCTTATTGGCAATTTTGCAAAATGCTAAATATGGTAAATTTTGAGGTAAATTACCCTGAAGTACCCAACTCGGTCAGACCGGCACAAAAAATATTAGGCCCAGTATCATGGCCCCCGTTACAAGCCTAGGTAAAAATATCTGTTAATCCAAAGATTCGTTTGTTATGTTCAGTTCCCATCCAAAAAATGTGAATATTTAATCTTTATCTTCTAGTTGAGTCAAGTGAGAGTCTAGTATCCGCATTTTTCAGGTACATATATAAATAATAAAATTAAAAACCCACGAATATCCAACTCTAAAGGTATATAAGTAATTTCATAACAAAACCCTGTATTAGATCTATAACTATTCTGAATTCTCCCATCTCTTCTTACTACACATCACTTCAAACCTCCTATCATATTCACTTTTTCCTGTATAACCACTTCTCCGCCCATCTTAGTTCCTATTCCCTGCAATCTTCCACCTAGCCACTCCCTTACTCCAGGCAGCTTATCTCTGTCCTCAAGCTATGCCACCACTGTCCTCATTCACATCTCACAAAACTCTTTTCTTGGCTGTCCTTAGGGCCTTCGCCCAACTTGCTACCAAAAGCATCTCCCAACCTGAATGAGGACAGTGGTGTAAACCTATATATTCAAGCCCAAATTAAGGCTTTAGTAATGATGCCTTTGTGCTTGGAAAGAGAATTTGAATATCAGTAATGATAAGGTCTTGTTGTTGAGTAATGGCAATAGGATTTCACCTTACTTTTTTTTTCACCAATTGCATGAAAATGTCCATTTTTTAATAAATGATAATGCGAATGTTAATATGGATGTGTGGGTACACTAAGATGAACAAGATACGGAATGAGTATATAGATACTATATATTCGTAAGAATATTGGAGTAGTATCTATTGATGAGAAGATGAGAGAAACACGATCAAGGTGGTTAGGTCATGTCTTAAGACGACTAGTAGATGCGCCTATTAGGCGAGTAGATTTCAGAGAGAGTAGTTAACATAAGAGGGGTAGAGGAAGACCGAAAAAGATTTGGTGAGTAACTTATAAGAAAGATATAGTTCATCTAGGAATTGAAAAGAATATGGTCCATGATAGAGAGAAATGGCGTATCAGAATTCATGCAACCGACCTTACTTAGTGGGATTAAGGTTTGACTTGTTTGTTTGTGTAATGATAATAGGTCAACGGTATCCACATGTTGCGATACTCATTCAATGGGTATTTGATATATGGGTATTTGGACAAATGAAGGACGAATTAGGGTTAAAAATTTGCCTGCAAAGTGTAGAGCGGATTAGCTAAAAGGATTGAGAAGCGGGTACTAGTCCCGTGTCTACCCTGTGTGATGCCCTATCCAACATATAAAGGTAAGAGGGAACATTTTGGATTATGAGCTACTAACTTGATTTAAGTATTTTAGCTCGATGATTTAGGGCCAAAAATTATTGGGTCAGCTCAGACCCGGGATGTTACAATTGGTATCAAAGAAAATCTCATATTGTCTCTACACAGGTTGAGACTAGGTTGCTGGTATTAAGTTGTACTACAGTAGTGTATGTGATACATATTATTGGGCCCCAACTTGGGGCTTGCAATGTCATAAAGCCTAAAGAAGGGGTAAATATGATTTTCGATCCCATATTAGAAGTCAGAGGGGACAAAATGGGTAATTAACATCAGATGTGTATAAGAGACAGGTATTGTATATATTCAACGACTTTTGAGCCAATTCAATACTAGGATGTTACACCCTAGGCCAAACCTAGTAAGGGGCTTGTGAGGCCAATTCCACAAGCTATCCTACTTTTGATTAATTGCAATTGGACTAAATTATTCATAATTAATTTCATATTATTACTTATTAATTTAAGTTATCTGCGTACTTATTATTCAAAAAATAGTACTTAGTAGTCAAAGTTATTACCTATTATATGAAGTTATTACATTAATTAGTACTTTATTTTTAATTAGTTATTAGTATAAATTAAAACTAAGAGAAATAAGTCATTAGTTTTTAGATCATGTTATTACTTATTATTCCAAATAATTACTTATTATTTAGTGCTTCATTTTTCATTATTTATTAGTACAAGTAATTACGTATTACTTCAAGTAATTAGTTATTAGACCATTTAATCTTAATTTTATTATAAGTTTAATTTTAGTACAAGATATTGCTTATTTTATTCAAAATTATTACTTATCATTCAATAATCTTGCTAAAAATAAGCAATATCATTCAATTTGGTACTTATTATTCGAAGTCATCACTTGTACTAATAATTTAGTACTTATCTGTCGAAGTCATCACTTATTAGTCACTATAAGAAAAATGACTTTTAGTGATAATTACTTTTTGTCAATTAAAATAAAAAAGTCATGAGATCCACAGAAATATATTAATGACGACTTTTTTGTTGTCACATAGTTGTCACAACATCTATGTCACAAATGAGTCACGTGACTATATTTACATGTCGTCAGAAATAGCTTTCATATTAATGACAACTTTAAGTCGTCACAAATACTTTTTGGTATTTGTGACCACTGTTGTTCGTGACTAATAAGTGATGACTTCGACAGATAAGTACCTTTTTGTCACAAACAGCCAAAATTAGTGACAACATTTTGTCATTGAAAGCGCTTGTTAACTGTGACAACATCTAGTTATCATAGCTTTCATAATCAGCCAGTGACAAACCCTCTACTGTCGCCGATATGATGTTCATATTATGACAAACGGATGTTGAGACAATTTATATTTAGATTGATTTCTTGTAGGCTATAGCCATCTTATTATCACAGCCTTGACAATATCTCAATTGTATAATTAGAAGTTATAAACCACTTTTAAAGGCTAGTAAAGTTCTCTATTCCATAATCATGATATTATGGAATAACCCAACGCATTACTACTTATAAAACATAACCATCACAAAAGTCGTATATTATCCAAAATGATCTAAATCCACATCAAGGTGACAATATTTACATCAATAGAATTTAAAATAGAGTTCTAAAAATAAAATTCTATTCTTTAGTCTCCCAAGCGTAGACAAAATAAAGTACTAAATGGAGTTTTTATACAGAAGTAACCATTCCCATCTGACCAAAGTAACTTTCATGTCTCCAAAAACTTTTCCTTGATACCACCACATAATGACACTGGTATATGCTTCCAGTTTCTCATGTCCAACAATGTTAGAAGATTTGCAATATAAAGAACATTCATCAATAAATTAAGAATACCACATTAAATCAAGAACAAAAGCAAAAGAATGGATTCTTCTCCCTTCATCTGTTCCTCCCTCCTCTTAGAGGAGGGAGGAACAGAAAATCAACTGAATTTTCACCGAGTATCAGTCTTGCAACTTGGAAGCATACAATTGATGACCATAAGAAAGTAGGATGCTAAGCTTGATCCATTGAATGTCTTCAGGAGTGTAAGTAGCAAATAAGCCATCTAGCGGCAAAGGAACACAGTGAATTTGAAGTGCTTTTACCTAAATTTTAGAAAAGTGCCCTTGAACCTAGTAACTCAGCCAATGCACAACAAAATCGAGGTTTTACAGGTCAGACTTTAGATAGCATATGGTTAAGTATAAAAATGATAAAAAAAACTTCAATGCAATGACAGAAAATAAGTTATCAGGAATTTGAATATAATATCATAGAGTAGTTCTCATCAATTATTAGCCTTCACAAACATCAGATTAGTAAAAGCATTAAGAAGAATATCACTCTATGACAATATCCACATATGTATGAGAAAAATATTAAAATTTACCGTAACAGTGTTATGCATTTCCTCTTGATATTCCACACGAAGATGTGACCTTGCATCATTAAGTTTCGTAATCTTCACCACAATACAATCAGACTCGGTGATGAAATTGTTGAGAATCCTTCTCCATTATGCACCTAATGTGTTCATTAACTTCAATGGTCAACATCTCTTGCATCTTTTTTTTTTTTTTTTTTGTGGAAAATGATAGGTTCTTTGTACGCACCCTTCTTGTTTTGTAAGGGAAAATCTATAGTGAAATTAGATTCTAATATTAATCTAACAATACACAACCAATAAAAGAACACCGTTGGCAGACAAATGCAAGCAAGCATAACTCTATAAAAAAAACTAGCTTTTCTACAAACCCAATCGCCCTCTTCCCAGTGGCATAAAAAGTGGCTCTTAAAGCCCAAAACAGCACTTTTTTCAGGTGGAGAAGTTGGAGTTTGAAAATTAGATGTATTAGTATTTGTAATCCTTGATGAGCTTCTCTTACTTCCTCCTAATGAATGTGGATTATATTGAAGAGTTGTTGGTTTTGACATTTTATTTTCATGGCTTGTCATCTCTTCTGGACAGCCAAAGGACAAGAAAAGCACTCGGGTTAATGTTAGATATATTCAAAGGGGTGGCTACGGTTTTGGTTCTGGAACTGAACCGTCAAAAATTGACAGTTTCGAAATTGAATTTGGAATTTTGTGACAAGAGCTCCGATTATCTATTTTTTGGAGCCGGAACCCGGTAAAAAATAAATAAATAAATAAAAATAATATATATATATATATATATATATATGCAAATGTAATTGATACATTTAATTTTTTTTATTACTTTTAGATGAATTATCTAAAATATATCTTTATCAATTAATTTGCATATATATATATATATATATCTTATACACATCTAGATGTGTATAAGAGAGAGGGTGTACTAATTGGAAATCATAATAAGCTGTAATTTTTTGTTTCCAAATTCAATTTCGAATTAATTTTTTAGTATTATCCAAAATGTATATTTATTTTTAAAAATTCAAAATCGACCGTGACCGGAACCGGTTCCGAACCGAATCGGAACCGGTTTCGATTGCATGAAAATTTTGATTCCCATTCTAACTTTTCATGTAATCGAAACCCGTGGTCATGCCTATATAGTCGTCGCAATGCTCATAAATTTTTCTTTTCCAGATAATACTTATAATTCTTATCTACCAAATTACTAGTCCACTATAGCATCAAACTACCTAATCTTATTTGAAACAGATATAGAAATTGCTTAGTGATTTGGATTTTATGCGCCCTGCACATAAATTTGATAATTCTTTAATCTGAGTTACTATTAATTATGATTGCAATGAATTCAGGACTAACAGCCAAATACTTAATAAACAGCCACATGATCATCATATAGCTTTCAAGTATCCAAGCCGGTATTCAAAATTAGCAAGATGGATGGCTATACGAGAAATTAGGCCAAAAGTAGCCTGTAGCTCCTACTGCTACACATCAACTCTAAAATTTCTCATAGATTTTTGGTTTTGTTTATTCTTGATCTAATTTAAATCTTTTTTATGGAGGCTTGAACTACAATTACTCAATTTTAGTACTAAGGCATAATAATTAAAGAGTTCTTATCTTTCTGTCAAGCAAACTTTCACTTCCTTTCCTGTCATTAATGTTTATACCAAATCAACGTATGGAATTCTTTTCATTAATGTTTCACTTTCAGTTAAGTTATAATTAGCTTCGTTATCATTCTTAATTATAAATATTTTCTTTATGGTCTATATGTATATAAACAGCTCTAATGACACATTGATTATGAAAGCATACATAAAATTAATCTACTAAAAAAAATGACAAGGAGGATTTCATTCTTGTGTGAACTAAAACTGCATATATCAATCAGTTAATGATTGCTACAACATTAACCAAGTTTCACACACACGTATTGGGCTTGTTAAAATCTTAAAACTTCAATAAAAACCTGTTTGCTGTGCTAAAATGAAACGATAGTGATTAGTGGCTCTTTGATTATTTCCACCTAAACATTACATTATTTAATATTAGAGATAATGGTCAATCACATGTAGTAAGAAATCATGGTATTTTAATTGCTCCCCACCAGACCACCACCACCATGACCGCAATTAATAGTCCTACATCTAAGTTTGATGCATAAATATTGTACTTTTAGCTTTTCTTTGGCCACTACAAAAAGTTACAGTAAACAAATATTTTGCTTCAGAACCTAACTCGATCCCACGCTAAGCATGATAAAGCACCTCCATCATCCCTATGTTATGAATTCAACTTTTTTTTTTCTAAACTAAAAACATACAACATACTGTATCAATTTTGTTTAAACTACACATATGAAGTTATTTTTGTTGATCCTCAGATCTTCGAGTTTGTTTTCTTTCCAATAAAGCATGCTTCTTTGTCCTCTCTGATCAACTTAATTCCTCCTTCCTTAGCTTCAACCGAGAACCCAAAAGAACAGAGCATTAAAATAACCAAAAAACCAATGAAAAGACAAATTTCTTATACAATCTAGAATCGGTTTCAAACCCAAATGACAATAACAAAGTAAATAGAAACATGTTCAAGAATTAAAGGTAATGGTATACCATTGATAATTGATCAAGACTCATCAATTGTTAGAATTAATTATCATCGGCATTTGCATGTGTCTTGGTGAAGAAGAGCCCTCAGATCCCAGCAACAAAGATAAGAAAACCATGCACCAACAAAAATATTTTATATAAAATTATTTATAAAAATTAATTCACGTGACAAATAATATTAAACTACAAATTAATGTCCTGATTTTAGATTAATTGATCATATTTTATTCGTTCTTTGTTGATGTATTAACACGTTAGTGATATTTGTTACTTTGATGAGATGTATAATTTAAATCAGTTGTATTTATTATCTTCACCTAGGACCTGGGGCTTGAGGGGACAACTTTATATACTTTATATGAAATATTAAAGAAGCTGAAAATAAAAATAAAAATAAGGTAAGATAATACTTTTTTCTAGGTTCTTTGACAGCCCGAAAATTTTTAATATTTCAGCTTTCTTAACATTAAAGGTGTATACTTTGACCATGACAGACTTTAATAGAACTTTTTGCAGCTAATTATGATTCTCCAAATAGTACACACCTCTATACATGCTTCGGGTTCATTGTGTCAAGCCATGATTCACCGGGTTAGTTTAATCAGGCAGCATAAGTGCATTTTCTCTTTAAGAGTCTCAGTCAACATTGTTCTTGAACGTCAAGTGCCCTCCAGATAGGAAACAAGATCTTATGTACACTTGTATGAAGATCTTTAGCTTCAATTTTTTAATTTGTTTTTTCAAGTAATTATTTGATAATGACAAGAAAAATGAAATATAGGTGTTATAAAAGTATGAATATCTTACATCGACTTGTCAAAAAATCTTAAACTAATTAATAAAATTCTTGATCTACTCTACTTATTATAATTGATTTTAAGATAAAAACAAATATTTTTCAACTATAAGAATCATGTAATGTGGTTGAGATATGTTTAGGAATTATGAGATTTTCAGGAGTAGAAGTACATTCTGTTAGCTGTCACCGAGGTTCGAATATAGTTCCTCGCGTGAAAATAACAAGAATAGAAGAATAAACTAAAGTGAAAATTACCCGTCTTGTTAAGTTTTATGTGATTCCCACAATCTATGAAGCAAATAACTCACGAAATATCCACAGTTCATTTTCCTTTTGTGCGTTTTAGGACGTGTGGTTCTAGGACGTTAGCTATGGCAACAATTGAGCATACATGTGAAGATATTTGTTCTCATCAAAATTGTCTCTAAGCTAACAACGTTTTCTCTTTGTTTATCTGGTGGCTCACATTAGTTGCTGTTACACTGTAAGCTGTGGGGGCATATATATTGGAGAAGTTGATGCTAGCCAACCATAACCGTGGGTGGATTTGTTGCCATCGGTTAAGAACTTCAATTGCAAAGACTATACAATTATTATTATAAAAAAAAAGATTAATATAGTCTAACTATATGTTACATATAATACTGCAGTCAAATTAAACATGACTAACAAGTAACAAAAAATACTCCTTGATGGATTCGTGCACAGGTGAACTATTTCACGATGTTATGTATAGAACTAGATTATGTTAATTATAAAATAGAGTGAATCTGGCTCCACTCAAGCTATATATTTCACAATGAAAACTCAACTTCACCTTACATTAGCAAGAGAACAGACGCAAAAGACCAGTTTTTGCTATGGTTTCATGTTCACGCTGAATCCCCTCGAACCATGCCCTCTGGTCAAAATTTCCAGGAAAAATTTTGTAGACATTTAGACAAAAAGCATCCTTATGAAAGTTGTAAACAAGGAAGAATTTTGATAGTCCAACTACTACTTTTTGATTAGTTTAGATAGATATTTTCGCTTCTAACAAAAAATGGGTAGATGAGCCAGTACCCCATAACCTCCCAAAAGTAATTGCATATATGTGAAAGTTTAACAATAATATGAAACAGACCAAATTCGTTGCATTAAGCATAAAGAATGATGGCATCACTCGCCTTCCATCAACAATATATTTAATCTTTTTTCTTTTCACACGAGTGAGTTTACTATTTTGCATACTTGGTGCATAGATGTTAAAAAAGGGTGATATCACAACTCTGTGCTGCCTCGTCAAAAGCATCCAAGCAATAATCCTAAGACACAACACTGAAAGAAAATACATTTCAACACATAGTGTTTGAACGGAAAATCGTTACATCAACTATACTAACGGGATCTCTTAGTCTAGAAAGAAACACATCACTTGCTTGGATGATATAACTTAATATTAGATGACGTGTTTCTTTCTGAACCAAAGAATTCAGACTATCAAATTGCTGCTTCTGTTTCAGAGCTCCGTGTTTGAACCATTAGTGTCGGCTAAAATTCCCTTCATACTTCTGCTCCATGTTCATTTAGGAACCTAAACCTAAAACGTGGAGGAAACCAAAATGTTAATAAGTAATTTCATGCAAAGAAGTGCTTAATCATGCTTACTTAGAAAGTCATTCATAAGACGTGCAAGCGCAAGAACAACCCATCATTAATGATTTATGGAGATAATATTATTGTGTGCCTAATATAAACACTAATTAATGCTGATAGTAAGGCAAATCAGTAAGCATAAATCAGAAAACCAACACGCATGAGTGTGAGATAATGGCTGATATGGATGTCATCAACTTGTGGTGTCCCAGAGAATAGAATAAACTAACAACAATAAGAGCCTCAGGCCAAGTTTGTATTTTTCTTCATGTTTTTCCGAACCCTCCAATATGTTGCATCGTTTTAGGCTTCCAAAACCAGTTTGAAAATATTGTAGTATTTATAAAGCAAGTAAACTTACCATTCACTTCTGTTCTACCATACATTTAGCTTATAGAGACACCAAAAGATGAAGGTGAGTTCAATTTGTTGCGTTGTCAAATAGACACAATTACCGTCATCTGCAACTTACATTATCTGTGGTATTCGTGGCAGTTACTAGGTTGGATGCATCGTAAGCTCCGGGAGAATAGCAATGAACCCTTCAAAGACTTCACCATTGGTAAGTGATCATGAATTGCAAAAAGTCTACATTTTTCTCTTATAATATGGAGTCTCAGAATTAACAAATATTGTGTAATCACGAATCTATTCATTTGTGATTCAGCAGCATTATTTCTGTTTAAATATAGTACGAATAATTTTGGTTTGTTCCCTTACTTTAGTCATTTTTGGTTTTTCCAAACTTNGGAGGTTTCCATCTGCGTGGCAAATCAATAAGCATTACCAAAGAACAACCAGCAGGTGATCCTCAATGAACAATTATATTAAATACTAAAATCCATAAGTTTGAACTGTTAGTTAATAGATATACCAAATGATGATGGCTAATAAGACATTAGCACAAGTATGCATCCCGCTAAATCCACCAAATTTCTACACCTCATTTACCTGATAGCGTCCTAGTTACTGTACATTTCACCTGTCTGGGAATTCTTGTGCCTGTCTTACAGGATACCCATCACTGGATGATGCGCAATACCTTGCAAAGCCAAATTATTGGGCTAAACCATTAATCAAAGGACAACGAGAGAACCAACTACGAAAATCATTTGCCAGTACTGATACTGCTAGGAATGAATCTATTCATGAAGATGATGTTGAAGAAGAGACATCAGCTGAACTCTACGAACTCTTCCATGGGTTCCTTGCAATTGGCACCCTGGGACAGACCCAGTCATTACTGATCCTTCAACACCAACATTTTCCATCTCTGTGGAAAACATAATGGAGAAAGAAATCGAAGTAACAGAAATTGAGTTGAAGCTGATCAATGATGAATTGGAAAAGGTACTGGGAGCTGATGAAATTTGTAATCTTTCATCAGGAAGAAACAGCCATGTTAGCACTGGAAGGAACAGTCATGTTAGTGCAGGAAGGAGCAGTCATTGTAGCACAAATACGCTTGGTGGCAAGCCTATAGAAGGCACAGAGAACAATGGGAATGGAACAATTGTCTGCCCACTTCAAGGCTATCTTCTTGGATCAGCAATTGGGTTGCCAGAAACAACACCAACTGCAAAGAAAGAAAATAGGGTATCACTTGGAGAGCTCTTTCAGAAAACAAAACAGACAGAGGAGAACTCTGGTGCAAAATCTGATAGGGTAGAAAAGAAGCCAGATAAGGAAACTGATAAATTCGCTGTCTTTCTAGTGAAGAAGATACTTAAGAGAAAAATACTCCATGCCCCCATTCGAAACTCCATTACAGCTTCTGGACGAACAACTGATTCTGCTTCGGCTGAGACAAAAGTGCACAAGGTATGTCTGTTTATGGAAATTAAAAAACACTGATAACGTCGCACTTTCATCTCTTGGCTCTTAAATGTCACCGTTATAACAAAACCAAAAGGAATTAACTATCCAGATGACTTCCTGATCTTGTCTATTTTCCAACTTTAACAAGAAAAATACAAGAGCAGAATTGGTCCCAAGAATAGGTCAATGGCAATTTTTATCCTCAGAGACTAAATAGCACAAAAATGGGAACAGGAAAGGATTAGTGCGCTAAGTGTTGCACTGAACATTTAGTTAACAAGAAAGGCAGAAACAATTGCAGAATATTTAAGTTAACAAGAAAGGGAAAAAACAACATAAGTCTGAATTGTTTGGAAATGGTCATATCTAAAATAATTTTCACACCATCTAGATTCCTAATTGACATGCAGATCCTACATATTTTCCACAAGAAAGTCCATCCTGAAAACTCATCAGCTGCCAAGAAGTCTAATAAGCCGACCCAGGTTGAGTTAAGAAGTGATGCGACTTACAAGAGGCCATTTATCGTCGGAGGACCAGAGGACACGGATGAAGACATCATAATAACACCGTACCAACCCCTCTGAAAAGAACGCCTACTACGCTTCAAGAGCCTATCAAACTCAACCCAACTCTCACTCAATGGTGGCAATCCTTTTGGCACTGGGGAACATTGGATAAAAAGAGATTCAGACTGTAAGTAGTAGATAAATACACGGAATACTCACACAAATCCTACTAGGCTTAGCAGATCTTATTGGATCATATTTGTTCTCCAGATGGACGACCATAAAAATCTAATCTTATTCTCCAAGAATTGAGTTACGATTAGCATATAAATACAACTCCAATAGGGAGTGCATTTGAATGCAACTTTATAGGACATTGATCTGAAGATTAAAAGAACATATAAGATTTGAGGCATTTGCTTTATTTATGCACTTCTCAGACTGATCTGTGCAATACAATGCTACTCTTGTGCTAACTTGGTTTTGTTTGGTAACCTTATAGACCTGGTGCTAGAGCTCTGAAACAGAAGCAGCAATTTGAAGTCTGGCTTGTACTAAAGCTACTAAATACCAAAATAGTTGTGTGTAAAACTCTTCCAATAGTAGTATTTATTTTTCTTGATCCAGCAGAAGAGGGAAGGGAAGATTAAGCCCACAACCTCATGATTGTGAGCTTGACTTTGTGGCCTTCCTACGTGCAACTATATTGAGTGTTTATTTTCCTGATAAGTTTGAGAGAATGATTAAATAAAAAGAACAACCCCAGGTTTGCTACCATCTTATGTTGCGATGAATATTGTCTGCATTGATTGAATACTAGAAACACAGAGTTGTGACGTATAAGAGACAGGGCATGAGAACCAATGTCTGTTTATCATGTAAAGCTCATGAGTACTGTTAATGTGTCCAACATTAGCTTCAAAGTTTAAATCTGGCTAACAGCTTCCTGTTAACTAAGACTGATGTAGACAATGAAATCTGATTAAAAAACAGTAATATACCAAAAACATTTAGCACACAAGAAAACTAGCATGTAGTGGTACATTCATATACAAAGGTAAAAGAGTGGAAACGGCTTAACAAGGGCGTACTAAGGGACAAAGGGGATGATTAAAATGTTCACAGGGACACGATTAAAGCACGAATATTGTCAAATTCCAGTGAGCAACTGAGCATTGGTTCCTTGCTGCTGTGATTATCCTAATCGACCAAACAGATTTGGAACATAAGAGATCAACTCCGTGAGCACTATGAATATCCCAACTGACCAAATAGATTTTTAATAATCTCCAGATTCAGTCAGGTTTACTATATTAAACCAAAAACATTTAATAAATATACTGAAGCAACACCACACATTGCTAATTTTCATTTCATTAATTTTTTCTTTTGGCTGCTATTTATTATCTAATTTAGGCTCAAATTTTTATTCCACAAAGAGCTGCAATACTTCCTGTTTCAAATTTATCCAAATCTAATACTACATATAACCAATATTCATTTTACGCCATTAAATGTCCAAAAAAAAAATTAAAACTAAACATATTTATGAAATCTCAGTAGATATATATAAAAACTGAAACAGTAAAAATGCACCAAAAATTTACGAAAAAAATATATATTCAACAATTTTAATACATAACCTTTTTGTTTTTACGCGACGATGTGTCGTTTGATTCCAGGCACTAACCTATATCAAATTCAACCAAATTTTACAACCAAAAAAAAAAAATGAAAACTTCAAATAATTATCGGAAAAAAAGTTTTAAAAAATTACTTGATTCAGCGGAGAAGACAGCTGAGTTAGCGACTCCATTGTCTTCTCAAATCGGTCAGAACTCTATAATTCGGAAATCTCGATTATAATTTTTGATTTTTTTAAGGCGTATGCGTTTGGCGGGTTTGTTACGTTTGGCGGGTTTGATTGCATTTTCTAACGGATGTAAGATGTTTTGTAACATTTTTGGTAACAATAACTTTACAATAAAAAAAAGTATCAAAATTTAATTTTATTTTGGGATGAAATTGGTATATTTTGAGACTAATAGGGACACATTGATACATTTTATAGATGTCATAGATGTATTTAGTACAATTAAAATGTGATGGATGACATTGGTACGCTTTAAAAATGTGAGGGACAAATTTGCATCGTTTAAAAATGAAAAATAATTTTTTGGCAAACATGAGGAATGTTTTTGGTCATTTTCCCTTAAAGCCAGTTGCAGTGGAATAAACTGTTTCTTTTAAGAAATTAAAAAAAAAAAGACAAATTAAGTAAGTAGGATTTCTTTGACCTTGGTTATAACTAACCTACAAAGGTGAAAAGGTGAAATGGATACAAACCGACTACAAGATTATAGTTAACCCACCAATGGTTGGATAAACAATAATATAACTGGACTAAACTCCTATTATGACTTGAATCAAGAGTTCTAATTCATGGGGTAATTTAACTTATTATTTTAACACTAAATCAAGGCCTTATTGGCAATTTTGCAAAATGCTAAATATGGTAAATTTTGAGGTAAATTATCAAATCAATGAAAAAAAAAATTAGAGAACATGTTCGATTTTGATTAGTGTTATTCTAAATTAATTAAGTATATTTTGCGGTCTCTATTAACAAGGGTTCAGAATTATGTATTTTGCGTGATTTGGTGGATTGCGGTTGCCAATTCCTGTTGTTATTCCCAAGTAGCCTATGGCAAGGCCCGGGCAGGCCGAAGCCCGGGTGGTTTTCAATGATCACAGATGAGGCTGGCTGGGCTGAAGTACCCAACTCGGTCAGACCGGCACAAAAAATATTAGGCCCAGTATCATGGCCCCCGTTACAAGCCTAGGTAAAAATATCTGTTAATCCAATGTGAGATTCGTTTGTTATGTTCAGTTCCCATCCAAAAAATGTGAATATTTAATCTTTATCTTCTAGTTGAGTCAAGTGAGAGTCTAGTATCCGCATTTTTCAGGTACATATATAAATAATAAAATTAAAAACCCACGAATATCCAACTCTAAAGGTATATAAGTAATTTCATAACAAAACCCTGTATTCTATAACTATTCTGAATTCTCCCATCTCTTCTAGACTACCATCACTTCAAACCTCCTCCTCAAACACACTTTTTCCTCACCCAACCACTTCTCCGCCCATCCCAGTTCCTATTCCCTGCAACCTTCCACCTAGCCACTCCCTTACTCCAGGCAGCCCATCTCTGTCCTCAAGCTATGCCACCACTGTCCTCATTCACTCTCACAAAACTCTTTTCTTGGCTGTCCTTAGGGCCTTCGCCCAACTTGCTACCAAAAGCATCTCCCAACCTAAATTTCAAAAGCCGTAGAATTCAAGCCCAAATTAAGGCTTTAGTAATGATAGCCTTTGTGCTTGGAAAGAGAATTTGAATATCAGTAATGATAAGGTCTTGTTGTTGAGTAATGGCAATAGGATTTCACCTTACTTTTTTTTTCACCAATTGCATGAAAATGTCCATTTTTTAATAAATGATAATGCGAATGTTAATATGGATGTGTGGGTACACTAAGATGAACAAGATACGGAATGAGTATATTCGTAAGAATATTGGAGTAGTATCTATTGATGAGAAGATGAGAGAAACACGATCAAGGTGGTTAGGTCATTTGTCTTAAGACGACTAGTAGATGCGCCTATTAGGCGAGTAGATTTTAATAGAGCTTTCCCAGTTGCAAATTTGCCAGCATACCGAAAAGATTTGGTGAGTAACTTATAAGAAAGATATAGTTCATCTAGGAATTGAAAAGAATATGGTCCATGATAGAGAGAAATGGCGTATGTGCTAATTGTTTTTGATGACCTTACTTAGTGGGATTAAGGTTTGACTTGTTTGTTTGTGTAATGATAATAGGTCTAAACGGTATCCACATGTTGCGATACTCATTCAATGGGTATTTGATATATGGGTATTTGGACAAATGAAGGACGAATTAGGGTTAAAAATTTGCCTGCAAAGTGTAGAGCGGATTAGCTTCAGGATTGAGAAGCGGGTACTAGTCCCGTGTCTACCTGTGTGATGCCCTATCCAACATATAAAGTAAGAGGGAACATTTTGGATTATGAGCTACTAACTTGATTTAAGTATTTTAGCTCGATGATTTAGGGCCAAAATTATTGGGTCAGCTCAGACCCGGGATGCTTACTCTTGGTATCACAAGAAAATCTCATATTGTCTCTACACGAGTGTCTCTTAGGACACATGGTATTAAGTTGTACTACGTAGTGTATGTGATACATATTATTGGGCCCCAACTTGGGTCTTGCAATGTCATAAAGCCTAAAGAAGGGGTAAATATGATTTTCGATCCCATATTAGAAGTCAGAGGGGACAAAATGGGTAATTAACAATTTGATTTAAATATCTTATACACATCTAGATGTGGCCAATTCCACAAGCTATCCTACTTTTGATTAATTGCAATTGGACTAAATTATTCATAATTAATTTCATATTATTACTTATTAATTTAAGTTATTACTTATTATTCAAAAAATAGTACTTAGTAGTCAAAGTTATTACCTATTATATGAAGTTATTACATTAATTAGTACTTTATTTTTAATTAGTTATTAGTATAAATTAAAACTAAGAGAAATAAGTCATTAGTTTTTAGATCATGTTATTACTTATTATTCCAAATAATTACTTATTATTTAGTGCTTCATTTTTCATTATTTATTAGTACAAGTAATTACGTATTACTTCAAGTAATTAGTTATTAGACCATTTAATCTTAATTTTATTATAAGTTTAATTTTAGTACAAGATATTGCTTATTTTATTCAAAATTATTTTACTTATCATTCAATTATTTTATTCAAAATTATTACGTATCATTCAATTTGGTACTTATTATTCGAAGTCATCACTTGTACTAATAATTTAGTACTTATCTGTCGAAGTCATCACTTATTAGTCACTATAAGAAAAATGACTTTTAGTGATAATTACTTTTTGTCAATTAAAATAAAAAAGTCATTACAGCTGTCTATTATGACGACTTTCTAGATGTCTACATAGTTGACAGAACATCTATGTCACAAATCCAGTCACGTGACTATATTTACATGTCGTCAGAAATAGCTTTCATATTAATGACAACTTTAAGTCGTCACAAATACTTTTTGGTATTTGTGACCACTGTTGTTCGTCACCAATTTTCAAAAACACTTGTCACTCCTGGCACCTTTTTGTCACAAACAGCCAAAATTAGTGACAACATTTTGTCATTGAAAGCGCTTGTTAACTGTGACAACATCTAGTTATCATAGCTTTCATAATCAGCCAGTGACAAACCCTCTAAACTGTCGCCGATATGATGTTCATATTATGACAAACGGATGTTGAGACAATTTATATTTAGATTGATTTCTTGTAGGCTATAGCCATCTTATTATCACAGCCTTGACAATATCTCAATTGTATAATTAGAAGTTATAAACCACTTTTAAAGGCTAGTAAAGTTCTCTATTCCATAATCATGATTATGGAATAACCCAACGCATTACTACTTATAAAACATAACCATCACAAAAGTCGTATATTATCCAAAATGATCTAAATCCACATCAAGGTGACAATATTTACATCAATAGAATTTAAAATAGAGTTCTAAAAATAAAATTCTATTCTTTAGTCTCCCAAGCGTAGACAAAATAAAGTACTAAATGGAGTTTTTATACAGAAGTAACCATTCCCATCTGACCAAAGTAACTTTCATGTCTCCAAAAACTTTTCCTTGATACCACCACATAATGACACTGGTATATGCTTCCAGTTTCTCATGTCCAACAATGTTAGAAGAGTTTTGCAATATAAAGAACATTCATCAATAAATTAAGAATACCACATTAAATCAAGAACAAAAGCAAAAGAATGGATTCTTCTCCCTTCATCTGTTCCTCCCTCCTCTTTCCCTCTCTTATATAAAAAATCAACTGAATTTTCACCGAGTATCAGTCTTGCAACTTGGAAGCATACAATTGATGCCATAAGAAAGTAGGATGCTAAGCTTGATCCATTGAATGTCTTCAGGAGTGTAAGTAGCAAATAAGCCATCTAGCGGCAAAGGAACACAGTGAATTTGAAGTGCTTTTACCTAAATTTTAGAAAAGTGCCCTTGAACCTAGTAACTCAGCCAATGCACAACAAAATCGAGGTTTTACAGGTCAGACTTTAGATAGCATATGGTTAAGTATAAAAATGATAAAAAAAACTTCAATGCAATGACAGAAAATAAGTTATCAGGAATTTGAATATAATATCATAGAGTAGTTCTCATCAATTATTAGCCTTCACAAACATCAGAATAATTAGTAAAAGCATTAAGAAGAATATCACTCTATGACAATATCCACATATGTATGAGAAAAATATTAAAATTTACCGTAACAGTGTTATGCATTTCCTCTTGATATTCCACACGAAGATGTGACCTTGCATCATTAAGTTTCGTAATCTTCACCACAATACAATCAGACTCGGTGATGAAATGTTGAGAATCCTTCTCCATTATGCACCTAATGTGTTCATTAACTTCAATGGTCAACATCTCTTGCATCTTTTTTTTTTTTTTTTTTGTGGAAAATGATAGGTTCTTTGTACGCACCCTTCTTGTTTTGTAAGGGAAAATCTATAGTGAAATTAGATTCTAATATTAATCTAACAATACACAACCAATAAAAGAACACCGTTGGCAGACAAATGCAAGCAAGCATAACTCTATATCTTCGTGTGGAATATCATGAGGAAATGCATAACACCTGTCTCTTATACACATCTGAACTGGATCAGTTGGAGTTTGAAAATTAGATGTATTAGTATTTGTAATCCTTGATGAGCTTCTCTTACTTCCTCCTAATGAATGTGGATTATATTGAAGAGTTGTTGGTTTTGACATTTTATTTTCATGGCTTGTCATCTCTTCTGGTCCAGCCAAAGGACAAGAAAAGCACTCGGGTTAATATATATTCAAAGGGGTGGCTACGGTTTTGGTTCTGGAACTGGACCGTCAAAAATTGACAGTTTCGAAATTGAATTTGGAATTGTGGACAAGGCTCCGATTCTCTATTTTTTTGGAGCCGGAACCCGGTAAAAAATAAATAAATAAATAAAAATAATATATATATATATATATATATGCAAATGTAATTGATACATTTAATTTTTTTTAAAATTATCTTTTAGTATGAATTATCTAAAATATATCTTTACTTTAATTTTTAATGATTTGATAAATGATTTAATAGTGTACTTTTGTTCCAAAAATAAAATTTATAATTGAAATACACAATAAAATGTAATTTTTTGTTTCTCATCTTATTTTTTATTAATTTTTTTAGTATTATCCAAAATGTATATTTATTTTTAAAAAATTCAAAATCAGAACTGTGACCGGAACCGCTGGTTCCAGAACCGGAATCGGAACCGACTCCAAAAATTTTGATTCCCATTCTAACTTTTCATGCAATCGAAACCGTGGTCATGCCTATATAGTCGTCGCAATGCTCATAAATTTTTCTTTTCCAGATAATACTTATAATTCTTATCTACCAAATTACTAGTCCACTATAGCATCAAACTACCTAATCTTATTTGAAACAGATATAGAAATTGCTTAGTGATTTGGATTTTATGCGCCCTGCACATAAATTTGATAATTCTTTAATCTGAGTTACTATTAATTATGATTGCAATGAATTCAGGACTAACAGCCAAATACTTAATAAACAGCCACATGATCATCAGCAGCTTTCAAGTATCCAAGCCGGTATTCAAAATTAGCAAGATGGATGGCTAGTTTCTATACGAGAAATTAGGCCAAAAGTAGCCTGTAGCTCCTACTGCTACACATCAACTCTAAAATTTCTCATAGATTTTTGGTTTTGTTTATTCTTGATCTAATTTAAATCTTTTTTATGGAGGCTTGAACTACAATTACTCAATTTTAGTACTAAGGCATAATAATTAAAGAGTTCTTATCTTTTGTCAAGCAAACTTTCACTTCCTTTCCTGTCATTAATGTTTATACCAAATCAACGTATGGAATTCTTTTCATTAATGTTTCACTTTCAGTTAAGTTCTAATTAGCTTCGTTATCATTCTTAATTATAAATATTTTCTTTATGGTCTATATGTATATAAACAGCTCTAATGACACATTGATTATGAAAGCATACATAAAATTAATCTACTAAAAAAAATGACAAGGAGGATTTCATTCTTGTGTGAACTAAAACTGCATATATCAATCAGTTAATGATTGCTACAACATTAACCAAGTTTCACACACACGTATTGGGCTTGTTAAAATCTTAAAACTTCAATAAAAACCTGTTTGCTGTGCTAAAATGAAACGATAGTGATTAGTGGCTCTTTGATTATTTCCACCTAAACATTACATTATTTAATATTAGAGATAATGGTCAATCACATGTAGTAAGAAATCATGGTATTTTAATTGCTCCCCACCAGACCACCACCACCACCGCAATTAATAGTCCTACATCTAAGTTTGATGCATAAATATTGTACTTTTAGCTTTTCTTTGGCCACTACAAAAAGTTACAGTAAACAAATATTTTGCTTCAGAACCTAACTCGATCCCACGCTAAGCATGATAAAGCACCTCCATCATCCCTATGTTATGAATTCAACTTTTTTTTTTCTAAACTAAAAACAGCCAACATACACCATCAAAACAGTAAACTACACAATGAAGTTAATTAATTTTCTACAAAAAAAAAAAACATCTGAAAAGTCGCCCAAAAAAAATCAACAAAAATAACAGGATATTAATTAATTAGCCAAAAGCGTTCTGTTAAAAACGTGTTTGTGTGTGTCTGAGAGAGAAATTTAGAGTGAATGTGGATCTGAAAATGAAATATATATTATCCTAGGTCACACAGAAATTCAGCACGTAAGACGAAATTGGAAGCAGCAAAAACACATATCTTTAAAGCCAAAAAGGAATAAAAATTCCATCTTTACTTGTATACCTCAGATCTTCGAGTTTGTTTTCTTTCCAATAAAGCATGCTTCTTTGTCCTCTCTGATCAACTTAATTCCTCCTTCCTTAGCTTCAACCGAGAACCCAAAAGAACAGAGCATTAAAATAACCAAAAAACCAATGAAAAGACAAATTTTTGGTAGAACCCCAAAAAAACCCAAATGACAATAACAAAGTAAATAGAAACATGTTCAAGAATTAAAGGTAATGGTGACCATTGATAATTGATCAAGACTCATCAATTGTTAGAATTAATTATCATCGGCATTTGCATGTGTCTTGGTGAAGAAGAGCCCTCAGATCCCAGCAAACAAAGATAAGAAAACCATGCACCAACAAAAATATTTTATATAAAATTATTTATAAAAATTAATTCACGTGACAAATAATATTAAACTACAAATTAATGTCCTGATTTTAGATTAATTGATCATATTTTATTCGTTCTTTGTTGATGTATTAACACGTTAGTGATATTTGTTACTTTGATGATAATTTAAATCAGTTGTATTTATTATCTTCACCTAGGACCTGGGGCTTGAGGGGACAACTTTATATACTTTATATGAAATATTAAAGAAGCTGAAAATAAAAATAAAAATAAGGTAAGATAATACTTTTTTCTAGGTTCTTTGACAGCCCGAAAATTTTTAATATTTCAGCTTTCTTAACATTAAAGGTGTATACTTTGACCATGACAGACTTTAATAGAACTTTTGCAGCTAATTATGATTCTCCAAATAGTACACACCTCTATACATGCTTCGGGTTCATTGTGTCAAGCCATGATTCACCGGGTTAGTTTAATCAGGCAGCATAAGTGCATTTTCTCTTTAAGAGTCTCAGTCAACATTGTTCTTGAACGTCAAGTGCCCTCCAGATAGGAAACAAGATCTTATGTACACTTGTATGAAGATCTTTAGCTTCAATTTTTTAATTTGTTTTTTCAAGTAATTATTTGATAATGACAAGAAAAATGAAATATAGGTGTTAACAGTATGAATATCTTACATCGACTTGTCAAAAATCTTAAACTAATTAATAAAATTCTTGATCTACTCTACTTATTATAATTGATTTTAAGATAAAAACAAATATTTTTCAACTATAAGAATCATGTAATGTGGTTGAGATATGTTTAGGAATTATGAGATTTTCAGGAGTAGAAGTACATTCTGTTAGCTGTCACCGAGGTTCGAATATAGTTCCTCGCGTGAAAATAACAAGAATAGAAGAATAAACTAAAGTGAAAATTACCCGTCTTGTTAAGTTTTATGTGATTCCCACAATCTATGAAGCAAATAACTCACGAACAAATATCCACAGTTCATTTTCCTTTTGTGCGTTTTAGGACGTGTGGTTCTAGGACCTCCAAAAAAACTTTTAACATAGGTTTCGGACCCATGCCATGACTCACGGAACTGGCCATTGGGTTTTCATCTATCTCTCTCTCCTTTGGAGAAACAAGACATTCAAAAACATTTGGTGAAGTATTTCCTGGCAACAATTGAGCATACATGTGAAGATATTTGTTCTCATCAAAATTGTCTCTAAGCTAACAACGTTTTCTCTTTGTTTATCTGGTGGCTCACATTAGTTGCTGTTACACTGTAAGCTGTGGGGGCATATATATTGGAGAAGTTGATGCTAGCCAACCATAACCGTGGGTGGATTTGTTGCCATCGGTTAAGAACTTCAATTGCAAAGACTATACAATTATTATTATAAAAAAAAAGATTAATATAGTCTAACTATATGTTACATATAATACTGCAGTCAAATTAAACATGACTAACAAGTAACAAAAAATACTCCTTGATGCTGGGATTCGTGCACAGGTGAACTATTTCACGATGTTATGTATAGAACTAGATTATGTTAATTATAAAATAGAGTGAATCTGGCTCCACTCAAGCTATATATTTCACAATGAAAACTCAACTTCACCTTACATTAGCAAGAGAACAGACGCAAAAGACCAGTTTTTGCTATGGTTTCATGTTCATGAATCCCCTCGAACCATGCCCTCTGGTCAAAATTTCCAGGAAAAATTTTGTAGACATTTAGACAAAAAGCATCCTTATGAAAGTTGTAAACAAGGAAGAATTTTGATAGTCCAACTACTACTTTTTGATTAGTTTAGATAGATATTTTCGCTTCTAACAAAAAATGGGTAGATGAGCCAGTACCCCATAACCTCCCAAAAGTAATTGCATATATGTGAAAGTTTAACAATAATATGAAACAGACCAAATTCGTTGCATTAAGCATAAAGAATGATGGCATCACTCGCCTTCCATCAACAATATATTTAATCTTTTTTCTTATTTTCACACGAGTGAGTTTACTATTTTGCATACTTGGTGCATAGATGTTAAAAAAGGGTGATATCACAACTCTGTGCTGCCTCGTCAAAAGCATCCAAGCAATAATCCTAAGACACAACACTGAAAGAAAATACATTTCAACACATAGTGTTTGAACGGAAAATCGTTACATCAACTATACTAAGGATCTCTTAGTCTAGAAAGAAACACATCACTTGCTTGGATGATATAACTTAATATTAGATGACGTGTTTCTTTCTGAACCAAAGAATTCATGGCACTATGCCATGAATCCGATCTATTTCAGAAGCTCCGTGTTTGAACCATTAGTGTCGGCTAAAATTCCCTTCATACTTCTGCTCCATGTTCATTTAGGAACCTAAACCTAAAACGTGGAGGAAACCAAAATGTTAATAAGTAATTTCATGCAAAGAAGTGCTTAATCATGCTTACTTAGAAAGTCATTCATAAGACGTGCAAGCGCAAGAACAACCCATCATTAATATCTAGTGATTTATGGAGATAATATTATTGTGTGCCTAATATAAACACTAATTAATGCTGATAGTAAGGCAAATCAGTAAGCATAAATCAGAAAACCAACACGCATGAGTGTGAGATAATGGCTGATATGGATGTCATCAACTTGTGGTGTCCCAGAGAATAGAATAAACTAACAACAATAAGAGCCAGGCCAAGTTTGTATTTTTCTTCATGTTTTTCCGAACCCTCCAATATGTTGCATCGTTTTAGGCTTCCAAAACCAGTTTGAAAATATTGTAGTATTTATAAAGCAAGTAAACTTACCATTCACTTCTGTTCTACCATACATTTAGCTTATAGAGACACCAAAAGATGAAGGTGAGTTCAATTTGTTGCGTTGTCAAATAGACACAATTACCGTCATCTGCAACTTACATTATCTGTGGTATTCGTGGCAGTTACTAGGTTGGATGCATCGTAAGCTCCGGGAGAATAGCAATGAACCCTTCAAAGACTTCACCATTGGTGCAAGTGATCATGAATTGCAAAAAGTCTACATTTTTCTGCAATATGGAGTCTCAGAATTAACAAATATTGTGTAATCACGAATCTATTCATTTGTGATTCAGCAGCATTATTTCTGTTTAAATATAGTACGAATAATTTTGGTTTGTTCCCTTACTTTAGTCATTTTTGGTTTTTCCAAACTTTTCATATATAGTTTTGGTTTCCGTGAGATGAAATATTTAACTACACAGACACAAAGAAGAAACACTTTTGTAGCAAACATGAAAACTGCATTCCAGAAAGAAAGAATAGGGAGGTTTCCATCTGCGTGGCAAATCAATAAGCATTACCAAAGAACAACCAGCAGGTGATCCTCAATGAACAATTATATTAAATACTAAAATCCATAAGTTTGAACTGTTAGTTAATAGATATACCAAATGATGATGGCTAATAAGACATTAGCACAAGTATGCATCCCGCTAAATCCACCAAATTTCTACACCTCATTTACCTGATAGCGTCCTAGTTACTGTACATTTCACCTGTCTGGGAATTCTTGTGCCTGTCTTACAGGATACCCATCACTGGATGATGCGCAATACCTTGCAAAGCCAAATTATTGGGCTAAACCATTAATCAAAGGACAACGAGAGAACCAACTACGAAAATCATTTGCCAGTACTGATACTGCTAGGAATGAAGAAGATGATGTTGAAGAAGAGACATCAGCTGAACTCTACGAACTCTTCCATGGGTTCCTTGCAATTGGCACCCTGGGGACAGACCCAGTCATTACTGATCCTTCAACACCAACATTTTCCATCTCTGTGGAAAACATAATGGAGAAAGAAATCGAAGTAACAGAAATTGAGTTGAAGCTGATCAATGATGAATTGGAAAAGGTACTGGGAGCTGATGAAATTTGTAATCTTTCATCAGGAAGAAACAGCCATGTTAGCACTGGAAGGAACAGTCATGTTAGTGCAGGAAGGAGCAGTCATTGTAGCACAAATACGCTTCGGTGGCAAGCCTATAGAAGGCACAGAGAACAATGGGAATGGAACAATTGTCTGCCCACTTCAAGGCTATCTTCTTGGATCAGCAATTGGGTTGCCAGAAACAACACCAACTGCAAAGAAAGAAAATAGGGTATCACTTGGAGAGCTCTTTCAGAAAACAAAACAGACAGAGGAGAACTCTGGTGCAAAATCTGATAGGGTAGAAAAGAAGCCAGATAAGGAAACTGATAAATTCGCTGTCTTTCTAGTGAAGAAGATCGTCCAGAAGAAAATACTCCATGCCCCCATTCGAAACTCCATTACAGCTTCTGGACGAACAACTGATTCTGCTTCGGCTGAGACAAAAGTGCACAAGGTATGTCTGTTTATGGAAATTAAAAAACACTGATAACGTCGCACTTTCATCTCTTGGCTCTTAAATGTCACCGTTATAACAAAACCAAAAGGAATTAACTATCCAGATGACTTCCTGATCTTGTCTATTTTCCAACTTTAACAAGAAAGAATACAAGAGCAGAATTGGTCCCAAGAATAGGTCAATGGCAATTTTTATCCTCAGAGACTAAATAGCACAAAAATGGGAACAGGAAAGGATTAGTGCGCTAAGTGTTGCACTGAACATTTAGTTAACAAGAAAGGCAGAAACAATTGCAGAATATTTAAGTTAACAAGAAAGGGAAAAAACAACATAAGTCTGAATTGTTTGGAAATGGTCATATCTAAAATAATTTTCACACCATCTAGATTCCTAATTGACATGCAGATCCTACATATTTTCCACAAGAAAGTCCATCCTGAAAACTCATCAGCTGCCAAGAAGTCTAATAAGCCGACCCAGGTTGAGTTAAGAAGTGATGCGACTTACAAGAGGCCATTTATCGTCGGAGGACCAGAGGACACGGATGAAGACATCATAATAACACCGTACCAACCCCTCTGAAAAGAACGCCTACTACGCTTCAAGAGCCTATCAAACTCAACCCAACTCTCACTCAATGGTGGCAATTCCTTTTGGCACTGGGGAACATTGGATAAAAAGAGATTCAGACTGTAAGTAGTAGATAAATACACGGAATACTCACACAAATCCTACTAGGCTTAGCAGATCTTATTGGATCATATTTGTTCTCCAGATGGACGACCATAAAAATCTAATCTTATTCTCCAAGAATTGAGTTACGATTAGCATAAATACAACTCCAATAGGGAGTGCATTTGAATGCAACTTTATAGGACATTGATCTGAAGATTAAAAGAACATATAAGATTTGAGGCATTTGCTTTATTTATGCACTTCTCAGACTGATCTGTGCAATACAATGCTACTCTTGTGCTAACTTGGTTTTGTTTGGTAACCTTATAGACCTGGTGCTAGAGCTCTGAAACAGAAGCAGCAATTTGAAGTCTGGCTTGTACTAAAGCTACTAAATACCAAAATAGTTGTGTGTAAAACTCTTCCAATAGTAGTATTTATTTTTCTTGATCCAGCAGAAGAGGGAAGGGAAGGTATTAAGCCCACAACCTCATGATTGTGAGCTTGACTTTGTGGCCTTCCTACGTGCAACTATATTGAGTGTTTATTTTCCTGATAAGTTTGAGAGAATGATTAAATAAAAAGAACAACCCCAGGTTTGCTACCATCTTATGTTGCGATGAATATTGTCTGCATTGATTGAATACTAGAAACACATTTTGTGTCATATAAATCGTAAATAAGAACCAAAAAATTGTTTATCTGTAAAGCTCATGAGTACTGTTAAACGTCCAACATTAGCTTCAAAGTTTAAATCTGGCTAACAGCTTCCTGTTAACTAAGACTGATGTAGACAATGAAATCTGATTAAAAAACAGTAATATACCAAAAACATTTAGCACACAAGAAAACTAGCATGTAGTGGTACATTCATATACAAAGGTAAAAGAGTGGAAACGGCTTAACAAGGGCGTACTAAGGGACAAAGGGGATGATTAAAATGTTCACAGGGACACGATTAAAGCACGAATATTGCTCTCAAATTCCAGTGAGCAACTGAGCATTGGTTCCTTGCTGCTGTGATTATCCTAATCGACCAAACAGATTTGGAACATAAGAGATCAACTCCGTGAGCACTATGAATATCCCAACTGACCAAATAGATTTTTAATAATCTCCAGATTCAGTCAGGTTTACTATATTAAACCAAAAACATTTAATAATATACTGAAGCAACACCACACATTGCTAATTTTCATTTCATTAATTTTTTCTTTTGGCTGCTATTTATTATCTAATTTAGGCTCAAATTTTTATTCCACAAAGAGCTGCAATACTTCCTGTTTCAAATTTATCCAAATCTAATACTACATATAACCAATATTCATTTTACGCCATTAAATGTCCAAAAAAAAAATTAAAACTAAACATATTTATGAAATCTCAGTAGATATATATAAAAACTGAAACAGTAAAAATGCACCAAAAATTTACGAAAAAAATATATATTCAACAATTTTAATACATAACCTTTTTGTTTTTACGCGACGATGTGTCGTTTGATTCCAGGCACTAACCTATATCAAATTCAACCAAATTTTACAACCAAAAAAAAAAAATGAAAACTTCAAATAATTATCGGAAAAAAAGTTTTAAAAAATTACTTGATTCAGCGGAGAAGACAGCTGAGTTAGCGACTCCATTGTCTTCTCAAATCGGTCAGAACTCTATAATTCGGAAATCTCGATTATAATTTTTGATTTTTTTAAGGCGTAACGTTTGGCGGGTTTATTACTTCCAGTGCTAACATGGCTGTTTCAAAGATTTGGATTTAATTTGTTTTGTGTCATTTTTGGTAACAATAACTTTACAATAAAAAAAAGTATCAAAATTTAATTTTATTTTGGGATGAAATTTATATATTTTGAGACTAATAGGGACACATTGATACATTTTATAGATGTCATAGATGTATTTAGTACAATTAAAATGTGATGGATGACATTGGTACGCTTTAAAAATGTGAGGGACAAATTTGCATCGTTTAAAAATGATAATAAAATAATTTTTTGGCAAACATGAGGAATGTTTTTGGTCATTTTCCCTTAAAGCCAGTTGCAGTGGAATAAACTGTTTCTTTTAAGAAATTAAAAAAAAAAAGACAAATTAAGTAAGTAGGATTTCTTTGACCTTGGTTATAACTAACCTACAAAGGTGAAAAGGTGAAATGGATACAAACCGACTACAAGATTATAGTTAACCCGCCAATGGTTGGATAAACAATAATATAACTGGACTAAACTCCTATTATGACTTGAATCAAGAGTTCTAATTCATGGGGTAATTTAACTTATTATTTTAACACTAAATCAAGGCCTTATTGGCAATTTTGCAAAATGCTAAATATGGTAAATTTTGAGGTAAATTATCAAATCAATGAAAAAAAAAATTAGAGAACATGTTCGATTTTGATTAGTGTTATTCTAAATTAATTAAGTATATTTTGCGGTCTCTATTAACAAGGGTTCAGAATTATGTATTTTGCGTGATTTGGTGGATTGCGGTTGGTTAAAGCCAATTCCTGTTGTTATTCCCAAGTAGCCTATGGCAAGGCCCGGGCAGGCCGAAGCCCGGGTGGTTTTCAATGATCACAGATGAGGCTGGCTGGGCTGAAGTACCCAACTCGGTCAGACCGGCACAAAAATATTAGGCCCAGTATCATGGCCCCCGTTACAAGCCTAGGTAAAAATATCTTTAATCCAAAGATTCGTTTGTTATGTTCAGTTCCCATCCAAAAATGTGAATATTTAATCTTTATCTTCTAGTTGAGTCAAGTGAGAGTCTAGTATCCGCATTTTCAGGTACATATATAAATAATAAAATTAAAAACCCACGAATCTCCAACTCTAAAGGTATATAAGTACTTTCATAACAAAACCCTGTATTCTATAACTATTCTGAATTCTCCCATCTCTTCTAGACTAACATCACTTCAAAACTCCTCCTCAAACACACTTTTCCTCACCCAACCACTTCTCCGCCCATCCCAGTTCCTATTCCCTGCAACCTTCCACCTAGCCATTGACTCCCTTACTCCAGGCAGCCCATCTCTGTCCTCAAGCTATGCCACCACTGTCCTCATTCACTCTCACAAAACTCTTTTCTTGGCTGTCCTTAGGGCCTTCGCCCAACTTGCTACCAAAAGCATCTCCCAACCTAAATTTCAAAAGCCGTAGAATTCAAGCCCAAATTAAGGCTTTAGTAATGATGCCTTTGTGCTTGGAAAGAGAATTTGAATATCAGTAATGATAAGGTCTTGTTGTTGAGTAATGGCAATAGGATTTCACCTTACTTTTTTTTTCACCAATTGCATGAAAATGTCCATTTTTTAATAAATGATAATGCGAATGTTAATATGGATGTGTGGGTACACTAAGATGAACAAGATACGGAATGAGTATATTCGTAAGAATATTGGAGTAGTATCTATTGATGAGAAGATGAGAGAAACACGATCAAGGTGGTTAGGTCATGTCTTAAGACGACTAGTAGATGCGCCTATTAGGCGAGTAGATTTCAGAGAGAGTAGTTAACATAATGTGTATAAGAGACAGACCGAAAAGATTTGGTGAGTAACTTATAAGAAAGATATAGTTCATCTAGGAATTGAAAAGAATATGGTCCATGATAGAGAGAAATGGCGTATCGAATTCATGCAACCGACCTTACTTAGTGGGATTTTCTACTGTGACTTGTTTGTTTGTGTAATGATAATAGGTCAACGGTATCCACATGTTGCGATACTCATTCAATGGGTATTTGATATATGGGTATTTGGACAAATGAAGGACGAATTAGGGTTAAAAATTTGCCTGCAAAGTGTAGAGCGGATTAGCTAAAAGGATTGAGAAGCGGGTACTAGTCCCGTGTCTACCCTGTGTGATGCCCTATCCAACATATAAAGTAAGAGGGAACATTTTGGATTATGAGCTACTAACTTGATTTAAGTATTTTAGCTCGATGATTTAGGGCCAAAAATTATTGGGTCAGCTCAGACCCGGGATGTTACAATTGGTATCAAAGAAAATCTCATATTGTCTTCTACACAGGTTGAGACTAGGTTAGTGGTATTAAGTTGTACTACGTAGTGTATGTGATACATATTATTGGGCCCCAACTTGGGTCTTGCAATGTCATAAAGCCTAAAGAAGGGGTAAATATGATTTTCGATCCCATATTAGAAGTCAGAGGGGACAAAATGGGTAATTAACAATTTGATTTAAATATTTTGAATCAACTGTTTATGTTCAAAAGTCGTTGAGCCAATTCAATACTAGGATGTTACACCCCTACCAAACCTAGTAAGGGGCTTGTGAGGCCAATTCCACAAGCTATCCTACTTTTGATTAATTGCAATTGGACTAAATTATTCATAATTAATTTCATATTATTACTTATTAATTTAAGTTATTACTTATTATTCAAAAAATAGTACTTAGTAGTCAAAGTTATTACCTATTATATGAAGTTATTACATTAATTAGTACTTTATTTTTAATTAGTTATTAGTATAAATTAAAACTAAGAGAAATAAGTCATTACTAGTTTTTAGATCATGTTATTACTTATTATTCCAAATAATTACTTATTATTTAGTGCTTCATTTTTCATTATTTATTAGTACAAGTAATTACGTATTACTTCAAGTAATTAGTTATTAGACCATTTAATCTTAATTTTATTATAAGTTTAATTTTAGTACAAGATATTGCTTATTTTATTCAAAATTATTACTTATCATTCAATTATTTTATTCAAAATTATTACGTATCTTATTCAATTTGGTACTTATTATTCGAAGTCATCACTTGTACTAATAATTTAGTACTTATCTGTCGAAGTCATCACTTTAATAGTTCACTATAAGAAAAAACTTTTCTGATCATGGTTCATAATAGAATTAAGTCCTCTTAACACATCACAGAAATATATTAATGACGACTTTTTTGTTGTCACATAGTTGTCACAACATCTATGTCACAAATGAGTCACGTGACTATATTTACATGTCGTCAGAAATAGCTTTCATATTAATGACAACTTTAAGTCGTGCACACACAAATACTTTTTGGTATTTGTGACCACTGTTGTTCGTCACCAATTTTCAAAAACACTTGTCACTCCTGGCACCTTTTTGTCACAAACAGCCAAAATTAGTGACAACATTTTGTCATTGAAAGCGCTTGTTAACTGTGACAACATCTAGTTATCATAGCTTTCATAATCAGCCAGTGACAAACCCTCTACTGTCGCCGATATGATGTTCATATTATGACAAACGGATGTTGAGACAATTTATATTTAGATTGATTTCTTGTAGGCTATAGCCATCTTATTATCACAGCCTTGACAATATCTCAATTGTATAATTAGAAGTTATAAACCACTTTTAAAGGCTAGTAAAGTTCTCTATTCCATAATCATGATTATGGAATAACCCAACGCATTACTACTTATAAAACATAACCATCACAAAAGTCGTATATTATCCAAAATGATCTAAATCCACATCAAGGTGACAATATTTACATCAATAGAATTTAAAATAGAGTTCTAACTTTCAAATAAAATTCTATTCTTTAGTCTCCCAAGCGTAGACAAAATAAAGTACTAAATGGAGTTTTTATACAGAAGTAACCATTCCCATCTGACCAAAGTAACTTTCATGTCTCCAAAAACTTTTCCTTGATACCACCACATAATGACACTGGTATATGCTTCCAGTTTCTCATGTCCAACAATGTTAGAAGATTTGCAATATAAAGAACATTCATCAATAAATTAAGAATACCACATTAAATCAAGAACAAAAGCAAAAGAATGGATTCTTCTCCCTTCATCTGTTCCTCCCTCCTCTTTCCCTCTCTTATATAAACATCTACTGATGTGTCACCGAGTATCAGTCTTGCATGCTTGGAAGCATACAATTGATGTGTATAAGAAAGTAGGATGCTAAGCTTGATCCATTGAATGTCTTCAGGAGTGTAAGTAGCAAATAAGCCATCTAGCGGCAAAGGAACACAGTGAATTTGAAGTGCTTTTACCTAAATTTTAGAAAAGTGCCNTTTCTTGAACCTAGTAACTCAGCCAATGCACAACAAAATCGAGGTTTTACAGGTCAGACTTTAGATAGCATATGGTTAAGTATAAAAATGATAAAAAAAACTTCAATGCAATGACAGAAAATAAGTTATCAGGAATTTGAATATAATATCATAGAGTAGTTCTCATCAATTATTAGCCTTCACAAACATCAGATTAGTAAAAGCATTAAGAAGAATATCACTCTATGACAATATCCACATATGTATGAGAAAAATATTAAAATTTACCGTAACAGTGTTATGCATTTCCTCTTGATATTCCACACGAAGATGTGACCTTGCATCATTAAGTTTCGTAATCTTCACCACAATACAATCAGACTCGGTGATGAAATGTTGAGAATCCTTCTCCATTATGCACCTAATGTGTTCATTAACTTCAATGGTCAACATCTCTTGCATCTTTTTTTTTTTTTTTTTTGTGGAAAATGATAGGTTCTTTGTACGCACCCTTCTTGTTTTGTAAGAGGAAAATCTATAGTGAAATTAGATTCTAATATTAATCTAACAATACACAACCAATAAAAGAACACCGTTGGCAGACAAATGCAAGCAAGCATAACTCTATAAAAAAAACTAGCTTTTCTACAAACCCAATCGCCCTCTTCCCAGTGGCATAAAAAGTGGCTCTTAAAGCCCAAAATCAGTCACTTTTTTCAGGTGGAGAAGTTGGAGTTTGAAAATTAGATGTATTAGTATTTGTAATCCTTGATGAGCTTCTCTTACTTCCTCCTAATGAATGTGGATTATATTGAAGAGTTGTTGGTTTTGACATTTTATTTTCATGGCTTGTCATCTCTTCTGGTCCAGCCAAAGGACAAGAAAAGCACTCGGGTTAATATATATTCAAAGGGGTGGCTACGGTTTTGGTTCTGGAACTGGACCGTCAAAAATTGACAGTTTCGAAATTGAATTTGGAATTGTGGACAAGGCTCCGATTCTCTATTTTTTTGGAGCCGGAACCCGGTAAAAATAATAAATAAATAAATAAAAATAATATATATATATATATATATATGCAAATGTAATTGATACATTTAATTTTTTTTAAAATTATCTTTTAGTATGAATTATCTAAAATATATCTTTACTTTAATTTTTAATGATTTGATAAATGATTTAATAGTGTACTTTTGTTCCAAAAATAAAATTTATAATTGAAATACAAATAAAATGTAATTTTTGTATAAGAGACATTTTTATTAATTTTTTAGTATTATCCAAAATGTATATTTATTTTTAAAAATTCAAAATCGGTGACCGGAACATTGGTTCCGAACCGAGTCGGAACCTTGAAGAAAAATTTTGATTCCCATTACTCTGTTTTCATGCAATCTAGATGTGGTCATGCCTATATAGTCGTCGCAATGCTCATAAATTTTTCTTTTCCAGATAATACTTATAATTCTTATCTACCAAATTACTAGTCCACTATAGCATCAAACTACCTAATCTTATTTGAAACAGATATAGAGGAATTGCTTAGTGATTTGGATTTTATGCGCCCTGCACATAAATTTGATAATTCTTTAATCTGAGTTACTATTAATTATGATTGCAATGAATTCAGGACTAACAGCCAAATACTTAATAAACAGCCACATGATCATCAGCAGCTTTCAAGTATCCAAGCCGGTATTCAAAATTAGCAAGATGGATGGCTATACGAGAAATTAGGCCAAAAGTAGCCTGTAGCTCCTACTGCTACACATCAACTCTAAAATTTCTCATAGATTTTTGGTTTTGTTTATTCTTGATCTAATTTAAATCTTTTTTATGGAGGCTTGAACTACAATTACTCAATTTTAGTACTAAGGCATAATAATTAAAGAGTTCTTATCTTTTGTCAAGCAAACTTTCACTTCCTTTCCTGTCATTAATGTTTATACCAAATCAACGTATGGAATTCTTTTCATTAATGTTTCACTTTCAGTTAAGTTCTAATTAGCTTCGTTATCATTCTTAATTATAAATATTGATATTTTCTTTATGGTCTATATGTATATAAACAGCTCTAATGACACATTGATTATGAAAGCATACATAAAATTAATCTACTAAAAAAAATGACAAGGAGGATTTCATTCTTGTGTGAACTAAAACTGCATATATCAATCAGTTAATGATTGCTACAACATTAACCAAGTTTCACACACACGTATTGGGCTTGTTAAAATCTTAAAACTTCAATAAAAACCTGTTTGCTGTGCTAAAATGAAACGATAGTGATTAGTGGCTCTTTGATTATTTCCACCTAAACATTACATTATTTAATATTAGAGATAATGGTCAATCACATGTAGTAAGAAATCATGGTATTTTAATTGCTCCCCACCAGACCACCACCACCACCGCAATTAATAGTCCTACATCTAAGTTTGATGCATAAATATTGTACTTTTAGCTTTTCTTTGGCCACTACAAAAAGTTACAGTAAACAAATATTTTGCTTCAGAACCTAACTCGATCCCACGCTAAGCATGACTAAAGCACCTCCATCATCCCTATGTTATGAATTCAACTTTTTTTTTTCTAAACTAAAAACAGCCAACATACACCATCAAAACAGTAAACTACACAATGAAGTTAATTAATTTTCTACAAAAAAAAAAAACATCTGAAAAGTCGCCCAAAAAAAATCAACAAAAATAACAGGATATTAATTAATTAGCCAAAAGCTGTTAAAAACGTGTTTGTGTGTGTCTGAGAGAGAAATTTAGAGTGAATGTGGATCTGAAAATGAAATATATATTATCCTAGGTCACACAGAAATTCAGCACGTAAGACGAAATTGGAAGCAGCAAAAACACATATCTTTAAAGCCAAAAAGGAATAAAAATTCCATCTTTACTTGTATACCTCAGATCTTCGAGTTTGTTTTCTTTCCAATAAAGCATGCTTCTTTGTCCTCTCTGATCAACTTAATTCCTCCTTCCTTAGCTTCAACCGAGAACCCAAAAGAACAGAGCATTAAAATAACCAAAAAACCAACACATGACAATAATAAAGTAAATAGAATCATGTTCAAGAATTAAAGGTAATGGTGACCATTGATAATTGATCAAGACTCATCAATTGTTAGAATTAATTATCATCGGCATTTGCATGTGTCTTGGTGAAGAAGAGCCCTCAGATCCCAGCAACAAAGATAAGAAAACCATGCACCAACAAAAATATTTTATATAAAATTATTTATAAAAATTAATTCACGTGACAAATAATATTAAACTACAAATTAATGTCCTGATTTTAGATTAATTGATCATATTTTATTCGTTCTTTGTTGATGTATTAACACGTTAGTGATATTTGTTACTTTGATGATAATTTAAATCAGTTGTATTTATTATCTTCACCTAGGACCTGGGGCTTGAGGGGACAACTTTATATACTTTATATGAAATATTAAAGAAGCTGAAAATAAAAATAAAAATAAGGTAAGATAATACTTTTTTCACAAATAGGTTCTTTGACAGCCCGAAAATTTTTAATATTTCAGCTTTCTTAACATTAAAGGTGTATACTTTGACCATGACAGACTTTAATAGTCTGTCATGGTCAAAGTATGACCTTATCCAAATAGTACACACCTCTATACATGCTTCGGGTTCATTGTGTCAAGCCATGATTCACCGGGTTAGTTTAATCAGGCAGCATAAGTGCATTTTCTCTTTAAGAGTCTCAGTCAACATTGTTCTTGAACGTCAAGTGCCCTCCAGATAGGAAACAAGATCTTATGTACACTTGTATGAAGATCTTTAGCTTCAATTTTTTAATTTGTTTTTTCAAGTAATTATTTGATAATGACAAGAAAAATGAAATATAGGTGTTAAAGTATGAATATCTTACATCGACTTGTCAAAAATCTTAAACTAATCTAATAAAATTGTGATCTACTCTACTTATTATAATTGATTTTAAGATAAAAACAAATATTTTTCAACTATAAGAATCATGTAATGTGAGGTTGAGATATGTTTAGGAATTATGAGATTTTCAGGAGTAGAAGTACATTCTGTTAGCTGTCAATAATGGTTCGAATATAGTTCTAGCGTGAAAATAACAAGAATAGAAGAATAAACTAAAGTGAAAATTACCCGTCTTGTTAAGTTTTATGTGATTCCCACAATCTATGAAGCAAATAACTCACGAAATATCCACAGTTCATTTTCCTTTTGTGCGTTTTAGGACGTGTGGTTCTAGGACCTCCAAAAATTGTAGCATAGGTTTCGGACCCATGCCATGACTCACGGAACTGGCCATTGGGTTTTCATCTATCTCTCTCTCCTTTGGAGAAACAAGACATTCAAAAACATTTGGTGAAGTATTTCCTGGCAACAATTGAGCATACATGTGAAGATATTTGTTCTCATCAAAATTGTCTCTAAGCTAACAACGTTTTCTCTTTGTTTATCTGGTGGCTCACATTAGTTGCTGTTACACTGTAAGCTGTGGGGGCATATATAACTATTATTGGAGAAGTTGATGCTAGCCAACCATAACCGTGGGTGGATTTGTTGCCATCGGTTAAGAACTTCAATTGCAAAGACTATACAATTATTATTATAAAAAAAAAGATTAATATAGTCTAACTATATGTTACATATAATACTGCAGTCAAATTAAACATGACTAACAAGTAACAAAAAATACTCCTTGATGGATTCGTGCACAGGTGAACTATTTCACGATGTTATGTATAGAACTAGATTATGTTAATTATAAAATAGAGTGAATCTGGCTCCACTCAAGCTATATATTTCACAATGAAAACTCAACTTCACCTTACATTAGCAAGAGAACAGACGCAAAAGACCAGTTTTTGCTATGGTTTCATGTTCATGAATCCCCTCGAACCATGCCCTCTGGTCAAAATTTCCAGGAAAATTTTGTAGACATTTAGACAAAAAGCATCCTTATGAAAGTTGTAAACAAGGAAGAATTTTGATAGTCCAACTACTACTTTTTGATTAGTGTTAGATAGATATTTTCGCTTCTAACAAAAAATGGGTAGATGAGCCAGTACCCCATAACCTCCCAAAAGTAATTGCATATATGTGAAAGTTTAACAATAATATGAAACAGACCAAATTCGTTGCATTAAGCATAAAGAATGATGGCATCACTCGCCTTCCATCAACAATATATTTAATCTTTTTTCTTTTCACACGAGTGAGTTTACTATTTTGCATACTTGGTGCATAGATGTTAAAAAAGGGTGATATCACAACTCTGTGCTGCCTCGTCAAAAGCATCCAAGCAATAATCCTAAGACACAACACTGAAAGAAAATACATTTCAACACATAGTGTTTGAACGGAAAATCGTTACATCAACTATACTAAGGATCTCTTAGTCTAGAAAGAAACACATCACTTGCTTGGATGATATAACTTAATATTAGATGACGTGTTTCTTTCTGAACCAAAGAATTCATGGCACTATGCCATGAATCCGATCTATTTAAGAATTTCCCGTGTTTTGAACCATTAGTGTCGGCTAAAATTCCCTTCATACTTCTGCTCCATGTTCATTTAGGAACCTAAACCTAAAACGTGGAGGAAACCAAAATGTTAATAAGTAATTTCATGCAAAGAAGTGCTTAATCATGCTTACTTAGAAAGTCATTCATAAGACGTGCAAGCGCAAGAACAACCCATCATTAATGATTTATGGAGATAATATTATTGTGTGCCTAATATAAACACTAATTAATGCTGATAGTAAGGCAAATCAGTAAGCATAAATCAGAAAACCAACACGCATGAGTGTGAGATAATGGCTGATATGGATGTCATCAACTTGTGGTGTCCCAGAGAATAGAATAAACTAACAACAATAAGAGCCAGGCCAAGTTTGTATTTTTCTTCATGTTTTTCCGAACCCTCCAATATGTTGCATCGTTTTAGGCTTCCAAAACCAGTTTGAAAATATTGTAGTATTTATAAAGCAAGTAAACTTACCATTCACTTCTGTTCTATCCATACATTTAGCTTATAGAGACACCAAAAGATGAAGGTGAGTTCAATTTGTTGCGTTGTCAAATAGACACAATTACCGTCATCTGCAACTTACATTATCTGTGGTATTCGTGGCAGTTACTAGGTTGGATGCATCGTAAGCTCCGGGAGAATAGCAATGAACCCTTCAAAGACTTCACCATTGGTAAGTGATCATGAATTGCAAAAAGTCTACATTTTTCTGCAATATGGAGTCTCAGAATTAACAAATATTGTGTAATCACGAATCTATTCATTTGTGATTCAGCAGCATTATTTCTGTTTAAATATAGTACGAATAATTTTGGTTTGTTCCCTTACTTTAGTCATTTTTGGTTTTTCCAAACTTTTCATATATAGTTTTGGTTTCCGTGAGATGAAATATTTAACTACACAGACACAAAGAAGAAACACTTTTGTAGCAAACATGAAAACTGCATACTTGTGCTAATGAATAGGAGATGTGTATAAGAGACAGATATACAATTTTCATTACCAAAGAACAACCAGCAGGTGATCCTCAATGAACAATTATATTAAATACTAAAATCCATAAGTTTGAACTGTTAGTTAATAGATATACCAAATGATGATGGCTAATAAGACATTAGCACAAGTATGCATCCCGCTAAATCCACCAAATTTCTACACCTCATTTACCTGATAGCGTCCTAGTTACTGTACATTTCACCTGTCTGGGAATTCTTGTGCCTGTCTTACAGGATACCCATCACTGGATGATGCGCAATACCTTGCAAAGCCAAATTATTGGGCTAAACCATTAATCAAAGGACAACGAGAGAACCAACTACGAAAATCATTTGCCAGTACTGATACTGCTAGGAATGAAGAAGATGATGTTGAAGAAGAGACATCAGCTGAACTCTACGAACTCTTCCATGGGTTCCTTGCAATTGGCACCCTGGGGACAGACCCAGTCATTACTGATCCTTCAACACCAACATTTTCCATCTCTGTGGAAAACATAATGGAGAAAGAAATCGAAGTAACAGAAATTGAGTTGAAGCTGATCAATGATGAATTGGAAAAGGTAAATCCAGCTGATGAAATAGTTCACCTAATCTTTCATCAGGAAGAAACAGCCATGTTAGCACTGGAAGGAACAGTCATGTTAGTGCAGGAAGGAGCAGTCATTGTAGCACAAATACGCTTGGTGGCAAGCCTATAGAAGGCACAGAGAACAATGGGAATGGAACAATTGTCTGCCCACTTCAAGGCTATCTTCTTGGATCAGCAATTGGGTTGCCAGAAACAACACCAACTGCAAAGAAAGAAAATAGGGTATCACTTGGAGAGCTCTTTCAGAAAACAAAACAGACAGAGGAGAACTCTGGTGCAAAATCTGATAGGGTAGAAAAGAAGCCAGATAAGGAAACTGATAAATTCGCTGTCTTTCTAGTGAAGAAGATACTTAAGAGAAAAATACTCCATGCCCCCATTCGAAACTCCATTACAGCTTCTGGACGAACAACTGATTCTGCTTCGGCTGAGACAAAAGTGCACAAGGTATGTCTGTTTATGGAAATTAAAAAACACTGATAACGTCGCACTTTCATCTCTTGGCTCTTAAATGTCACCGTTATAACAAAACCAAAAGGAATTAACTATCCAGATGACTTCCTGATCTTGTCTATTTTCCAACTTTAACAAGAAAAATACAAGAGCAGAATTGGTCCCAAGAATAGGTCAATGGCAATTTTTATCCTCAGAGACTAAATAGCACAAAAATGGGAACAGGAAAGGATTAGTGCGCTAAGTGTTGCACTGAACATTTAGTTAACAAGAAAGGCAGAAACAATTGCAGAATATTTAAGTTAACAAGAAAGGGAAAAAATTTTCCGTTCTGAATTGTTTGGAAATGGTCATATCTAAAATAATTTTCACACCATCTAGATTCCTAATTGACATGCAGATCCTACATATTTTCCACAAGAAAGTCCATCCTGAAAACTCATCAGCTGCCAAGAACTGTCTAATAAGCCGACCCAGGTTGAGTTAAGAAGTGATGCGACTTACAAGAGGCCATTTATCGTCGGAGGACCAGAGGACACGGATGAAGACATCATAATAACACCGTACCAACCCCTCTGAAAAGAACGCCTACTACGCTTCAAGAGCCTATCAAACTCAACCCAACTCTCACTCAATGGTGGCAATCCTTTTGGCACTGGGGAACATTGGATAAAAAGAGATTCAGACTGTAAGTAGTAGATAAATACACGGAATACTCACACAAATCCTACTAGGCTTAGCAGATCTTATTGGATCATATTTGTTCTCCAGATGGACGACCATAAAAATCTAATCTTATTCTCCAAGAATTGAGTTACGATTAGCATAAATACAACTCCAATAGGGAGTGCATTTGAATGCAACTTTATAGGACATTGATCTGAAGATTAAAAGAACATATAAGATTTGAGGCATTTGCTTTATTTATGCACTTCTCAGACTGATCTGTGCAATACAAATGCTACTCTTGTGCTAACTTGGTTTTGTTTGGTAACCTTATAGACCTGGTGCTAGAGCTCTGAAACAGAAGCAGCAATTTGAAGTCTGGCTTGTACTAAAGCTACTAAATACCAAAATAGTTGTGTGTAAAACTCTTCCAATAGTAGTATTTATTTTTCTTGATCCAGCAGAAGAGGGAAGGGAAGATTAAGCCCACAACCTCATGATTGTGAGCTTGACTTTGTGGCCTTCCTACGTGCAACTATATTGAGTGTTTATTTTCCTGATAAGTTTGAGAGAATGATTAAATAAAAAGAACAACCCCAGGTTTGCTACCATCTTATGTTGCGATGAATATTGTCTGCATTGATTGAATACTAGAAACACATTTTGTTTCATATAAATCGTAAATAAGTTACTCAAAAAGACCTTTATCTGTAAAGCTCATGAGTACTGTTAAACGTCCAACATTAGCTTCAAAGTTTAAATCTGGCTAACAGCTTCCTGTTAACTAAGACTGATGCATTTTAGACAATGAAATCTCTTTAAAAAACAGTAATATACCAAAAACATTTAGCACACAAGAAAACTAGCATGTAGTGGTACATTACTGTTACAAAGGTAAAAGAGTGGAAACGGCTTAACAAGGGCGTACTAAGGGACAAAGGGGATGATTAAAATGTTCACAGGGACACGATTAAAGCACGAATATTGTCAAATTCCAGTGAGCAACTGAGCATTGGTTCCTTGCTGCTGTGATTATCCTAATCGACCAAACAGATTTGGAACATAAGAGATCAACTCCGTGAGCACTATGAATATCCCAACTGACCAAATAGATTTTTAATAATCTCCAGATTCAGTCAGGTTTACTATATTAAACCAAAAACATTTAATAATATACTGAAGCAACACCACACATTGCTAATTTTCATTTCATTAATTTTTTCTTTTGGCTGCTATTTATTATCTAATTTAGGCTCAAATTTTTATTCCACAAAGAGCTGCAATACTTCCTGTTTCAAATTTGATGATCCAAATCTAATACTACATATAACCAATATTCATTTTACGCCATTAAATGTCCAAAAAAAAAAATTAAAACTAAACATATTTATGAAATCTCAGTAGATATATATAAAAACTGAAACAGTAAAAATGCACCAAAATTTACGAAAAAAATATATATTCAACAATTTTAATACATAACCTTTTTGTTTTTACGCGACGATGTGTCGTTTGATTCCAGGCACTAACCTATATCAAATTCAACCAAATTTTACAACCAAAAAAAAAAAATGAAAACTTCAAATAATTATCGGAAAACAGGCTCTACACTTTGCAGGCACTTGATTCAATGGAGAAGACAATGAGTTAGCGACTCCATTGTCTTCTCAAATCGGTCAGAACTCTATAATTCGGAAATCTCGATTATAATTTTTGATTTTTTTAAGGCGTATGCGTTTGGCGGGTTTGTTACGTTGCGTCGAGTTACTCTACTATACAACCAATTATCAAAATCAATTCTTTATATATATATATATATATATATATATATATATATATATATATTAAAATTGATTAGTGTATATATTATATATACATATTAAAATTAATTTATAAAGTTACAAATTTAAAATAAATTATCAAAATTAATTTTTGTAAAAAAAAAAATTTATTGAATCATGAATATATCTGATTACTTAATTTTATTTATACATCAAGTAATGCATTTAATATAATTGTTGATAGTAAAAATGTTGTACTAATAAGTTATGCAATATAATTGTATAAGTATATAAATTAGACATTGTGTAAAATATATTTTTATTACAATTATAAAATATATAAATATTAGTGTATGAACATAAGACATTTATGTATAGATATATTATATATAGATATTTCAATAAATACTTAAATATATATAATCACTCAACTTTAGTATCTATGTGCATTAAAAGGAAATTAGTAGTAATTTATTTAATTAGTTATTGAAACAAAAGTATGATATTAATAAATTATACACATATATTATTATATAAATACTATATAAATTATACATCACACCAACAATTATATTAAAAAAATATTTAAGTATTAAAAAATAATATTATCAGTTATTAACATATTTAATTATTACAAATTAATAATATTATAACTAAAATATTATGTACACAAAAACATTAATATATCATTATAATTGTAAATCCACACGCACACACATATATATTTGACCGGTATTTGGTCGCAAAGTCGAAAGACTTGTTCAACCGGTAAATCAGTCAATCTATATATTTCGGATTTGCCCCTTCCATTTAAAACTAAATAAATAAAATGACCAAAATAGTTTTTTTTTTTTAGGATTTATCATTTATCTATTCAGGTTCGTGTCTAACTCGTTTATAGTTTATTTGACAAATTAAAAAAATTTGCGATACATTTGAATTAAAATCTCAAATTTTTAATTATTTAATAATTTAAACAATTATTAATATAAAACTTATTCTCATAACAATTTAGAACACATAATTAAAATTATTTAAAAAATTTACATAATTTATTTAAAATAAATATTATATTTGGTTTAACAATTTTATATTAAAACTATTATTTACAATTTTAAAGTATGTTATATTATATTATAATTAAGATAACATTTCAGTAATATCGTTCATTCGGTAAGTTAACGACTTATCATGTCAATCTATATGTTAATTCAGCCCAACTCGTTTAATTTATTATCACAAAACGAATTGATCCAATAAAATTTGAATCATGTTAAAAAACTTAATAATTTCATATTGTGTGAGAAATTGAGAGTCATGACTTTGAATGTTTATTATGCAGATTAAATTATCGTTGTCGCTTCCTTTATCTACCTTGGTATGTCGAACTAATTTCACTGTATGGTGAATGTAGTTCAATGTAACCATCAAGTGATAATGAATAGAACATATCAAGTCTAATAGGAAGTAACCCTCGAAAAAAAAAAAATGGTAAAAATCAGACAAGAAAATCAAAAGGCCTATATTGACAAATTTTAGCATTTGGAATGTCTTGATTCTTTTAAAAAAAAATTACTAGTACTCGTTTGTTTCAAAATAATTATTACTTTAGTGATATACACAGATTAAAAAACTATTAACTTGAATCAATTTTGCAAAAAGGATAATTCAAAATAATTAAATTATCTTTTTGTATTAATATCCCAGTATATAGTTCTCTATTTTTTAATGTGGTAATAAGGATAAAAGTTAAAAAAATATCATTTAATACTTTTTGATTTTTTTAAAGTGACAAATAATATAATACAAGATAGTTATTTTGAAAATATAGAATATCTTTTATGAGTGTATTTATACAAAATAATAAATAAAAACCACTGATGTATTACTAGATCTGAAAAAAGAAAAGAAAAATTAACCAAAAATCTAAAATCAGATGATCGTAATCTAATAAAAACTTATCATGTAAAGTAATTTTGATAAGTAATTATAAATTTATAATTTTATAATTAATTTTCCATCTTTTGTTTGTCAGTCAATTAGTTTATTGGTGCTGACTACCGTATCTTTGTACAGTGTAAAATAATTGGGCTCCCCAGCTGCATAATGTCACACCTGCATGATGTGACACTCAGGAGTTACAAAGGGTTAACTGAATTGGAATAAATTGCAAATGGGTATAAAACAACAAAGCTTCGGTCAAGGCACCCAGTTTTGTTTTTCAAATCGACGAACACAGGAATCTTTTTTGGCCGAAACCGGCCCCACCACCTTAATCAAAAGATATCAAAAATCTTATGTCCCTCGCGAGTAATTATTAGATTTAATAGTTGCTATTTAATGAATGAGAATTTTTAATTTAGATTGAAGGGTTTATATATTTTAAAATAAGAAGATTATTTTATTTAAAAAAATGAACTATATATTGTAAATAACAGATTCTTATTAATTGAAAATTTAATAATTAATTTTGACCAAACTAAAATTTTTTAATACTGTGAGGGGGTATTTGTCAAACTATAGCAGGTCCTCGACTTTACCCACAAGGACTTATAATTAGTCTTTTGATGAATAGATAAAATCTATTTGTAATTCTCGCCCCCCTCTCTCTATTTTTTTTGAACAATAAATAAATATAGTATTCTACATTTCAATATCTAACTATAAAAATCACAATACTTTTTTTTTCTTAAATTGATTAATCAACTCTCGGTTTATAGTTTCCAATTATATTATTTTAGTCCCGGATGAAGCTACAAATTTCAATAAGATAGGGAAAAAATTATAGTTTATTGTAGTTATATGTAATTATAAGTATTTCCGACGTTCGTTACTGTCTTCAATGGCTGTATTTTAGTCTAACAAAGGAATCATTTTATGGTAATCAAAGTATTCGAAAATACTCACTTTCATTTCTCACTTATGATATAGATTTCAAATTTGTTAATTTATCAATATAATAAAACTCATTCTTTATTCAAACCAACAACAAATAAAGGGGGAATGATATAAACTCATATCGATAGTGAGATTTATGATTTCCATTTTAATTCTAATTTCTAAATACGAATCAAACACCTCCTTAGTATTTATTTCATTACTTGTGAGTCAATTATAATCCTGTTAATTGAGTTATAACACGTTAATATTTATCCAATTATTATACATTACTTGTAATTTTATTTAAAAAAAAAAAACCCTAGTCTCTATTTGCGAGCTTAGAATAATTTTCCCAAGACTTCTCTATTTCTTCTCTTGGAACGATGTATGTCGTGCATGTGACATAAGGAGCATCTTCTTGATAAGAAAATATGTTTGGTCAAAGCCACGGCCACAATAAATTTCTTTTGTCCAAGCATAAGCTAGATTAACTGACTAAGGTCTTGCAAAAATAATTACTTTCATAATCACGATTAGGAAAAATCACTAGTACTAGTGACTTTTCTGATGCTATTTCACGATGATTATTTTAAAAATTTCAAGCAACCTGTGCTAATGTCTAGATATTGCACTTTGCTCTTAATATTCCAAAATGGTGTGATTCTTGGTATCAGGTTAGCAGGAAAGAGGACCTCACATCTCTGCTGCTAATTTATGTCGATTGTGTTCTAAATACGCTCCACTGTACTTTTTTTTTTTTTTTGCAACAAATGCGTTTACACAAAATAATAAAATTATTGATATATCATTATATTCGTAAAAAAAAAGAACATAATCTGATGATAAAGTATCTAAAATAAGGATATTGGTGACTGAATATGATCTTACCACATGAATTGAATTTTACAAATAATCTTAAATTTGTATTTTTGTAAACTATTTTTCCTTTTTCAAATCACCATATATGACACTCAAGTTAAGTTTAGTATAAGATAACACATCTGTTTAGACAAAATTTCACATTGCAATTTATGTTTTCAACAAAAATGGAGGAGATGGCCAATGGAATTTGAATTTTTTTTAAAATTATTTAATAAACTCATAATGGTGATACACGATTAAATTTTAAATTGATCTACGTGAATTTCATCAAATTTTAATTGTCATCACATAAATAAAAGTTAAAGTATCATATCACCCTATAATGTATTATATATATACTATACAGATATGAAAAATTGAATAATCTCGTTAAATTATTGTACAATTGTACTTTAAATATTTATAACCAATCATGTCGATTATATGTACATTAATTTTGGAACCACTTTAACTAGATTTCCACCTTCCTTCCTTAATCTCCATCATTAAAATTTGTGCTAAAATAACTACCACTTACTACTAAGCTAATCTCTTTTGACCTTACGTGTCGTTCACGACACCAAATTATACAATAAAAATGTTGCAGACTGATCTAGCCATCAACCAGCCGCCTCACTAGTCATTAGTCCAGTCCAACCCCCCCAAATCACACCTCAAAACCATAAAGCAAATTCCACCTTGTATATAAACCTTATTCTACCTTGTTTGGAATTCTTCATTTCCGGCATCCACACATTTCTTTTCTCTCATGGAAAATTATTCACCAATTTTCCACTACTCACCATCTCCAACAATATCATCATCAGCAGCAGCTTATAATTCTCCTATGTTATTAATCAACAATGAACTTGCAACAAAGTCATAACAAAGCAAATACTAGTAATAATGGAGTATTAGGGTTGGTGTCTAGTGTAAAATTAGCTGCTCCTACCTCAGATATAGTAATTAATAGTAATCGTCCACAAGGGAGAAGCAACTTTGTTGGTACTGAAACTCATCATGAAGTCAAATCAGACAAGAAAAACACAGAGAAGAAAGTTAGAAAGCCTAAATATGCTTTCCAAACAAGAAGTCAAGTTGATATACTTGATGATGGTTATAGATGGAGGAAATATGGACAAAAGGCTGTCAAGAACAACAAATTCCCAAGGTAAACACTGTATTTAATTAATTTCTTTTTGATTATTTATCCATCTTTTTAAGAAGAAAAGCTCACTTTTTTTTTATTAAGATTTAGCTGTTGCATAGATGTTTTGGAGTTTATTGATTAACCAAAGAGGTTTTTCATGGTCTTCTTAATTTCTTTTTTAAAGGGTTTGATGGATTAAAGATGAGTTTAGCCAATTACCCAAAAAACTAGAAGATGAGTTTAGCCCTAGAAAGATTGTGAGATTTAGAAGAATATTTCTTTTTCATTTTTTTCTTCAACTCTAATGATGGTGAAAAGTCTTGGATTCGTTAACTGCTAAAATCTAATTATACCGAGAAAAAGAAAATAAAAGAAAATAGAAGAAAACATTGAATTGGGACATAGTTAAGTTAGACCTACCATAAATTAAATAGTAAGGGGGTCTTTTGGAGAACTTCCTAGTTCTTTCGACCCACCTAATACTACGTACCTTTAGTTTTACCGTCTTCATGCTTTTCCCATTTTCTAATTAGACTTAAAAAGACAAATATTGATAATATTCTGCTAGTAGAAGGTTTAACAATACTGTTTATATTCCCAGCATTTGCATGTAACATGTTTCAGTATAGTGATTAAGTTAACTAGTTGCTGCACCTTGAAAAAATTATAACCTATGCATCTAATTGGAGGCTTCTTAGTAGTATAAGACTTCAAGTCCACTTAGAGTTTGCTTATACTACGCTCTATCTGGTAAACAAGTTTGTAATTATAAAAAATCACTCCAACTAATGGTCGTAATTATTTGGTGTTTGAGAGGGAAAAGATGCGTAAAACTCATAAAACGTAATATAATTTGCATGCTTAAAACGTAAGCTAGCTTGTGCAAGTAAAAGATTTTCTGTTCTTGATTTTGTTATCCTATGAGACTAGTTTGGTTACTTAATGAACTGGTTATGTGATATAAGCAAGTAGGCTCGTCTAGATAGTTTAGACGGTCGGCCATGAGTTGGCCAGGTTCCTATATCCTTCAAGAATTAAATGGTAGTAGTAGACAATATTGGCTACATTGCCATTAGAAAAATAGAAAATAGGAAGATACTATTATATACACCCTCTCTCATCCTTATATTTTAAACAATATTCACCTTTATTTCTTAGATATTCATTTAGTGAAATAAAAATTCATCCTAAGTACAATATATGTTGATGCTACTATTGCTGCTTTAGAAATGTAAAATACTTAAATAAATTTAATCTAAGATTTTATTTGTAGTTCATGTGCTAAACTCAATAATCACATCTTTTATGTATACATCACTCAACATCAATCAATTTTCTTAAATTTTCAAAAATGTCATGACTATGCATGTAACCCTTGAATTTACCTCACATGATTTACCAGTAAACCTATAAATTGGATGTAATCAAATATTTTCCTTACAATTATATATGTTGTAAAATGTATTTTGGTCAATTTCTTAGTAGTTGTTCAAGAATTAAGGACGGTTCAAATTTAGAAAAATATGATCCCTATTTTTAGTAAAATGGGCCACTAATTCAAATAAGTTCCTTTTATTAATTATTGAGCAATCATTAAAATGCCACTAATTGCTCAATGATTATTATAAAACCTTGTCATGTTGCCAGTACTAGTTGATGGCTATAGTTTATGAAAGAATAAATACCATTTAGTAAAGAAATAAGTTGTAGTACTAGTTCTTCATTGCAAGCTAAGATTAAATGTTTTAACAAAAAAGAAAAAAACAAAAGTATACACGATAGGAGTAGACAAGTATTTATGTTGGTAATTTCATTTAAATGTAAAATTAAAGAGTAAATTTTAAATATTTATTTCATATTATGAGATGAGTAATAATTTTTTTTTTTCAAAATTGAATATGCACAACCTGTGAATCAGGAAGAGTTGTTGGGTTACGCTTCTTCCTCCTCGCGTTTGCTTTGAAAACGATGGGAGCTGTTTGACTGTACGGCTGGCTAAGATTGAATAATCCCAGTCATACTTACTATTCAAAGATTGGGGGCTGCAACAACCACCCTCTATGTCGATATAATGAGTAACACAAGCAAGATCACATGCATAATTAATATAAAGAAAATATTTTACAAACCTACATTTTAAAGTCACTTACAAAAATTAATTTACGTAATAAGATTTTATCAATTTACGTAATAACAATCCTCGATTAGATTTCTTTTCTTCTTTTTCAAATCTAATAACACATTAATAACTTTCATTTTGTCATTTTGGATTCTAACGTTGATCTTGTGGTTTTTTTCAATGTACAGGAGCTACTACCGCTGTACGTATCAAGGTTGTAACGTTAAGAAGCAAGTTCAAAGGCTGTCTAAAGACGAAGAAATTGTGGTGACAACTTATGAGGGGATGCATTCCCATGCAACTGAGAAATCTACAGATAATTTTGAGCACATCTTGAGTCTCCAGATGCAAATTTACACTACTTCCTACTGATCTTTATAATACAAAGCGTATTGTAATGATGATATTTTTATATGTTTAGAAGTAGATAATTACCGAAATAAAATTGTGTTTCTTAATTTGAGCTTCACCATATATATAATCTTAATGAAGATGGAGAAGGAAGGAAATAGCACCCATGGAGGGAACCATCCTGTTAATTTTAAATGTTTGTATTGTACATGTTTTTAAAATATATGTTGATGTGTCATACAATTTTTAAAGTACAACAGAATAGTTCGCTCATCAGGAGTGTAGAATTTTCTTTTACTATGTTTAGTGGGTGGATTTAGATTTGAAAATGAATTTGAAATGACTAGATTTTAGAGTGGATTTGAAATTCAGAATTTTTAGTAGTTAAAGTCTATTTTAAGTTTGTATGGATTTAAAATTTAGCCAACTAATATTTTATCTAAATAGCATAATGAATTTGTGTTGAGGATTTGAAATCAAATTCACCCATCCAATACATGCTACTAAATTATTTGATTACTATGTAGCGTTCTAGCTTATCTTGATTCCATATTAATATGTGTGGTTTATCGCTTGAATCAACGTAATGAAAAGGTATGGCGTCACCAATTAATACCAAACTGAAGCAAAAGGTTTCTTGGCTATTTTCCTCAATTTCTTTAGAATGACAGGCGAGAATGAATTAGTGGCGGGGAAAAAGATGGGAAAGAAAATAGTTATAGGACAAGCCAAAAAAAACCCTGATAATTTGGTTGCATCTAGTTCTCATGTTAATTATATACTTGTATTTAGTAGTTATTTATTTAGATTTTTTTGATTTCCATCGGTCTAATCTAATATGCTAGTACTAAAATGTAACGAAATAAACCCTATTTGAATTTCCTAAAGCTTATCCAATAACGTGATCTCTCAATTCACAAAATAGCATGCATGAGTTAAATTTTAGAGGGTAAAAATTATATATACACATCTTTAAGGAGACAATTTTATGATTTTTCCTAAATTTTAAGGGGCATATCCTAATTTTTTTAAAGGTATTATTGAAATTTTTAAAAAATATCAAGAAAAAATAATATATTTTTTAATCTCTTGGAGAATATGTAATACCTGACTTTTCTGCTCATTTCATATATTTTTTGTACTTGATCTTATCCCTTCAAATACTAAATAATCGTTTTAAATTTTTAAACATTTTTTTAAAATTTTTGAACAAAAGTATAATTTTATAAAATTTGAGAGACTAAAATATAAATTTTAAAAAAATTCTCAAGACTTCTTAATGAAGTCATATATTAGCAGCTTCAATTCTCATCTGCAATCACCAAATAAGCTTCTCGAACTTCCTGAACTTTTTTAACAACTCCTTACCTTAAATCACAAATCTTATATTAAGTTTAGAAACTTTACTTTTCAAATCAAATTGGTGATCCAGGAAACTCTTAGACCTTTAATCTAATTTCATAAGTAAGTTTTATTTTAAATTTTACATGGTTTTTCATGTTAAATTTTAAGTTTCTCAAAAAATTAATTTGTTTAATTTTGTTGTTTATGGTTTGATTTTATTACCAAATATGTTTCTGAGCTAAATGGGACGAGATTTGTGATTTGAAATAATTTTTTAACTATTATTTTGATTAGATTTGAATAAGGGTTTTAACAATTCTTAATTTGGTGATATATTTGAAATTATGAACTCTAATTCTTAAATTTTTATCTTATTTTCACGAATTTAAGTCAACCCTTACTTATTTGTGTTCGATTATTGCCTAATTTGAGAATTTGATTGATACCAAAAGTGAACCCTACCTTGATTTTTATCTTAATGGTATAACACTCTCCTGGTTTAGGTGATTTTGGGTTAGAGTTTTAGACCTTTGAAATTAGGATACGTCTACGAAATCAATTTTAGAGATAAGTAACGTTTACGCCTTTTTATCGTTACCTTATATATGGTTGGTTTTGCAACCCTAAAATAATTGATATTAAGATAAGTATATTTAGTTTGAATACTGTTTTAAAAGGTAAGGACGTTTATATTTTATGTGTTCATTATGTAATGTGTTATTTGTTCATTATTACATTATGTGTTAATGAATAATTATTGTGAAGAGTTCAATGGTTCACTTGAGTGGATTTGGCTATGAGTGAGTGAGTGAAATGATATACTGAGTACTCTACTTTGAAAATGTTATACCCAAGCTATCGACAAAACAAATGATAGACACTCCGTCATGCCTTGTCTATTCGGGCGGATAATAGGTAAACTTGGATCCAGTGGTGAAAAAATTTTTATGAACCATGAGCTCCTTAATTGACATTTATATTTTAAATATTGAAAATGTTTCGTATACTATTTCCTACACTGATTTGTATACGCTCTATTTATTATTGGGTTTAAATATTATTTACTAAACACTATGTGCTTATTCCGTTATTATTTTTTCCCTTTATTTGTAGTCGAGAACCAATAGGAGATGTTAGTAGGTTCGGAGTCGAGTACTGATTTGGGAGAGGGTTACTTCAATATCTACAGTGCGGACTCTAGTTACTGGAGTTAGAATTTTCTTATTTACCATCTTAGCGTGAGGTTTGTTCTTATGTTTGGGCCTGTGTGCCTAAGAACTCGTTAGAATTATCTTGTATATCAAATGTCAGTTGTCATTTCGTTTGTGATTCGATATTTGTATATAAGTGTGATTTGATTATGTTGTAAATGATTGAGGTTATGTTAGTTGTGTATACCTCTTGTGCTTTTGTCTTGGATAAATTTGAAATCTAATGATAGATATTGTGGGTTGTTTATTGTTCTTGTACTGTATCTTGTATGTTTGGGGTAATATCCCGATGCGGTGTGTCATTGTCCCGTTTTGGAAACGTGACATAATAAGACTATAAAAATATATATAAATAAAACAATTTTTTACTCTCTAAAATTTTTGGGGGGATAAAGTCTCACTTTTACAATAGTGTAATAATATTTTGAAGAATTTTAAGAGAAGAAAAACGTAATTTAAATATCTTGGTAAGTGGGATCACTGTGTAAGCAGAATACAGAATACTAGTATAAGTCATCTATACTATATCTATATTGTCTGTCTATACTATTTATAAAATGAGAGTCCCTTTTTGCATCTGTCAGTTTTTAAACTTTCTATTTTATCCTTAATTACCATTAACAATATCATGTTAAACTATTACTAATAACTACCCTATATAATTTCTCTTCCTTTTTTATTTATTTATTTTTAAAATCTCACACACATAGTGCGTGCATTCTCAACTAGAATATATAAAGTAAGAGTCCCAATTTGGTGTGATGTTATTTTATATACTTCCTTTTTTATCCCTATTATATGTGAATAACTAATCATAAGTTCAAAACTTCCTTCCAACCCTCTATACTTCACTCTTTATGTTATTTTTTTAAAAAAAATTTTGTTAATATTTTCACAACCTATTTTTTCTTTTTTAAAATTTTGTGTTATTCTTTTTAAAATCACATTTATAAAGTGTGCCTTTTTCAATAGTTTTACATTTTAGTGGTTGTATTACTAATCTCTGTTCCACGTCTAAACGAGCCCGTGTAAAATGTCGAGAAAAGCAGTTCCTTTTCTATGACCGTTGAGAAGCCACGGGTTTTTTTAGCCAATTCTTGTCACCTTCCACATTATCTATTATAGGAGTAGTATTATTTACAAACAAGAAGTCCAGTCTTACTTTGATTGTTCAAAAACAACAAATTTGAAGTCATTTAATGTCTTCGTCATTTTTAGTGTATGAGCTGTCCATGTAATACAACGAATTATAAAGTACATTGATGCTAGACGAATATTCAGGGAGAGAAAGTTGACAGTCATGTAATGAGTTAATATCGTATTGTATACGGTTTATATTTTTATCGGTCTATGATTTGGTAAGTTCTTATTTATAAGAATTTGATTTAAATTTAAATTTTTTATCGGTTAATGTTAGAAATGAAAGAAAATATATAAAATATGTATAAATCAGGCATAAATATAATTGGTACATAGGGTGTCATTATATAGGGTTACAAGAGGAATATAAACATGGTAAGTCTTACTAATCAAGACAATCGGATATATGATAAGTCTTGCTAATCAAGACAATCAAACTAATAAAGTAATCACTTAATTTAGGGGAACAATTAAAGTAATTACATCAATCAAATATTTACATGCAATAATATAATAATTCTATATCTTTAACAGTTAATTTTTGATTGATGAGTCCTTTAAAGAAAAATTAACCTACCTGAATTGACCTCAATGACCATTCATTTGTTAGGTAGGGTGCCGAACTAGTCCTTTGATAGTCTAAGCCGTTTTAAGAATTTATCCTTATACATTAGTAGCAGATTGTAAATGAATTCAGAAAGCGAGCAAATGGGCAATATAGAGTGGTTCAAATGACACCGTATTAATCAAAAGTTAAAAATCCCGTTTCAGCACATATTTCGTCTTTTTTTCAGCGAGGTTGATGTTTTAACAACAAAAATCCCGCCTTTACAATTTTATTATAGTTTCAATACCATGCTTTTTTTCTATACTATCAAACTCTCTTTTCCTCATTTTTTTTTGTTTGACTTTCTATTTTTTTTTGGATTTGTTAACTTTATTTTCATCACCCAATTGTACAATCTCATATTAATTATTTGGTTTACAAGAGATAATTTTCGTGTAGTTTATCATTGTTAGTAGGTGCTCATTTTGACTATCTTTACAACAAATTTGCTCATGTGGTCCATTATGAATTGCAAAAAATTAAGGTACCGAATAATTTACAATTAGGGGGTCATGAATTAAAATTAAAGGATTGATAATGTATAACTCGATGGGTGCCCTTACTGTTCCTCATACAGGCAAGCAATGTCATTTTATTTGGGCTTAATCTAGCGGGTACATTAATGACCCGGTAATTCATCAATTTTCATGAATCGCATCACTAGGTTGGGATGGCCCAAGGTATATAGATTATGGACCAAGCATTTGATCCATAAACACCCATAATCTTCGTGTACTTAGAATGATGACATGAAGCATTTTATGATATATAAAAAATAGTAATTAATTTTATCCATTAAGTGAACGATTACTTATTAGTACATACTTTATAAAATATGTTCACACACTTTTCACTATATAATTTATATATTGCACCTTATTCAATAACTTTAAGAGATTAAAACAAAATACAATTTAGGTGTTAAAATACTTATTTAATGATTTATTAGTCATGAATTTAAGTGACGTTTTTTTTATCCTGAGTTTAAGTCATTAAGGGTCTGTTTGGTTTACTGACTGGATAAGACAGGATGTCTCATCTCATTCTCGAACAATTAATCCTAAGATCAGTTATCCGTGAATGATTAGTCCTGTTATCCAGTTTTTGGTTGATATTGAGTTACATGAAATATCTTTAAAATACTAACCATCTTCCATTTGGTTGGGAATCAGATGAGATCAAATTACTATTTTACTGACCAAAATACCTTAAAATTAGCACTTTTTTTATAATCCAATAAATAATAGTCAAATATTATTCTTGAAATTATAATATGCACACACTAAAAATAAATGTGAGAATTAAATAAATTATTATTGCATAGAATAATTAGTGATGTTTATCTCTATCTACTAAGTCGAAAAACCTATTAACCTGGTCCATTTCAAACTATAAGAATTGAAAACCTGAATCGATTAAGGTTTCTGGTTCCGATTTTAGGATTAGTGGGTCAATAGTTTGCGATCCAGTATAACCTGACCTAATGCATATATAAGGTCAATTATGTAATTTTACATATATGACCCAATAATAAGGGACTTTTACTCCTCTTATACTCATTTACAAATATATATGTGCAGTTAGCAGTCTTTTTAATTTTAGATTCAATTTTATAATTTTACATTCTTGTGTCCTAATATTAAATGAGTGTTTCTCTTTTCCTACTCAATATAAGGGTGTTCGTGTGTAATTAGGAAGTAAATTTTTTTATTTTTTTAAAAATTTTGAGGACACAATTGTCATACATGTATTGGGTTAGGTACCATGTAGAAAGACCGAATATCAAGTCAATTTTCTCTTGACCTGTTAAAAACTAAGTCGGGTCGCCCATTGGATATATGGACCTAATGCCCGATCCATGAATACCCGTATAATCTAATATAACATTATATGATGTAAAATCATAATTTATTAAGGGTAAATTAGTCAAAATTTTTGTTATCCCATTTAGGAGTCATCCCAAGATAACTAATAACACCTCCCCCATAGTATTATTTTATCCCTTCCACAAGGGATTAATTCGGTCAGTTAGGTTAACAATCCCCTGTCAAAAAAACCAACCAAATATAGGATGACACAAAATTAGTTATCCAATCCCATATCATCCCATGATCCAAATGGACTCTGAAAGATAAGAGGAGAGATGAATTTTTTTAAAAAAAATAAAAACTTTAAGAGATTCAAATTTTAAATTCTCTCATAGTAAAAGCTATTACACTATATAGTAATCTAATAATTAATGTAGTACAAGGGAAGTATAAGATTTCAAATAAAAACATTTATCATGTTCATCATCTATTTAGTGGATTGAAATCATAGTTATATCTATAATTATTCTAAATAATGATTTATGAAAAGTGAGTTTATTTAAAGAAAAAGTTTAGTCAAAAAATTTGTCGCTAACAAGGAAAGATAGTGACAAGAATGTCGTGACTATTTTAGGGGCCTTTGTGACGACAATGACAATGCAAAGGGTTGTCACAAATATTAGAAAGTTGGTGAAAGTCATTGAGGAGTATTCTCCGACGCGCGTCATTTGGTCTACAACAACCATGCAGCAATATTTTTCTTGTCGCTAAATCCTTCTCGACAGTGGCAACTACCTGAATGTTGCCACTGATTCCTTCTAATCTATAACATGGCTTATTCTTGTCAGTAATACCTTTAACAACGCCATATCTCGTCACAATTGGTGGAATTTTGTGATGGGTTTTTTTTTTTTTTTTTTTTGGGTCACAAAAAATGTTGTCACTGAAGGTCATTTTCTTATAGTGGTACAAGAGGAAAAGTACATAAATGTAATATCTTATTACTAAAAAATAGTCTGATTTATTATTTATACTATTTATTAGTCCAATTTATTCCTTATTACATGCTACAAATTATTCTTTATTAGTTAAAGAAGAAAAATACATAAATGTTAAAGTTAATGGCATTTTGGCCCTCCGAACTATGCAAAAATCCACACTCGATGGTGTATAAAATTTTCTACACCGACAATGTACAGAAAATTAACCATTTTTCTAATACATATATCTAATCCCTTTTTATTATAAAGAAAATATCTAAATTTTTTAAAACAAATTTTCAAATTAAAGGGGTCAAGTCGAGACTCTTTAGCTCGGGAGGCCACATTAGAACATTTGTTTTAGTTTGAAGGGCCATGGACTTTTTCAATTTTGAGGGATATTGAAATTTTTGCACAGTCTAGAGGAACAAAATAGCAGTATCCCTAAATGTTAATAGCAAAAAAGTCATTTAAAATGTCAAAAGATTAAAAAAATTTAAAAATAAGTTTGGTCAATAGTTTAATATAATCAATTGGTTGACTGGACCGGGCCACAGGCTGCAAGGCCCTATCCTAGTCTTATTCTATGGGATGAGCCTAGAGAGCTCGCTACAGTACCAAACTACAAATGGACCATGGGCTTACTCGAATTTTTGGTAAATTATGAAGAAATTTTTAGAAGTAATGAATTAAAACTCACAATTATTGTAACTTTCAAATCACTGTGTTTGTAATTCTACCATGGTTCATAATTAATGATTCAAGTATGTTTCATAAAATTGGTTCTTGACTTTTTCTAATCAACTCGCATTAGTCGAGTTGGCCACCAAATTTCTGCTTGGGTGTGAGGTCAGAGATTCAATCTACTGGTTCTGCATTATCAGGTTTATTCCTGACTTAAATCTAACCTTGCACAGTAGTGTACCCGTTTGGTCTAGATATAGAGTTCTTCTAGCTTCTTTGGCACAGTTGAGTCTCCCCTTAGTAATAGATACATAGGAGACTTGGGTAGTATTATTGGCAATTGTAACTCAAAAAAAAAAAAGACTTTGTGTTATGAATTCATTGGATGTGGATGTCCATTTGCATTCTCTATCCACATACATCCTAATCTATTTATGAATTAATGAACCTTCAATTTATCTACTTATAAGATCAATGTACCATACTAATTCACAAGTATTTATTACTCAACTATCAAGTCTGTTCATGTACCTCATGTATATTTATAAATAGAGGTATTATAATTCATGTTGGATACACTTAAAAGAAATAAGATAATAGCTATACTCTTCCTTCAATATTATTTTCTCTTTTAAGTTACTTTCATATTATTTTATAATACGTTCTCAGCACGAGACTTGGACCAACTGATGTGGAATTTCAAATCAACACAACAAGGTGTGTAGAGCTATCAACATAATGAAAGTATGTCAAACTATCAATGAAAAAAAAATATATAGAACTTTCAGTACAACAAAATTGTGTAAAATTTTAAATTGTCATAGTCAAAGTATGATATACTTTCTATTGTGTCATCATAATATTATTAAAATTTATGTTAATTATTTATTAGATTTTCAAATTAAGCCAAACTTGAATTTACGGCCTTTAAATAATAAGTAAGTATTATCTATCTTAGATTTTAGATGTTAAAATCTATTCAGAGTATATATGTCTTGTAGACATAATTAAAAAGGCAAAATATTGCATTTAATCAAGACAAGACAAAATCAATGATATTTTCCATATCCATGAAGGATTAAAAGGTGATTATCATATTTAAAAGATCCAACAAATTTTTGAGAAATTAAAAAGATCATTGATGAGTATATGTTAGAGAAAATATTCTTTACTTTTTTTGTTGAAAATTTGCTCCTGCAGTAGCAATTCCCTAAAAAGGGTTTTAAGAAACAAATGAATTAATTTTATATTATCTTATGGTTGATTAAAATAACGAGTTATTACTCAAAAATCTTGAATCTCGCCCAATTACTTATATGCTCTATTCCCTAAAATGAATGCGACAAAAATTTAAAATACAATAGTTATGAACGTAGTGATAGTCAAAATTAACATATTCAAGAAGGTAATTAATAAGTACTATTCTGATTGTAACACTATATGTCACTAACAAAAGTGGTAGAATATTGAAAAGACAAGAAAAGACAACAATTGACAAACTAAGAATGATATGAAAAATAAATTGTATCGTTATGACATTACGTTAAAGAACCTTCTTGAGGTTTATCAAGAAACATTGAAAGACAAAGAAAAAGTCATAGAAACAAGTTTTGTTTATAATGATTTTGACTATGCTTATAGTGTTATTGGTTTCTTTCCTGAAGGAATTATTGACAGTCTGGTTAGTGGTGAAAATATCTAAAAAAGAAAAGATTGTGATATTTTATTCGTATGTCTTTGTTATGGTTTTAAAATTATGTATGTCTTATTCTTTTACACTAATTTGTTAGATTATAGTGATCTGTGATTGTATTTATATTGTTTATTGAGAAACATATAAATATACATCTAAATATTTTCAAGAAATATGAGGATATATGTCTCACATATAGTACATTTATACAAACCATATCTAGAATTAGAAATTTTGATTTGATTATGAAATCATTGGTAGTACAAAACTAATTGAATAATCCATAATAAATGGATATATTATTGACAAGAAGAACAAAATTTGGAATGAAAAGCACATTATTGTCTTGTATGTCTCAAAGGAATCAACGGAATAGATATTATGTTGAAATAATGAATAATAGAAAGAAATAGTATTTTTGCATTACTGTTGTCATTTCTGTTAAAATATATTTGTTGGAAAAATTTTCTCTTTTTTCTTCTGGATTGTACTACATAACAATTATTACGATTGAAACAAATATAATAGTAAATCCAAAGTTTATTAATTGTTTGGCATGACCAATTATACCATCCGAAGTAAATTATAATTTGTAAAAGTTATTAAGAATTAACATGGACATTCATTGAAGAATCAAAAGACACTTCAATTCAATGAATTCTTTCATGTTGCTAGTTGTCAAAGAAAATTAATTATTAAACCATCACTAGATAAAATAAAGATTGAATCCTTTATATTTTTGGAACATATTAAGGGGTAATATATGTGGGTCCACTCACCCTTAATCTATACTATTTTATATTTTATGATTTTGATAAATGCATCTATTAAATGGTCATAGGTGAGCTTATCATCGATTCACAACCTGGAGTTTGCAAGATTGTTAGTTTAAATAATTTGATTAAGAGCATAATTTTCAAATTATTAAATCAAGAAATTTGTCTTGATAATATTAGTGAATTTATATCTCAGACATCTGATGTTATTTGTATATCAATTGAAATAACTATTAAACATCCTAAAGTACATGTTCAAACACAAAATGGCCCAAAAAAATTGTTAATAAAATGCCTCCAATCAATAACTAGACCATTACTTATGAGAACAAAATTATTTATTTATAAGAACATGCTATGTTGCATGCAACAGCGCTTATACGTATCAGGCCAGCGAGTTACGTCTTAACTGCTTTCTATTACAATTAACTTCTAGTCAGGAGTTTAATTTTCCCATCTAAAGATTTTTTATTGCAAAATATATGTTGTAATTGTTCCATCACAACGTACAAATATGGGTCAAAAAAAAAGTTGTGAATATATATATGATATGAATCACTCTTTCTTGTTAAATATCTTGAAATATTAACAAGTGACTTATTTATGACACGATTTACAAATTGTCATTAAAATATTCCCAACATTAAGGAGAGAAAATAAGTAGCAGGATAGAAAAATTTATGGAATGAATTATTACATTTTGATCCTCGCACAAAGTAATGTGAACTAGAAGTTCAAAAATAATTCATTTGCAAATATTGATAATCAACTGCCAGATTCATTTAATGACCTAAAGTAAGTTATGAAATCTCACATACCAGTTGAAATGCTCCAATTGCTGTCCCAGTAGGACAGTTTATCAGCACAAATGATAGTTTACCACGCATTAGGTATGATTGACCAATCGGTTTCATTGGATAAATGATAAGAATCCTTGTAAGAGGAAATGAGCAACTATTAAAGATGGTCATACAATGGAGGTGGTCGCTCCTGAAGGGACCCCGGACATAACTAATCATAGAAACTCTAGAGTGGATTAGGTACTTTAATCTAATGAAAATAACTGAATAAGTTACATCACTATTGAAAAGACAAAACCGAAAAGGTATTGTTCTCGACAATATTAGTATTTATAATATTAGCTAATTTTTTGAATAAAAAACGAAGACCTTGAACATAAATTTGTTAATGTGGACAAAGAAATGATTGGTCAAAATAGAAAGAGCAATACAAGAAAAATAAATTCACGTAAAAAACGTAAAGATTTTAGATTTGTAGTCCAAACTCTTAAAAATGTAAAGGCAGTAAAGTAAAAATAGATATTTGTGCTATGAAGAGTCATATTTTTTTGTGGTGGATGCAATTACCTTTAAAGATATCTGATTTGTGAGTTAGTTAATGAAAAATTTGAAATGCATTTAAGTTGGATATTGAGCATATTTTTTATAGCTCATTTGATATCAATATATATGTCGAAATTCCTGATGGATTTAACATGTATAAAACATATAAAATTTCTTGGGAACATTTCTCAAAAAAATTGCAAAATCCTTGTATAAATTAGATTAAAGTAATCTAGGCGGATGTGGTATAATCGTTTAGTGAGTAAATCTTTAACGAGAGTAAGAAAAATGATATAATTTGGCGATGTGTTTTTATAAAAATAAAAGGATCAGAGTCTGTAATAATTACTATATATGTTGATGATATAAATATTATTCAAACTCCTGAAAAGATAATAAACTGTTGTAAAAAATCTTGAGAAAGGTCTACATTTTGAGCATTTATCGAACGGTATTTTTATTTTGTCAATCAACTTGTACAAAAAAAAAAAGTATTAAAACAATTTTATATCGATAAAAAACATCGTTTGAATACCCTAATGGTTGTAAGATTAGTTGGTATCAAGAAATATCCTTTTTCATCCTTGACATGACTAGTCTATTTTACTCAAATGAATCCAAATTAAAATTATTTGGCTATGCAAATGTTGAATATTTATCTGATCAAACATAAAATTCGATCTCAAATAAGTTATTTGTATGTAGAAAAATTGTTATATCATGGCATTGAACAATACAAACTTTAGCCCTACTTCTTCCAATCATGTACAAATAATTGCAATGTATAAAACAAGTGGAGAATATGTTTTGGCTAAAGTCATAATCCAACACATCCAGAAGATATGTTGTTTACTATTAAAAGTGAAATTTCTAATAATATTATATAAAGACAGTGTGTGGGTATTGGTTAGTTAAATGAAAGTTATATCAAAGGAGACAGAATAAAACATATTTTTTCAAACTTTTCCTTTAGTCATGCTTTTCAAAAGAATGATGATATTGATATTCAACAAATTCGCTTGTGTGATAATCTAGCAGATTTGTTCAAAAAAAGTATAGACAACAACATTTGGGAAGTTAGTTTGCAAAATTGGGTAGAACTGCACCTCTCAAATATATCAAGTAATATTTTCATTAAGGAGAGTATAAGTATACGTTGTACTCTTTTTCTCTTGACCACAATTTTGTCCTAATGGGTTTTTCTAACAAGATTTTTAATGAAGCAACATGCAAGTATATTAAAAATATGGAATACACACTGCACTCTATTTCCCTCTACTATGATTTTTCCTACTAGGTTTTCCTGAGAAAAGCTTTTAATATAACAGTTATTCATCGTGTATTTTATACAAAAGAATGATGTACTCTAACAAGGTTTTTAATGAAGCATGATGCAAAGTATATTAAAAATATGGAATACGTAGTGCACTCTATTTCCCTTTATTATGGTTTTTTCCTACTAGGTTTTCTTGGTAAAGGTTTTTAATGTTGCAGTAATTCATCATGTATTTTATACAAAAGAATGATGTACTCTTTATCTTTTATTAGGGTTGTTCCCAATGCATTTTTCCTAGTAAGGTTTTTATGAGGCATATTTTTTAATGGTCTCTTATACACATAGACATTTAAGAGGAAGTATTATGAATACACTGGATGTGGAAGTTCATTTGCATTCTCAACTCACATACATCCTAATCTGTTTATGGATCAATGAACTTTCAATTTATCTACTTACAAGATCAATGTATCATACCAATGTACCTATCTATGAGTATTTATTACTCAACTATCAAATCTTTTCATGTATCTCATGTATGCCTATAAATAGATGAATTGTAATTCATATTAGATACACTTGAAAGGAATAACATAATACCTCTACTCCTCTCTTAATATTCTTATCTATTTTAAGTTACTTTCCTATTATTTTATGACAAGAACATTTTATGATAAAGGAGAAATGAAAATGAAAACCGAACGCACAAACCACATCAAATTACAGATATTTACAAATATCACTGCCAAAAAAGCAGCCTTGCTAATTTATTTGCAGAAATTAATAATTACCATTGATTATCAACAATGAAAAGGATTGAAATGTGTAATAGGATAGCATTTCATAAGAGGATGCACCATCCCATTGGAGAACCCTGCCCTTTCTTCCATATTTAACTGTCCCCCTCCTTCCACTTCAAAATCAAAACATTGAACAAGAGTTGCAACCACACCATGAATAACTGTTAAAGCAAAAGATGTACCAGGACATCCTCTCCTTCCACTCCCAAAAGGGAAAATCTTGAAATCTTGGCCTTTGAAATCTATCTTATATGGGTCATGATTTTCTTGTAAATTTGTTGTGAACCGTTCTGGTATAAAGTCCAGTGGATTTTCCCACAGATTTGGGTCCCTCATTATTGCCGTTAAATTGAAGATTGTCCTTTCATTTGCTAATATATCGTAACCATTTATTTTGCAATCTTTCACGCATTTGCGAAAGATCAAGGCCGCCGTGGGATGTAATCTTAGACTTTCTTTAACCACTGCTTGCAAATAAGGAAGATTTGGGACGTCGGATTCCTCTACAAGTCTTGTTCCTACGACACCATTGATTTCCTCCCTACCGCCAGCTTATTGAACACTTTAGGGTGGTTAATCAGCTCTGCTATTGTCCACTGTAATGCTGCACTTGTTGTCTCAGTGCCTGCCATGAAAAGTTCCTGTTGCATTTTATAACAAAGAGCGAGGTATAAATTCTTTGAATGATGTTTCACAAGCTAAACAAATTAGTAAAACTCTTAGTCAAGCATACATATAATATTCAATAAAAATCGGACTTACCTAGTTTGCATCCTTTAACTTATAGTCAATTCTTACTTGTTATTCCTATTTTAATTTTGGACATATTATATCCAAACTCCTAAATTTATTCCATTTTGGTCTAAATTTCAACATAGTTAATAAAATCGACCAATTTAAGACCGAACAAGTGGAAGTGATTATTATTAATTCTATTTTATATTCATTAATTTATAATTAATTTTCGCTTTGCACCCCAACTTTGATTTTAGACACATTGCACGGGTACTGATAACTTTTAGATCCATCCCACTTTGATCCAATTTTTAAATATTATTAAAAAATTGACTAATGTTCACTTTAGATATGTAATATGTACAGTTAGAACATCCGTTAATTTTAGTAGAGATGCTGTAATAGAATACATTTGATAGTTCGGTGTGTATAATATGTACAATATTGAAGTGCTCTTCATCATATTTAAGAGATTTCTCGGTTCATATGTACAAAGTGAGAATCGACTAAAAATTTAGAGTGTAAAGTAGAGTAAGTCTTAAGCAATAACTAATTTTAATATTTTTTTTTTCTTTTCCAGAGAATCAACTAAGAATAACCATTTTTTGTTTTCTGTGAAAAGTTGATAAATTTGTGAGGTGCTTACAAAGAGCAATTGTACAATAACGATAGTGGGAAAACTGGAGTTGTTTCTTAACAAATGGCTACTTAACTGAAGTAGAATGTACAGTTCGTACGTGAGAGAGGGGGAGTTAACTTTCACTTATACACTAAAGAGTACTAGTAATAAATTTCAGGGTGCTTAAAAAGAGCAAGTGCCAATTTGTTTTATTACTGTTAGTGGGACGAATAGTGTAATTTTCGCACTAATAGTATCAATTTAATTAAAGAAGTTTGTGCTATGCACTCCTTAATACGAACACTGAAATTAGACATTAAATATCCTATTAAACAGACTCTACATTTACAGGGCATCAAATGATTTTTGTTTAGAGATCCGCATTGTAGAATAACTAACGAGTAATCTTAACTTATGTAAAGTTTGAGAGAGAGAGCGCGTTACCAACCATGAGAAAGGACTTGATATTCTTTCTGGTTAGCTTCACTTCAGCCTGTTCATCTCGATAAATTTCCAAGAGAATGCCCATAATATCCTTCTTCTTCTCCTTACCAGTATCAATATCCTTCTCATGTTCAACCATTATCTTTTCTACCATAGCATCAAAACCAAGAAGCAAGGCCTTTAGCCTTCTCCCATACCCAAACAAATCAAGCTTATTCACAGGACCCAATAATTCCCCCAAGCTAAATTTGAGTGCTAGTACTTCTACACCCTAGGAGTTACAAACTCCCAAACCAACTTACTCTCATCAACTCTCTCCGAACATCTCGTGCTCATTGCCATCCTACATACAACGTTGTTTGTCATTCTCAGAAGCTCCAATCCAAGATTACATCCCTTATTATTCCTTTCTTTAGAGCACTTTAAAAGGGTTTCAATCAACTTCTTCATCTCTTGCATTCGGATATCCGAAAAACGGTTGAGTTGTGCCATGGAGAGAAGCTTGGTCATGCATAATTTCTTCATGAAACGCCAATAAACGCCATATTCGGCGAAGATGAACGTACAACCATCATATATGTCGTAGTCTGAGCTGCCAAAATGCGGCCTCGAGACGAAATTCATCTCATTGTTTTTCAACATTTCTTTGGCTATAGTTGCATTAGAAACAACAATCGTGCTTGCTGAACCGAAACGTAGCCGCATTAAGGGACCATAGCCATTGGATAGGTAGTGGAAGGACTTGGATAGTGCTGGACTTAGAAGATGGAGATGGCCTAATCAAAGGTAATGATGGGGGGCTCGGAGGGTGTTGGATTCTTGGTGTTTTGGATTTTGAACGTTTCTTTGCATTACAGCGAATAAACAATATGGAAATAAAGGAAATGGAGAACAAAAGGAAGTAGAACGGAATATTTGAGATGAAGATCATCATGGCTTGCTATGAAGAATTCAATTTCTTAAAGTGATATATATAGATTTTATAAGGACTAATTCAATTTTATACCCGTCAATTTATACCTAATTCTCATTTTGAACTATCAAATTTTCAAATCCGTCATATTTCAATCTAATTTTTAATTACACTGTCTACAAACTTAATGGAACTTTTCTTTGTGAATCTAAAATATTGTGAAAACATTGTTATATATTTCGCTGAAAATGTTGTACACACAAAAATATTTTTGTTATTATTGGTGACGGTAGTAAAAATTAAAGTGAAGTATGATGGATTTGAGAGCAAACTAACTAGAATTTAAAGTGAGAATGCAAATTAAAAACTTAAGTACAAGTTGAAGTGTGCAAAAAAAATTAATTTATTTTTTAATAATCGGACATAAGAGTTAAGATGTTTTCTTCTCCATATTTGGCTGTTAAAATTTTTCACTTTTCAGTGCATAAGTAACTACTCCAGTAGTTTTCAGTGGCATCAAGAATAACAGGTCTACTTTCTTGTCCATGTTGGTTGTTAGAGTTTGGACTCCAGATGCTTAATATATTTAAGTAGCAATCATTGCAGGCGGTACCTTATCTTCTCTTATACACATTCTTGGATGGACGTTTAGAATTTTCCTTATCTTATACGCTCTAAGGGACTTTCCATTGTCCTCTTGATCGACCTAATTCAAGATCATCAGTATAAGAAATGTAGCGCATATTCTAACAGCCATGATTTTCCTCAACCTTCCAAGTTTTGGTTTTATAAAGAATCATTACCGGACAAAGAAGGCAAATTTGCTAACGATTTGATTCCTTAGCATCCATAATAAAAGCTGCTACCTACCATCTCGTATAACAGATTTTATGAGACTAGTTTGGCATATTAATACAAGTAGGTTGAAGTAGTTCGACAAAAATCAAACAATCAGTATGGGGTAGCAAGCCTGCTCATAATTACAACTGTTGGAGGAGGAAACCAAGAACTAAAGACCACTGGGAATTCATTTTTGTATGGGACTTTGATCAACATATTTTTGATACTTAGTAGTGGTAGAGAATTATTTGTTGTGCTATTTTGATGCTATGTACGTTGTAACAGAAGTTTCTGCTTGAGACTTTTTTTTTTTTTGAATATCATTAGGTTTAACTCCATTTTGCACTCTTATAAACTTGGTACATAATTTTTACTTTGCATCCTATATATATTTTTACATATTTTATATTTCGAAATATCTAATTCTTTCCATTTCAATCCAAGATCTAATTCTTTCAGCAAAACTAATGGTTTTAAGCTACGTGAACTATACACGCCGTTAAATTAAAATTGACTATTAATGGTGTGTATTGTTTACGCACTCTAAAACCATTAAGTATTAGTTTTATTAACGAAATTAGATTTCGAACTAAAATGAGAAGAATTAAAAAATTTAGGATGCAAAATGTCTAAAAAAAAATTATAAGATGCAAAGTGAAAATCGTATACAAATTTGAGAGTGCAGAATAGAGTTAAGCAATATCAATATATAAAGCTCCGGAGTAATTTCAAAAATAATCTTACAAACTAGTATTTCTTTTCCTGTTGGTGTTGTCTTAGTAGATGTGGCTCAAGGTAGATGCTATATCTTAAAATATATTTTTGTTAAATTTCCACAAGCGATGTTAAATATTGATGTTAAAATCAACTATCATAAATCTGGGCATGGTAAAGGTCTAATGGGAGATCCACCAAAACTAAAGTCCTGGATCACGTTGTCAAATATTTAAGAAAAATAGTAGATACTTTAGACGAGAAGAGAAAATTGAGAGACCAAAGTAATAAATGAAGTTCTATCTGACTAACCTTGAAAAATAAGCTATTTCTACTAGAAATATATAGTTTTGTGATTTAATAATTAACGGGTTTGATCTGAATTACTTTAACTCATTAAGGTCTTTATTGACTTTAGGTCAAATGACAAATATAAAATATCTCTGAGACCCATGAGGCATAGTGCTGCATGTACATCTTCTATTGCGTGTTTTGGAATCATCACCTGTAATCATCAATGTTCTCAAATTTTTTTATAGTCATTCAATTCCTTGATTTCCCAATGGTTCACTTAAGCTTGATAAGATCAGTTGTGTTCATATTGGGAAGATGCAACTAACTATTTCAAGAGGTCAAACCTAACGTTTTAGGGTAACTTCTGTTAATAGATGGATTAATCAATTAATAAAATTAGTTATAATTTTAATTTCAAATTTAATTTAATAGAAAATTTGATTAATCAAATTCAAATTTAGTACCTGATTTTGAATTTAATTAACTAAATTCAACTAACTCCTTTTTGGACACTAGATTGAAATCCTATACCAAAAAAATATTTTTTAAGTAAAATTTTTCTAATGCCCGATATCCGTTTATTTTATTTTGTCACATAATTTGTTACGTTGTTTGATTTTTTTTTATAAATAATTTGGAAAAATAAGCAAAATACTGTATCAAGTAACTTAGTTTAATAATAATCAATATCATTATGTACAATGCTATAATATCATGTACTTGAAGGTATTAATAAAATGCGTATCGAAAGATTATTTAATATGATTGATGGATACTGATTAAGTAATATAAGTATGAATTATTGTGTAAGAATATAACAATTGTACAAATTAAGTTAACACAATTAAAGCTAATTATAATAATTATCAATAAATATAACTGCATTTATATTTTTAGTGATGTACTATTTATATATCAAAATATTTTAATAAAACTTTATTTTTAATTATTTTCTGTAATCAGTTAAGTGAATTCAAAAAATCTCTGTATCATTTTCGAATTCATTAACAGCATTTATAAATTCGATTAACCAATTTCTAACCAAATTCAAAATTAACTAAATTGAACTCAAAATCGATTACAAGGAAATTTGATTAATCGAATATTTGCACACCCTAATATCCCCTATTTGTTTTCACTACTTACTCTTAACAACATGCATGGTTCGGATTGCCTAACCCCACCAAAATGGTGAACTTGTTTTAAAAAATTATGTTCTTCCAAGTGTTTGTTGCAGTATTTATTCAAAATAATATATGAAATAGTATCTCAAATAGGCAAATAATTAAAACATGACATTGAAAATGGGATAAATAGAGCACTAGTGAATAACGTGAGAAAGGGGGAAATTGTTAGATAGATTCGATTCATGGTAGGTGATATGAATTTTTTGGTTTAAATTCATCCATACTATCAATGATATTATTTTAATAGATTAGAGTATTGTAACTGAATTTGAACCAAGAAATTTATACCACTTATTATAGATTGATTTTATTTAAAAAAATTTCGAGGGAGGGGGCGATTGGAAGGGGATGGAATTGTAGAATTACAATAAAGGGTCGAGAAACAACCCTATTAGTCCCTCACATTTCAGCTCTCATTTTACTACTTTTTTAGTCCTTCACGTTTAAAATGATGCATTTTTCCTCACAAATTCAAAATGTACCATTTTGGTCCCTTGACACAATTATCAGCATATTTTGGTTTGAAATACTTGCATGTGTATCGAATATTATATTTTTCATGGCCAAAATTAGTAACACACAAATTTTAATTATTAAACGATACTATCTGAAACCTCCATCACCACTACTCCAAAATTCTCACCTACCATCACCACCCCAACTCCCCTCCCTCGTGACTTCTTCTTTGCTAACTCTACTCCAACAGCTCCAATCATTTTCTTTTTGGGATAATTTATTGTTTAAAATTATGTATTGTCAATTTTACACTTGAATATATTACATTTTATACGCATGTAAGTATTTCATACTAAAATATACCCGTAATTAAGGTTATTTTCCCTGAAGTGTCATACTTGCAATAGAAGCATGCCCCTTCACTAATATCTATTGTTCTATCCAATTTCTTTTTATGACTAAGGCTAACCATTCCAATGCAAGTGCATGTGGAGAATGTTGGTTGGTTCTGTAAATCAAGTAAAAGCCATATTCTGAGTCTGATAAAAGGAGAAACGAGCTTGTTATCAAGCATATCTCATGGAAAATTTGGAGCCACATCCATCAATATTTTTTAAAAAAATTAAAAATTTAAATATTTTATCTATTAAATTATTAGATATGAACAAATATGAACCAAAAGATATACAGTGAGACCGTACACCTTAATTCATATAAAAATTTTCCTATTTCACGAGTTTTGTACTCTGGTGGTTTGCTTTGACACCCGAACTTAAATTGGACAGGAAATATTTAGGTCAATCAAGTCTATGTTAGGGTTTTAGATTTCTTATTACAGTTTTTAGTGTGACAAACACTACCAGTGATATGTGTCCCTAATTTAATATTTACTTATAGTAGGACAACATATATTGCTCTTTTAAATGGTGTTACAACCACACCAAAATGGGCAATGATATTGCCACAGCAAATATCTTATTACCACAACATATTTTTGAAAAATCCAAATTTACCCCTCAGATTCCACTTGTTTTGTGGACCCACCAGCCAAAGTCCCAGTAATTGCCGACTCTACCTTCTTTGACCACTGGCCCTACTTTGTTATCCCCTTCTGCCATCACTAGTTCTATGTTTAGCTCTTTTACATTTCCTTCAATCTTCATTGTTGACGTATAGTACAAAGAGCAACTTGGTGTTTTGAGATTGGTAGTCCTCCACAATGTGCCTCTGATGCGGCTTTAGATTTTTTGTAGTTGCATCATGTGCCACTCAAATGGTTAGATGAACCCAACAATTCTCTTCATCATTATTTATTATTTATTTTATTATTAATTATTATTAATTAATTAAATGTGATCTAAATGTTGGCTGAATTTTCAAACGAACTTATATTTATTATCCATTGGTTTTTGTCTCTCTTTCTCTTTCTTCCTATTTTGCCATTCTTTCTTCTTTTTTTTCCTATTTTGCTTTCTCTTTCCTTTTTTTTCCATCAACTTCCCTTTAGTTTCCAGTAGGCAATAGAACACAAACCTTTCTAGGCAATTGCTGGGGAGTTTTACCCATTGGTTTTTGTCTTTCTCTTTCTCTTCCTTCCTATTTTGCCTTTCTTTCCTTCGTTTTCCATCAACTTCCTTTTAGTTTCTAGCAAGCAATAGAACAGAGACCTTTCTAGGCAATTTGCTGGTGGGATTCCAATTTCAAAAGATTATGTATTTGCCATCAATTTTGTAGTTATTGACGGCAATATAAACTGTTGCACAGTGTATAAATCAGATAATACATTTATAGTTATGGATAATACATTTAAACTTCTACAATTATCTGATTTATACACTGTGCAACAGTTTATACTTATGAAGGATAATATACTTTACAACCGGCAATTTAGGAGGATGAGCACGGCACTTGGCTCAATGTTTTATTTCCTGAGTTCCTGGCAAATCAAATTAAGTGTAAAATCACTGCTCTATCATGTGCCATTTTTAACTTAATTCATTCACCTACTTCACTTATTTTAAATTTGGATATATATTTTTGAGAGAGGTTGGTTTTGTCCACTTTCTTTTTTTTGGGTTCTAAATAATTGCTTGGAGGTACAATCATTAATGATGTTAATTGCATGTGGCATAGATAATTGTTTTCATTTTTCTAGGTATTAACAATTGCATCAATTCATTCAGCATCACTACATCCACGTTGGTTAATAACTGTAATGCTTTCCTTCTCTTTTTTACTTTCAATTTTTGTTATTTTATTTTATTTTATTTTTTGATGTTTTTCTGGATTCAATACATGTTGTATTGCTAGTACTTTTCCTCAGTCATTGTCTTTTGTTTTTGTCTTTATCCACTCTTCATTGATGTTAATGGTGTTTCGTTTTTATTTTATTTCATTTGAGTTGCTTGCGTTTATGTTCTTTTCATTTGTTAGTTCATAATTTGCTTTTTCTGTTTTAAAATCTCCTGTAACATTGATTATCACAAAGCTATAGTTTACAGTTGTGATTGTGATAACCAACTTTGGTTGTAGCAGTTCAGTTTTATAACAGTAACAAGAAACTTTTATGCTTTGGTTATATTTGGGTTTAGAGCCTTCTTTCTTTTGTTTTTGGTGCTCAATCTGCTTATAATAACCACACCAAGTCTTTCAGATACTTTCTGATGGTTTAATCTATTCTATAAGAATCAGAAAAGAACTTTTGTGTATTTCTCTATATCTGGAGTGCATTAGAGTCTTTGCTATTTTACAATCTTTTAAACATGTCATATACTCTCATGCTTGCAAGCTGTTTGTTACTATTTCAGTTTGGTTATAACCTTATTTTTTTCCAACTATACTTTTTGAGTTCTCTTCTATTATAGGTGATTTCGTTATATAGTCTTGATGGTATTCTTATCAGTTGAAGTTTTGCTCCTGCTTCAAGATGTCAACAGCTAACAAGTTCTTACATTTTATTTTGATTTTACATCTTTAAGACTTTTAAGAAAAATTTCTACTTATGATCACGGTATGTAGTCTTTAAGTATGTTATATCATATCATGTAAAGTAACGTGCAGTGTTATTGTATTTCTGGTACTGTTATATCATTGATTTTGCATTTCTGTTAGTTTATTAGTTTTACATTTCCTTTAATTCATTGATTTTTTTTTTTTTTTGCACACCTTTATATGTGTTATCTTCATTTGCTCAGCCATCAGATGGATGGAGACACTTTAGGCCATAATTGTTTTACTTGTATGTCACAAAATAAAAAGGATGAACTGTTACGTCCTCGTAACAAATGTTATGCTGAGATGTCGCGAGACAAAAAAGAAGTGTTATTTCTAAGTCGGAGAAAGGTCTATGCTCAAAGGAAAAAGGAAAAGCAAAACAGTGACAAGTTTCCTTCTCAACAGACTTGACCAAAGAAAACAAATAAGTCTGATAAAAAAAACTTTACGACTGGTATAGGCCATGTAGAAATAGAGGATTGTTTTGCTCATAATATGTCATTATACTCACAACAATGGACAGTGTTCGCTTAATGAAGGAGTTCTTCGTGGCGAGCCCTGTTTTTCTAATAATCACAATATTTTTAGTGATGAGAATCTTATAGAAATGTTTGATAGTATGTCTAGAGAATTAGCCTCGGCTTCAAGGGTTCGACAAACTCAAAAACAATCATCACCTTCTGTGCCTTTATCTACTGACAAATATTCTCAAACAGAAAGTAAATTTGTATATATTCCACCTATTCTTACAAATATCTTGGTATTCTTCTGTTATTGTATATTTTTCCCTTCTATAATGGCTCCTATATCTCTCCTCCTCTTGAAATCTGTCTATTACCAAATACTATTCCCTTCAAATGATGCTTCAATTAACAGCAATTTAGCTCAGCTTTCTCATTGTCTCCAATCACCATTCTTACAAGAGTATCTGGAAATGTTTTTCTACATTTTCTTTTATTGCCTTCTCTTAACATTTTTTCCTATTTTTATTTTCAAACATACATATGAAGTTTCTGTTTCTGAAGGTCGAACTCTGGAAGAAAGTTATTCTTTTGTTACCTTTTTCTACGCACAGTTTCCTAAGGATACTGCAGTTTGCCATGCTTTTATACACACAAAACCTGTGAATACAGGTTAGTGTTTGCTTGCTATTCTTTAGTTAAGGATAAGACTTTTCCTTGGTATCCATTTGTTATTGTTATTAGAGTAATAATGACTTTGGATATAATTTTAGGCAAAAGGCGTAGAATACCAAAAAGAAATTGTCTCGGCTGGAAAAAATTCCAAGTAAACCTTTGGAACTTCAAACTACTCCAGATTGTGCCCACTGTGAAGCTAAGAGATTCCATTTAGAATCTCCAAATTTTTGTTGTTCTAGAGGAGAAGTTTCACTTTCCATCCCAGGAATGCCGTAAGAACATTCGCGCCTTTACACTGGTTTTGATGAGACAAGTGCAGAATACCGGAAGAATGTTCGCACATATAATAATTCTCTTGCATTTTCATCTCTTGAGTACAAAATATGATCATGATCTCACAAAGAATACAACGGGAGTTCTACATTTCATGTACAAGGCCAAGTGTATCATTTCTTGAATGGCGTAAAAGATTCTGATCACGATACTCCTTCTGGAATTCAGCTTTATTTTTTTGATACCGAAGAAGAATTGTCTAGGAGGCTTGACACTTCACCTAAACATCATGCACAACTTGAGGTTGTTAATGAATGTCCATGAGGCATTTTAAATATGGATGCTGCTCTAAAGAAAGGACTCTTGGAATCTGATAATTACATTGACGATACATTGGAAGAAGCAGCCATATTTAAAATGCCATCATCCTTGAGATTATTGTTTGCAGTTCTGCTGGTTTTCTGTTCACCGACAAATCCAAGAGGTCTATGGGAAAAGTTTCGATCTGATTTGTTTAGAGATTTTTTAAAATCTAGAGGCTTGACTAATTGTGGTTCAGATCAGATAAGAAATATTATTTTAGAAGATATTAATAGATCTTTACGAATTGATGGGGAGGAACATAAATGACTTCCATTTGGTCTCTCAAAAATTTCAGCTTACCTATAATGAAAAACTCACAAAGGAGATTGAGGCTGAAAAGGATATTCCCTTTTAGAAGAAGATCTACTAATGTCTTCTAAATTGAACTTTGGCCAAAAACATGCTTATGATGTCATTATGAGATTTTTTTCTGGAAAAGGCAAATGTTTTTTTATAGATGGGCCTGGAGGGACTGGCAGGACATTCTTGTACCGTGCTCTTCTTGTTACTTTGAGATCACAAGGTTATATTGCAATTGTTGTTGCATCATCTAGTGTTGCTGCTTTGATATTACCTGGAGGTAGGAGTGCTCATTCTAGGTTCAAGATTCCTCTCAATGTATCTGAAAACAAGACCTGTTAGATTAGCAAACAAAGCTCAACTGCTTGTTTGCTTATATTAGCTAAGCTAATTACTGGGATGAAGCTTCAATGGCAAAAAGAGAAACTATTGAAGCATTTGATGTTTTATTGCTTAAAGCCATAATGGATTCTGTTGATCCATTTGGAGGGAAAGTTGTGTTTTTTGGTGCCGATTTTCGACAGACATTGCCAGTCATTCAAGATGTATCTAGAGAAGTCCAAATTCAAAGTGCCTTTGTCAATTCTCCTTTATGGAACTCTTTGCTGAAAATACACCTAACTGAGAATATGAGAGCTGCTTTAGATCCTTCATTTTCAAACTTTTTGCTCCAAATAGGAGAAGGTATTGAGCCAATTCATGAACATGGAAGAATATCTTTATCTAAAGATATACTTATATCACATGATAACAGAGATGATTTTACACGTTAGAATTTATCAATTTTTTACCTCTTAAAGTTCTGTACTATTTTCTTAAAAAAAAATGCTCCCTAACTTTGTATTCGAAAAGTAGGTTGATCCAATATGTTTTTTTGTGATTTGAATCTCTACTCAAGAGATACGTACCTGATGATTAACAAATGCATTTTGTCAGCAAAAAATAACTCTGTTGATACAGAAGTTAATGAGCTAATAATCAATAAGTTTACTGGGAAAGAACATGTTTATACTAGAACAGATAGGACTCTTAATCAACAAGATCAAGGAGATTATGAAGATTTTCTTAATTCTTTGAATCCAAAGAGCCTCCATCCTTATAATTTAGTTTTGAAACAAAATTTCCTATCATTTTGTTAAGAAATTTGAATTCAAATGAAGGATTGTGCAATGGAACCAGGCTCATTTGTAAAGAGTTGAAGCCACACAAATCACTGCAGAAATTGCAGTGGGCCATCACAAGAGAAAGAGAGTATTTTTGCCAAGAATACTACTTCAAACTTCTGAGAATGAAAAGAATGGTATACCCTTCAGTAGAACTTAGTTTCCTGTTCGTCTCTGCTTTGCCATGACTATAAATAAAACTCAAGGACAAACACTTGATTATGTGGGAATTTATCTAAGGGAGCCTGTATTTAGTCATGGCCAACTATATGTAACTCTATCCAAATCTAAGACAGCAGCAAGCAGTAAAAGTCTTAGTTGTGCCAGGAACATAGAGCGAAACTCCTGATGATTGTACAACAAGAAGCATTGTTTACCATGAGATATTAGAATTATCTAGGCAATGAACTATCAATAAGAGGTATATTGTTTGTAATCTCTGCATCTTAGTTTATTTGCATGTAATTTGTTCTATAAATATGACTTTTGCAAATGTTGCAATTTGTAAATTTACAAATTCATCTAGTTGGCTTGTAGGAAGGATAATTTTCTAACATTTGATCAAATCACAAAGAGATAACAAACTGGATAGCAAAGATTACTATTCATGAAAAAATTCAAGCAACTCCTTCATCAAAGAACAATACCAACTGCCAGAAATTCATCTTTATAGATTCTAAGGTTTTCTAACCATCAACTTTAATAACTTACTATTGCATCATTAGCCAATATAAGTACAAGTATAGAAATAGCAATACAGAAATATTAACTTATTGTATATTAATGTTTACAATTATTGCAGGGATAAAAAATTAAAGGAATCATGTTCAATCAAGCAATTGCTAGAATGAGCCCAAAGCTACAGGTTTACAAGAAGTACGTGATATCAAATGCTAAAGTTAGGCCAATTTTGTCACAGTTCCAGTGTGATGGTATTGATACGCAATGGGTCATCTCAACTAACATAGTAGTTGAAGAGCTTCCTGATGAACAAGATCTGGTCCTACCAGTAGAAGTCAACTACACTCAATTCAACGACTTGGCACAATATGCAGATTCAACAACTCATTCTGTTGGTGAGTTTTAAGATTCATTTATATCCCTCTTTATTAGTAATAAATAAACAAATGACTTTGTGTCTTAATTGCTGATATCCTTGGAGTTATCATTGATGCTTTATCAATTTTAACAATCAAAAACAACAACAAAACTTCATATGTTCAGAGATTTATACTCATTAATGAAGAGTAAGCATATGTTTTAGCTTCTCTCTCTTTTATATACTGTATTTTACAGAACCTAATCATTTCTCTTACAACATATTTGTGTCCACTAAAACATCATATCTGTTTAAATTCTAGACTTCAACCAATAATGCTATCACTCTGGAATAACTTCATTAAACATGAAGGCCGCATGTTCACTGACCAGCTAAACAAATATCCTGTGGCGATCTGCTGTAGGTTAAAAGTTGTCACTTACAATGGTATATTTATCTATTTTAGTAACATCTATAAAACTTACCTTTGTAATCTTTACAAATCACTTCTTACTCACTCTATTAATCTTACAAGAATTGCACTTTCTACAAGAGCTGACTCAGTCACACTCATTGATCCACCAAAGAAAGAACCAAGACAGTTGAAGAATTGGTTATAAAAATATACATCTTTTATTTGTTTTATATATTGTTAAACAAGCACTAAAATGCCTTATATGTATATTTTAATTGACAGGGCAATAGAAAATGAGAAATGCTTTGCAGATCTCATTAAGAAAAATGATTACAGAAAGAAAAGCCCTCAGATGTTTTATCAAAAGGATCAGAAAATAACTTCACGGAGTAACAGAAATTATGCCATTATAGAAGGTACAAAAATTACCTATTTTTTATATTCTTAAATACAATTATAGAAGTACTTGATATATCATTCTTCATACTGTTTAAAATTAATAACACTATCTATTTACTGCACATTTTGTAAGCTTTTTGCCTGAGAGTCCATTTCTCTTTTCAGCATATCTTTCAGAGGTATTGGTATATGGCCTGTAAAAAATGCTTTCGCTCTACCTTAGCAACTTATAAGTTTGTGTACACATACAATCATTATAATGGGAAGCAAGAAGCTGAACTAAGGTATATAGCATGGCCTTTTAATCCTTATTATTTTTTTGCTTCCTTAGTAACTAAGCCAGTATTTGTAAATCTATATAGGTGCAGGTTTGATATTGATTTAAAAGATGATGATAGAACAATAACTGCATCAATTTTTGCTGATTTAGCAGAAAACCTTTTTGGCTATAGTGCAGTTGAAGCTATGGAACACTTTAACCAGGTTCATTACTTAAGTTATGGTCTTAGTATTATATCTTGGCTATAGTTCTGCTAAATTTGTACGCTTTAATCCTATGCTATCTTTATTTGCACTAACTTTTCTTTATACAGAACAAAGAACCGCCACTGCAAAATTTACATGAAGAACTGAAGTAAAAAATTTTCATAGTTCACGTAAGACCATCAAGACCAAGAGAAATAGATAATTACCAGCGTTATACGCTCAACTACTACTTTGAAGAAGTTGAGGGGAACAAATCTGTGAAAAAGCTTACAAGTGGAAGTTTTGACCAAACTGATAACACCAAATTTGAACATAGTTGATCACACTCCAGGTATATATAAATAAGCTTTATAACTTTTTTGTTAATGAGAACATATATGATTAGACAAACTAACTGGCTTAAAAACAAATTTTTAATCTACAAGACATGAAAGTTCTTCTTCAAGAGTTAAAATTTGCCTTGAATACAAGTTCAGTGCTGCTGAAAATGCGTATGAAGCAACTAAAAAAGATGAGTCAAATACTGATAAATCTCACAAAAATTACCAAGAAAGCAAAATTAGTTTAATAGTAATATATCAATACTATGAAATGGATATGAAGCCATATTTTATTTGTCTCTTTTGTTTGGGTCTGACTTCAATGCAATGTTGTAATCATTGACACTGTAGAGAACCTTACTTATCTAGATTGTGCTTTTGCTTAACATGAGAATGCTCAAGGAAAAATATATACCATTTATTCAGCATTCTAATGTTTCATATGTATTAGTAATACTGTTCAGACATCTATTTATGTTTCATATGAGAATGCTCACAAAAAACAATAGCTGTGGTCATGTCTTAAGTGATCATTCTCATAGTTCAATCTTTAAAACTGCTTTTGATGTAATTATAAATGATTAATCAAGAAACTTCATTATTTGCTTTCAATTGTTTTACTTATACATGCATTTCTGAAGAAAAAAAATACAACTTTAGCTTTGTACTAATACTAACCAGATGAAAGTTATACATTTAAAGCCTAACAGGATGAGTTTCTCATATCATTCAGTCACTAAATCAGCTTTAAATGAATAGTAGTATTCAAGTACAACATAGCTTATCCATGTTATTTCTAAATGTTGCATCAATGTCTTTTCTATCAACTTTAGATTAAATTTAACCAACAACCACAATTTAAACCCAACTACTTTTATTTAATGTCCAATCTATCAGTTTTTTCTGATCATCCTCTATATAAAGAGCAAACAAACTCCTTCAGTTTCACAACTGAACAAACCTTCTTGGTTTGCAATATCTTTTTATTATTGAAACTATCCAAACAATATTCAACCACAGAAACAATGAAACCAAAAAATCCATTTAACAAATGGATAAAGATCCAGAAAGCAAATAGAACTATATTCTATCTTTGTACTTTCAAAAATACAAAAGTACATGCAGCAACTCCTAAAAAACAATCAAGAGTAAAGGTCATCTATGACTTTAAAAGATCTCTTTCTGAGGAATACCCAATGCTCTTGGACTATATGGGTGAACCTTCTAATATCTGAAGTATTAAACTCTCTCTCATCAATTGGGCAATGGTTACAAAATATTCTATAGATAAGTTCAGAAGCATTCAACAATACAGGTATAATTCACTTCTTAACTTCAATCATAACATTACACTGCAACTATATTCATATGTTTCCATCAATACAGAAATAAAAAATGCTACAACTGAAAACCAAACAGAGGGGAACAATGGTGTTATGTCTTATTCTGTACAAACACAGAAAAATAGGTTTGCTATTAGATATAAATTTGCCACATTTTTATGTAAAATATGTACTAACTTAAGACATACATTGCAGGAGGTTCCTACTCAAATTTTCAGAGCTAACAACTTCAAAGATGGTCAAAGAGTTACTTTCTATCACGGAATACAACTTTGGCATGTAAACATTAAAAATAACTATTTTGCAGATGGATGGGGAGTATTCTACACTAAGAATTTGATCAAACCATCAACCCTCATTATGCTTAGAAATAGGGGAAACTCTACTTATGATACAAGAGCTATATCTTTTCAGAAGTTCAAATGCTTATAAATATGCCACGGACATTTTCACTGCCAATGCTCCCAAGTTCTCAACCATCAACTAAAGGAAATTCTTTTTACATCTTAGACCATTCATTTTGATAGATACATACATTAATAGAAAAAAACTTTACATTGCAGGCTTAATCATAGAAGACGATCCAGAATGCAAGATATCGTCATCTATAAACAACTTTTTGAAACATGACTGGACATCTTTTTAGTGTTTTTATCAAATTTTTACGTCGGCTGACAAATACAAAATGGTATATACTTCTCTTTAATAGTACAGCACAAACATTCTCATTCATCTTTCTTCTAACATAATAACATTTCTTTTACAGTAATTCCCAATATACATGGATACAAATTTGGAAGAAAAAATTACTCCGTCTATTGTGTTAATCTATGGAATGAAAAACTATAATATTGGCATCAAGAAGAGGAGCTTTGCACAAAATTGGAACAAATTTGTCTTTGATCACAACCTTCAAAGCAAAGCATGGAGAACTTTTGCTCATCATTCCACAGTCACTTAACTCTTTTGCAGTGTTAATCTTTGTAACAAATGGAATTGAAAGGGTGTATCCATGGCATTATAAATTTTCATTGTAATATGAAAAACCAACAAGTATGTTATTGAGAAATCACATTTTTATGTATCCATATCAATTATGTTGACATCAGTGCTACAACGCAAGAAAAATTTTGAAAGATTCAAGAACCATAACATTGCTTATGAGTAGAAAAAAATGGCTTTCATTAGACTCCTCAAAGACAGAAGAAACATATTTCAACAAGCTTTTAAATAGACTTCTACAGATAATCGAAATGTTAAAATTGTCTACCGCATAGAACACACTATCACTGATAGTAAATCTCACTTTACAAACATATGAATATTTCCAAACATGTTATCTCAATAGTAATCAAAATGAAGATGCCAATCCATTAGCTATAAATGATGATGACCAAGAGCTTGATAATAGAATCAATAAATACACTATTACTGTACCATTTGTTTCATTCAATTACTTTCGAACTTCTAAAGTCGCTGAAAAGTTTGCAGCAGTAGTTAAAGAGGTTGACTTTTGGCTTATCATACATTAAACACTTAACATCAAGTTGATTGTTTCCTTTTTATTTTCCTGTGAGTTAGATGAGAGTTATGCAAACCAATGATGTATGTGGAGATCATATTTCAACTGTAGCAGTAACTTCTGAAAATAGTTTCATGGATAACTTTACTGTATAGCCACCTATGTTGTCCAATTTTCAAATAACCTGTAGCTCCTTCTCCTCAACATGCAGCAAGTTATCAGCAACAATAACAATTATGTCCTCCATCATTTTCATTTTTAGTTTTTAATTTACCATTCATATAACATTGCTTTTAATTAAGCCAAATTTACACTTTTTGTCTCTTAAATACCATAATAAGATTCTAAATTATGTTTTACTTTCTTTTACTAAATGTTCAATTGAAATTGTATATGAAAAACAAATATAATATGAAACCAAAATACGAACACTATCTAAAATAAATTACTGGGAAATAGAAAGTGTAAAATTAATTAACTATATATACAAAATTACAAATATATTTTTATATTTTCAATAATCATATTATTTTGGGCATTTATGTTTGTATATCTTGCCACCGCGCGAAGCGCAGTATGATCCCCTAGTTTGCTATAAAAAAATTGTTTTAATATCAACCACCACACCAAGAATTTCCCCAGCCATACAAAATACAGAGAAAGCATCACAATCAAGATTTAGGGAGAGGAGATCAAATCAGAACTAGCAGACATAATTACACGATCAAAATGGTTCTTCTAATAAATAAGAAATCCCTAGGAATTTCAATTTCTATGGAAAATCTCTAGCACTATTATTCAAAGAAAAGTTTTGGTGGAAATGAATCTAGAACGGTGACTAACAGTCCATTTTCGATGGTCTGCTGAAGTTGGCCATGCCTACTTTTACGCCTCGTTTGTAAGAGTACAGAGAGAATTTTAGCGGTTTTCGTTTCTCTCAACGACTACCTCTTTTATTCCAAATTTGGATCTTCTGGTGGTAGACGATGTTTGAAGCTCCAAGTTTGACTATTTGAAGTTTTTCCCAAGCTAATAAGGACCTGGAGTTTAAGGTGTTGTTTTGGGATTTTGTTTGGATATGGAAGAAAGTGGCTATGGATTGTGGAGGAAAGGATAGCTGAGAAGTCTACAATGTTTTGAAAACCGGATCAGGCATTGAATCGGTGGCCTATTCAGTTCGCGGTTTAACCGGTCGAACCGGTTGAATCGGCCAGTTCACCAATTTAGTTTTATTTTTTTTATACTAAATTGTGGTCTAATTTAAAATGACCTAAAATATATTAAAATAAAATCTAAAATAGAAGAGAAACACTATTTTTGGGGAATAATAGTTCTAAAATCCAAAAATACTAATCAAATTTCTAATAAGAAAAATAAAATTTATTCAAAATAAGTATAAAAAAGATCAAAAAATAATAACTTAATAGTTTAGGTTTTGGTGTGTTCAATGTTTTGCCATTTTGGAGTTTAATTCACGATTTTTTTAATTTTTCTCTTTATTTAAATCATTTTTTATTCTAAAAATCACCAAAATCGATTAAACTGGTTCTTAACGGTTCGCGATTTTTTACTGGTTCTATCAGGTTTTTTATACAGACCGAACATATAGATGGACCGAACCAGTAACTCTTCCAGTTCGCAGTCCGACCAGTCGAATTGACCGGTCCGGTCTGATTTTCAAAACATTGGAATTCTGTAGTAGAAGAGAGAATGATGTTGCAAAAATAATGCCAGACCCAATAAAAATGGTGGAGGTGGAATTCTGATGGCTTGTGAAGGGCATTAATGTCATTTAAACCAAAATTGCTTGGCATTAAGAATTTTTGTTGTGGCAATATCATTGCCTCACCAAAAAGTGTAATAAGAAACATAAAACCCTATGTCAGTTGTTATGGACTCCTTGATGTACAATCTCTGACATCACCTCAAGTTATTAAAATATCATCATAATAAGTACATGCACCTATTTTAGAATCGATCCACCTAATAATTTTCCAGCAATAATCTAAAGCCCTTTATTTTGTTATAGAGATTGCAGCTGCACTAAATTAACATTTTCAAATGGTGGTCGATGGCGATTGGATGACAATCTCAGCCACCCAATTTTGATTTTTGCAATCGTAGGAACATTTAGCAAAAATACTAAAAAAAAAACCTTCCATAGGATACAAAATTTGTTTTTACTGTACCGGTACAACCTATTTATATATCTTCCACTCTTTGTGAATTCCAAGAAAATCTTTTAGATGTGATGCAAAATCTTACAAGTACATTTTACTCGAAATTTTTAAAAGGGAAAATTTCTTCACATTACACATTTATATTTATTTGACATCTCACTTTTTAAATGATCATATTTAGTCCTTCACAAATGTAAAGCATCACATTTCATTCCTGGATCAAAACTCAAATACTTTTTTGCGTAAGTTAATCATATTTTGTTACATGACATTTTTGCAGGCAAATATTGGAAACTTACTTTGTCCCCAATACAAAATATTAGCATCAAATCGGATCATAAAATTTGGAGAAAAATTCAGCGTTTATGAACATAATCTAATTGAAGTGAGCAGGGGGCAATTATAGAGCACAAAATCCCCAAAGCGACATAGATCAAAGGCTTCTCTCTTATCGTTGCAACAAGCCAAGAAAATTGATGATGTCGTGGACTGATGATAACTCTAGTAGAATGTTCTATACGTGTGAAGGATGATATGAAATTAGTGATTGATTAGCAATGAATTTATATTTTGTATGTATGTAATGTTATTTTAAGAACTGACTTATGATTTTTTTTTTCTAAATTTCACGACCTGATCTGATACTCATATTTATATTGAGAGAGAAAAGTGAATTTTTGAATTTGCCCTAAAAAAATATGTCATATGTGTATTACATGATTAATTCAAGTCAAAAAGTACCCAAAATTTGGTCCATGGACCGAAATATGACATTTAAATTTGTGAAGAACTAAAAAGCAATCACTACAACAATTTTGCCCTTTTGTGACACACGTATGGAGGCATTTTGACAAAAATGCCCCTAAAAGTTTTTCTTAAGGCACTTAATTTATTATGCCTCCATAGCACTCCAATTTTCACTTTGTGTTAAAAAAGATATATAAAACAACATCACTTAATTCTTTTATGTGATTAAAAGAAAAACAAACAAACGTAGACGAGGTTTTGGTGCCAAAAAAGGGTGCTAAACTAAAATCCCAAAACAAGTTGAAAACCTTCTCCCAAAATCCCCAAATCTCTCCCTCTCAAAAGCTTTTCTAATTTCTAACCCTATCTCTCCTTCCCTTCTATCTCCTATAACTCAAACCAATCCTTTCTCAACCCTGATTGACTCCCCCTAAATTTTGCCAATTTTCACATGTATGGACTACTGAACATGATTTCACATAGTTCAGCCTGATTTTGACCGAATGATTAGTGCGACAAGGACTCTGCCTGGGAGGTTTGTGCTCTTTTTTCTTTTTCCTTTTTATTTTCAGTTTTGGTATTTTTTTTTTGCCTGAGCAGTTTCTGTTCCTTTCTCTTTTTGTTTTTTTTGTTTTTGTTTTTTTCTTTTAAACCTGGCAGTTTGTGCTGTTTCGATATGTGCTTTTTTTGTTTTTATTTTTAAATTTTTACCTGGGCAGTTTGTACTTTTTCAATTTTTTTTTATTTTGTTTTTTTTCTATTTCGATTTTGGTATATATCCTTATGAGGCTTGAGTATATCTTTGTTCTTTCTCATTTTTGTGGCCGAAGTGAATTGGAACAATTTGAAAGGTGAATCTGATGTATGCTATTGATGTGTTTTACAAATAGCATGGTTGGTTTTAGTTTCATATTTTCTGTTTTTTTGCTTTAAATTTTCTAAGTTATAACAGGCCTGCTTGTTTTTAGCTTGGAAATTTCTTGATCTAGTTTGATAAGCTGTTTGTTAATACTCTTTGACTTGAGAAATTTTAAAACTTTATTTTGTATCCAAGAAGCTCTTCTTGATGATAATTTATTGTAAATCAACATTGCAAAGGTCTTGGTAGAATTGATATAGGAATAGATTTTTTGTTAATTCTATATGAATCCATTGTAATCTTTCCGACATAGACCTAGATTTATGACAAATAATACTAGGAGTGGAGCTAAAAAGAAAGCAAAAGAAAGATTATTAGATAATGCAGAAGCCACATGTTTGTCATGAAGGGCATTAGCCAAGTTCAATTTTATATTTATAACTTCTAATAGCAAATTCGTATCGAGTTATATTTTGTCCAGTAATTTGTTTAATGAGTTTCTTATTAGTGGAGTCCTTTTTAAAGTCAAAAGACTAAATTTGTGTCAACAATGTGTAAAAACTTTAGGAACCACGAAGAGAATATAATAGATTTGTCCTTATTGTCTATTCTACCTTTTTAGTCAGCCGTTCATAAGCTTGAATTTTGTTGGTTCATTTTTATGCTCTTCGTTTTATTCTTGATCATATTTCAATGACTTTTTTGTATTATATTCTTTGGTGTTTTTGGTGATCCGTTCTAGATGTCCTCCACTAGCAAATGAGCACTAGTTGTATAAAATTTTAAAGCAAAATGGGATGTTCCTAAAGAGATAGTTCATCAGTTATGATCTTGTGGCTGATGTATGGGGGTTAAATTCAAGTAATTTTTCTACTAACTCTTGGAGGATTGCTTATAGTTGAAACTATAAAGCTTGCGCTTCTTTTTTGTTTCTTCTTTATATATTTGCTTGTTTGATCATGTATTCATGTGTGAGGTTGAAGAGCATTGACTTTATCGAGTTATATATATATATATCTAGTAGGCATTGTCTTTGCTTTAGTTTTTCTTGATTGCTTTTGTTATACTAGAATATTAGTTAGTGCAATTACCTAAAAAAAAGATTTTGGTGCAATTACCTAAAAAAAAGATATTGGTGCCATTGCCTTAAAAGAAAAAAGATATTAATTGGTACATGTGAATAGCTTCTATCATTGGAAAGCCAAAATGTTAGTTTGTACATAAAAGAATGAGTGGCATGGAATTAGTTTTTCTCAATTTTTTATGGTTGTTAATGCACCTAAAATTAATGATTCTTGGTATGAAGTAATGGAGAAATTGAACTTGTGATGGATATATGACAAAGTCAGTAGTCTAGACATAGTAGTTTTTTGTCAATGTCAGAACTTGCTTTCATTAAATCAACCATTTTCGTGTCTAATAATTTCAAGTACATCTGTTCTTATCTTTTGATACAATTAATCAATTCTAAAAAACCAATGAAAAATCTATTTAATAATTAAGTAGCATCATGTTGAAGATTCTCTTGTTAATTTTCATAAATACCTTTGTTGCTCTTCTTTAATTTTATATAATCATTCTTGAAAAAAGGCGCAAAAAATATAATCTAATGTGTGGGGCAAAGAAGTGGTGGAACTAGTTTAGATACGATGTGGTCAAAGCCCAAGTCAGTCAGTTTCATATGAATTTTCTTGAATAAAAATAAAACTTCAACGCTAACTCGGGCACCAGAGATAAAATTCCAAATATTTGCTGAAAATATTTTCCCCCAAAATCTTTCTCTTGAAAGTGGTGTAATTATTGCTGTGTAATATTTTAATTAATTTCTTGCGATTGTTACGGTAATAGTTGACTTTATCAAGGTAATGTTTTGATGATTGATTACCATTTACTACAAAAATACTGCTTATATTGTAGCTTTTCATAACCAAATTATGATTTAGTTTCTTCTTTTTATTTATTTTTAAATAGTGCAACTACATTAGAAAAGCTTGATTATTTCCATATTCCTATTCAGTTTTTGGACATGTTTGTTATTGTGATGATTAGTAATAATCTCATAGTTCTACTTTACTTCTCCTTGTTTTTCATTAGATTATACAACTTGTAACTTTCTAATGACACATAATTTTTATGTTAATAAGAGAACTTATTGGTTTTCTTAGGTGCATATCTATAGAGGAATTTTGGATTGATATTTGTTTCATTGTATTTTATTATATTGGGAATTTTTTTGTCTACAACCTCCTAAATTAAAGAACTTTTTTATGATAATTGCTTCCTTTTGCAGGCACAACTTTGTCCAGGTCCATGTGCGATTGAATTTTATACAGAGCTACTAAAAGAGGAAAAAATTTGGAAGCTAAACGTGCCTTCGAAATTAAGGCCAGATTTATGCTCGAGTTTGTGGTTGATCTATTTTAATATGTTAGATACACCAACAGATATAGATATATAGTGAAATTAGCTTGAATTTTCGGAATATATGTGTATAAACTATGTTTATTTTGCTAAATCTAATTGTATATTAGCATTCAAGTGATTTTTATTTTAATCAGACAATGTGTGTTTAGCCAATTGTTTTTTATATGTGTTTTCTTGTACATCTTTTGAGCTTCGTTAAAGCTACAGATTTGAATTAAGTAGTGGGTTTTTTTTTTTTTTTGAAAAGTTTTACTTTTCATGATGTTAACTTTGAGGATCAGTGAATGGTATAAGAAGAATAAGGAATGCTAGTCCGTTGTTGTTGTTTTTTTTTTTCTTTTGGGTCTTTTTTTTTTCTTTTGGGTAAAGCATGCTAGTTTTAGTTATTGTATAATCTAGTTTAAACTAAAATGTATCTAGTTTTATAGAATTTTTTCTAATAGTAATTGAAAAAATATTTTTATGGAAATTTTAATTTCTAATGTGCTTTGATTTTTGTTGTAATTTTAGATTATGGATAAAACCTGGATGCAAAGGAATAGACGGAACCAAGAATATTGGGAAAGTTTACAAAAATTCTTAAATTATGCATTTGAACATTCAAGCATTGGTGGGCTATCCCTGTTCTGAATGCAAGTGTGGTATATCAGTGACCAAAGATGAAGCAAAAATTCATTTGATAATTTTATGGATTCTTGAAAGGATACACCCATTGGGTTGCTCGTGAAGAATTTTTGTATTCAAGTACATCAGCTTCTAATTCCCATGAAAAACCAAATGGAGAGTCAAATGTTTCTGATGACATGCATGGTTTGGTTCATAATGCTAGCATTAGAAATCACCCAAGACGATCATTCTATGGTCGATAGAATTGATTGTAAAAATAAATTACCTAATCCAGAGGCTAAAAAATTTTACAAGCTAATTGATGAGTCTCAACAAGAACTCTATCTTGGATGCAAGAAATTCTGAAAACTATCTCTTGTGATTCAACTACTCCACCTAAAATGCATGGGTAAATTAAGCAACAAAGTTTTCAATATGCTTCTTGATTTATTAAAAGAAACATTTTCAAATGCCATGAGTGGGTTGCCGGAGAATTATTATGAAACTGAGAATCTAATTAAGGAATTAGGACTTGGTTACGAAAAGTATGATGCTTGTCCTAATGATATGTACTTTGTACTGGGGAGAAAATGCTAGAAGAATCCAATGTGAAACATGTAAAGAACTTGATGGGTCCCATCTGAAAATGACTCGACTAGTGAGAAGAGAAAAGTAGCTCACAATGTAGTGTGGCATTTTTCGCTTGAAATCCAGGTTACAACACTAAATTTTGTTTATGTCTTCCAAAACTACCAAGGAAATGAGATGGCATTCAGAGGGTCGTACAAAAGATGGTTGCATGAGACACCCCGCTGATTCTCTAGCATGGCAAAACTTTGACCATCAACATTTAACATTTGCAAATGATCCTAAGAATGTATGATTGGGTTTAGCATCTGATGGATTTATTCAATTCAAAAATATGAGTGTTGCTCATAGTACATGGCCAATGATATCGATACCATATAATTTGCCTTCTTGGATGTGCAAGAAGCAATGATATTTTATGTTATCATTATTGATACCTGGACCATCTGCTCCATGTAAAAATATTGATATTTATTTGCAACCTGTAATAGCGGAACTTAAGATTTGTGGGATGTTGGAGTGAACAAATATGATGCATCTTGTAAGGAGAATTTTCAATTGCGAGTGGCATTATTGTGGACAATCAGTAACTTTCCAGGTTGTGCAATTCTATTAGGTTGGAGCACTGAAGGAGAGTTTGCATGTCCAATATGCCATAAACACACTTTTTCATGGTGGTTGAAAAATGGTGAAAAATATTTCTTTGGGGTCATCGCAAGTTTTTGGAAATTAATCATTCCTTTTGCAAAAATGCGAAAGCTTTTGATGGAACTAATGAACATAGGAAAGCACCTGGAAGACTAAAGGGATCTACAATTTTGAGTGAGTAGGATAATTCTAAAATCAAATTTAAGGAACACAGGAAAGCACCTGGAAGACTAATGGGATCTACAATTTTGAGTGAGTTGGATAATTATAAAATCAAATTTGGGAAGTTAGTTTGTGATAATCAAAATTACCATTCAATTGGAAAAAGAAAAGTATTTTTTTTTATTTACCTTATTGGAAAGAAATATGCTTTGTCACAATTTTGATGTAATGCATATTGAGAAGAATATCTGTGAGAGCTTTCTTGTGACCTTGCTAAATATAGATGGCAAGAATAAGGATAATCTTAAGGCATGCCTTGACTAGTTTGACTTGGGGGTATAAGATCAGATCTTCATCCGTTCAGATGTGAAAATGGTAAGATATATTTGTCTTCTTGTTGCTTCACAAAGGATAGAAGGAATAAGAAATATTTTGCAAGGTTTTAAAAGAAGTTAAAGTGCTCGATAGATATGCAACAAATATATCTAGGTGTGTACAACTAAAACCAACGGAGAATTCTAGGCTAAAAAATCATGATAACGACATCTTGATGCAACAGTTGTTGTCTATTGCTTTGAGGAAAACTTTGTCAAAAGTTGTGCGCTCACCATTGATTAAACTAAGTAAATATATTCGAACTGCAAAGTTTTGTACCCAGCTGACCTAGTTCATTTAGAAAATAGATTGGTGTCATACTTTGCCAGTTGGAGAGGATTTTGCCACCATCATTTTTTGATGTCAGGGTGCATCTTTCTATTCATTTGACCACTGAGGCAAGAATAGAAGGACCCGTCCATTATTGTTGGATGTATCCTATTGGAACACTTTAAATATTAATTGCATTACTTTTAGTTCAATTATGTAACTAATTTATATACTTAAATATGTGTCTAGGTACTTGGAGACTTTGAAATCCTATGTTCAAAAGAAAAGTCATCCAAAAGGTTGTATTGCACAGGGTTATCTAGCTGAAGAATGTCTGACTTTTTGTTCCCTATACTTTGCTGATTATGTCGAAACAAAATTTAACAAGTTAAGCAGAAATGAAGATGTGAATGACAGAAATGATAGTGAGTTGGATATATTTTCGACTAAAAGTCGTCCTTTAGGAGCAAGAAATCCTATATGATTTGACAGAGAAACTTTGAGAAAAGCGCATTAGTACGTGCTTTTTAATTGTGATTATGTCCGGCCATACATTGAGTAAGTAAATAATGCTTATTTTTCAAGTTTAATGATAGATTGTTAAAATTTAATATACTTTCAATGTATGCAATCAACACTATAAAATTTTGAAGAACAAAATCCACGTGCTAGAAAGCATATCATTGAGTGAATTCATGCATTTGTGAAAACTTTGCATCTTGGTCTACAAACAATGTAAGTCAATAAAGACTATACTTATTTTCTTAATTTAATTATAAAAATTTTCAGTATTTGTTTCAATATATTGTAGGTGGGGCCCAAGGGAAATAACATCTTAATAGATTTGAAGCTTCATTCCAAAGGTCCAAATGTTGTGGGGAGACAATATCGAAAATGTGTTGTCAATGGATTTCAATTTCATACAAGAGAGTCGGAGCATAAAAGGAAAACTCAAATTAGTAGAGTTGTTGTCAATCAACAACATCAAGTTTCTCAAGTGTTAGAGATAACAATCCAATTTCAAGTGACATTTCTTGTTATGGTATTTTGACAAATATTGTCTAGTTGAATTACACAAAAGGCTGTACAATTGTGTTATTTGAATGTGATTGGGTGTCAAAAGGGAAAAGATTAAAGCAAGATGAGGATGGATTCATATTGGCCAATTTCAAAAATGTAAAACGTCATAATGAGCCATATATACGTTTTGCTTCCCAAGCATCACAAGCTTTTTATGTAGAAGACCCTCTCAGCAGTGGATGGCATGTTGTTATCAACACATCACCCAGGAATGAGTATAAAATGGATCCTGTGTGTGATATTCAAGCTACTTGCAAAGCACAACTTGTAATATGCATGTTGATAATGGGAATGAAGATATTAGTTGGGTTCGTGAGGGTGTTCAAGGAGTTGGCATTGACACCAACCATAATTAAGATTCTATCTTGTAATTTTTTTCAATTACATTAATCATTGTTATGTCATTATTTCTAGCAATTGAAAGCTTTATTTATTAGTGGATTTACCTTTGAACTTGTGGTATATTTATACTTATGTTTTTTTCATTGTTGCATTATTAGAAATGTATAAATTAAATTTTCAACTTTTTTATATTTTTGTCGTATCGTATATCGTTTAACATTATTTGTGAGTATTGATGTAAGCATGGCAAGAACTAAAAGACAAAAAATTGTTGGAAATGTACTTATTGTAAGAATTATGAACATGAGCATCATGAAGAAAACCATTTTAACATAGGCAATCATGACTCTTCAGACTCAGGTATATATCTCAAACTTATATTAAATATGATGACAAGATATATTGGTTTATTTGTTTATGTTTTGTTTCATTTATGCATGTTTTGTTTATTAGTCATAGATGATGAAATTGAAGGTGAAAATGTGAAGAAGAATCGTACCCGTGGGCCAGCATATATGATAGGAACATGGGGTCAGCAAAGCAATATTCCTCGCAGAAAACTTAAATTTAATGAGAATGGTTTTCCCATAGGCAAGAATAAGAGCCAATTTGTTGACTTCCGGTGTACAATAGCAAGAAATGGAACATATGCCTCTATTGATGAGAATGATTGGCTCGAAATCAAAGATGATCAAAAGAAAGAAATACTAAGAGGGGTGAATGTAATGAAAGTTTATGTTATTCTATATTTATAATTAGTTCTTATTACTATTTTTATATTTTCATCATGTAATTCTATATATTTTATTATTCTTGAAGGAAAAGTTTTATGTTTGGTTCGGATGTTTAGACTTCGAAATTTCTAGGAAAAAATGGAGAAATTGGAAAAACTACTTGAAAAGAAATTATTATAATCCAAATGTATCTTTTGAAAGGCAAGTTAACAATAGGAATAAGCATGTGATTATAGAGCAATGGAGAAAACTATTGGTGCTAGAAATCAAAAAAGGCAAAGGTTACATGACCACGAAATTTATAGTTATTTTGATGTAGAATAAGTGAGATGATAATTTTGTTAAACAATTGTTTCTAAAAATGCAATATACTAGCAGAAAGAATCAACTTGCTAAGGCCAAGAAAATAATGAACCATAAAACTGGATAGAAATCATTTGCTCAACATTGAGTTGTCATGTTGAATATTTCTTTCTTTCTCAACTTATTGTTTAGTGTTTGTTTATATAATATAATTTCCTTAAACAAAGTAATTTGTTTGGTAGACGAAGAAATTAGGTCGACCTCAGTGCCCATCACGCGTTGAAATGTTTGATCATTGTTACATTGATTCAAATGGAAAAACGTCAAGCACTGAAGTCACTACTGTATTGGCAAATAAAGATGGATTGTTACTTATTCTTTCTCACAATTTATCTTTCTTATTTACAAATTATGTTTGGTACAAAATGCTATGAAAGAAAAACAAAGTTAACTTCCTCCAGGTACCGTGGACACTGTTGGTAGAAATGATATATTTTCTCAAGTAATAGGAGAAGATAAAAATGGGCAAGTGCGAATGTATAATCTTGGTGTGTCTCTATCAGATTTATGGAAAAATTTTCCTAGTCGTAGTACGTGCCATCGTTTGTTCATTGAGAAAAATAAAGCAATGTCCAACATCGAGGAAAAGTTTGCAGAGCAAGGTCAAGAACTAAAAAATTAGGTCAAGAAAATTGCAGATATCAAAGTTATGATGATGGCACAATAAATTAATGACTCAACAAGTGAATCAAGAAATCATTCTACATCGTTTATACATCCCATAACATCTCAACTACAACTCCTGATTCCCAAGTTCTTAAGGTATAGGTTTATTTTAAATTAATATCCCAATAAAATTCTTATTTATAAAACAACTAGCAGTGATTCATATGTATAAAAATACTAGTTAGTTTGTAGGAATACATCTATGTATTCATTGACTTTTTTGTAGACTATTTTAATTGTTAAATCTTCACTTTAAGAGAATATGGTTGCTATGTACTTTATTTTAGATGGTGTTTTGGAGCATTGATAAAGATTTATTGTATTTGTCATTGTTTCTAATATAACAGTTTTAATCTCTTTGTAATTTATATGACAGTGAATGTTGTTGATTGTTGGTGTTGAGAATTATGGGAAATGTTCAAAATATAGTGGAAACTCTATCAAAATTTTTATAAATTTGTATGTAATTTGATTGAGAGTAATAATTGCATTTCAGGAAGGATATTTCGGGAAGGAGATTGGGTAGCACTTTATAGCTTGTTCGAATCTTCATTTTAAATAAAAGTTGTGGTTGCAGTATGTCTTTATGGAATTAATCCATCTAATGTTATTGGTGGACAATGATTGGGAGTTAGCAGGTATGAAATACTAGTGCAAATAGTATTTGAACATGATGAGCAATTGATTAGGCCTTATACCCCTATGGAAACACTTGAAGATGCATATGGTGCGCCTATTGCATGGCCATCTAAATTGGCATTTTTTTGGGCAAGTTCTTAATAATATTAGTATGCCAAATCAAATTGTTTCTGTTAAAACCAGACCTTATGTTCTCCTTAGTTTTGATTTCAATATTGTATTTTGGGATTCATTTTTTTTTTCCCCATCTTGCATAATGTTTTATTTGTAATATTACATTGTAATGCACACACATTTGTCCTAAAATTGTTGTTCTTGTTTTGTAGGTCAAGCTTCGAAAACATTGATATTGTTGGATTATAAAAAGTGTTGCCTGCTACAATTTGGTGGGAATGAAATCAAGTTTTAGAATTAGTGGAATATTAACTTTAGTATATTGGCATTTCTTAGGTCACTGAAGGAACATTAAATATAAATATTTTGATATTTCTTTACTTAGTGGCATTGACATTAATTTTATTATGAAGTGGTTAGTCGAATATTACAATTGTGATATGTGGCAAGTACTTTTAATAATATTTTGGGTTTAGTGTATTTGAATGTACTCTAATGGTTGTTGATAATAGCCTTGTTTATTGTGACATTTGGATGCAAATATTAAATTTTACGAGCGTATGAAATTAATGTAAAAGAGCTCTATTAAACTTCTTGACAAAGGCATCTTTAAGTGCCTTAAAGGTCATGATTTGGAGGCACTTCAATTTACCTTCAATTGTAGTTTGAGAGGCAATGCCTCAACAAGTATTTTCAAGGCATTTTTTTAGTGTTGTGAAAAACAGTTTATAAGGTATATGAAAATGTCTCGAAATGTGCTATATAGAGACATTTGAGAATGCTTCTAAATTTAATTAGGGGAGGCATTTAAAAATATGATCATTATAGTATATTTTTTAGGCATTCCTAAGTGCCTTTACACATTTATGTAATGATACTAAACAGTGCCTTAAAACCTATAATGACATAGGGAATGGAGGACACTTTAACTAAGTGCCTCGAGCATATAAAGGCCTCCATAAAAATTATATGAAGGCATTTTAAAGTGCCTCCAAAGGTCAAAATTGTTGAAGTGAACCATCATTTTAAAAGTGAGGGACTAAATAAATACAACTACATAATGTAAGCTACTAATAGAATGTTTTCCCTTTTAAAAAGCAACAGATTTTCCACGCCTTGACTGAGCTCAACAATACCTTAATTTCAAGTTTGAAGAAATGAAAAATTAAAAAGTGAAACCTCAAAGAAATGATGGCTCTTTTTGGATTTTTTTTATTGTCCAAATAATATTGTGTAGTTGTTTCATAAATGTTTTCCTATTGCCTTTCTACATCAACGGATCATGTTTTTGTCATGTTAGACCAGTTTATCGTGTCGTATTCGGATGTTTGACTCGTTTATTTTCATATTGCATTCGTGTTTCTCCCGTATATTTTTGTATCGTGTTTGTATTTGACCCGTTTAACCCATTTACTTTTACCCAAGATGTACTGACCTATTTGATAAGTAAATAACTTGCAATCCATATGAATTAAGAGATTTTAATTTTTTGATGAGTTAAACAATTATTAGTACTAACTTGGTTCTCATAACAATTTAGAACTTAACATATTATTAATAAGCATTACAGAAATTTTTTAGTAGTATTTAATAATTATTATGTTGGATTTAATAATCTTACATTAAAACTATTATTCAAGATTTTAAAGTATGATATCTTAATATGGGGAAATTTTATAGTTCCATTTACATACCATCCTGTTATGCTTTAAGGCTTGTAAATATAAATATTAATAACACATGTTGTTGTACTATACAAGGAATTAATGTACAATGGTAAGATATTCTAACATAATCATAAATTTTTTATTTAATGTATAATAAAGAAGTAAAACTTCAGTCAAATATATTTATTTAGTAACTTAATAGATTATTTTGTCAATCAACCAGTTAACTCAATCCGACTCGTTGATTTTGTGTCATAAACGAATTGATCCAATATATAATTATCCGATAAAATTCGGGTTGTATCATAATTTGTTTATTTTGTACTGTGTTCATGTTACGTCGTCATATCATGTCAAAAATTACCAACTAATATATCCCGTAAAAAGGTCAGTAAAGTACTTATCTAAATAATGTTGCAAGAATAATAATTGTGCAAAAGAAGCCCATATTATTAATGAATAATGAAAATACTAACAAGTAGTGGTTAGCAGGGTTTCAAGTGTTTTTTTTTTTTTTTAATGGGTTTATCCAAATGATATTGTAGAGCATAAGTTTAACCCCAAAGCCCCAATAATTCTTAATAAACCTGTATCCATCATTGTAATTTGTATAAGTTTAACATAAAATTAAAAATAAAAATGTAAATAACTAGAGATGTTGAAAATTTTTAATAATTAATTTTTATCAAATACTCCTAAAAAAATTTCAACTAAATTTCCACTTATAATCCCACATTGGGAAGCCAGCAGCTAGGCCTGCCACCAAAAAGAAAAAAAAAAAAAAAAAATGTACTTCATTATGAATGGGTTTGATTTTTGGATATACAACATAGCCTTCTATTTCTCTAATTCAAAATTTGAGCTAGATATAACTTAGGGTAGAGTTATTGCCAAACCACATTACATCTTGCTCGAGCAAATTTGTTTATCAAGACAAAAATGGCCTTACTTAACTTAGCCACCGTACATGCTTCCCACCATTGTACCCTTTGCCACTTAAGCAGTTTAACCTGATTTCTTCTAGCCAGGATAGGCAGCAGCCATGGTAGCACAATCCAAGTATACCCTCCCAACTCCTCTGATACCAAATTGAAGTCTGCGAATTGCAGCTTTATCGTCAACTCTACCAATCAGGCTTTCAATTACATCCTAATCCTTCAACCCCAAAAAATAAGAACGCTAGCTTCAACATAGAACAAGGTAATGGCAGAGATAAAGAAGGTTTTTTTTTTTTAATTTTTCTTTTAAAAAATAATTGCAGCTAAGGTTGGGATAATCTTTAGCTTATGTTTTCTTCTACATTGTGACAGAAGTTTCTGCTAGGGAATTTTTTTCTTGAATATCAATATATAAAGTTTCGGAGTAATTCCAAAAACAATCTTACAAACTCGTACTTGTTTGCCTTAGTTGATATTGTCTTAGTGGATGTGGTGCTAGGTGCTATATCTTAAGATATATTTTTGTTAAATTTTCACAAATGACACCAAATATTGATGTTGAAATTCGCTATCATAAGTAAATACACACATAATAAGAGTCCAATGGGAAATTCACCAAAACTAAAGTCCTAGATCATGTCACCAAATACTTAAGAAAAGTACTGTGTGCAAGTGTGTGTTTATGTGTTATACAAAAGACTATAATTTATGTGAGTGTGTATTTTTGTGTGAGAGAGAAAGAATATGTTGTGCTGTGTAAGTGTATTTTTATGTATAACATAATCAATATACAATGTATGCAAGTATCTGTTTATGTATGAGAGAGAATAAATATAATATGTGCAAGTACATGTTTATATGTGAGAAATAATGAATATAGTATGTGTAAGTCTGTCTTACGTGTGAGAGAGAAAGAACATAGTGTATGCACGACAATAAAGTATAACGCAAATGGTAAGACACTTATTCTATTATCTATTAGTCATGAGTTCAAGTCACTCGAGAGTAAGAGGGAGATGTGGATTTTAAAAAAAAAAAAATATAGCATATGCACAGGTGTGTTATATGTGAGAGAAAATGAATATAGTGTGTGCAAGTATCTATTTGTGTGTATGAGAGATAAATATAGTGTGTGCAAGTTTGTGTTTATATGTGAGAGAGAAAGAATATATAGTATGTGCAAGTGTGTGAGAGAGAATGAATATAGTGTTTGCAAGTGTTTGTATATGTGTGTGAGAAGAAGATTATAGTGTGTTCAACACTTGTGTTTATGTGTGTGAGAGAATGAATGTAGTGTGTGCAATTGTGTGTTTATGTGTGAGAGAGTGAATATATTGTGTGCAGGTGTGCATTTATGAGTATGTTTGTACATATAAAAAGTTTGTGAATGTTAAATAAAGAAAAATTGAGTGAACTAGTATAGAATTCAACAAATTAAGTGATAGATTTTTCATTTAAAATTTTGTATAGAAATTAAGTAGTACTTATTGTATTCAGTGGTAGGAGAATTTTGTTATCAAACACGTTTAATACAAAAAGCACTTAATAAATTAAGTTTAACCACTTAAACAAGTTATCAAATCCCCTCCTAAGGGTGCGTATGATAAAATTAAAATCTAAAATCTGAAAATAAAGTGCTGAAGTTTTAATGTACTGAATGTGTATATGTTTGATAATCAGCTGAATTTGGATACTGAATTGAAATATTTTATCTCGTGCATATATTATATAATTCAATTATAATATTCTGTTTTATTTTTATAGAGTAGGTTAATTTTTTAAATATTATATTTGTATTTATAATTATTTGTATTATTTGTAATACAAATAATTAATATAGAGTATGTGTGAGAAAGAGATACTATATGAAAGTGTGTGTTGAGGAGTGAGAGAGAAGGAATAGAACATGCGCAAGTGTATGTTTGTATGAGAGAAGAAATATATTGTGTACAAGTGTATGTGTTTATTTGTAATAGAAAAGGATTGTAATGTGTGCAAATGCATGTTTATGTGTAAGAGAAAGAGAATATAGTGTATGCAAGTGTATTTTTATGTATGAGAAAGAAAGAATATAATGTATGCAAGTATTTGTCTATGCGTGAGAGAAAAAGAATATAATATATGCAAGTGTGTGTATATGTATGAGAAATAATGAATATAGTAAATGTAAGTGTGTTATGTGTGTGGGAGAAAGAATATATTGTATGCATGGTAATGAAGTGCAATTCAGGTGGTAAGACGTTTTACCTATGATCTATTAGTTCATAAGTTAGAGTCACTAAACGGTAGGAAGAGAGGTGGGTTTTTTTTTTTAAAAAAAATATCGTGTATGCACAAGTGTGTTACGTGTGAGAGAAAATAAATATAGTATATGCTATGTGTGAGAGAGAAGGAATATAGTGTGTGCAAGTGTGTAAATGAGAATAAATATAGTGTCTGCAAATGTGTGTTTATGTGTAAAAGAAAATGAACGTATTGTGTCCAAGTGTGTTTATGAGTATGTTTGTAAATGTAAAAAGTTTGTGAATGTGAAATAAAAGAAATTGAGTGATTTTTGCTATACTAGCAAAGAATTAGTAAATTAAGTGATAGACTTTTCACTTAAAATTTTATATAGAAATTAAGTGACATTTAACATATTTAGAGACAGAAAAATTTTATTATCAAACACGTTTAATATAAAAGCTCTAAAGAACCAACTCCATTAAATAGAATTGGTCAGGACATGCTTTATAAGATATTTTCCGCTGTAAGATTTGGAATTCAAACACCCAAATCTTACAGAAAGTCATGTAAGCTCCAAAACACCTTACTTGGTCTAGAGGGTCTCTCTCTAGTCTCTTAATTGTACCCAGATAGATCTCCTTTATAACGTATATATTAGATTAGAATATTGTCAATTTGAGGGGAAAAAAAAAAAAAAAGACTAAGCTCTATAGCAGACAATATCATTTCAAGTTTGAAGAAATGGAAAATTATAAAAAAAAAAAAAAAAAAACCAAAAGCAAACAAACAAAACAACTTTGAAGAAATGATGGCTCTTTTTGGATAGCTTTCTTTTTTTTATTTGTTAAATAATATTTTGTAATCATTTCATAAATGTATTCTAACCGCTTTTCTATGGTAATGAGTCATTTTTTTGTCATGTTAGACCCATTTATCGTGTTGTATTTATATTTGACCCGTTTATTTTCGAATCGCATTCGTGTTTGTCCTCTTTATTTTTTGTTGTATTCGTATCTAACCTGTTTAACTCATTTACTTTTATCAAAAATGTACCAGCCTATTTAACGTCTCTTATAACAAGTAAATGACATGCGACTCATTTAAATTAGAGATTTTAATTCATTGATAATTTAAACAATTATCAGTACTAACTTTGTTATCATAACAGCTTAGAACATATTGTGAATAAGTATAGAAATTTGTTAGATAGTATTTTAAAAAAATTTATATTGGATTTAATAATTTTACATTAAAACTATTATTTATGATTTTAAAGTATGATATCTTAATATAGAAAATTTTTATGGTAACGTTGTGATTTAAAAGGTTGCAATGTACAAATATTAAAAACAGATGGAGTTGTATTATACAAGAAATTAAAGTACAACAGTATTGTTACCTTAACAGAATCATAGAATTTTTAATTAATGTATAATCAAGGTGAAATTTCAGTAAAATCAGTTTATTCAATAATTTAACAGGTTATCTTGTCAACTTATGAGTTAACTCAACCTGACTCGTTTATTTCGTATCATAAACGAGTTAACCTAATAATGTGTCATGTTTCAAAATTGACAGCCGATATATCCCATAAAAAATTTATTATAATATTTATCTAAATAATATTACAAGAATAATAGTTTTGTAAAAGAGTTCATATTATTAATTAACGATAAAACTAACAAGTGGTGGTTAGGAGGGTTTCGAATGTTTGCTTTTCTAAATGGGTTCATCCAACGGCAAATGATGCAGCAGATCATAAGTTTAACCCCAAAGGCCCCAGTAATCGTCAATAAAACGGTTATATCCAGCATAATATTTTGTGTAAGTTTAACGTAAAATTAAAAATAAAAATGTAAAGTATTTAGAGACGTTAAAAACTTATTAAATTTTTATGAAAAAAAAATTATTATTATCAAATACTCGTAAAAAAAAATTTCAACAAAAATTCCACTTACAATCCCACAATAGGAAGTCAGCCCTCACTGAAAAAAAAAATGTACTTCATTATAAATGGGGTTGATTTTTGGATATACTATATGATAAATTTTATTTTCATCATACAGTAATTATCTAAACATTTTAATAGTTATTCAATAATTAATAAGGGTATTCTATTTAAAAAAAAATATGATTTCTTTATTTTTAGTAAAGTGGGCCATCTAATTTAAATAAGTTTCTCCCATTATTTATTAAACAACTGTTAGAATGCTACTAATTATTCAATGACTATTATAAACCTTGTCAATTACTCCTTTCATTCTCTTTTAAGTGTCATTTTAGCCACACAAAAAATATTAGTCCATTTTAAGTGTCATTTTAGAAGTCTAATTAAACCTTAAGTTTTTTTTACTAGTTTTGTCATTATCTCTTTTTAATTCTATTAATTTCTCAATTTGTAATTAATGTTGAAATTTTTTTAATTTATTACTAATCAAAAGAGCAATTTAATCATACTTTACCTAAAATTTAGACTATTTAATAGTAATTTTAATATTTGTATTAAATATTAAAATGACATTTATAAAGAAACGGAGAAAAAGCACACAACATAACCTAGTTCTACTAATTCAAAATTTGATCTAGTAGTAACAAGGGTGGCATTATTGCAAAAGCACGTTATATTCTACCAGAGTAAATTTGTTCATAAGAACAAAAATGCCCTTGGTTAACTCAAAACCACCGTACATGTTTCCCACCTTGTACTCTTCGTCGATTCTGCAGTTCAGCCTGATTTCTTCTAGCCATGATAGGTAGCAGCCATGGCAGCACAATCCAAGTATACCCTCCCAACTCCTCTGATACCAAATTGAAGTCAGCAAATTGCGGGTTACCCTTCAACTTTGTCGATTAGGCTTTCAATTACATCCTAATCCTTCAACCCCCAAAAAAATAAGAACAATTCGAGAGCCAAGTGGTTGAGGAGTGAGGGACACTTTCGTCTTGTTAGGCAAATTTGCTCTTGGATATAATTTGTTCTGGCAATGACACTATTTTATAAATTGTTGATATCACCTCACTCCTAGTTTTCAAACACGTTAAAATAATTTTTTTTTTTAATAAAATTATAACTAGTGTATATATTTTTTATAGATTTAAAATTACAGTATTTGAGATTCATCCACTTTTATAAAAAGTTATAACTAGTTTTGGTGAGTTTGAAAATCATATGCATGTGAATCTACTACTTCTCTATTTTTTAATGGAAATTTTTATTTTCTTCATTTTTAAAGTTTTTTACCTGAGTTTTAATAGTTTTATAAACGACTTTGCTATTTTTTAACTTTTTAATTTTTTTTCTAGACTTGTGGATTCTAGACTAGTGGACAAATGTCGAGGTAGACATATGGTGCATTTCATTTTCTATTACTTGAATTTTATTTTTTATGAGCATTTTTTTATTTTACGCTTACAATTAGTAGTCTGTTGGATTCGGTTCAAGTTGCTAAAAAAATTAATGTACATCTAAAATTAATAGTATGTGCATCAAAAAAATTAATGTACTTTTAAAATTTTTATTTGGTTCGATTTGCTACCTTTTTGCAACATTATGTTTTACAATTAGTTTTTTTTTTTTGTTTTTTTGTTTTTGGTAAGCGTGTTACCTTTGCATTGTAGTAAATTTTGAGAATTTGAATTATTTATACTTAGTGTTTCATATTTTAAATAAAATAAGTTCAAGGACTTTCGCATGTCTTTTCTTTTCATTTTTGTAAATATTTTAAAATCGTTTTATATAAATGTTTATGTAGCAAGTCCATTGTTTGTGAATTTTTTGGAAGACGGGAATTATGTTTTCAAATATGTGATTTGGATATTTATCTACTTCTTGATCAGGTCCTAGATATTTACTTTTTCTTTTTCAAATTGATTTTAAAGTAGTAATTTATATTTTGATCTTTGTTCAATATGATTACTTGGAATATTAAATCGTGACAAATGAAGGGTTTTTTTTTCATAATTAGTTCTAATTTTGTATTTGTGCATAATTTGCGTCAAAAAAATTCATTTCCCATTAACATGTGTACTTTTATAGGTTATTCAAGTATTCTCTTAATATGGAAAGCGACTACATTATAAAATTGCAAGAATGGAAGGAAAACAAAAATAACTGCAGAGGAAAGGTAAAGAAAGCAACCCCCTAACTAGAGCAAACGCAAGTAAAAAGGTAATATCATTAATATATTTTTCATTTTCGGATTTTCTTAAAGAAACCCTAACTAGAGCAAACGCAAGTAAAGAGGTAATATCATCATTAATATATTTTTCATTTTCGGATTTTCTTAACTCCATCTCCACCAATATTCCAGTGATGAATGTCATGTCATACACATATTGCTGAAAAGTTGCACTACTTTAATTTTGAGGTGATCTGACGCAATAACGTTTTCAAATACAATCTTGACTAAGGTTCTCACAAACAATAGGTTGAGTTACGCCATGATATGTACAAGTATGTTTTTTCTACTTATTCAGGTAATAAATTTTTGTCTTATAGTTTTTACTTTTAGTTTATTAACTTCATGTTCCATTTTACTTATTATTGCTTTAATATTTAGACCTGTAAATTTGTCATTAAACTATATATTTCCCTCATACTCTTAATGCAGTGGAATTTTTTTATCAAACTTTGTTAGCTAAAAATTGCAATTTTGAAGATCAAGTATAATGAGTTAAAAAACTTTGTGGCAATGATACAACCAATAAAATCATGCAACATGTTTAATCTTTTCTAGAGATGTCAATCATGGAATTATCAGTAATCATGTAGCACTTAATTATCTTTCTCATTTTTTTCCTTATAAAAAATAATAATATTTGGCTCTATTTGAATATGTATTATTTAGAATAATTATTCAGTCAAAGAAATTTAGTTATTTTTTAGAATTATTTGACCAAATAAAGTAAAAAAATAAGTGTTTGAATACAAAATATTATTCCAACAAAAATAGAATCATTGTTTAAATGTGGAATTTTATTCCTGAAAAAAAAAAAAATCACTTGGAATCGAAATACAATGAAACTTTATTTGAAATACATGGTTTGATAAACATTGATTGAAAACAAAATATTAATCCAATATTATGCGTGCATATTTGGTATTTCAAATATATACAGAACTCGCAAATGAAAACAGGTAACTTATTAGTACTGTTTTAAAATTTTTCACAAAGTTTATAAATAATGGAAGGGGGAGTGTTTAAACTTAGGATGTAGTTGATTTTGAATAATGTAAAAGAATTATTTGGGGAGAAGGAAAGAAAGGTAGTCGTCCAAATAATTACATAAGGTAGAAGTCAGGATTCGAACATCTAAAATTGTAATTGTTCGAACTCCCCTATTTATGTCCAAAGTCTCAATCACTGCCATATGTTCGAACCGAATTCCACGTGCACCTTCAAACGTCTAAACTTCTCTGTTTCTATGTTAAAAGACATTTTATCTAGACAAAACTTGTACAAATTTTGATACAACTACACTTTTGTTATGTGTAATTGCCACACACAATCTATTATTAATCTTGCATTGATCAGATGTTTACCAAAAAAAATTTAAGAGCAAAATACGCATTCAATAGTGTATAACTAGTATCCTAATAGTGTATAAAATCCAAATACACAGAGACGTCCTAAAAAAGAAAAATAATTCGTACATTATTTGTTACTTTGCACTTACATTTTTATAGTGTAAAATATCTCTTTACACCTTTATTTATACATTAATAGTGTAAATAATGAATGAATGGTATAAATTATATATAGTGCGAACATATGTGAATAGTTGAAATAATGAATACAATAGGTGAATAGGACAAAAAATGAATAGTACAAATAAAGATAATTGGAAAAAAAAAAAGTGAAAGAGAAAAGAATGTATAGTACAAATAATGAATAGTTTATTTAAAAAAGTGAATAAGACAAATAATGAATAGTACAAATAATGGTCAAATAATGGTTGAGTAAACAAATGGCACATTTCCTTTGACCAAATAATTACTCCAAATAATGTGAAAAAAAGGTACCCAAACAGAGCTATTAAATAATGTTGCCTTTCTTCATTAATTTCTCATAAAAGTTGAATAATGTTACAAATTTTTACATATGATATACACTTGCATACTTAGAGCATAAATGTTCCACAAATAAAAATTACAAGACTAAGTGCTATTCAGACAAACTTTTTGGTATCAAGTTTGTAAACACAAATTTCGAGTTAAATTAATAACAATGAAGAATTGAGCAATAAATTGAATTTTATTGATAATCAAAAAATTAATTACAATCTCTAGTTTCATGATAGAAAAGAAACTTATCCTCTGATTCTATTTCCTGAAGGAATTTAATTCAATGGCTAAAGAGTTTTGATCTTGGATTAATACAACTTTTTCAATCCTCTAACTGGTTTGAAGATTGAAAAAAAAAAAAATTGCGACTTAAAAGTTTGTTCTTCAATTAAAATATTTTTTGAAATTCTAAAAGAAAAGAAAAAACAATCTAATGTGTTTTTAGGAGGATGCTTAAAGAGTTTTTTGTAGGCTCTCTTGTAGCTTTATTGCTTTTTGTGTGTGAATTTTTATGGGTTAATGTCTCTATTTATAGGCAAATCATACGGTTCTTTTGTATGAGTGCAAACTACAGATTTTGACTAATAAGAATTCACCACGTGTCAAAGCACGACAATAATTATTGGGTGTTTGATTGAAGTATAAAGACATCATACTTATCTCAGGATAATTCTTAGCCATGAGATTTGTCTTTGTAATTGTACATGAATTGTAATTCTTTTTAACCAATGGGAGTTTTGCCATGTGCGAAAGATGACAACAACAGTTGAATATTGTAGTCAAACACCAAATCCATGAGATTTATTTGAAATAATTATCCATAACTAATAATTTAGCCAATTAATAATTATTAAATTTAGCTACTAATTATGTAGTAGCAAATTAAAATCGAATATAAATTATAATTAATAAAATAACTAGTTTTTGTAAGCAATTTTACCCATTAATTTTTTTTTATCAGTAAAATTTCAGTATTTACAAATTCTCCCACTTCAAATCTTAACCAGTTGTATTATAATACAAAAAGGTAGACATGAAGTATTTTGCCAATTGAATCTCCAAAATACTAATCATCTTGTGACTTAAAGCTAGAGATTGAGAAATCCTACTAAACATGGAATACATGTAATGACTTATTGGAATACAAAAAGAATTTGAATTTATTATAAAAACCCTATAAATATAGGCTTTTACAACACAAATTAGCCATCTTTTCTATTCCATAGCAAGAGCTAGAACTTTGTTTCTTTTCCTGTCAACTACAATCTTCAGGTACTTTTTTTTTTTTTTTTTTTTAATATTGACTTTTGCTTTATAATAGCCGATGCATGAATAGTTGAATTTTGAATTCCATTACATAGACTTGTTTTTTTTTTTCCTCCCTCTTATGCAAAATTATCAAAAATGCATGTCTATGACCAATCTTCACTTATTTCCTTGTAATCAAGTTCACCAGCACTTTGCGTGCACCTTTTTTATTTTATTTTTTTTCTGTTGAATCAATTTCCTAGTTTTTTTTTTTCTTGAATTGCACCCCTCCTTTATTTCTTGTCAACCTTAAAAGATTAACCGAGTAATATCCCCTCGTATTATTATCAGTGTTTATCAAAAAGATTTTCTTTTCAACCCAATTTACTTTAAAAGTTTAATTAGGATTTTTTAAATCCTCCTAAGAAAGGAAGATCTTTTATTATTATTATTATTATTATTATTTTACCAACCTTAAAAAGGAAGATTTTAAAAGGGAATTAGAAATTTTTTTTGATCAACCTTAAAAAGGAAGGTCCTTTACATTTAAAAATAAAAAATAAAATTGGATCAACCTTAAAATGAAAGATATTTTTTTAGCCTAATTGACCTTAAAAGGTTAATTGGAATTTTTGTTTTGGATCAACCTTAAAAAGAGAGGTTTTTTTTTCTTTGGATCAACCTTAAAAAGGAAGATTCTTTTTTTTTTTTTAATCTACTCGACCTGAAAAGGTTAATTAGGATTTTTTTTTTGGATCAACCTTAAAAAGGAAGATTGTATTTTTTATTTTTTTTTGGGATCAACCATAAACAAGAAGATTTTTTTTTCTTTGGATCAACCATAAAAAGGAAGATCTTTTCCTTAACCTAACCCTTTATTGACTTTAGAAGATTAATTAGGATATTTTTTTGGATCAACCTTAAAAAGGAAAATCACATTTTTTTTTTTTGCATCAACCTTAAAAAGGAAGATCATAATTTCTTCTTCTTCTTCTTTTTTTTATCAACCATAGAAAGGGAAATCATAATTTTTTTTGGTCAACCTTAAAAAGGAAGATCATAATTTTTTGTATCAACTTTAAAAAGGAAGATCATATTTTTTGGGATCAATCTTTTAAACAGAAAGATCCTTTTTTTTCTTTGGATCAACCTTGAAAAGAAAAATCTTTTTTAAACTAATCGACCTTAAAAGGTTAATTAAGATTTTTTTTATCAACCATAAAAAGGAAGATCATTTTTTTTTATAACCTAATCGACCTTAAAAGGCTAATTAGGAATTTTTTTGGATCAACTTTAAAAAGGAAGATCATTTTTTTTGGGATCAATCTTAAAAAGGAAGATCATAATTTTTTTTTATCAACCTTAAAAGGAAAGATCATAGTTTTTTTTGATCACCTTAAAAAGGATCATTAGATCATTTCTTTATTAACCTTAAAAAGGAAGATATTTTTTTAACCTAATCGACCTTAAAAGGTTAATTAGGATTTTTTTATCAACATTAAATGGAAGATCATAATTTGTTTTTTGATCAACCTTTAAAACAAAGATCATAATTTATTTATTTTTTTGATCAACTTCAAAAAAGAAGATTATAATTTTTTATGATCAACCTTAAAAAGGAAGATCATAATTTTTTTTTTTTTTTTTGTTGATCTACCTTAAAAAAGAAGATCATAATTTTCTTTGATCTTTATTGTTTCATCTTTTTTTTTTTTTTTTTTGTAAGATTTTAATTTTGGGAAAGCATATAGTTAGGGGCAAGAAGTACTATGTGATATTAATGATCAAAATGTGCTTTCATTGGATGGACCATGCTTCCCTTCCTTACTCCTTTATATGGGGCCTTTTTTGATGCATGGGTTGCGTTGGCAAACCCTTACCATATTAAAGAATAGACCATGAAGCTTAATTCGAAACAAAATCTAAGCTGTGACATACTTAGTCCACATTGACTATTATCCCCATTTCATTCCAGCTCAACCTCCACAGGTTCATTTACCACATTAGCTTGTGAAATCTTATCTGGCACCGTACATTGGGCTCTAAATTAAAATTTGATGGGAAGTTTTTTCCAGTCCGTGGATATTGGGATTGGGTTTTGGAAATCCTTGATCATAATGAAGACACCTTAGTTAAGACAGGTATTTTTAATGCAGTTTATGCATCGCTATATACATAAGACTATAAACTAGTTATGCGAGACTTTTGTGAAACTTGGTGTCATTCTACTAATACATTCCACATTTTTGAAGAAGAAATTTCTATTTCACTGTGGGTTTTGCACATACTTGGTGGCCTTCCTGTGACAGGAGTCATATATGAAGAAATAATTCATTCATACTCTCACTTATTTGGCATAAATAAGAAGAACAGAAGATTTATTTCTCCTTGTTGTGAGTATTTATTTAGAGCTTTCCAGATATCACAAACAAAATATGAAAGGAATCAGGAAAAAGTTTCTATGGCATAATGGGTTGAGTTTTGGTATAGAGGAACAATCAAAGATGATTTTAAAAAGCCATCACTGCACAAGTCTCTTCGGCGTCCTCGTTCTACACATATTCCTAGCGGTCACTATGAAGTACCACGTGCAAGAAAACCTGTAGAATAGGGAGTCTTTGTTGACCTCAGTCTTGACACATCTTTGTGGGATGAGACTTATCTAGCTGCCTTTCTTTCTTGTTGGCTTTGTGCCTTTGCTTTACCAGATGATAAAGTTAATTTGACTCACCCAACAACTTTTAAATGCTGCTACCTGATGACGCAATGTACTTGATATAGCTTTGCAGTACTTGTGTTATCTAGTATTTATCGTGTTTTGGCAAGAATTGCTCGATTCCCAAAACCAAGTCAACCAAAGTATTCATACTTTCCAATCCATTATGTGGTTGCACGGATAGTAGCATATTTTGATACTCATTTTCAAGCAATCGAAATACCAGGTAATTAACCCATGATGGCTATATTCTCAGGTACAGGTAGAGCAAAATAGTTTTTAGATCTACTGCTCATGAATTGGTTATCAATAAGAAAGCAAAGTGGCACGCAACAATGTATTGCCCTTTACTAGTTGTAAACAATGTGTCTTTGGAGATTGAGCCACTTTAATATTTCATCAGCGTACGTTCTTGTTACTTGCTCATGTGCTTCGATGACACATATTATATTGAGTCTTATAATCCCTACTAATTTAGCAGGCAATTTGGATATTGCCAGTGCATACTTGGGGACCTTAAAAAGGTCATTCATTTGGCTCCTGCTCATAAAGCCTTGCAACTTTGGCGAATATGTTTCTTAACAAATTCAAAGGCCAATTCTTTTCTTCTTGGATACCATACAAAACTTAAAGCCCTTAGTACTAGAACTGACAAAGATGATGGTCACGAATTCTATCTCAAAATGGGACTTGAAGCTTTGATTTAGAGTACTGTAGCAATGCAGAGAAAGGAGAAACAGTAAATGTTATCTCATTCAAGGGGAATGATTGTAATGAAGTTGAATCCAGTTCTAAAGATAACACTACTTGTGATGCCACAGAACCAAACGGCGATGCTCAAAGTGTTGAACATATGAATTCTATTTACCATACTCCTTAAAGAGGGGTCATGGAAACGAGCCAGCTGAGACAGCTATAAACGATGTGAACTTTGAAGAAAATCAGTCTAAAGAGAGTAGATTGTCAGTATTTCAAAGATCGATTGAACAATTGGAAAATGACACTTTGGTTGATATTCTTGACTCTTTAAAACCTATAACAAGCGTTGAAAAATAGGTAACACATTTAAAAAAAAAAAAATCACTCTTGATTTGTTACCACTTTCTTTAACACTTCTAATTTTTTTTAAAGTTGGGAGAGAATGAGGTAGTTTCTTATGACAACAAGACAGTTGAAGTAGAAAACTTGCTTGTAGTGATGATGAATCATTTTTGAAGCAAAGTCCTCCTAAAATTATAAAAAGAAATTGNTCCAGGCAAGGATATCTCTCATCTACTTTCTCGACGTATAAGAAGTCTTGAGAACCTTACCTTTGAGCATGCAAATGTTGAAAAGACTATATCCAATCAAATTCCAATAGCATCAGTTTCCATAAATAGCCTGGAAGAATGTCATCAAGTATCATATGAAATGCCATTCAGTCAATGGGGAAAAATCTTCTTAAAATCTCAAACTCACACCCTTTGATCGTGTTTAGAATGTGCTTCAAGAAAATACTCGGTTTACCACAGCATCAAGAAACTTGATCTTGATCCTAGCATTCTCAAATCAATTCATTGACATCTTGCTGTCAGCACAATTGCTGTTTTTATGAGTTGAGCATGGCTGCCAGTAAAAAGGAAAAAGCAATCAAGCAACTAGAGGAAGCAAGATCCTAATTTGCCACCTTGAAAATGGAACATGGTAGTTGTAGCAATGTTCTGATTATTGTTCATAAAGAAAAACAATTTCTCCAAATGAAAGAAGCCGAGTTAACAAAGAGATTTGGAGAACAAATTTGAAGCGATGGAGGAATTAGCAGTAAATGTCAAATTGGCCGAAGACCGTGTTAATGAAAAAGGAATAAATCTAGTCATGATTGCTAAAGATGAAAAAAAAAAAAAGGTTGAAGAGTTAATGGAAGAACTCTTGAACTACCAAAGATCACTTAACCTTTCTGCGTAGATGAACATTATTGCATAGTCTCCCTTTCTTTCCTATTATTTTCTTGTGCAAACTTGTTTAGATTTCAGACCACCATTTGTTTCCTATTAAGCATTTCTTCGATATGTATGACATTTTTCAAGTTTCTTTGATCAAATTTGAATGATTTTTTAAATGTTTTAATTTTTTTATTTTATCTGTTCATAATTTACTCTTGCCGATCAAGAGTTTCTTTTTGTTTGTCTCAACTGAACTTGAATTTTGTTCCAAGCTACCTACATACCCTTTTAAAAGGGATCACGTCATAATGTAGTTCGATTTTTTTTAATGGAGGGTAGGTGTTATTCACTATCTAGTCAGTTTTAACTCATGCGGGTTAGGAGCATCAATTTATTTACCGCCTTAGACTTAGTGGAGTGTTTCACTAGTTTAGCTACATAGTACACTATTGGTAGTTGCTATTCACAGTGTTAACTCATGCGGGCCAGGAGCATCCATTTGTTAACCACTTTGGACTTAATGAAGTGTTTTGGCTATTTATTCACTTGCTACATCATTGGTGAGTATTTCATTTTCTAGTTACGGATAATACCACTTTAGAAATTTGCCAGTAATAGAACCAATTTGAAATCCATCTCCTGTAAATATCTTATATGCACCATTTGTATAGAATTCTTGAACAACATATGGTCCATCTCATTTTGATATGAACTTTGTTGGCCCAAAAGCAACCTAAGAGGGGGGTGAATTAGGTTGTCTCAAAAAACAATCATTTTGAAGTGCTTAATGAAAATGCAAACTTTGTGCAACAAATGAATACTTAAGCACAAATGATCAAAGATAAATATTTAACAATCAAAGCCTGTAGCTTAAAGAAGAAATAAAAGATTGAGATAAAGAATATCAAACCAAACTCTCAAACTTCTCAAGCTTGGAGTACATCCACTAGTAGTGCCTCTTCAAAGAAGGTGAGGCAATAACCTTCTTGTACACAAAGTAGGCTCACCCTTGCACCAACTAAGTTCCTCTAGTTTAGCCAAAGGGTTTTACACTACAACCTCAATTTTTTACACTTGTTATTCCTCCACTCTTACACTTGAAGATCACTCACTATTCTACTCTTGCTCACACTAATTTCCTCTAGCTAAGCCAAGGGAACTATACTACCCAAACCAATACAACCCACAATATTTTAGCCTATTTCTCCCAAAATAGCTCTTACAAGTGTTTGTATTGAATGTAGTAGTTCCTCTCATCATTTGGATGTTCTTGGGTTATTTATAGATGAAAGATGTGATAAAATTTGAGCTCCAACGGTCAAAAACTAGCTGTAAAAAACTAGCCTTTAGGAGCGAACGGAGGTTCGGACAATTCGTCCAATCATACGTCCTACAGCTTTATGAACAGTGTTTTGGACGGTCGTGTGCATCCTACAGCTTGACAAAAACTTCTTCATTTTGAGCTCTTTTCTTTGGACGGTCTTGTGCGTTCTACAGCTTTTGGTTCGGACTATCATGTGCGTCCTATAGCTTATGTTTTAGACTATCATATGCGTCCTATCCCACAGCTTCTAGTTCTGACGGTCATGTGCGTTCTAAAGCTTATGGCTCGGACGGTCATATGCGTCCTATCCCTGGGCCTCTGGTTCGGACAGTCATGTGCGTCCTAAACCTTATGGTTCGGACGGTCATATGCGTCCTATCCCTCAGCTTCTGGTTTGGACAGTCACATGTGTCCTACAGCTTTTGATCATGTTTTAGACGCTCTCTTGGGTCCGAGTTCTTTTCTTTCAGATGCTCTTCATCGTCCATAAGGTGTTGTTCAAATTTTGGTAATTTTTCTTCATTGTGTTCGGATGATCATTTTCGTCCGAGCCTTGCCTGTTTTTCTGCACACTTATTTTCAAGCCATTAGTACAATTTGGTCATCATCAAAATATGATTATCATAACTAGGGTCCAACAATCTCCCCATTTTTTATGATGACAAATCAATTGGACAATTCTAAAAATAACCATAAAATATGAAGCATAAGACAAGAAGTTTGTCCATTTTTTCTCCCCCCTTTTGGCATCATCAAAATATAATAAAAAATAATGCAATTTTAAGCTCCCCCTAAGTTTATTTTCCCCCTTAAAAGGTGAATGTAATTCAAGTGAGTACATGGGGAATAAGTCAAGCTGTGCAAAACATTTCTTCCCTTAAAAAAACATGTATTCAAGTAGATATGAGGGAATTCATTCAAAGAATTAGCATTAAGACATTTTTCACTCGAAAGCATCATCAAAATAATAAAGCATATGTGATGCAATTTCATGTGATGCAAAATAATCCATTGAAAAAGAGAATGCTCCCCCTTACTTTTGTAAATAGTGACTTATTATAAAAAAAATAAATTGGGGATACTTGTACCCAAGCTTTCTAAGCAAATATAAACACATAGTTGAAAAACATTTAAGAGATCATAGTTCACATTAGGAAGTGAAAGCACATTTTGATAAAAATTTTAAATGTTACCCATTTTAATGTCATGTTAGCTCATATGCTTTGAAAACCCTCCATTGATAATCCATCTTGAATTCCTTGGTGCTCTCCAAGCATACCTACATGCAAAGTTAGGCAACAACTTTTGGTACCCAAACTTTCTTGGGTCTAATTGGGTTAGTAACATGCGTAATCACCCAAATAGAATTTATTCCCAATTTTTCATTTCTTTTAACATAACAATTTTTCTTTATATGCCCATATTGAAAACAATAATTGCAAATAATATTCTTATTGCCATAAAAAGAAGATTTAGATTTAACAAAGCACAAATCATTTTTTCTAAAGGTGATAAAATTTTTGTTCAAAAACATATTTGTAGTTCTTTTCTTTTCAAAAACATTTTCTTTCTGCTATCTTTTTCAAAATATCATCAAGATCATCTAATCTCTTCTTCAATGAAGCTTGTTCTTCCATGATCTTGGTTTTTCCAGCAAATTTTTTCTTCAAATCATCATTTTCTTTTGACAAAAAATTATTTTCATGCACAAGTTTTGAGTTGACACTCAATAAAGCATTAACTTTAATTTTTAACTCTTTGTTTCTAACATATGATTCTTTTAAACAGTCATGCATTTTAAAAATGAATGATTCAACATCATCATCATCATCACAAGAATTATTGCAAGAATCAAAACTCGAGTATACCTCATTATTGCCAAGTGCCATAAAAGCCATTTGAACTTCCTCATATTCTTTTTCAACTTCTCCATCCGAATTGCAATCATCCTAAGTGATTTGGAAGTTGTTGAAGTAAGGCTTCCTTGAGTCTTTTCTCCTTTTTGATAAAACTTTAAATGCTATGCCTCTTTTTCCCTTTGCCTCCTCATCATCTTGTACCTTGTATTTCATCTTCCATGTGTCAAAGGAGGTTAAAGAATTAATCGAAGACTCGATAGGGATAGAATTTAAAGTTTTAGACTCCTCTATGGCAATGGATTTAGGTTCCCATTCTTTAGGTAAAGCATTCAAAATTTTTCTATTCCTTTCACCCAAGGAATATTCTTTACCCAAACTTTCCAAATCCTTTATAATATCATTGAACCTACAATACATCTTGTCAATGTTCTCATGAGGTTCCATTTTGAAGGATTCATATTTAGCCACAAGAAGTGACTTCTTTTGCTCTCTAATATCTTCATTTCCTTCATGGAGATCTTTCAATTTTTTTCATATCTCCTTGGCTGATTTGCACCCTTTACTTTAGAAAACTCATCTGCATCCAAAGCATTATACAAAATATCAATGGCTTTAGCATTTAAAGATAAATTTGCTTTATCTTGTGCATTTAATTCATATCTAGTTTTAGGCCTTAATTTATGTGTATTTTCATAAAAAATATTGGCCTCAAAAGGACCTTCACAGTCCTGAAAAATACCATAAATCAATATCAATAGATTGAACAAAAATTTTCATTCTATCCCTCCAAACAATAAAATTAATGTCATTAAACATGGGAGGTCAAAAATAGAATGCCCCTATGAAAATAAAGAATTATTGGTTGCCATAATGAATTTTACTCAAAAACGATTACGTTCAATATATGAGACCAAGCTCTGATACCAATAGTTGGCCCAAAAGCAATCTAAACTTCTGGTTCGGACAGTCATATGTGTCCTACAACTTTTAATCATGTTTCGGATGCTCTCTTGCGTCCGAGTTCATTTCTTTTGAACGCTCTTCATCGTCCGTAAGGTGTTGTTCAACTTTTGGTCATTTTTCTTGATTGTGTTCGGATGATCATTTTCGTCCGAGCCTTCCGATTTTTCTGCACACTTATTTTCAAGCCATTAGTAAGATTTGGTCATCATCAAAACATGATTATCATAACTGGGGTCCAACAAACTTGTTTCTTGTTTTGTAAGAAGTTATGAACACGACCTGTCTCTTAGGTCTGGGAACAGCAAGAATAGTATCTCCAATTTGAAATGAGTGACGTCTTACTTTCTTATTGAAAGTTTTAGATAGACAAGTTTAATGACATTCTAACTGTTATTGAGCATCAAGTCTTTCTCGTCCAAAGACTCCAACTCTTCTAGATGTAGATGTGCATTTTTCCTTAGTTGAAAGACCTTGGATTGCTATCCGTAGGTAAGGAATTTGTTTCTTAATGGGCAAAACTATTTTGACCTCGTAAATAACGGAATATGGAGTTTCTTGTATGGGTGTACGATAAGTTATTCGATATGCCCAAAGATCCTTTTTGAAACTTTCATGCCAGTCTCTTTTTGTCTTAGCAACTACTTTTTTAAATACGTTGCAAAGAGTCTTGTTAAATGCTTCAACAAGTCCATTGGCAAGGGCATTGTACATTCAAGACTTCTACCATTTGAAGCCAAATTGTTCACAGAATTGTTACATATAACTGTTTGTTATCTTGTTTATCCTCACATGGAGGAAAATAATTCTTTGGAAAGAATTCTTTTAATGTGACGGGTTAATAAGGATTTTGTAAAACAATCTCTTCTTCATGTTTCACTTTAGATGTCATTTTTTTGTTGGTTGTTTCTTCTTGTATTATGATTGGAAGTTTTCTTCCTTCTCTGTCTGTTTTGTTGTGGGTATAAAGAATGAATGATACTGTGCTTTTGGATATTTTTTCCTTGAGACCAACATCCATCCATCATCACCATCGTCCTTCGCTTGTTTCTCTTCAGGAGTAATTTCAGCATCTACATGTGGAATATATAGGGGAAGAGCAGTGGGATGAAAATATCCAAATTGGATAGCCTTAACCTTATCACCAACTCCCATCTGTGTCCTTTTAGGACAAGTTTTGGCGGAAATGTGAAATTACTTTGTGTTGATTTAATCGAGGCCAAGATTGTTTCCGCAACATCCTTAAAATCAAGAACAATTCTTCCATCACGAGCAAATTGTAAAATTTTGTCTTTTAAGACACAGACATTTTTCTGTGGGATGGCTAACAATACAATGATACTTGCAATAGTTTGGATCATTGACGCATATGAAACTTACATGGGGGAATTCAATTAACTTTTTATCTAGCAAATCATCAAACATACCAAAGACATCGGAATCTAGGAATGGATATTATGTTTCTTCTCTTTCTTTCAATGTAGGGCGACACCTCTCAATGTTAGGAAATTTATCTGGTTTTCCCTTATTTTTGCTTTTTAGTGACACTCTAATAGAAGTAGTAGTCACAGCTTTGGATTCTTCCTTCCCTTCTTTGATAGGGACTTTTCCCCTTTCTTCATCTCTGGGTTTTTTTTACGAGGGTCAGGAACAAGTGGCTTTTGATCTCTAAGGTCAATTTCTAAACTGTGAGCTTTTATTGCCATCTTTTCAAAACTTGGGGATTGTATCCCTTGCTGGATATAACAAAGTCCCCATTTCATGCCTTGGATACACATTTCTATGGCATATGTCTCAATTAGTCTATCTCTGCAAGAATAGTTAAGGCTCAGAATCCTCCAACATACAATATAATCAACAATAGGTTTATCTTTCCATTAATTAGCATTGGTGAGTTCAGTCACAGTGACAGTTCTCTTGGTGTTATGGAATCAGTTGAGAAATTCTTGTTCTAACTACTTCCAGTTATCATTTGAACCAGCTTCAAGATTATTATACTAATCAAAGGCATTACCTTTTAGGTAACGAACAAATTGCTTCACTAGTAGATCCCTTTCAGACCAAGCGTTATTGCATGTCTCGATAGATTAAGCAATATGTTGTTTTGGGTCGCTTTTTTCATTAAATTGTTGAAATTTGGGAGGCTTATACCCAACAGGCATTCTCATGTTATCAATGCGTTTAGTGTATGGCTTTGAGTACATGAGGTTGGATTGTGATAGTCCTCTATGCTGAGCACACACTGTGTTAGTGGTCATGTTTAGTAATTGTCGCATAGATAGACCAACAACAGAAGCAAAATGCAATCCTTGGGGATTTCTTCTCTAGTAGTTTGCATATTATTTTCATCTAATGTAGAGGTCTTTCCTCCACCAAGTGAAAAGCGCTAGGATTTTTTAAAGCACTACTTGACTCTCCTCAAGCTTCAGGCTTGCTTACGAGATTTACAATTTGCAAGTCTTTTTGCTCTATCACTTTACGCATTTCCATCACTTCAGCTACCACACGCACTAGTTATTCTTCCAACGTTGCACCATTAGTCATCATGACTAGCATCAATATCGAAGAGCCAGAGTAAGTTGACTTAACATATTCTTAATATGAAGATTTTTGAACTGAATCATGTACTTCAAGGGGATTGATATTTTTAATGTCAGCAGACTTAACCACATATTGTTTGTGCCTTTTAATAGCAAGGGATATGACCTTGCTGCGAGTGATTGACCCTTTAAAGTGGCTATCAGTCTTAGCAAAAATTTGTTAGATGTCTCCAATATCAAGGGATTTTGCCTTGTTACGAGTAACTGGTATTTCAGAGCGGTGGCTTTCAGAAGACTATTTTTTGCAGTTTAAACAACTTGGTTTTTCTTTGGAGCCATTGAGTTTGAGATGATACTTGTTGAATTTGTAGGAAAAAAGAGATGAGAAGTAGAGATTGTCCCACCTAGTGTGCCAGAAATTTATAAACACAAATTTCGAGTTAAATTAATAAAAATGAAGAATTGAGCAATAAATTAAATTTTATTGATAATGAAAAACTCATTACAATCTCTAATTTCTTGACAGAAAAGAAACCTATCCTCTTGTTCTATTTCTTGAAAGAATTTAATCCAATTGCTAAAGAGTTTTGATCTTGGATTAACATAATTTTTTCAATCTTCTGGCTGGTTTGAAGATTGAAAAATAATTTCTTTGCAACATGAAAATTTATTCTTCAATTAAAAGTTTTTTGATATTTTAAAAGAAGGAAAAACACAATCTATGTGTTTTTAGAAGCATGCTTAAACAGCTTTTTGTAGGATCTCTATAACTTTTTTGCTTTTTGTGTATGAATTCTTTAGTTGGGTAAATGCTCTATTTATAGGCAATTCATTGGTTCTTTTGAATGAGTTCAAACTCCTTTTGACCAATAAGAACTCGCCACATGTCAAGAATGACAACAATTGTTAGGTGTTTGATTTAACTACAAGGATAGCATACTTATCTCAATCATAGGATAATTCTTTAATTACCCATGAGATTTGTCTTTGTAATTGTACATGAACTATAATTGTTTTTAGCCAACAAAATTTTTGCCATGTGTAAAAGATGGCAACAACAATTGGGTGTTGTAATCAAATACCAAATTCATGAGATTTATTTGTAATAATTATCCATGACTATTAATTTAGTCAATTAATAATTATTAAAATTAGCTACTATTTATTCATTAACAAATTAAATTATAATTAATAAAATAACTAATTTTTATAGGTTATTTTACCCGTTAAAATTTATATTTTTATTAGTAAAATTTCAGTATTTACAAAGTTGTCTTTAATTTTTGTAGGCACATCCATCTATTTCATGAAGTTTTTAACATATAATCAGCATGTAACTTACTTTGTCACCATTATTTTTAGATTCAAAGTAATAAAATAATTTTAGTTTTTAACTTTCATTATTTAGTATAATATTGACAGAGTTATACCATTAATGCGTTTACAATATTTCACTGCCCGTACATAGCACGGGTGTTCTAAGTTAGTATCTTAAATATGCAAATGGTGAACAACAATGGGATAGATGGTGTAGAAGTACTAGTGAATTAACGTAAAAGGAGGTAATTGTAGAATTAGGATAAATGGTCATATTTGCAATAGAAGCATGCCACTTGACTAAGTTCAAAAGCTTCTATCAATTTTCTTTTCATGACTATGGCTGCTATTCCATGCAAATGCATGTGATGATGAGAAGAAGTGTTGGTTGAATGGTTAGTTCTGAAAATGAGGTCAATGCCATATTCGTTGTGTGATGAAGGGAGACGCAAGCCTGTAATCAGAATCTGAACTTTCATGAGTTTTGGGTGCTGAGATGTTCACTGTTACTTTTTTTCTAATTTTCTTTAATAATATATTATATTTAAATAATTAAAATTCTTAAAAACTATTGAATTATATTAATAATTTTGTTTTAATTAATAGGTCAATATACTTTAAAACTAAATTTACTCAAAATTGTTTTATTATTCAATTCACGTGAAACATTTAGATGGTGTAAAATATGTCAAAATCAAGATAAAAATTTAAATATTTAATCAAATAGAAAAAGTTAATCTATTTATTTTCAAATTTTATGTATATATAACATATGCAATGAACTATATTATGAACATTTATGATTTTTAAGAAAATAATTTAAAATTAGATTTTTTAAAAATATATTTTAAAAAAATTCTAATTGGAGGGTACCTAGACCCTGGTGTATTTGACGTCCAAACTTAGATTGGATTATAATCCAGCTAAAGCCCTTTTATTTGTTATCGGACTAATTTTATTTTGTACCCTCTAATGTTGCATACTAAACTTTAGACTTTTTGGATATTTTACATTTGAACTCTCAAATTCATTTCACTTTAACCCTTTTTTTAACACTGTCCAAAATATTAACAAATTTTTTCGTGCGTACAACACATTCAGTAGGATGTGCAATGATGTATTTGCATACAAAAACAAATATTCTGTGAATTCTTTTGATGGGGTTAAGAAAAGAGTTAAAGTGGAATGAATTTTCAGAGTTGGGAATGCAAAATATCTAAAACTAACATTTAGAGTGTAAAGTGAGAATTAGATATAAGTGAAGGTTACAAAACGAAATTAGTCCTTGTTATGGAGATTGGAACTGCATTAAATTAGTATTTGAAATGGCTGTCCCAATAGCGCTTGGTTGAATATCTCGGACACACAATATGACTTTGAAATTGTAGGAACATTTAGCACAATACTAGCAAAACTTTACGTTGAATATAAAATTCGTATATTTCCACGCTTTGTAAATTCGAAGAAAATGCATTTCTACTCGAAATTTTTAAAGTAACTGATAACTTTCCCACACCTTGACTAAGCTCTAAATCATGAATGTTAACCACTTTGACTATCGATCCATCACCTTTTTAGTTCAAAGGAGATTCTAAACTAACAAGTTAGAATAGGGGTAAAGAGAATGATTGATAATTACATCAAGAATCTCATGGGTTATTATTCTAAATAATAACCCATACATCAAACATCTCATGGATTTTTTATCTCACTGACGTCCCTATCTTAATAAAAATTGCTATAATATTATTTTAAATAATGTTCCAAAAGTAATAGCTTATGGACGTATATGACAAAAGCTATTCATTCATGTTGCAAAGAAATTATTTTTCAATCTTCAAACCAGCCAGAAGATTGAAAAAAATCATATTATGTACTTCTTAGAAATTCTAAAACAAACCACAAAATCATTTGCAATTCATGTATCAATAATCAATTTAATGTGACTCAAAATAAAACACGTTATCATCGACATTGAATACTCAACCTAGTATTTTACACTAGGTGGGACAATCTCTACTTCTCATCTCCTGTCTACTCATGTTGTAATATCATAAGCCTGTAAGGAGAAGGCTTTAAAAATCTAGTATCAATTGTAGTTAGCTGTTAAGGTTTACGTAAGGGTTCTACCTCCATTGTGATAATAATCTCTACCGACTATTTTATGTTAGCATTATTTTTATTACTACAACACATCATGATAAAAATATTTATTACATTTCTATAATTTACAAGCCATACAATCCAAGTAGTCATACATGATCCAAATTTTCATAATAAAAGTAATTCATTTCATAAAACACATTTTCATAAATACAATTTTGTGAAAACATGCAAGTTCATAAATCTTTTTAGAAAATATACGAGTTCATAAAATAATTTTGGAAATATAGGGGTAAGAACCACCTACCTCGATACGCTAAAGATCCACATGCTAGTACTCGCTCTTCTTCGATATTTATTATAAAAGTATAGACAAGTAAATAGTTACATTTTTATGTCTCGAAAGACCTTTTACTTAGTCTATACTTGCCCCTAGTATTCATAAAAATTATTTGCACGTATCAATCATATTTTTGATAACTATACTCAAGTAATGATGTGTAAATCACATTTAAAACTTTTGCAAGCTTGTTGTACTCTACTTGAGTTTAATAAAACTTTTCGAGACTTTATACAAACATAAAAATTATTTAGGGCCCCAGAAAACGGACCTTTGTGTAAGATGGGTATTTTAGTCATTTTGTTAGAAGGAGCTTTAGTGTGAAATTTATATTTTGAGGTGATCTATTAAACTAAGGGTGTTATACTTATCCAACTAAGTGATTATAAGTAGTCCTTCGGAGTTTTCTAAATACACATCTGGTCTAAATATGACACATCTGTGATCCAAAACTTCAAGGGTATAAAGTTGCTAGGAATTCTGGACTTGGTTTAATTCAACAGAACCGTGATGGGTCATATTCTAATTTTCAAAAGTTCATTGGGACCCGATCTGTGACTTTTAGAAATTAATTGGGTAAATAATACAAAACTTAAGAGACTAAACTGTAAATCACCATAAATGATCATCTTCTTCAACGTTTCTTCCATGGTTTTAAAGTAACTGAATAATATATATTTTGCTGCCCACTGACTTTCTTCATCCATTAAGAATTTTTAACATTAAGAATTTTAACACGTCAAAAAAAAAATCTAGTTAAATGATAGAATTGCCCTTTGTAATATTTTGATTTTTCATGTATTTAATTTTTTATTGCGATGTGACAATTAATAAAAAAATAAGAGAAATAAACTATAAAATATCACAATACATAATCAATATCAGCATATTTTTTGGTTAATTTTTTATAATTTTTCTGCAATTCATATGATATTATTTCGAATGTGAGTATTTGGCTTGCTTTCCAAAGTTGTCTTGTTTTCTACCAAAAATTTTCTTTAAAGGTCTTGTGCAAAAATAAATTTACTGTAAAATTTGTTTGATTTTTTATCTCTTAGTATTTTTACTTTTTAAATTTTTGTTTAATTTTGTGCAAATTACAACGTTGGATGTAATTTGATTCAATATTTTCTTACATTTTTACTTTTACTTCCTATTTAGAGACAAAGATATTCATTATTTATTATATTTTATTTTTTAATTTTATATAACTATCAAACATAAAAGATGCCAACCCGACTTAGTAGAATAAGGATTGATTTGTTTGTTTGTATCAAATGTAAAAGATAAAATATATGAAAATAAAAAATAGTGCTAACGAGTAGTTCAGTTATTTATCAAGTTTTTATTGACGGTACTACATTGTTAAGAGATAAATAGTGTGAAAAGGGAGTAAAACACATATTATTTTAGTTTAGATAGATAAAATATAATCATTCATCTAATTCATGGGCAAAGTTTTATTAACCCAAAAAAAAATTATAAACCAGGGTTTATGAACTTGCAAGTGTAACTGCAGAGACTAATTTGTGGCATATATGGGATTGCGGATAATGTGGCTCAATCGAAGTCGTCCAACCTTTTTTAATTAAAAAAAAAGAAGACAAAATTTCAACTCAATTATCCAAATCGGGCAAATCGGTCGTAGTTCAATCTGGCATTTATAGTTGCATAGGAAATTTTTATTTTGAATTAAAGTAACTATTTGGTCTGTACAGTAATTGTTGCTAAATTAATAATATCCTTTTATGTGAATAAAATTATTCATTCACGAAAAAATAATAGCCCACTTATTTTCTCAAAAAGTGGGCCTTTCATATCATATACAAGTCCCTTATATGTGTTATTTGTCTAAGAGTGACTATTAAACATGTTAAGTAATTATTCCAACTCAAGATAAAATTTCTCAGTTCTAGTGTCACATTTATTATTTATATCAACAGGTTCGGATTTAAATCCTCTCCATTTCCTTTCATTTACTTATATCTGAATAATTGAAACTTTAGTAAAATAATCTGAACACACCATTAGTTTCTTCTCAACGAGTAAATTATCATATTTAAAAATTAATTTATTCGCAAAAAAATTCACCGTTGAATTATATATCATATTTAAATTGTGTAAATTTTTTTAAATTTTAATAAAATATAAAACAGATTAATCAAACGGTAAATACGTCATTACTTTTTTTTTTTTTTGTAATATATTTATATAGAATACGATTTAAATTATGAACTAATTTCATTTTTAAAATATTTTTTAATTTTTTAGTTTAAATGAAGTCACCTTGATTTATCCCTAAATAGAGATAATTTTTATCTAAAAAAGTTTTTATTTTCTTTCACTAGTAATTACTAATTTAAGTTATGATGATAGAGGGACCAGTTTGAAATTATGATGGGTCCAAGTGTATAGAAATTTGCCGATTCCCAAGCCTTAGGGCCAATGATCTTTTGTCTAGTTTTGAAAATCAATCTCTTATTTTACAATTTATATTGATACGTGTGATTTGGTATAATCTATTTGTAAATATTAATATATCTATCAAACATTTACTTTTATAAATAATAATATACGTATCAAACATTTAAAATGAGACAAAAAATTAATAAAGAAAGTAACACAAAAAATGCTTAATGACAAATTAGGGAGATCATGATATAACAACACAGAGAGACAAGTTAGCGGAGAGAGAGACATTTGTCATTTAGAGGAAAATTGTGCAATAGGTATTTAGAAATTAGTACCCAAGTGAGCACATCAAATTGGGAGGCGATATGTGTAGGATGTCAATCGTATCGTGTCACAGATTATTATATCCTATCATAATTGTATTCGAATCATAAAAGTTCAATTCTAACTCTATATAATTAACAATCGTGTCATGTTGTATTGTGTATGACCTATATATTTTCGTGTCGTGTTAGATCTATTTAATCCGTTTATTATTGATAATACTAAATTAACTAAACAAAAAATTTATGATATGTGACAATAATTCTCTCAAGATTTTATACAAGTACAAATAATTTTTTTTAAAGATTGTAAAGTTATAGTGATTTTAAATGCAATTATTTAGAATTTTATATAATTTCACATAAAAATATAGTATTACATTTATAATGTACATATTTTTTACTCTGAAATCAATCTTAAATGTCTTCCATAGTAGAGAATTTCAATATAAATAAATATTGGAAAGAAAATTATACATGAAGGTTAAAAAGATCACAATATAATTTTAGAAATATCGTAACATTTTTCATATATATAATTACATCTAATACAGTAAACATGTCAATCGTGTCAACCCGTTTACTTTTGTATTGACCTATTTATTTTCATGTTGTAAACGTGTCATATCATAATTGTTCGTGTCATGAAACCCTAACCCTATCCTGCTAAATACCCCAAATTTCATATTATATTATCATGTCGTGTTAAAAATTAACACACATAAATATGTGCATCACAGAAATTGATGCACCATTATTTATTTTTGAGGCTATCATTTCAATACTGGTGTTCCTGGTTGCTTGGAGCCGGTGATAAAATAATTATTAATGAGTTTTCTCAGCAGATTTGAAAAAAAATAGAAATTTTTTCAAAGCCAAAAGTTTGATTGCAAGGGCTGTTATTAATTAAAAATAATAATTACAGTATTTGGAGGATTTGTATTATTATTATTTATTATTGATAATAATAGTTGTTGTACATGTTTGGATGGATAAAACTTTTCATTATTCTTTGAATGATATTTTGTAATCATTCTAAATAATCATCTCCAAATAATATTCCAAAAGTATATATACAAATAATATTCCAAAAATAAGAACTATCCAAACAGTACTGTGATTAATGGTGTTAGATTTGGATAGTGAAAAATTTTCATTATTCTCCAAATAATATTTTGTATATACTATATATATATATATATATCATATTATATAAGTAAAAAAAACAATTGTAATGCTAATTAAAAAATAGTTTAAATAAATAAATGGATTAATTTCACTATGCCCCTTTAACGTTCGCTAATGGTCAAAAAGCAAACAATGTTATATTTTTAGCTTAAAATGACATACAGAAAATATCTTATTTACTTTCATAAATAGAATTTGATGAAACTTATGACATGATGACAAAAGAAAAAAAAAAAAAAACTAAATGAACTAAAAACAGGGAGAGAGAAGGGGAGAGAAACATTTGTAGAAAGATAGTCATTTATTTATATAAAGTTAGAACGGTATTTTTTTCATAATGAGCATAAATGTTGAGTTAGATTTAAAAAAAATATTTAAATGTCTAAAAATAACGTCAGTGACTAAAATAATAGTAACCACATATGTTTAATGGTAAAAAAGAGAAATTAGCCCTAAACAAATTACCTTTGTACGCTAACTTTTTTGTTTTCATTAATATATAAAACGGTCATTACATATTGTTGAATTAAAGTCCCCAATTATGTTTATGATGGTCACAATAAAAAGTGTAGTATTCGTTGCGATAGATATAAGGGTTAATTACACTTTGTCACCTTTTAACTTTAGCATCACACTCCCTTAAACTTTAGTCTCACAATTATTTTAATCCCATATAACGTTATGTGTTGAATACTTAACCCCCTCCCCCCCCCGGTTATGTTAATTCAACGTTTTGACCATTCTATATATATATATTTTTTAACTTTTATTTGCTCTCCATCCATCCAATAACTACTACTACCAACAACAAAATAATAATAATAATAATAATAATAATGCATTTTGTTTTTTTAATTTTTTAAAAAAATTTCGATTATTTTGATTGGCCTAAATAATTTAAAATAAAAACTAATTCAAAATTACTAAACTTATGAATTTATCTTTCTATTTAGCCAAATTTCAAGTTAAAGAAGTCATTCTAATCAAAAGACGTGAAACTGTTATAATTGATTGCCTGTTGTAGAAATATGTACTTAAAAATGATGTCGGTCAACTTTTGTAATTTTCTTTAATTTATCTTGCTAAAAAATCATAAAAATGTTAAATTATATTTCTAACCATCTATTCATATCGATTTCTGTTTGACTTAAGTCTAATCCTCAAGGATTTGATTCATTAAACAAAACTCTAAAAATATATAAAAAAAATAGAGATTATAATATAATAGCGGTAAAAGAGTAAAAAAATTTTAGTTGGCAAACGGAAGGACTAATATTGAGGTTGTATATCTTGAGGTATTATATGCTTGCTGGTTGTTGAACAACAAATCTTAAAAGGTGTTAACGAATGTGTGTATAAAAAGTTGATCATTCAAACTATAATCAAAATTTTAAATTTATTGTGACCATTTCAAAGTTTTAGATATTTATGATGACGATTGTAAACATATAAAATATCATAATACTTTAGGATCGGGGAATATAGACAAGTATCTATGCCCGTAAAAAAAAAAAATTGAATATTTATCATGGTTGGCGTGCAATGATAACAAAAAAAATGTAATAGGACTAAATAAGAAATTACCTCAAGGGGTTGATCGTTCAGTTTAGAATGAAAACTATTAAATTTGTTGTGACCATTATATATTTTTAGATATTCACGATGATGATCGTAAAATATATTGATGATGCTAAAATACTCAATAATACACCCACTAAAAGTATAACACTTGGCTCTGGACTTGCGTCCATTAGGGGTATTTTATTAATTTTACCTTGTGGTTTAAATAGGACCAAATGGGTCAAGTATTATATATTTGACTCACGAATTGATCCGACCTATCAGTTTTGGATATAAATATCAAAATGATAGGTCATATTAAAAAAACTTACTTTCCTAATGATTCAAGCTTTTGAATTCTTATTGAATGTTACACTCTGGTCTAAGTATTGACTTGAGCGTGGGAGCCTACCCTGGGGACACAGCCTCGCCTTTTTTATTTTTAGGTGATCTGGATGTGGGTACTATGCGTGGTGCTCAATCTTTCTTTGAAAGATACTGCATAGGAGCAAACCCTAGGACAGATTATCATATCAACATTTGGCGTTGTCTGTGGGAACATTGGACTAAAAGTCATTATTAAAACATGACACCTAGCACATATAACACTTAGAGGAGCAACGTCAACAAGGGAAAGTAAATTTCAACTCAACAAAGTCACTTAGGTCGATCCCTCAAGGTGATGGATCAGCAGAGGGAATATGAAGGGGATTCCGGTCCCGAGTTGTGGACAAGGATGAAGAGATTCATAAGTTGAGGTAGCAGAATGATTCACTGAAGGATATCGTCATAAGACAAACAATTGGAGCATCACCTGTCCCAGAATAAAGAGCTTACACGCAATTCAGGTGGCGATCCCCGAATTGTTCATTCCCAGTCTAATGCCAACAAGGGGGAGAGGAGCACCCAACGGGAGAGAAGGCTAAATGAGCAATGGACATATGTGCTCAATTTAGCCAGGTCTACCCGGGGAGAGCATGCAGGTCGGCCAGCTTGACACGAATCATGAAAAGAGAGCTCTTCAAGGCCAAGTAGTTATAGGGAAAGAAACCCAGGTGAAGCTGAATCTATTGCTCATAAGAGAAAAAGATACCAGGAGAAGGATCATAGCGTACTGCTCGTCCCAAAAAGGTAAGAGGACCTGAGGAAGAGGTTGGAGGAGCTGCAAGCCAGAGTTGGATAGAATGGATGAAAGAGAAGGAAGGACTACTAGATACAACTATTCACTTCCCTTCATTGATGACATCATGTAGAAGCATCTTTCGCAGAGGTGGCAAACTCCAAACTTTGACTCTTATGACAAGAGTACTGATCTATAGGAACATCTAGATGCTTACCTCTCTAAAATATGCCTCCAATGAGCATATGATGCTATTCTCTATCGAGAGTTTTCCAGAACTCTCAAGGTACTGCGTCAGACTAGTTCAGGGCATATAAGAAAGGGAATATCAAAATTTTTTAGATCTGTATCTAAATAAGTTTGGAAATCAGAAAAGAATTCCAAAGATGAGAACACACCTGCTTACACTTAAGTAAAAATCAGATGAATCACTCGTGGACTATGTAGACAGGTTTAAGAAAGAAAGTCTCGAAATTCAAAGGATAACGGAGAATATGCAGATATGGCTTTCCAAGTCGTGGTCAAACTTGGGAAATTCTCTTTCAATCTCAATAGTTAACATCCGGACTTGAGTCCTCTATGGGGTAAGTCTAAGTCTTCTCAACTAAAAGCTTCTACAAACCAAGTCTTATCCCAAGAGTGAAGCTCACCCTTTCGAGATTCAAATATCTCATCATCCGGGATCACCTCACCCTTCCGGTGGCAAGTCTAAGTCTTCTCAACTAAAAACTTTCACAAGCTAAGTCTCATTCCCAGAGTGAGGTTCACCCTTTCGAGGGTCAAATATCTCACCCTTCAGGGACATTGCCTTGCCCACACCCTCTGAGGTTGAGTCTTGTTATTCTCTCCAAGGTCATGCCTTACTTATGCCTTCTGAGGTCTCTCTCTTACTTCATACCCTTCAAGGCGGAACACTTGCTTACGCCTTTCGAGGATAAGCCCGGTCGACACCCTCTAGAGTCAGGACTTGCTCGTACCTTCCGTGTTTACTTCTTACTTATGCCTTCCAGGGTACAACACTTGTTCACGCACTTTGGGATTGTGCTTGGCTGACACACTCTGGGGTCACGTCTCTGCTTGTGCCTTTCGAGGTCACTCACTATTTACACCCTCCGCGGTACAATACTTGCTCATACCTTTCGGAATTGAGCTCAGCCAACACCTTCCAGGGTCACACTTTTCTTATACCTTCTGATGTCATTCCCTACTTATGCTTTCTAAGGTACAACACTTACTCATGCCCTCTAGGTTTGAGTCCAATCGTCATTCTCCCGGGTTATACCTTACCAGCACCTTGCGAAGTCTCTCTCTACTTACACCCTCAAGATACAAGGCCTACCCCAAGCTTACCTTGGAAATGCAGTGCCTAGATTATGTTTAGTCCCAAGACTAAGGCTTACCTTAGACTTACCTAGGAAAAGTAGTGCTAGGCTACATTCGGTCCCAAGACCAAAGCTTACCCCTCTAGGGGCAATTCTAAGGACTTCTAAAATGAAGTACTTAAGCTATACTTACTGGTGTGCAATAATATGATGCGGAGTTGCAATATTGTCAAAGGCACCCAAAATTAACAATTCAGTCCTCAATATGTAGTAGCGGTGAGTACAGGTCGTCCCACAGTGAACGGAGTTTATTCTCGTGCTAAATGAAAATTGAGGTTTTTGAATGCTTTTGAACTCAAAATTAAAACAATAAAATACTAAAGAGAATTCAATTAAGAAAGGTCTTGGTTTTGGTCATATCCACCATGGCAATTTCACTAGTCAATCCTTGACACAAGATAATTCAATTCTATATCAAGCACTAATTGAAGAATTAACCCGAACGAATACCAATTCAAAGTTGATTCTTATTTCTTTCTAAAGTTGGTTAATTTTCACCCTAGCCAAAAGAAAGTCCAGGAAAAAAAAGTCTAATCGGGCAAAGAAATCTACCAAAAACCGAATTCACGCCACCCTGCTGCCTTCTGCGCACATGCGCTGAGGTCTTAGCGTGCATCTGTGAGCGAGGCAGAACATCCCTGTGCTCTTTTGTCTTCCGTGCACATTCGCTGAGTTCTTAGCTCGCATGTGTGCACGAGCTCCATCTAAAATTCCTTTTCTGGACGCAGCGCATGTACTGCACAGCTCCAGCGCATGTGCGCTGGCTTTACAATTGTGCTCTGTCTTCGGCCTCAATTTTCACCTTGATGCTTTTGGAATTTGAAAAAGTGTAAAAGCCAAAAGTTGTATCTCTATCCCTAAGCTTTCCAATGCATCTAAATCACTTTCATTGGAGCTCGGACTCAAAAGTTATGCTTGAAATACGAAACACCGTACAAAATGGCTTCATACTCGTGCATGTTCCCTCCTTAGCATTTTCTTTCAAACTAGATCTTTTTCAACTCTTTTTCACTTTAACCCTACAAAAACTAAGAATAACCAAATTAAGCTCAATAATAACTCAAATATTTCTTACAACACATAAAAACGTGGTGAATGACACATAAAATATAGCACAATTATGAATTTATCAAATTATCCCACACTTAGCCTATAAAATTAGAACATTTAAGCCTAACACATTTCACTCAACATATTCCTTCAAATATCCACATGAATAATCAATAATCAATCCAGCAATCAGAGTAGTCTAAGAACCCAAGTGCTCAAATGCTAATAAAAACCAACACATGAAATTCATGTGTATATGTGTATAGACATTCAAAAATTTAGATTTGAAAATATTTAGATTAAATCATAAAGACCCTCAAATTTTTTTTCTAAACACCTCATAGCTCACTCTTCTTACACCCCTCCACTAATCTTGACAACTGATTCAAATTAAATTTAGGAAGGACTTTCAGCTAGTACTATAGGTTAGGATATTAGTTAACCAAAGAAGGGAGGGAATATAACAAATAAGAACAAGAGCTTTATAGTAATGGTGGCCACACATTAAAATAAAACTTCTCTTCACATGCGAAATATCATACATCCACAACCCCACACTTGAGTAACAAACACCCATGAAGAATTCTGAACAACCAAACATGCCAACCTCTCTCGGACATATATACATCACATCATCATTTTATTTTTCTATGTCCGCTCACAGTACGAGTACCAGTGGTAGGAACTACCCACAACATATAAACATGTAGGTACCGGTGATAGGCATTACCTGCAAATACAGGTACCAGTGATGGGCACTACCTGTAAATATAAAAAACTATGCTGGTACTAGTGATGGGCACTACCTGCAAATACAAAAGCTTCTATATTTATTTTTTTTCAACAATTTTTTTCCAATACCCCATTTGTATTATAAAAATGTACATCACTCACTTCACACAAACTTCCACCCTTATATCCCCTTAACAAATAATGTGCATCATAAGCCCTTAAAGAGGAAAACTTAGGATAAAACAATGAAAAGAACATTAAGTTCAATAAGGGTAGGTAAATTGAGTTTAAGTGAAAGAAGGTGAATGATGTTTCTCTTCACAAGAATAATGCTCAAATAAGGTACTTAGAAATAAATTATTAAAATGGTTGGCAAGAAAGGCTCAACAAACGAAAAAAATACTACCCTCATTTTTAAACTAAATCGGGTGATGTAAGAATTAGCTTCAAAAATTTAATAAAGCAAGTTTTTGGGATGCAACATAATTGAGTCTATATAAATTTCTCTAAATATCCCAAATCAAAAATTAATGTATGGATTAGTGTTCAAAAATCTTGAAAATCATGAATGGAAAATATTAATACCGATTACTCATTCATGCATGGTTCAACTAATGTTTTATTATGCAGAAAAATGGAAAAAATACATTAAGCAAAAATTTTCAAAAAAAATCTAATGGTCAATTAATCCACAAAAAATTTCAAAATTTTAACAAACTCTCAGATCTTCAAAGGAAAAGTTAAATATATTATAGTAAAATTGAGTAAAATATACCAAACAACTTTAAAATCCAAATAACTCCCCCACCCCACACTTAAAATTAAGCATTGTCCTCAATGCAAAAATAAAAGCATAAATTGGGAAAAGAAAACCTTCTCTGGATTTAATTCGCGTTTGGAGCAGTATCTACTATAAATATTCCCTTGTCGTCCTAGAAAACTAGAGAGAACACTAAACAAAAAAAAAAAAAAATAATTTCCTTGAGACAATAAGAAAAATAAGAAAATCGTAGAAAAGAATCCTACAATAATCAAGAAAAACTTACTCTTTTAAGGGAATACATAACAAAAATAAACGAAACACACAATTACCAAAATAAACCAAAACAATATGAAATAAACTAACTAAAATGTAACCTAACTAACAAAAATGTCTAATAAAAGAACTACTCTAATTGTCTAGGAAATCAACTGCCATGAATATCAAATAAAGAAAGCGGCCCAACACACGATAGGGCATAAAAATTCAAGGAGCATAGGGCCTTATATCCTGCGAAAAAGGAGGAAAGAGAGGAAATGTAGAAGGATCCTCTCCCCGCTCTCTGGCCATCTGACGAGCCTCCATTGTCTGCTGCCACGTAAACTGATATTGCATAAACGAATTAAAATATTGGCCCAATTATTGTTGTTCTGCCAAGATTTGATGTAGAAGATCCTTTTGCGATTGTTGCGGAGCAGGTACCGGCTCATCATCTGAATTATCAGCATCTCTACGTGTGACGTAGAAGCTTGGGACCAAGTGTGTTTAACCGGAGCTCGTATACCCTCCATTGTAATCATCTGGTTTGGCCTCAATTTTTCTTCAGAAGGCTCAATCACCACACCACTTTCCAAACATAGAGTCGTAATCAGATGGGAAAACCATAATCCCGGTTGCCTACTGGTAGCGGAGTAGCAGATTTGTTGACATATAAGCTAACCGACATCTATGACTTTTCTGGTAGCAATACAATACAACAATCCTTTGGCCTTTTCTATAGTGACATGGGTGAGACGGTTTACCAATAGAAGGCGGCCACAAATGAATTTAAACCAGACAAACCATGCTAGCTCAAGTTTATTCGCGTGGAAATGCCGAGCCGTCATGCCATCTGCCATAAAAGTCTAGTCCACGTCTCCGTCACAAAGAACACTAGTGAGTTGTTAGAGCTCTACATTGGCATTACTGGTGTCGGGCCATTCATCGTTACGAACACGAGTGACCTTCAAAACTCTGTTGATTTCATTGGCAGAGACATCCAATTCTTTTCCTCGTACATATACTCTATTGGAGCTATAATGATCAAAATTAGAATAAAATTGCAAAGCTCCTATCCTCGGTTGCGAATGGTTAACTTGTTTTTTGGCACCCCTGCCAATGGCACTTGTATGCCCCTTTCCTTAATTGCAGCCCGTTTTGAGATATCATTGTCATATTTCTGTTTGGCTGCTGCAGTTAAAAAACATATTCCACCACTAACTCTTCATTAGGTTGTGGAGCCCCAGATGATGAGGATTCTCCAGTACCCTTGCCTGTGGCTATTTTCTTTAGATGTTCTTCCCATTCCTATAAAACATAAACATGCGTCATGACTCCCAAACAAACAATTACAATACCCCACACTTAAATAAAAGCCCATTCTCAATTCATGAACCTTAGATTATACATGAAAATCCAAGCAAAATAATGCCTAAAAGTAAGGCTTATAGAGAATGCATGAACATTCCTATGCGTGAAAACTAATTAGAAAGAATTCACATGACATAATCAATGGCCTAGGAAATAAATTCGTGTACCAATGCCTTGTGCTTGAACATTTTTATTCATTGAGACATTTTATCAAATACATGACATGCATAAAGAAAGAGGTACTTTTTGTGTATATTATGAACATGCAATCCATTCTCAATCAACAATCCAAACAATAATGACACCAAATTTATTTTTGAAATTCAATCCATATGAGATTTCATCAATCAAAGCATAAAAAGACTGGCCTACCTCAACATGTTCTTGAAAATTAATTGAAACCCATAAGGAAAAATTGTAGAAAGAGAGAGAAATTCATACCTTGATTTGATTTTCCCTTAAAGAAGAAAAAATTTGGGTGTAAAACTGATAGAATTCGGGTGAGTGTTGGAAAAATTGAAGTGGGGGATTTGATGGTTTGAGAGGAATTTGAAAGAGAAGAGGAATGTGAAGAAACAATGGGATTTGGAATGGTTACGTTCCTTATGTCCCTTCGCGCGCATGTGCGCTGCTTCCTCAGCACGCACGAGATAGTGAATCCGGATATAATTAGCCCCACACACATGCGCTAGCATTTTAGTGCGCATGTGCGTGCGAGGCAAAAGCTAAAATTCTATGGGGTCTCAGCGCTCATGCGCTGAGCTTTTAGAGCGCATGTGCGCTCGAGGCAGAACAAAAATTACTTATTTTTTTTTTTTTAAATTAACACATAAACATTCTACCCTAAATCACTCACATAAAACACATAAACACATAAATTAGGAGACCTCTTAATGCAATCGATTTCTCGATTAACAACAAAATTAAAATATTCTGTCTTTTAAACTAAAATAAGCCCAAAAATAAAGTTGCAAAATTTAAATAAAAGAACGAAATTGAAATAGACATGGGTTGCCTCCAATGCAGCACCTTTTTTTACTGTCGTTAGCTCGGCTTGATGCTCTTTCACACAATTCAAGTAACTCCCATGTTAAGGAGTCCAAGGATCTTCCTCTTAACTATTTTCACAAATGATGAATTCAATCTCCTTTGCTCTTTTAGAACCCAAATAATTTGCTCTTCTTGCAAGTTGCTAAGTTGACTTGAGATTATCACCTTCTCCTTATCCTCCAAACATATGTGCTTAAGGTGAACAGGAACGTGATTATAATCTAGAATTGTTCCCTACACAACATATAACTTCAATTTCTCGTTAGAAAGTAGTAAAGCATTAGGACTTCCATTACTTGATTGTTGCAACAAGTCCTTGTTCTGTTCCTCGAGATGTTCTTCACGGTTCGTGTCCACCTCCTCATTATTGGTATGTTCATGAATATCCTATATTGGGGATTTACACACGTCAATTACATAAACAAGTTTAGTATGGTCAGACGGGTCAACATCATCATAAATGCTAAACTTAACACTTGTAGCACCAAATTCAATACTAAGAGTGCCACTAAGAACATCTATCTTAGTTTGGGAAGTAGCTAAAAATGGTCTTCCAAATAAAATAGGAGCAATGGAATCACCTTGTTCTATTTCTAGAACGTAAAAATCAGCAGCAAAAACTAGACTTCCCACTTGAACTAAGATATCCTCTACAATTCCCTTAGGATAAGCTAAAGATCTATCAGCCAGCTGAATTACCACACTAGTTTTACTCAATGGTCCTATTTTTAATGCATCATAGACAGAATATGGCATTACATTAATAGATGCACCTAAATCCAGCATGACCTTTTCCAAGTGTGTATTTCCTATCTTACAAGGAACAGAGAACATACCTGGGTCCTTACAGCTTTTCAGGTAGGGATTTTTGAATAATAGACGAGACATTCCTTCCAACCTCTATCTTTTTAACTTTCTTCACCTTTTGCTTTCGTTTTTAGGTACACAATTCCTTCAAAAATTTAGCATAGCCCGGTATTTGTTTAATAGGGTCTAATAAAGGAATATTTACCTTGCATCTACGAAATGTATCATACAACTCATTGTCGGGACTCTCTTTTGAAAACTTTTTCAACGCCTTGGGAAATGGGGGTTCGGGCTTATATTCTGGCCACACATGAACGCATTTGTCTTCACTACCACTGCTTCTCTTCTTGCTTGGGTCAACCTCTTTTTTAGGTTTGGTCTCCTTCTTCTCGGCCTTAACACGTTCAGGAACTATATTGCATTGCACTTCAACCTCTTTACCACTCCTCAACATAATTGCACTCAAGTTCTCCTTGGGGTTGATGATTGTTTGAGACGGCAATTTTTTGGAATTCTGTGATTCTAACCAGCCAATTACGGTCACCATTTGTACGACAGCCTATTTGGTGCTGCAACTACTAAATACTAGCCTTGGTATTCAGCTGCAATTGAATAGTATTATCGATTAAAATATTCAGTCGTTCCTCTAAAGACTTACCAGACTGATTATTCAAATTGGCTTGCTGTCTTTGAGTGAATGGCGGCTTGTATGGTTGGAAGTTTTGCCGATTCTATTGAGGCTGAGGTTGTGCTAGATTCCCGTATCTCAAATTAGGATAATCCCTCCATCTAAGATTATACGTATTCGAGTAGGGATCGTAATTTGGTTGTGGTTGCCCTAAGAATCCTTCCACTGCATTTACTTGTTCGTGGCCATCGTCATGTAATGTGGGGCACATATCTGTCGAGTGTACCTTATTTGAGCACATACCACATAGTTGTGCAAGTGCGGTATCTAAAGCCAACTGTCGAACAAAAGAAGTCAAACTAGCCATTTTTTGTTCTAGAGATGAAATATTTACCTCATTAACACGCTTGAGAGGTTGATCGCGTCGTGTCCCGTAAACTTTTGAGAACGTGCGGCTATATTCGATATAAACTCACGAGCAGCGTCTATGGTCAAATTGTCTAACGCCCCACCACTTGCGGCTCTTGACCATATTCTTTTCATTCGGTAATAATCCTTCATAGAAATATTGAATTAACAAGAAGTCACTTATCTGATGATGTGGACAGCTTGCACACAATTTCTTGAAGCACTTCCAATACTCATACAAGGATTCTTCATTGAACTGCCATATGCTACAAATTTTCTCGCGAATATTTACGGTTTGAGGTGTTGGAAAATTTTTGGCCAAGAATAGTCTGTTCATCTGCTCCCAAGTTGTGATACTACCGGAAGGTAAATCGAACAACCAATCCTTTGCTTCATCTTTGAGTGAGAATGGGAATGCTTTCAACTTAATATGCTCCTCTGACACTCCGGTGGTTCTCATACTTATGCAAACTACATGAAACTCCTTAAGACACTTGTTCGGATCTTCACCTGGTAATCCATGAAAAGAAGGTCCTGTAATAAATGGATTAATCCAGATTTTAATTCAAATGTGACATTAGCATCTAATTCTGGATATGTAATGCATAAAGGTTGTTGATTTAGTATGGGCACTGCTATTTCTCTCAAAGGCAGTTGTGCATGTTCGTCTCTTCTTGTTATTCCTGATCACCTGCAAAGATATAGTCAAACAATTATTCTTCCCCTAGCTGTCGTTCTCTTAACTCTTTTCCCAATCTACGTAATGTTCTCTGTATTTTTGTATCAAATTGGAATTCAACTTGTCCAGCAGACCGAGTCATAGGCATACACAATAAGCGGAAGAATAATAATAAAAAGAAAGTAAAGAAAAACTAAATTAACTAGCACAAAAATAATTCAAACCGTTCCTCGAAAACGGCGCCAAAATTTTGGTGTGCAATAATATGATGCGGAGTTGCAATGCTGTCATAGGCACCCAAAATTAACAATTCTCAATATGTAGTAGCGGTGAGTACAGGTCGTCCCACAGTGAACGGAGTTTAATTCTCGTGCTAAAATGAAAAATGAGATTTTTGAATGCTTTTGAACTCAAAATTAAAACAATCAAATACTAAAGAGAATTTAATTAAGAAAGGTCTTGGTTTTGGTCATATCTACCATGGCAATTTCACTAGTCGATTCTTTACACAAGATAATTCAATTCTATATCAAGCACTAATTGAAGAATTAACCCGAACGAATACCAATTCAAAGTTGATTCTTATTTCTTTCTAAAGTTGGTTAATTTTAAACATGAGATCGAATTAACCCTAAATATTAATGTAATCCAGACATGCGCCAAAGATTAATTAATAGAAGCTTTAAAATCAACAAGAACAATTAGACTAATTAAACATAAACAGACGCGATTATGCCAATTAGAAGATTAATTTCCCTAAATTGAATAACACTAATCTAGTAATCATCAAATTTAGTTGCTTCATAGATTGAATTAAGCGCACGCGGTTAAAACAATCTAGTAGTAGATAAAATCTAATAACTTAATTCTATTATTCTGCAGCAATAATAAGTTAAAAAGAACAACCATAAAATTAATTACAGAAAAATAATCAATATTTGACATATAATTGAATAATTCAAGCACAATAAGTCTCACAACTTTGTATAATTGACCATGGCTTCAATTCTCTCTACCAAGAAAAGGGTTTAGGCACAAAGTGCCATAAAAGAATAAAGAAGAATTTCTACTGCTAAAAACCCTTGCCAAAAGAAAATAAAAATGTCAATCCCTCTTTCTCTCACCCTAAATGAGGTATTTATAATGAGTACTTAGGGTTACAGTTAAGGATTTATGGATAAGAACGTGAAATCGGGTGAAAAAGAGTCCAATCGAGCGAAGAAATCTATCGAAAACCTAATTCACGCCACCCTGCTACCTCAGCGCACATGTGCTGGGGTCTTAGCGCGCATCTGCGCTCGATGCTGAACATCCCTATGCTCTTTTGTCTTCCGCACACATGCGCTGAGTTCTTAGGGTTCATGTGCGTGCGAGCTCCCAATCCAAAATTCCTCTTCTAGAAGCAGCGCACATGACCTGCACAGCTCCAGCACATGTGCACTGGCTTTACAACTGTGCTCGGCTTTCGGCCTCAATTTTCACCTTGATTCTTTTGGAATTTTAAAAAGTGTAAAATACAAAAGTTGTAGCTCTATCCCTTAGCTTTCCAATTCATCTAAAGTCACTTTAATTGGAGCTTGGACTCAAAAGTTGTGCTTCAAATATGGAACACTGTCCAAAATGGCTTCATGCTTGTGCATGTTCCCGCCTTAGCATTTTCTTTCATCTTTTTCAACTCTTTTTCACTTTAACCCTACAAAAACTAAGAATAACCAAATTAAGCTCAATAATAACTCAAATATTGCTTACAACACATAAAAACATGGTGAATAACACATAAAATATAGCATAGTTATGAACTTATCACTTACTATCCGGAATAGGGATTACCCCTCCTGGAGCAATTCTAAGGATTTTCAAAGTGAAGTACTTAGGCTCTACTATTCTACGTCAGACTATGACTTACCCCTCCAGAGTAATTCCACTGACTTCTAAAGTGAAGTATCTATGCCATGGCTACTCTTCGGAGTAGGACTCACCTTTCTAGGGGCAATTCCAAGGACTTTCAGTGTAAAGTACTTAGGTTGTACATACTTCTTGAAGTAGCACTTACTATTCCGGAAGTAATGCCAAGGTCTTCGAAAAGTGGAATACTTGCATCATACCTACTTCAATGAGAAGGACTTATCCTTCCGAGTGTCAAAAGTATAGCCTTCTGAGGTAAAACTCCGAAGTTTTATCAACAAGGAAAAATAAAGTCTAAGTATTCTAAGAACAATAATGGCACTTAGTAAATTTAGTTGAAACTTAACAACTAAGGGCGGCAAGAAGACTATACAGCTCTAAACCCAATATATTGCGAATAAATAGTAAAAATAAATACATACTACAACAAAAAGATGAAAAGTACTTTACATATGGGGAGTTGATACAAGAGAAGACTCCAACTCAAAGTCTATCTTAAACAAAACTACACAAGTTTTACAAAGAAAAAGAGGTAACCTTCCATCAAAATCAAATTCTCATTAGTTGCAAGGACCAGAAGCTTGGAGTAAGCCCCGAAACCTTTGTAATTTTTTCCTGATAAGACGAAAAAGTATTACACCCCTACTTGACTCACCCTACTCTACTTCAGTCTTAGCGACTATATTAGAATTACAGTGTGGTTGTTCCCTACCTCGGTCAAGGTATGGGGGCAAAGATGGCATACCAGCAAATAAGGTAGGGGTACTGGACAACTTCATTTTAGGTCTACGCGGTGGAAAACCATACCCCTTGTGCGTATATGGTGAAAAACCACGCCCCTTGCATCTATATGGTGGAAGACCTCAAACATCACTCAGCATGGATTGTTGAGTTTCGTCTGACCCAGGGACATCCCCCGCATCAACTAGGCCTTTCTCAGTATCCTAACCGATTCCAAAGCATCGATAGTTTCTGGTGCAAAACTATTGTTAACGTCCTGATCATCATCATCAAAGTCTTGGTCATCATCAATTTCTGTATGGTCATCTCAGGCATTGTCATAAGGGTCAAGGTTGATTGGGAAAGCTGCGGCATCTATGTTTGAAGAAGAACCATGGTCTGCTGAGAAAAAGAGGGCATATCATTACCACAAGGAAAGTTGTCTATTTTGGATGTTGCGGAGTTAGGGTCCATTAGAGTAAAATTTTCCATGGTATTGTTCTTCTTCACTGTGATCTTTAAGCCTAAGGATTAAATTTGTGGAGTGAAATTTTATTCGACTGTGGACTAATTATTTGAAGCTTAGTTATTCGAGTGTGTTTAAGACCAACTTTTGATGGGATGAAGGCACAGCTGGGGTCTACAATCCAAGTTACGTGGGATCTTTGATAAGAAAAAAAAAGTGCACATCTTATTTTTTATTTTTTTTAAAAAAAGTTAAGTTATTACTTGGAATGTCATGGATAAATTGGAGTGGTACAAGTAGTACTATAGTATTTTGGCACAATCATAGTGATACTAGCTAGAGTACCCTAGACTTGGAGTTGTAGTAGTAATAGGACAGTCCAAAATCCTAACTATTTTGTTCATGCAAATCTTAAGACTACGCAACGAAGGGTAAGGGAGTAGGAAACTCTACAACACTACTCCACAGTAGCAGTACTCCACAACACTACTCCATAACAATAGTCCATAGCAGCAATACTCCATAATAGTAGGGAATTCTATAGCACTGCTTCATAGTAGTAGTCTACAGCAGTAGGAAACTTCACAACACCACTCCACAACAATAGGGAACTCCACAGCAATATTGGTACCAATGACAGAGAAATTCTAAGGTTATTTTACTCCAAGGAAAATTTTATAGAACAATTTAAGCCTTGGTTCAGGTACACTCTGGTGTAATTAAATTTTTTATTTTTCTACTTTGGTGATAGAAATTTTTAAATAATTCTTAAATAAATATTAAAAAATATTTTTCTCCAGAAAACAATTTTTAAGTCATAAAATTGTCTTCGGTCAATACTACAATAACTCTGGCTGGGATGCGAATACAGCATCAAGTACTTGGCACTCTCAACCCAAAGATCGGAGGGCAAATGATGATGTCAAAATAATACACCCACTGAAAATATTACATGTGACTCCAGACCCGCATCCATTAGCAGTATTTTATTAATTTTAACCTTATAGTTCAAATAGGCCTAGTTGGGTCGAGTATTATATATTCGATCTACGAATCGATCCGACTCATCAATTTTAGGTATAAATATCAAAATGACAAGTTAGATTCAAAAAAATTACTTTCTTAATGATGCAAGTTTTGAATTCTTATTGAATTTTATTCTCTGGTCTAAGTATTGATTTGAGCGTCGGAGCCTATCTCGAGAGACATAGCCCTGCCCTTTTTATTTTGAGGTGATCCGGACATAGGTATTACACGTGGTGCTCAATCTTACTTTGGACAATATTGAACACGGGCTAACCCTAGCTCAGATTATCGTATCAACATATATAAAATATGATATTACTTTAGAAAGTTATCCAAGGGATATAAATAAATATTTATGCTGGTAAATGGAAAATCTTGAATATTTGTCATGGTCTACTTGTAATGATAACAAAAGAAGTGTAATAGAACTAAGTAAGAAATTACATAAAAGGGTTGGTCAATCATATTAAAATGAAAATAATTAAATTTGTTGTGACCTTATAAACTTTTAGATATTTATGATGAAGACCGTAAAATATATAAAATATTATATTACTTTAGGATCGAGGAATATAAATAAGTATTCACATTGGTACATGAATAAAAAAATTGAATGTTAGTCATTCTCGACTTGTAATGATAACAAAAAAAGTTTAATAGGACTAAGTAAGATGTTACATAATAGGTTTGATAGTACATATTTGAAATGAAAACTGTTATAAATTTTTAGATATTTATGATGACAACTGTAAAACATATAAAATATCATATTACTTTATAATCGGGGATATAGACAAATATTTATAGCCATAAATGAAAATATAACTTGAATGTTTATTATGGTTGGGTTGCAATGATAATAAAAGAAATATAATAGGACCAAGTAAGAAGTTCCATAAAACGGTTGATCGTTCAAATTGGAATGAACATTATTAAATTTGTTGTGACCGTCATAAATTTTTAGATATTTATGATGAGAACTATAAAATATGTAAAATATCATATTTCTTTAGAAACGGGAATTAGAGATAAATATTTATGCAGGTAAATGGAAAATCTTGAATGTTTGTCATGGTCCACTTGTAATGATAACAAAAGAAATGCAATATGACTAAGTAAGATGTTACATAAAAGGATTAATCGTTCATATTGGAATGAAAATAATTAAATTTATTATGACCATTATAAACTTTTAGATATTTATAATGACGACCGCAAAACTTATAAAACATCATATTACTTTAGGATCAGATAATATAGATAAGAATTTATACCAATAGATAAAAAAATTTGAATGTTTGTCATGTTCGACTTGCAATAACATTGCAACAAAAGAAATTTAGAAGGATTGAGTAAGAAGTTACATATAAGGGCTAATCATTCATATTAGAATGAAAATTATTAAATTTGTTGTGATCGTTATAATTTTTTAGGTATTTATGATGACAATCATAAAAGTTATAAACTATCATATTACTTTGGGACCAGTGAATATAGATAAGTACTTATACCAATAAATGAAAAAATTTGAATATTTGTCATGCTCAACTTGCAATGATAACAAAAGAAGTACAATAGGGCTAAGTAAAAGTTTACATAAAAGGGTTGAGTGTCTAGATTGATATGAAAATTATTAAATTTGTTGTGACCCTTATAAATTTTTAGATATTTAATATGATGGTTGTAAAACTTATAAAATATCATATTACTTTAGGACGAAGGATATAGATAAGTATTTATGCTAGTAAATGAAAAAAATGAATGTTTTTCATAGTCGACTTGCAATGATAACAAAAAAAATGTAATAGAACTAAGTAAGAAGTCTGAAGTTGTACATAAATACGTATATGTCGTTCATAAAAATCATGTATAACTATAGTTAATCTATAGGTAGTAAATTGGTGTCTAAAATATGGTCGGGCAGATTGTAATGAAAACTATTATATTTATTGTCACCATTATATAACTTAAGTTATTTGTAATGACAATATTATCAAATACATTATCATTATTTACGTAATTTTTAAATTGCATACAATGTGGTTAATGCAGACAGTGGATGGAATGGGAAAAGGCCCCATAATTGATCTAAATGATGAATTTGACAAGGACAACTTCTCAAGTGATAAAAAAAAAAAAAATGGATTTTGGGATTGTAAAATTATGTCCGTGATCGTCATTACATATTTTAAAATATTTAAGATAGTAATTACATATGTTTCAATTAAATTTCTGAGTTTCATATTTTATGTTAAATTATTAATTAGGGAAAAAAAAAGTGATGTGGACAAGTTATATTCATGATGGTCAATATAAAATTATAGTATTTATTGCGATAAATATTACAAAGATAAATGTAAGAACAGACGTATTGACTGAAATTTATGTTAGTGAAATGAATAGCTGTTGATGTGGCAAACTTATGTTTACTGCGATAAATAAATGTAAGAATAGACGTACTGACTGAAATTTATGTTAGTGAAATGAATAGCTAGCAGACAAATGCTGATGTGGCAAAGTTATAGATTGTATGGCTAGGGGTGGGGCGGATCATTTGGGGGTTGAAAGGGGCGACTGTCCCCTCTCCTCAAGGATTTTCTGTTGCAGCATATGATATACGTGTGATATGCATTTGATAAGGATTTGAAAGTAAAAAATTTAATATTTGCCCCTCCCTAACTTTTTATTATTATTTTTTGTCATTTCTTCTAAGTCTTTATTTTTTGAAACTTAGGTTGTCCATGTTCATTATCGTTTTAACTCGTATTAAGTTCAAGAATTTTTCTTGGTTTTTTTTTCAAATCTATTTTCACATTTTTTTTCTTGGTATTAAAATTTTAATGATTAAAAGAATTTTTAACAGTTAGTGATTTTTCTTTAGTTTGGAGAAGGTCCACACTATTTGTTGTTTTTTTCCAAACACTGTTAAGAACTCGCAAAAAAATTCTATAAAGAACAACATATGTATTCTACATGCTTTTATTTAATGAAACAAATTCTATTTAGTTTTTTTTTTTTTTTCCTTTTTTGTCTAAAAAAGTCTAATATCATTTAATAAAGTAATATTTATGCAAGTCAATATACTACACCTGACCTACAACTGAAATTCAAGCAAGTCAATATACTATTATTTTCTATTTTATTCATTCCACAACTTGGAATTATTATTTAAAACTTGTCTCGTTTTTGGATAAAAAGTGATGATAAGTATTTAGGAATTAGAATTTGAGTTCGAGTATGCTTGACTCAATATTGAACTTATTCGAATGAAGTATGAACTCGAGTTCTAATTGAGGCATTCGATGAGACTCTAATTCAAGTACTTATATATTTACAAATTCAAATTTAAGCCTACCATTATTCAATTTTTTGACTTAATTTGCTTACATCATAAGTAACTTTTGCTCCCCAAAGTCCGATCCATCCCTGTAGGGTGATATAATTATATATTTATTTCAATAATAATAAAAATTTTAAAATTTACCACAACCAATTTCCAATCATGACAAAAGAAATGTCATAGGACTAAGATTAAACTTCTATAAAGGCTAGTGATAGCAATTTTTGCAAAATTATCAAATTTACCCTTCACAAAATCAAACTCAAATACTCCAAATTTTTTGGAGCCTACCACTCAGCTTTCTCCTCCTGTCATCTCACTTAATAAAAAATTCCCAAATCCCTCATACAGAAGCTCTCAATTTTCTTCCTTTATTGTCTCTATTTCTTGCTTTATTGTCTAATTAAGTAGTGTGTTCTTATTGTTGAAAATAATTAAGAACTATAGAAAATAGGGTAGGAGTTTCAATCTACTATTTATCCAAAGATTTGGGGCATTTCGAATTTAAAGTGCTTGAAAAAATTTCATAACCTGGTTAGTTCAAATTTGTTTTACACAAACAACAATATGGAAATACTCATACTTGCTTATTTTGCAACTTTTTTTTTCTTTTTTTGCTTCTGATTGTCGACTCCTTAGTTTTCTCGTTTGAAATTATTCTGGGGAAGGATATGATTAATTGTTTTGGTGGTACTATAAATTGTGTTTGAAGGAGAAAACTCTTGATGGGTTTTTTGTGATTTTAAACTCGTTCTAGCCAATTGTTTAGTAATTTCAATTTTGAGATCGTATTGCATGCAAAACACGAACTTTCTGAATGATTTTTGCTTGCTGATCGGTGAGTATCACCAGGCAACTTCTGCAATTTGATATGCAAAGCAAGTTGTTGGGGGAACTGTTTGTGGTATAGTCATTAGATTTATGTGGAAAATTGAATATTAACTTGGAGGGGTAGTTTTGACATTTAAGTTAGTCTTGCTCTGGCATTAACATTTTTGCTCTGGCAATATCATTTGCCTTCTATAAAACAAGCCAACCGATATCCAACTTGAGCAAATGAGACACATCTGTCCGATTTTTATCAATATCACATTGTACTCACTAACTTTGGTACTCACTTCAGAAGTTTCCTTGTGATTTATTTGAGATTTAATAGAAAGAAGCTTTCTTTCACCTGTTCGTAAACAAATAAGAAAATGACACTCGGGAGTTTTCTTACAAACTTTAATCCATTGCAGTGTTTTCATAGAAATTTTTTATACAGATCCAATTCACAGTATAGTAATATAAATTTTTTGGTTTAGAAAGAAATACACACATTTAAATGATGTAATTTGATATTAAAAATGTGTTTTTTTTTCTAAAATAAGAGATCAATAACATTATGTCATAAATCTAATTTGTATAAAAAAAATTTGTGTTTTCATAAGGTCAAATTTGATCAATTGGACACTAATCAACTCAATTTTTTAAATTAATTTCATTAATTCACTTTCCATTTTTCTTCTCATAAATGGAAAGACCGAAAACACAAGGAGCTCCATGTTTTCTACCTAGTTTCTTCTACGAGTATGATCCGTTTCAAACTTGATGTACATCGTAAAACTGTCATCGTTTTACATATTGGTCTCCATTCTACTTTGTTCTAAATTCTAAAAAATAGTCCGGTCTACATTTCAAAGAAAATGATATTAAAATATAGGGTAAATAACTGTCATTTGTTGCGCAATTTTGACCTTTAATTTTATTTGGTCCCTAATATTTCAAAAGATCCTATTACTTTTCTAAAATTTGACATTTTGCTTTAAAAAGCCTTCAAGTCAATTTTTTGTTAGTTTTGGGATTAATGAACATCAGTGACATCTCACGTGATTTGCACAATGATATAAATGAAATTTTCTTTGGTAAGTTACTTCATTAATCCCTCAACTTTGGGTCCAGATCTATTTTATCCCTCATCAAATTGCAAAAGAATCTATTAAGTTATCTAAATTACAGTATTAATTAAAAAGGTCCCATGAATAAAAATGAAATAATGCTCCTCATTTTGTTAAACAAGGTTTTATTAACATCCACATCCTCGGAGAAAGAAATGATCCCTTTAATAATCAGAACGAAGCTTATCTGCTAAGAAAAATATAAATTAAAATGTGAAAAAAATCTTATAATTTAAATTTTTTATTGAGTTTCAAACGTGTACAAAATTTACTGTATAGTTTCACATATTTATATTTATTGTGTTCCTTGAACTTAAACACTTCCCAATTTAACTCAATTTTCTTTTCAAAATACTTCACAATTTGGCTATACTTTTTCGAAAAACTAACACTTTTGCCCCTGTTGACCAGTACCCATTTGTTATTCATTAAACTAACCCTATCAATTGCTAGCTAGGATTTCAAAATAATTAATTAAACATGTAGACAATGTTTACTTTATTGAAAAAAAAGTATCTTAATGTTAAAAAAATTTCATCTAAAAAAATGTATACACTCATAAATTAGTATTATATAATCCTGAAAAAATTGAGCAAGAATTAAAATCAAGTATCATGTAGAGGAAGCATTGTTTTGTTTATTTTGTTAAAGAAAAATCGTATCTATAGGTATTTCACATTCAAACTAATTTTTTGTTGTTGTTGTTGTTGTTGTTATCATCTAGAATGGCATGATTTGTTAACAAGTTGCTTTTCAAATTTTTATAAGATTTAATTGATAGATTTTTTTTTGCAATATTAATCAATAAAATAAACTATTCACAAAATTATGTTGTACTTATGTTTTTTTTTCTGTTCAAAAAGATACTTATTCTTCAATAAATTTTTGTTGACATAAATACAAAACTAACAAACTTTTAGAAGTTAATTCTTAATAAAAAGCTTTTGTAACTAATTGTCTAGGGGATTTTGATTTATTATTTGGAATTTTAGGTTTTTAATGACTGGAAGTTTTGATAAATTTTAAACATTTTTTTATCACACTTACTCATATTCTGTTATGTACATTTGTTGGAATTTTGAAATCCTTTTTAATTAAATTTCTAAGCTAAAAGTAAAAGTTTTTGGGTAGTGAAACTTTGAGCCTTAAAATGTATTATAAAAATTTATTTATATCCAAAATTTTGAAACCTTAATATTTTTATCCTCATGATCAAAATTAATTAATTAAAACATATTATATTTAGATTTAGATTTAGACCTTAAGTGTATTTCTTTCTCCAAGGATGTATAAATCAATAAAACTTTATTTAACAAATGGATGATAACATTTTTTTTTTTTTTATGTATGGAGACCTTTTAAATCCAACACTATAATTTTAGGAATTTAATAGGTTCTTCTGAAACTTGATGAGGGGCGAAATAGTTTAACGAAGTGCTACACTAATTATTCCTATTCCAAAACTCTAATTAAATAATTAACAAATTTCATTTTGCATCTCTCAATTTATAATCATTTCACACTTCGCTCTCTCGAGTTCAATTTTGGATATTTTATACCCTCAACTCCCAAAACATCCCACTTCAGTCTAATTTTAAACACTTCAAAAAAATTAACTAAATTTTTTATGTGTACGTAGCTAATAGATTCAACAGAATTTACAACAATACTGTTATAATATTTTATGTGCACAAATAAAAATTAAGCTAAATTTAGTGATAATGTTAAAAAGTAGACTAAAAGTGATAGATTAAAAAGTGCGGAGTGTAAAGTGTCTAAAATTAAAATTAGATGCACGGAGTGAGAATTAAATATATATTAAGAAGTGCAAAATGGAATTTGTTCATAAACAATATTGGTGTTCCAGTATATCTAGTATATCCTTCAGAATATTAAGAATCTTTAACATTTTCGTTATTCCTTGCAGCAAGCTATGCATACTCCCGAAAAATATATTAAGTATCTTTAACATTCCTTCGTAAATGCTGTACCAAATTGTCTTTCATCACACTATGCCGACTTAATTCCCGCATCCTTTTACAAATTAAAAGCAAAAAATGTCCGAACTATGCATTATTTTAGCTAATAGATTACGTAATAAATTACCATAATTGTATGGTCTTCTAACTCATAGTTTGTGTAGGTTTTGAAAATTATCTTAAAGTATCATATATTTTGGACTACAAGGTATTGTGAATTAGGGGTGAGCATGAATCTAGTAATTCAATGTAGGAAAAATAGCCATTTTAGTCATTTAATGTCTGAAATTCAGAGAGAAAATGATTTTTTGCTTTCAATACTCACACTTGAGGTTAAACATTGTTAATTTAGATGAATTCATTCTACTTTACCTTTCAGCTTAAAAGACATGGAGATTTGAGTTAATTTTTAAAACACATAAGGGCAATAGGTCCAAAAGTCATACCGTAGGAGTTTACTGTATTTTACTCTAAGTTTTAGGGTTAATTTCACATTTCTCCCCTAAAATTTAGCATAATTGCATGAAGCTCCTCTCAAGCATGAAAAAGTATACAAACCTCTCCTAGTTTAAGGTTTTGTATACCAAATTCAACCCATAAAGAGGCTGATAGCAAAATTTATACATGAATATCCAAAAATACCCTTGGATTCTTTAAAAAAATTAAAAAACACTTAAAACTTTATCTTACCTCAATATTCAAAGGAGGGCCACTGCCCAATCCTCTTGTTGTTTATTTGTCAAATCATGTACAGCTTTCAGATCTCTCACCGCCATTATTACAATGACCACTAGCTTCAGCTAATTGGGAGCAACTTCGCGGCCAATGCCGCTGGTGGAGCCAATGACGATGAAGGTGAGATCGCTGATAGGATGAAGGGCCAAAAAATTAGCTAAGTTACTGGCCATAATCTTCTGCAATTAGATTATATAAAACCATCTTATACTTCTTCTTTGAGTTATGATTCTCTTTTTGGACCTTTTATTCTTCGTTGTCTTCGTCGTCCTTTACAGCTTTGCCTTTCAACGATGCCACTGCCGAAGCTGTCACTATTGTCAAGATCAATCATGGTTTCATTCTCAGTGTGGTGGTTCATTATGAGAGCAATATTACTTCAGCCGTCGCTGGAAACAAACACGAAGACAAAAGAGAAACAAACACACAAGAATCAACTATATTTTTGCTTATGGCATATGATTATGTGTTTGTGTCTTACTATCTTCATCAGTTACCAAATCAATTTGTTTCAGATTTATTTAGTGGTGAAGATTTGCAACAAGACTTGCCTTATTTATGACCCACACGATAATTGGTAATGTTACCTAATTAGTTAATAATCTCACATTTGGTATGATTGATGATATCTTCAGTCAATCAGTCAGAATAATTACATATTAGGAAATACATTATTTCGTAATATTTTCAGTTATGTAATTAAGGTAATTTCTTCGATGGAAGGAAACCCAAGGGATTTCTTGTTCTTCAAGTAAGGATCCCTAGTAGATAGCCTATAAATACGCCTATAGTACTCCATCTATTCTACGGATTTTCAATTACGCAAAGGTTAGAAGACTTTTACATTAAATATTTTATATTATTCAATTGCAAGTCAGGAACACACTAAGTGATGCGAGCATACGTGAATAACAACTTATATGATCATGGCTGAGAGGTAATTCCTATTTATGTTTCCGCTATCTGACATATGACATATGTATATATTAAAATTAATTATATGTTATTAGCGCCAACCTTTGGCCATGTCGTATTGTATATTATGTCATGATTTGTTCGCATCCCCGTATCTTGATAAAATATTAAATTGAAATAACTACTGACTTGTGTATTAAATCTATTTCTTTTTCGGTTTTGTGGTATTTGATATTTCAGTAATTCTCTACTACACTGCACATCAACTTCACTTGGTCAGTAGAAAACTAATTATTTGTTGTGCTTTATTATTGATGCCTCTAAAGCCACACTCTTATGCATTGTTATCTGTGTGTTGCTCATGACAACAAATATTACAGACTCGTATGCATTACTGAGACTTCTTATTCATTGGTTTTGTGCATGCATATACCTATTATCATATATATCTGGATCCTCCATTTTAAAAATTAAAAAAAAAAATACAAGTATTACGCAATTACTTGCTTATCACGTATTATCAAAGGACCATCTTGAATCTGAAAGTTTTTCTTTTGGATCGTCGTACTTTGCGTCTTAGCGTTTTATATGTGAACAAAAGAATATTGTCATATTATCTCTACATTGATAGACTAAGAATGCTTGAATTGGATAATTAATGCGTTCAAATTAGGACCGTCAAATCTTAATTTGAAAATTTTTTTTTTATTCACAAGAATAAATATCAGAGTTATGTTTCAATTTCAATCTTTGTGTTGTTTGTGCATATGATGTCTCTATTTTACTTAACCAAGCATGGAAATATACACATTAATTAAGTCAACATTATGACTTGTTAAAGAAAATCAATTAGAAGTTGATACTAGAATCTTTCTGTCATATGTTTAAGAGTGGCCACAACATCTTAAACAGTTGGTGTTTAAATTTTAATCACATATTTGTTAGTGATTAAAGAAAATAAAACAACATCTAAATTAAGAAAATCAACTAATTTATTAAAATTATCACTCGGTCCTGTAAGGAAGTGGTTATTTTGACTCTAAAGATTAATTGTAATAAGATGGAAAATTAAACATTTTAGTAAGGGATTTTTCTAGGTCCACAGCTACGAAGAATTTCCTTATCTTTACAGTTTTAATTTACCAATCTTATTATAACAAAAGAAAATTCTATACATGTTTGGCAACCTCTACCCACAACAAGGTTTTGAATTTACTATTTGAATTAACACTAGTTAATTCGATATTTTTGTTTGAAGTTCATAGCATTTATGTATGTTTATCCTTGATTTTTGCAGTTTTTCCCACCACTGTTATTTCTAATGTTCATCTGGTATTCCAATGTTATCTGGTGAAAAGTACATTGAATGGAAAGACAAAATCCTTTTGACTTTCAGTACATGGATCTAGATTTGGCACTTCGTGAGGATGAACTACCCCTTCCCACGGATTCAAGTGAGCCAAATGTAAAAGGAGCCTATGAGCGGTGGAAGCGATCCAATCGCTTAAGTTTGATGTTCATGATGTCCCATATTGGTCAAAGCTTGCATTAGGGATTCAATCCCTAATTGTGACAGGGTCAACGCTTACATGAAAGCCATTGAAGAACAATTTTTAAGCTCTAACAAAGCTTTGGCTAGCACCCTTATGAAGAAATTTTCAAGCATGACACTTGACAAAAGTGGGAGTGTGCGTGAGCCCATAATGGAAATGTGGGACATTGCTGCTAAATTAAAGTCCCTTAAGGTTAAGATTTCTAAGTCGTTCCTTGTGCATTTCATTCTTAACTCTTTCTCTTCGGAGTATACTGCATTTAAGATTTCCTACAACACACATAAGGAAGAATGGTCAATTAATGAACTCCTGATCATCTTGTTCAAGAGGAAAAGAGGTTGAAACATGAGACACCTGAAAGTGTTCATCTTGTGACTCATGATAAAGGAAAAGCAAAGAAGGGCAAGAGTGTTCCCATGAAGCGAGATGGCAATAAAGACAAATGTCGCTTCTACGTGAAAAAGGGACACTAGAAGAAAGATTGCCTCAAATTCAAAAAATGGTTAGAAAAGAAAGGTAATCTTATTTTTGTGTGTTATGAATCTAATTTTACTAAAGTTTCTGATAATACTTGTTGTTCACATTGCCAAAACCATGAAGGGCTTTCTGAACATAAGGAAGCCATTGGGAAGTGAACAGAGAATCTTTTCTGGAAACCGAATGCGTTCATCTGTTGAAGGAATGGGGACTAATAGGCTTATTTTAAAAACTGATTTTCTATTGGATCTTGAAAATACTTTTTATGTTCCATCGTTCTCTAGAAATTTAATTTCTCTTTCAAGACTATCAATTATTGGATATGATTCCAAAACTCATCTTTCAACTATGAACCTTTTGAAAAATAATAAAGTTGTTGGTTTTGCCTATTTGAATGGATTATTGTTTAAACTTGAGCTAGACCTCACATTTGAGTATAATCTTTTACATGGTAATCAAGTTGGCACTAAATGTAGTATTATTAAAGAGAATTCTTCAAAACTTTGGCATAGGAGATTGGAAGATAGACATATTTTCATAGAAAGAATTAAAAGATTAATAAATGATAGAGTCTTGGAGCCTTTAGATTTTATTGATCTTGGTACTTGTGTAGACTACATAAAGGAAAAGCAGAGACCAAAAAAGGTGCCAAAAAAAGTTCTCAACTGCTTGAGATCATACACATTGATATCTGTGGACCTTTTCCTACCCCTGGCATGAATGGTCAGAGATATTTCATCTCATTTATAGATGACTATTTGAGATTTATGTATCTTTATCTCTTGTTTGATAAACTGAAGCACTTGATGCTTTTAAGGTTTTCAAACTAGAAATACAGAAACAAAAGGAAAAGAAAATCAAAATTGTAAGATCCGATATGGGTGGAGAATACTATGGAAGGTACACAGAAAAAAGACATGCACCTAGTCCATTTGGTAAGTTCCTTGAAAATGAAGGGAATGTTGCCCAATATATAATGCTTGGCACACCACAACAAAATGGTGTAGTTGAAAGAAGGAATCGAACCCTTACTGGATATGGTTAGAAGCATAATTAGCAGCTCTAATTTGTCTTTATCCTTATGGAGTGAAGCCTTAAAAACCGCAGTGTGTATCTTAAATAGGGTACCATCCAAGGCCGTCCCCAAGACACCTTTCAAACTGTGGAATGGACGGAAACCAAGTTTAAGACATTTACACATATGGAGTTGTCCAGCTGAAGTGACAGTATATAACCCACACCTTAAGAAGTTGGATGAACGAACAGTTAGCGGTTTTTTCATAGGCTATGCAGTTAACTCTAAAGGATTTAGATTTTATTGTCCCTCACACACTCCAAAAGTTGTTGAGGCTAGAAATGCTAAATTTCTTGAGGATTATGAAATAAATGGGTGTAATTTAGCTCAAAATGTGGAATTTGAAGAAGTAAGGGATACACCGATGACACCCTTACATAATCTGATTGCTACTCAAAGTGTTGTTCCAAACCATATTGAGGAACAACCAGTTGAACAACTTCCACTTGAGGAATCACATCATGAAGAATAGTCCACAACTGTTGAACCCGCGAATCAAATTCTCCCTACAACAGTGGGAGTTAGGAGATCCTCAAGAATAAGAAAGCCTACAATTTCTAGTGATTATGAAGTATATCTCCAAGAGTTTGACTATGATGTTGGACTCAAAGATGATCCTAATTCACTTTCACAAGCCATGAGTGGGAAAAATTCCACACTTTGGTATGATGCCATGAAAGGGGAAATCGAATCTATGGTTAAAAACAAAGTTTGGGATCTCGTTGAACTACCTAAAGGGGTCTCTGTTGTGGGATGGAAATGGGTCTTTAAGACCAAAAGAGACTCCGTGGATAACATTGAATGATATAAAGTTAGATTTGTTGCCAAAGGTTTCACTCAGAAGGAAGGTATCGATTACCATGAAACCTTCTCTCCTATTTCAAAGAAGGATTTATTAAAAATAATCATGGCAATAGTGGCTCATTTTGATTTAGAGCTACATCAAATGGATGTGAAAACGGCTAAGCCGTTTTCACACTGTTTATTAAATGGGAATCTAGAAGAAGAGGTATATATGTGTCAGCCTAAAAGTTTTGTCAGTCAAGATGGTAGCGAATTTGTTCGCAAGTTAAAGAAGTTTATATATGGATTAAAACAAGCCTCCCGCCAATGGTATATTAAATTCCATAATGTTGTCTCCTCATTTAGTTTTGTAGAGAACATTTTCGATGAATGCATATACCTTAAGATAAGTGGGAGTAAATCCATATTTTTAGTCTTGTATGTAGATAATATCCTCCCTGCAAGCAATGACATGAACTTGTTACATGAGACTAAGTAGTTTCTTACACAGAACTTTGAAATGAATGATATAGGTGAAGCCTCTTATGTCATTGGCATAGAGATTCACAAAAATACAGCTAAAAGGTCCCTTGGACTATCTAAAAAGGGCTACATTGAAAATATTTTGGAAAGATTCGGAATGAAATACTACTCTTCCATTGCAGCTCCAATTGTCAAATGTGAGAAATTCAGTCTCAATCAACATTGTCCTAAAAATGCATTGGAATAAGCAGAGATGAATAACATTCCGTATGCTTCGCTTGCTGGAAATCTAATGTACGCACTAGTCTGTACTAGACCCGATATTGCATTTGTGGTTGGAATACTTGGTAGATATCAAAGTAATCCTGGCATGGATCACTGAAAAGTTGCCAAAAGGGTTTTAAGATATCTACAAGGAACCAATGATCACAAGCTTACATACAAACAGTCTGACTATTTGGAGATAGTTGGATATTCTGATTCAGATTTTGCTGGATGCGTGGATTCAAATAAGTCTACTTCAGGATATATTTTCCTTCTTGCTGGAGGAGCTGTATCTTGTAAAAGCATAAAACAAACAATTATTGCATCATCCACAATGGAAGCATAATTTATTGCATGCTATGAAGCTATGTCACAGGCATTATGGTTGAAGAACTTCATATCCAGCTTGAGGGTTGGTGATTCCATAAATAGGCCATTGAAGATCTTCTGCGATAATTCCTGCTGCTATGTTCTTTTCTAAGAATAACAAGAGTGGGAGTCAAAGCAAATATATCGACATAAAGTTCATAATGGTTAAAGATCATGTTAAAAGGCTAGATGTGATCACTGAGCATGTCAATACTGTTGGTCCCAAAGCAACCTAAGAGGGGGTGAATTAGGTTGTCTCAAAAATCAATCCTTTTGAAGTGCTTAATAAAAATACAAACTTTGTGCAACAAAAAAATACTTAAGCACAAATGATCAAAGATAAATATTTAGCAATCGAAGCTTAAAGAACAAATAAAAGAATGAGATAAAGAATATTTAACCAAACTCCCAAGCTTCTCAAGCTTGGAGAACATCCACTAGTAGTGCCTCTTCAAAGAAGATGAGGCAATAACCTTCTTGTACACAAAGTAGGCTCACCCTTGCACCAACTAAGTTCCTCTAGTTGAGCCAAAGGATTTTACACTACAACCTCACTTTTGTACACTTGTTATCCCTCCACTCTTACACTTGAGTTAGAGATCACTCACTAGTCTACTCTTGCTCATACTAATTCCCACTAGTTGAGCCAAGAGAACTATACTACTCAAACCAATACAACCCACAATATTTTAGCCTATTTCTCCCCAAATAGCTCTTACAAGTGTTTGTATTGAATGTTGTAGTTCCTTACATCATTTGGAAGTCCTTGGGCTATTTATAGATGAAAGATGTGCTGAAATTTGAGTTCTAACGGTCAAAAAATATTGTGGGTTGTAGCCGTTGAGGGGTTCAGTTCGGTAGGTTCAGACTAGTGTTCATACAGCTTGATGAACAGTGTCTCGGACGGTCATACGCGTCCTACAGCTTGATGAACAGTGTCTCGGACGGTCATATGCGTCCTAAAGCTTGATGAATAGTGTCTCGGACGGTCATATGCGTCCTAAAGCTTGACAGAAACTTACTTCATTTTGAGCTCCTTTTTTCGGACGCTCCCTTGCGTCCGATCTCCTTTCTTTCGGACGCTCTTCATCGTCCGAAAGGTACAGATCATTGTTCAACTTTTGGTTGTTTTTCTTGATTGTGTTTGGATGAACATTTTCATCCGATCCTTCCTGATTTTCTGGACACTTGTTTGCAAACCATTAGTATGATTTGGTCATCATCAAAACATGATTAACATAACTGGGGTTCAACAAATACTAAATTGATGGTTGCTGATCCTATGACCAAAGGTTTGCCTGCTAAATTGTTTCAAGATCACGCCATACGTATAGGACTCAGTAGCTCATTTTAGATTATTGCCATTTTCTCTTGACTATTTACTATTGTCTAGACATTTATGATAATTTATATATGATTGTCCACATTAAATTCATATATTGTATGAAAAAATGATCTATTTTGATCCATGAAGTCGGACCCTGAGTGTCTTATATTAAGACATTCACTAAGGATTTATGCTTGACTAGAAAAATACAGTACATTGTAATACTGAAAGGAAATGTTCATTTTAAGAGTGTAACTGCCATGATTCTTGTACTGATATTGATTCTAGTTCAGTAATGTTTACATGAGCCATTGAATTAGTAAAGTGACAATAAAGACTTATGGACATTCTTTGTCACTTAGGATATTGTCTAGCTAATCATATGGGTCAAGGGGGAGAATGTAAGACTTACAATGCAAGACTTACCTTATTTGTGACCCACACGATAATTGGTAATGTTACCTAATTAGTTGATAATCCCACATTTGGTATGATTGATGATATCTTCAATCAATCAGTCAGAATAATTACATATTAGGAAATACATTATTCCGTAATATTCTCAGTTATGTAATTAAAGTAATTTCCTCGATGAAAGGAAACCCCAGGAATTTCTTGTTCTCCAAGTTAGGGTCCTGGCCTAGCCTAAAAATACGCCTGTGGTACTCCATCTATTCTACAAATTTTTGAACGGATTTTCGATTAGGCATAGGTTAGAAAACTTTTATATTAAATATTTTATATTATTCAATTGCAAATCAGGAACACACTAAGTGACGCGAGCATACTGTGAATAACAACTTACACAATCATGGCTAGAGATAATTCCTATTTATGTTTCCGCTATCTGAAATATGATATATATGTATATTAAAATTAATCAAGTGGAACAATTGTTGTATTACAAATTTTATTGTTCGGCTTGTTTGTTGAATAAGTAGTTGTATTTTGGTTTGTTGGGCTGTTGAATTTGTCTTGGATTTGTTTGGTTTTTGGACCGATTGTTGTGTTATTGTATAAGAAGAGAAGAATAAGAGGAGAGGTTTGGTTTTGAGTTTTGTGTGGATCAGGGATGGTTTTCGGGAGGGGTGGTGGTGGTTTGGGGAATGGAGGGTGATGACAGAAGGTGGATTTTTTTTTTCTTAATTTACTTTTGGAAGGATACTATAGTCATTTTACATGGTGAAGGGCTGTATGTGTAATTTTCGTACTTCACGGGAGGTTCCTGCAATTACACCGAACCTCAACGTGAAATTAAGCCTAAATCTTAATATGGATCCAAGGCAGCAGTCACAAAATCAAACTTGTCAATTTTGAATAGTCTTCCCTACTATTGTTGCACTCCAATCCTAACTTTCCGAGCCGCCAAAGAACGAAGTGGGGAGGACGTTTGCTGATGACCATGCTAATAAGAGTGGAAATTTCATGGAGTTGGCACGACGAAGAATTTGAGTCAACATTTAGCAGATGCTATCATGCTACCGGCGGAAATTCATTTGATTAGTACAAGCATTTTCTGTGGGTCAATATTTAGAAATGTTCAACCTTCATTTGTTAGTTGTAATAGGCCTACCAGAGTGTTGTTGGTCGCAAAGTAAATAGTATTGGCTCTTTTTGAATGAAAGTTTTTATTATTATTTTTTAAATACTATTTTACAATTATTTCTTTAATACGTTTTTCAATCATATTTTATTTTACGTATCATATCACATTTTAAAAAATTATTATGATAATTATTCTAATAATACTCTAAATAATGTCTTAAATATGGGCTGTCCTAGGAATTTGTGTGATGCGCAATTAAATTAGTTATATTACTAAATCCACATGTTGTTGATGTGTAGGGAGGCCCGTTATGCTAAAAACCAAGATAGTAGACTAAATTCTATAATTATCTAACTAAAATCGTTACAGACGGTCTTACATTTTATATTAATTTGTCACACTTTCTGTTCGTATGACGTGTGTGCTCTAACTAATATTTTATATTAATATGTTATACTTTTTGTTCGTATGACATGTATGCTATGACTTATATTTTATATTAATATGTTACGCTTTCTGTTAATATGACATGTGTATTATGACTTAAAGGTTTATAATACTATATAACATGTGTGTTATAATTTAAAGGTTTATAATACTATAAAACACATGGCGAGAAGGTAAGAAATGATACAAGATTGTGCCAACAACAACCAACTTAAATTGAACAGACAAACAAATGAGAAAGAGCCCTTCTGTTCATGATAAATTTTGATAGGAAGATTCAAACAAGCAAGAGAAAATTTCACAAAATTGTGAACAAATTCTTTATTTATAAAAAGAGAAAGCATAGTTCGTATGGGATTAACACAAACAGTTTCTAGGTGCACGCAGTACAGCCCTCAATTCTCAAATTTGTAATCCAACTAATCATCACAGGCTCTAATCCTCTAGTGGACTCAAATTACTTGGTCTCATTAGCAACTAATGTCAAGGGATTAACATGTGGAGTAACATAACACATAAGCGGGTGAGCCAAACCAGCAGATAATCCTGACCCCTCTTCCATTTTAATCTTTTCTCCACCTTGATATCCAAAATCAAAGCACTGAACTAGCAAAGCAACAGCTGAATGAACCACTGCCAAAGCAAGTGAAGCACCAGGACACCCTCTTCTTCCACTACCAAATGGGAAAATATTGAAATTTTGGCCTTTAATGTCCATCTGGTAATGATCATAAGTACTGCCCTTTGACCCCAACAAGAACCTTTCTGGTAGAAAATCAAGTGGATTTTCCCATGAATTTGAGTCCCTCATCAAGCAGATTGCATACACATTGAATGCGATCCTCTCATTTGCTAAGATATCATAGCCATTGATCTTGCAATCTTCTCCACATCTACGAAATATTAAGGGGGCAGGTGCATGTAGTCTTAGGCTTTCTTTAACAACTGCTTGCAAGTAAGGGAGTTTTGGAACATCTGATTCTTGAACTAGCCTTTTTGATCCCACAACAGTATTGATTTCCTCCCTGAGCTTGTCGAAAACCTTTGGATGATTTATGAGCTCTGCTAGCGTCCAAGTTAGAGCTACACTTACTGTTTCAGTGCCTGCCATGAAAAGTTCCTGTACATTTTTCAAACAAGTTAGCTCTAAAAAATCAAAGTTCTCTCCAAATATATCACTAAAAACTCTCACGTTAGCGTTATAATTAATGTTTGTGACTTCGAAAGTTACAAACATGTGATGCTACTACTGCTCTTGCATGAATCCTAAACTATATATTCATATATTACGTAGGATTCATTATTTATTTTACGCAACACGCAAAACCTGCATAAGTGACCAATTTAAAGACGAAAATATTTTAAGTGTGTAATATCAACAAACTAGCAAATGTTCATGCTCGAGTTCCAATATTGCTGACAGAGTGGTAGGCAGACTCCAAATAAGATCCTTGATGCCAAAATTTTCGATATCAATTCAGTGTCACCTATTAATAATTGTAATATGGATTTAAAGTTTAATCGCTGCTATTTCTTTAAGAATAATAGTAATATTATAGACATTATAATTTTCAAAATTATAAACACTACTTATAATTTTAAATAAAAAGAATTATTTTAACGAATAAATTTTTAAAATTTACAGGTAAAATGAATTTAAAATTTAAAATTTAAAAATGAAAGATAAGCTTTTAAAGGAATTTGTAATTTAGTGGAAGATTACTGTATGCAATTTTTTTATTTTTCTTTTGTTAAACCTTTAACAGTCTTATATAATACTCAACCTTCAAAAAGTAGGACTAATTTTATTTTGTACCCTTTAATTTATACTTAATTACTCACTTTAAACTTGAAATTTTAGTTTTGAATATTTTGTACCCAAATTCTCAAACTCGTCCCACTTCATCCCTTTTTAACATTTTTTCAAAAGTTAACTAAATTTTTTTGTGTCTACAATAAATTCAACAGCATGTATAATAATATTTTTAGGTGTAAAAATAAAAATTCCATTAATTTTTTTTGCAGTGTTAAAAAATGAATTAAATGATATAAATTTGAGGTGTTAAAAAATGAATTAAATGATATAAATTTGAGAATTAGGGGTATAAATGCCCAAAATTAAAATTTACAGTGTAGAGTGAGAATTAAATATAAATTAAGAGGAATAAAATAAAATTAATTCCAAAAATTATTCAGATATCAGTCCATTATTGACAATTAGAACTAGATAGTTGACTCCCAGAACTAATGTGAAGTAGCCTCCAGCGGTTACGTGTGTGTGAGATACAGAGAGAGATTATACCATGAGAAAGGATTTGATGTCGGTTCTACTAAGCTTAACCTCAGATTTTTCATCCCAATGAATCCCCAAAAGAATATCCATAATATCCTTCCTTTCCTTCTTAGAAGAACTCGAATCATTCTCATGCTCCTTCATAATTTTCTCCACCAATGAATCAAACTTCAAGAACAAATTCTTCACCCTCTTCCCATATCCAAACAAATCAAGTTTTCCAATAGGACCAAACAATTCTCCCAAGGCAAACTTAGGTGCAATCTCAAGAATCTCTTTAACAAACTCCCATAAAAGCTTACTTTCATCAAGACCAGGTGTGCATCTAGTGCTCATAGCCATCCTACTCACAACGTTATTCGTCATGGTCATCAACTCCACCCCAAGATTACACGCCTTTCCTTCTTCCGAACAACCAACAAGAATCTCCAACAACTTCACCATCTCTTGCCTCCGAATATCGGCAAAACGGTTAACTTGTGGCACGGAAAGAAGCTCAGTCATGCACAGTTTCTTCATGAAACGCCAATACGTGCCGTACTCGGCGTTAGACGAATTCGGAACCCGCGTAGATATTGAAGTCCGCGGCTCCAAATTGCGGCCTGGAGACGAAATTCAGCTCATTATTCTTCAAGAATTCTTTCGCAACCGCAGCATTCGAGACGATAACAACCGAGGATGAAACAATACGGAGCCGTATGAGGGGGCCGAATTGGTTGGCTAAGGCTTGGAAAGACTTGGAAGCCACAGAACTGAGTAGATGAAGATGGCCTATTATAGGTAGTGATGGAGGGCTTGGAGGGTGTCGGATTTGTTTGTTGTTTGATATTTTGCGTTGTTTTAGAAGGTAACGAAACAGAAAAGTGGTTAGGAACCAAATGAATAATAGGAGGGCGTAGAAAAGAATGTCTGAGGTATTGGCCATGGCTTGCTAGCTTGAATTTGTTCAATTTCTGTAAGGTTGGCTTGCCGGCTTGCCTGAATTTGTTCAATTTCTGTAAGGTATTTATAGCAAATAACTAGGCAGATGGGGAAAAAACACTAGGCTGATGGAAAGTCTGATGCATTATTAACTTCGACTTTCAAGTGGGAAAGTCAAACCACTATTAGTCATCTTTGATGTTTCACGGTCTTGTTAATTTACAGCTTGACATGTGTTCTTGTAATCAATACACTTGGACAGTCAGTAGAAATTGCGTGAATGGGAATTTTTTTATAAAATTGGACCATATTTCTATGTAACCGGACCAGGCATTAAACCGGTGGTCTGTCCGGTTCGCGATTCGATCAGTTGAACCGATCGGTTCACTAATTTAGGTTTTTTTATTTTTACCAAAGTGTGATATAATTTAAAATGACTTAAATATATTTATATAAAATTTAAAATAGAAGTGAAATATTATTTTTGGAGAATTATAGTTCTAATACCTAAAAATACTAATCAAATTTCTAATAAGAAAAGTAGAATGTATACAAAAATAAGTATCAAAAATATCACAAAAATAATAATTTAATAGTTTAGACTCTGGTGTATTCAATGGTTTGCCATTTTGGAGTTTATTTCACGATTTTTTAATTTTTCTCTTTATTTAAATCATTGTTTATTTTAAAATTTAAAAAATCACCTAAATTAGTTCAACCGATTTTTTACCGGTTCTACCCGATTTTTAGACAGACCAAATATATAGTTGGACCGGATCGGTAGTTCTCCCAGTTCACGGTCCGACCGATCGAACCGGCCGATCCGGTCCAATTATCAAACACTTATATATATATATCTTTGCTTATACAATCTAAGGCCTAGACTTTAGGCTATTACAATCAATTTAATCAAAAAACAATCAAATAAATTAGGATAGCTATCCCTCTAAATGTTACAAACTTTATATCACAGTAGATGCCTATTCAAATAATTGATAAGTTGCATAAATTTATCTACATCTAAGAATTTAATTAATTTTTTTTTGTATGGATTAAACTGTACTTTAAAACCATACATCTTGTAGTTTATATTGTTCCACATCCACTAATTTCTTTTAAAAAAAATTAATAAGTTGGTAGATTATAGAATAATATGAATCACAAAGTATACGATCCCATCGTACATCTTGGTTTATACAAAAATTTTACAATCTAATAAATTGTATACCTGCATATTACATTATTGAAAAATCTACAGTCTCTTTTAGGAACCATTTTCTTGTGCTTTAAATGCTTATACAGTACAATACCATATATTTTAAATGTTTGTACTGTACAAACTTTTAAAACTAATAAAATAGTTCTCTAAAATAAACTTTAGAATTTTCCTACATTATTTAGTCAAGTAAATCTTTAGCATTAATTTCTCAATGTCATTAATACTACCTCCACTCCCTTTTAAGTGTCATTTTAACAAAATAATTTTATTCTATTTTAAGTGTCACTTTAGAAGTCCAATGAAGTATTAATTATTTTTTTATTTCTTTCCAACTCTATTAATTACTCAACTTGTAATTAATGTTAGGATTCTTTTAATTTATTGCTAGTTAAAAGAGCAATTTAGTCGTATAGAATCAACTTTGTCCTTTTAAAATTTAGACTATTTAATAGTAATATTAATTTTTGTGTTAAAGGATAAAATAACACTTAAAAAGAAATAGAGATAATAATAAAAGAGTAAAAATATGAGTTTAACCCTACATTCGTCTCTCTTTTTGGTCATATCCCACGTCGCCTCTAGATATCAAATTTTACCGTGGCAATTTATTACTCATAATACTGAATTGACATTGATAATTTGGCACCTAAAATCAAATCCAATGTTTGCTTATTATCAAATATATTGTGAACTAAATAGTTCATTTATCTATTTAAAATGTTAAGCAAACATATATATATATATATATATATATATATATATTGTGACCACACGTCTTTTCTTGCTTTAGTTGATGTGCTACTTAGAGTCAGTAATAGACAAAAGGGAAAATAAAAGCAAACTAATCAAACCTTTCCTATAGTGTCGATGTAAATTTAATTTTCACTCGCGACTAATTAAATTACGTTGTGTCATAGATGAATATTAATCAGAACCTACTTAACCCTTTACACTATTTTGTAAAAGGTTTTATTTGCTATTTTTCCTAAATTTAAACCACAGAAAATAAAACAGTAGTCAAATTACTTCTTTTTCTAAGAGATCGAGAAACAATTCAGGACGATTGACTACTATATTGATGTAATCTAAGGAACGGAAAAAGTTAAAAGGCTAGTGCTTCTTCCACGATTGAATCTTGATTTTAAGCAAACTCTTTCTTTGTTTTCTTTATTGGTTTATGTAATTAATTTTTTTTTTTTGATCTATTTATATTTGTTCCTAATAATCAAGAGGGCAGTATTTATGACCTTATGATGCAACACAAGATTCTTAATTAAATAAATTTGGATAGTTTGAGAAAGATATGGGCATGTTCCCTGAAATTCTTTTCATTTTTTCATTGTGAAAAGTATTTTTCATATTATTGGGAAGATGATTGAAGATTAAAAAATGCACCAACAGATCAGATTGCTTAATGTAAATAGATGGTTTATACTCATTATCATATCCAAAAAAATGACTCACAAAACCTTTTAGAGTAAGAGAACGAGAACGAGAACAAGATGAAGATGAGTGCATCAACGAAGTATTTTATTAACTTCTGCCACAATGAGAAGTTTGTCAGAATATTAATTATTTAATTTAATTAAAACTTTAGTTGTTAATAGTTAACCTATTATCATATGTTGCCAATATTCATTTATAATGTGTCGTCGGCTAATAATAGTTGCGTTGATGCTATTTTTTGTTAGGTGTTAATAGTCCAAGAGTAAACTCATCCAACATTAAGGTAGGAAATTCTTAGACGGATAGGATCCATAATAGGTGTTATGGGTCATTTAATTTATATTCACCCACATCACTATACTTAATTAAAATAATCATCTTTGGAGTAATGTGGATGAATATGAATTAAGGAGTGATAGCACCTATCATAAATTCAATCCACTTAAAAATTTTTCTGTTAAGGCTACTCATTGCGTGTGGTACCTATGTCCATATTAATGTTTTGAAAATCGGACAGGACAATGAATAGGTGGCCTGTCCAGTCGTGGTTCAACCAGTACGATCGGTTGAACCGGTCGGTTCACTAATTTATTTTTTTATTTTACTAAAGTGTGGTATAATTTAAAATTACTTAAAATATATTTATATAAAATCTAAAATAGAAAAAAAAATACTATTTTTGGAGAATTATAGTTCTAATACCCAAAAATACTGGTCAATTTTCTAATAAGAAAAATGAAATTTGTACAAAAATAAGTACAAATAATATCAAAAAAATAATAACTTAATAGTTTAGGCTTTGGTGTATTCAATATTTTGCCATTTTGGAATTTATTTCATGATTTTTTAATTTTTCTCTTTATTTAAATCATTTTTATTTTGAAATTTAAAAAATTACCAAAACCGGTTAAACCGATTCACGATTTTTTACCAATTTTGTCCGATTTTTTGACAGACCAGATATATAATTGGACCGAACCGATAACTCTTCCGATTTGCAGTCCAACCGATCAAATTGAATCAGCCGGTCCGTCCAGTTCGATTTTCAAAACATTGCCTATGTCTCTTGTCTTTGAATTAATCTTTAACCATCCAGCCGCAGGGATTTGTATGTAATGTGAAATAAGGCCTTAGATGTAGAATATCACTTGAAAAAGCACAAGGCAGGGCTCTCTATTTGGGGACTCTGTCCCGAAGAGTTCCAACACTCAATTTAATACTTAGATTCAAGAGTATAATTTGGAGAGAATTCAAAATTTGTGAAATTAAAAAAGTAAATAATAAATTTAATATGTCATTCTATAATTTATATCTATAGTTAATAAGTCAAATCAATTTACAGATTGAAAATTAGTTATTGACCCATTTAGACATACTGCGACTGAGAGGGTAAAATGACTAAATTATTTTGATAAATACGAACTCTAAGCCATATTTACTTTTTAATGAGCATATTATTTTCACATCATCAAGTTGTACATGAAATTTGTAAAGATGAAATTATTCGACCCGGTCCAGCTGACAAAATGTATTGATTTTTGTTCTTCAGTTGGTCCCTGCAGGGGATTTTGTTATCTTCTTAGTACTCCATTATTGATAGTTTTTTTTTTCCCTTTTTTGGTAAGACATTATTGAGAGTTTGATGCAGTCGTAAATACGATGCTTAAATGGGTCCCCATTCCCCTCCTGAGGCCCCAGTCCTTAATTACTGAGTTGGCCATTTCTTCGCCTATAAATAAAGTGTTTTAAAAGTAGGGAAAAAATCATTTTGATCCCTGATAATTGGAATGTGTCCTAATTTTGTTTTTATATATCACAGTAAATCAATTTAATCTTTTATCTTTGAAAATCATGACCAATATAGGGTTTTTGATGAAAAATTAAACAAATTAACAGTGAAGTTTACATGAAAATCACGTGATTTTTAAATACAAATGACTGAAAACTAAAAAACATGAAAATGATGAATTTGCTTCGCTAATTTTTGTCATTAAAGATTGCTTGAATAAGATAAAACAAAATTAAAGTAAGTAAACTATGAGAGAAAAGTATAATATATATATATATATATATATATATATTGAGAGTAATGGGAAATAAGACTTTTTAATTTCAACATATTAATACTTTAACAGCCACGTTATATTTACATAGTTTTAACTTCGAACTTTTTCGTCAAAAGTCCTATAATGGCTAACATTTTAAAAGATAAAGAACTAAATTAGTTTGTTCTGATACATAAGAGACTAAATTAGAACATGTCTTAAAGATAAGGGATTAAAATAATCTATTTTTTTTTCTTAAAAGTATGACATCTATATGTTGTTGTTTAAAACAATATGTAGTGTAAATCAATATCTTGAAGAAGAAATGGATGTACCACGTAGATTACTCAATCAAAACTAATATGATACCCCACATGATTAGTTAATATGTTAAGAACTATAATTATAGTATTAAAATTTCTCAATTTTGACTCTTGATACTTTGGTTTGTCTCGTATTGCCCTTAATTATCAATGTTCAATTTGTAGCTCTGAGCCATAAAAAAAGAGAAATAATCTCATTTTAAACATTTTTTAGCACCCAAAAAAAAAACTAATGTGATACAACTATTTTTTCATGATAGCTCACAAACATAACGCCAGAGGGAGCACCAAACTAACAAAAGTCGATGGTTCCATTTGGTCCGTTTACTCCATTTGTGGAGTGCGGACACCTCGCTCTTATTTACGGGGTCAAAATTGTTTGCTTGGATTTTTCAAAGTATAATTTCGTATGAGGTTGACTTGAAAAGCAGTTTCGACAATTGACTGCACAAGTAGTTATCTTCTGTACTGTACCATAAAATAGGAAACTATTATATCCCATGTTTTAAAAATCGGATCAGGCATTGAATCGGTAGCTTGTTCGGTTTGCGATCCAACTGGTTAAATCGATCAATTCACTAATTTAGTTTTTTTTTAACTAAAGTATGGTATAATTTAAAATGACTTAAATTATATTTACATAAAATCTAAAATAGAAGAGAAATATTATTTTTTGAAAAATTGGTTCAATTGAATAGTTCTAATATGCAAAAATACTGATTAAATTTCTAATAAGAAAAATAAAATTTGAACAAAAATAAGTATAAAAAAAGGTCAAAAAAATAATAATTTAATAGTTTAGGTTTTGGTGTGTTCAATGTTTTGCATTTTGGAGTTTATTTCACGATTTTTTAATTTTTTTCTTTATTTAAATCACTTTTTATTTTGAAATTTAAAAAACTACAAAAATGGGTTAAACCGATTTTTTACCAGTTCACGATTTTTTATCGGTACATGATTTTTTGCTGATTCTATCCAATTTTTTATATAGACGGACATATAGATGGGCTAGACCAGTGGCACTTCCGGTTCGCGATCAAACAGATCGAACCGACCGGTCCAGTCCGGTCTAGTTTCAAAACATTGGTTCTACCTAAGAATGCTTTGCTCCCACTGTCCCACACTTGTTTATTTTATAGTTTATTCTAGAAATTTTTCTAATTGAAAAATATTTAAAAGGCATTTTGAACGTAACAGATTTTAGTATAGAAAAATGTTCAAAGATAGCGTCTCTGGGAAATACTTTTCAATAAATTGTTCAATTTGTATACTCTAATATTAAGAGAAAATATAAAACTAAAATAGAGCACCCTCACAACAATAAATTCTTATATCAATCATAATAGTATTTCATAGACATAAATTGCGGATAAAAAAGGAATCGAAATCAATTTGTTTTATTTTGGTCAAACGGAGATCTAGAAGGCTTTTCGTGCATTTTGTGTACTAAGATGCTCTTGAATTGGTCAATATACAAAATAGCTGCGAATCAATGATATATATTGGACTTAGTTAAATCTAGTGGTTGAAGAACCAAAAAGTGGTACTGAAGTGAATTTTTCATTTTCAATTTTTCCACATATCAAAAAAATAGAAAATCTTTCGGATGGTATTATAATGTTATTTATGTGAAGAAATACATGACAATAAAAGTGCAGTTTAGTTTAGGTGGTAAAGCACTTTTCTTATAACTTTTTGATTATGCAGTTCAAGTTCTTAAAAGTGTAAAGAGAGGGTGGTTTTTTTTTTTTTTTTTTTTTTGAAAAAGAAATTGTGAAGAAATAGATTGTCACTTTAGGTACAAATCTTACTTTCTTTTTAGGCTTCTAAAATAAAATCGAAACAGAAAGTTGTGTCATAGGCATTTTCTATTTCCAATCATTTTATACAAAGAGTAGAAGTAGGATCACAAACACTATAATTTTCAAAATTATAGACACTAGTTATAACTCTATTAGAAGAGTTTTTAATTTGACGACTGAGTGTCTAAAAATAGGAAATATGATTGTACCTAAAATTTAAGAATAAAAAATAAATATTTATAAGAGTATGTAATTTGGTGACATGTTGTAGATTGTAATCTTCCTATTTTCCTTATACAAATTTAAAGTCAGTGCTGCCAAAATTTCATTTACTTTCTCGAATTCTAATTAAGTATGACAGAAGCTCCAAATGTTATTTTTCGTCAAACTAAATGTAAAATAAGTGAAATTTTCCTTCATAATCTGTTCAGCGAAGGAGAGAACCTAGAATAAGAAATGTTAATACGGCAAAAATGATCTATCCACAAAACCAACTTACAAGAAGTCAAGGCCATATTAAGAGTAGAAAAATTTGTTGAATTTTTGTTTTGTTATTTATTTCTTATTTCTGTAATTAATTACTTTAATTTTATCCAAGAGCAGCAGAATTTTCATTTTGTAGAATGTGTACGTAGTTATTCAGTTTTGGCTCCGGGTTCGATTTACATGATTTTGAATGCTAGCTTTTGAAGAATTAAACCCTTTTTCTTATTCAACTTTTTACTTAACCTGTTACAATAAAAAGAAAAAAAAAATTAAGTGAATCTCCACCTACTTTTTGATAACTCGAAATCATGACTTTGGTCCCATGGGAAGTGTAATATTACCATTTAGGACATAAGTACCATTTTTTATTGCCTTATAACAACAGAATCTCTTGAAAATCAATCTTTAGACCTTAAAAATTCTGCCATAATCAGAAAAAAAGCCAAATGTGAAAACAAAAAAAAAACAAAAGAAAAAGGACCACTTTTTCAGCAAACGGAAATTGACAATAAAGACATTTGCCAATGAAACTAAGAGCAATTATCAATATTTATTTGTTGGTGGCATACAAGAAGTCTTTTGCCAAACACTGAATTGTTTAATATTGCCGCAGGCTTACCGGCACGGTATTCCTTGGTGGCCGAGAAAACGACTAGCTAAAGTGTCATAATATTGCCTTAATGTCATTTTGGTTTAATGCATTAAATTGCTTGAATTTTATACAAGATTATTCAAAATGATTAAAGTATAATTTTTTAGATACTTGAACTTAACGTATTAAGTAATATTTTCTATTTCATTTTGTTTGTCACAAGAGTTAGTGTATTATTAAATCGCATTAATATTACACAAGATGGTTTAAGGTGATTAAATTATATTTTTACATTAATATTTTTCAATTACATAATTCTCACCCTATTAATATAGAGCACATGATTATTAAGAGTAGAGTTGGAAAAAATTTTATTACTTTTTTTGAAGTTTTAAAGTGGCAAATAATTTAATGCAAAACAAATTGTTTAAATCAACATATAAAATGAAAGGAACGGAGTAATTGCAATGAGTTATGGTATTTATTCCACATTTACGAATACTGCGCAAGATGAATACATGCATGATTATTCTTCTTTTCTTTTTCGGTGATGTGCTTTTTAGGATTTTATTATTTATTTTTCTAAAAGTACAAATCATTAATAAATAAATAAAAACTCGTTACTTTCTTCTTTTCTAACTTGTTTAATAAGTTAATGAATTTTTTTAGCGTCATTGGTTAAAAAACATTGAATATTCCATTTGGATAAAAAAAACTTATTCATTAATCACTGCATAATATTTTACAATCATTTTCTAATACATTTTTTTCAATCACCATTGCCCTAGAGAATCCCACAAGAATTCAAATCCCATGGGCATGGAGTAGAAGTAGGACGCATGTAAAAAAACATAAGAGTAGGTGAGAGTGAATCGCAGACCTGAAATTAGAATTCCAAAACAGCTAACTTCACTCTTTATATTAAATCTTGAAACATTCCAATTCTTTCTATACCTGGCAATTATGTATGTTATCCAATTATCATAAATTCGATAAATTCTTGTGTGTATGAAAATGTTTAGTGCACTAAGACATGAAAGATGTAAATTTTATATGAGCTCCACCATAAGTGTGAGATCTCACTATAAATTATTAGATGATCCATATTTTTTATATTTTAATATATTATATATTTTGGTGTATACAGAATTTATCTACCAATTTCAGTGGCGAGGGTGAGACAAATTTAGCAAATTCTTTCACTAAGCGACAATTCCAAAGTGGGAAAAGGACACTGTTAACAATTAAAGTCGTCGACATATATTCCACATTAATAATGTCGCGAGAAAATTGACTTTCTGGAAACTTGAATGGGTAAAAACCCTCTAAGCTTCTTCTCGTTTCTCCCTATCTAATCACGTCAAATTTGACTACTGAGACCTTTTAATCAGGTCATCCGCTGATAGGCTATCACAGTAAAATTTGTTTCAAGACGTTAACGATTAAATTGCTTCACATTGGATACAAATAATTGCGCCATTGTTACGTTTCCTATCCTAATCATTTCATTATTTTAAAGACATTTTATGCTTTATGAAAAAGAATCTTTCTTTAATAAATAAATTAAATTTATTTTCACATGAATAGATCATATGGATATATCACGAGAAAACTAGTGAAAATCAAGTTTAGCACTTGTTTGTTGAGGTCATATCTGAAAAAGTAGATATATACAGTAAAATTTTTAAATCCAATTCTAAATCCAAACATAAGAATTTATATCACGGACAACTAGTGAAGTCAAGTTTGAGACTTGTTTGTTGAGGTCATATCTGAAAAAGTAGATATATATGGTAAAATTTTTAAATCAAGTTCTAAATTCAAACATAAGAATTTATATCACGGACAACTAGTAGAAGTCAAGTTTGAGACTTGTTTGTTTGAGGTCATATCTGAAAAAGTAGATATATATGGTAAAATTTTTATATCAAAAATAAATTCAAACATAAGAATTTGGTGTCCAATTATTGTCGCAAAAAGATACATTAAATCTAAATATTTTAAGTTTATTATATATATATATATGTATATATATATATGTGTATATATATATGTGTGTATATATATATGTATATATATATATATATATGTATGTATAAGAAAAATAAGCAAGAAAATAAAATGTCAGCACTAAGACCAGTGTTGCATATCATGATGAGACTGACGTAACAGTATTTTTAGGAACTGATAACAATTCCATATTTAACAACGAGTAGATTTTAGATTCAAGATACTCTTATTATATGTGTTTCAATCGGAATTGGTTAACATATGAACCAATTGAAGGTAAAGTTGTCCCAATAGGGTGTGATGACAATACTCACTGTAGTTGGATATTGCAAACTTAAAAAACAAAATATTCTCATCTCTTCAAGTACCCTAAAAAACTTTGGGTCCTAAAAATCTTTGGGTGTAAATACATAAGTAAAGATGGAGTTCTAAAAGTTACTTACGACACTCTTGTGATCATGAAAGCACACAAGTCTAATACATTGTCTATTTTGCAAGAATATATGGTCACAGGTGTAGCTGCAGTTTCTGCATCAAATCAGTCTGATACTGACATCACCATATTATGGCATATTCGATTGGAGCATACGAGTAAGAAATGTCTATCTATACTCAGAAAAATAGGTATTCTTTGCCGACAAAGTACCAGGAGGATAGATTTCTTTGAATAAGAAGTAGAAAAGAGTTAGTTTAAAATTTATAACAATCCGCCGAACAAATGGTAATTTGGATTAAATCCATTCATCTCATATCACATTTAATGATAGGTGTCAGATATGTGTTTGACTTTTCTTGATAATTATTCAAGAAGTTTTGGGTATATTTTGTAAAACATAAAAATGATGTTCTTCTAATTCCTTTCAACCAACAGAAATTTTAATTGAAAAAGCAAACAAGAAAATATAAGCGACTTAGAATAGATAATGACTTTGAATTTTGGAAAGGAAATTTTAATGAATTTTGTAATATTGAAGGAATTATTCAACACAACACTGTGGGAATAATACCTCAATAAAATGGTGTGACAGAATAAATAAATAAAATCCTTTTGGAAAGAGTTCATTGTATGATTTCAAATGCTGAATTGACAAAAACTTTTGGATAGAGGTTATATCTACTGCTTCTTACACTATCAACTGTACTCTTTATGCACCTCTAAACTTTGAGACACGAGAAGAAATTTAATTAGATACTCCTGTTAATTATTTTGACTTAAAGATGTTTGAGTATCATGCATACAAACATGTAAATCATGAAAAAGTGGATGCTAAAATAAAAAAGTGTATTTTCATTGGTTATCCTTATGAGGTGGTGTTTTGATCCCAAGTAACTCAAATTTACAATTAGAAAAGATGTAACTCTTTGTTGAATTTTCCATTTAGATCTAAGAAATGAGTCCTTTAATTCTTGTAATACAAATTTAAGGGAGAATATATAGAAGAAGTAGAGGTCGTATTTGGAAATACTAGTCCTTATCAACCAAATTCCCTTACAGTTTAGCTATGTCCACATGGGACTCTTGAAGATGAACCAAAAGAGCAAGAGTATTCCATAGCTAGAGATAGACCAAAAAAAGAAATTTAGTTACCACAAAAGTATGTGAATTTAGTTGCACAAGAAATTGAAAAAAAAATTACTGAATCTTCTACATATTCGGAAGCATTTTCTTGTAGTGATTTATTTGAAGGGTTGATTAGAATGAATGAAAAAATTGAGTCTCTCCACAAAGATGATACTTGGATTCTTATGAAAGCCACCATCAAGAAACAAAATTGCTGGTTGCAAATGAGTTTTCAAGAAAAAAGAAGGTATTCTAGGAGTTGAAGATGCAGCACGTTTAATACAAGGAAAATTCTTGCTTAGGCACGTCTTATCTCTATGGTTTTTGGCATACGCCACAGAACACGTTTAGAGACTACATCACCTATGTGGCCTCTTTCGAATACAGGAAACAACTCTCAGGGATCCTTTTTTCCTTTTGATGGGTGATGTGGTCGTTTTAAGACCACGGGTTCTTACATTGTTACATGGACCAGGTTCAAGCAATAATTTCCCTAGTTGCAAAGGGTTATAGTCATGTATAAGATAATGCTTTCTTACTTATTAGTATTAAGGGTTATAGTCATGTATAAGATAATGCTTTCTTACTTATTAGTATTAAACATATCTTTATTCGTGTTCGTGTTCTACTTGTTTTAGTTGCCATGTATAATTTAGAAATTGAGCAACTTGATATTAATACGAATTTTCTATAGGGCGAGAAGAAAAACAAAACACATGCCATGTTCTGAAGGATTTTGTAGACACCGAATCTTGACACGTTTTTACTGTTAAGGGTCAAATTGGAGCAAATTTTTAAGTTTTTTAATTTTTTTCAGGACGAAATCTCTAATTTCATAAAAATTCACATTTTTTGATAAAATAATTATTTTTTTAAGTCAAGGACGAGATGTTCTTTTTGGTTTTGATTATTAATCACACCATACCAACATAATCCTCTCATGGTCTACATAGACCAATTGCACCTAACCCAACCCTTTCCCTTAAAACCCACACCATCAAACGTAACTTCACATCATTTTTTCCTTTTTATTCTCTTCACAATTCCTCCACCAAGATAACCTCTATCAATATACATCCTCATTTTTCTCCCTTTTCTGATACGTTTCTCTCCCTATTGCTATCTCTTTACACAATCCTCTTCTTATTTAATTCTCACTCTCAGCAAAATTCAAAGACTACAAAATTTTTTTTATTATTATTGTAGACTTCCTTCTATTTTTAAATATTCTCTCCTAAAAAAAAGTCAAGAATGGTGGATTCAAACCGTGATTAACAATTTGTCACCACTTTGGATTGATTTCGTACAAGGCAAGTGTATTTTCTCATTATTCTAATCATTTTCTTGTAGTACTATTTTTATTTTTACAAATCTTCTTATTGATGTTGATTAATATATCTTTATTTTTTATTTTGATAGACTTACAATTTATTTATGATTTATGTGTTGTGAGGGATATTTTTGTGTTTGATTTATGTTGTTTGGTTGATTTTTGGTTTGTAAAATTGTATAAAATCCAGCTGCCCAAACCTCTTTTGACCACATTTTGGTCGCTTTTGAATTGTTTCGACTCTTTATGTGCAATATGTGTTTTTACTTGCTAATTGTTTATTTTTCTTTATGTAATTTTTCTTCAGTTACCGCTTTGTTAGAGTATTTACATAGGGTAATGTTTGATGTAGGTACGCATAGGTACTGACCCCAGAGATGGGGCAACCTTTTATAAAAGAGGCTTATGCCTATTGGGTACGTGGTATGTGTTAATTGCTTTTGGTAGGATTCGTATGCTAGAATATTATGTTTTATGTTCTTATGTGTTTTATGTGCTTATATATTTTTTAGTTTCTATTCTAGTATATTTACTTTTGTAAATATTTTCTCAACAAGCTATTATTGAAAATTTCTCCTCCTGTGTTAGTCCAATGCTACAGGGAGCTCCCTTTCTCCCGCATTTTTCATGCATGTTTTTTACCTTTGATTTGTTTTCGTTCTATGCAAACTTAATATAAAATGGGGTTAGTTTTAAGGAAATATGAATTAAATCACGCAATCAGCTTTACCAAGTGTAAAAGCCACTGAAAAATGGGACGCGACAACTTGGCAACTTCACTAGGGACAGTAGAGAGTCTGAGCACTTGATTTAGTCATGTTTCCTGAAATTTAACCCTTGTTTACATTAGATTTGGATATTCGTGTGCTATTTGCTCCTATGTGTTTATTTTGTTACCTTTATTCTTGACCTGTTTTGTTTCTTTATTTATTGTGGGGTTAGTGGGGCTAGAGGTAGAATAACTTGGTATTTTAAAGCCTCTAATGTGATATAAAGGTAATGAAATCTCTTCATCTCTAGAAGAGTATCACATCTTGCATCACTCATGTGCATAACCCAATGGGTGCCGTCCTACTTCCCCTTTAGGATTCGGATCTCATGTAGGCACGCAGGTTCAAGATGTGGTGTACCCATACCGGTGTTGAAAAGGTCCAACTCGAATCATCGGCCTGGGACCTTTGGAATTGATGGAAATGCTATGTTTTGGGTCCCTTAAGGTTCGGGAACTATAAATCTTTATGGAGTCTAGATTGCATTAGTGAACCCAAACTCATACAACATGTACATTATCCATAAGATATAGCCCCAGGGATCCCTAATAGGACACTAAGCACGAGGGGAGAGATAATTCTTGACTTTTATTTTCACGATGTTCTGATTTTACTTTCTTTGTTTATTGCTTTTTCATCTCATAAGCCCTAGAATAAAAGCCTTTGGGTAAATTACTTTTCTAATAAGTCATTTCCTATTCCCAATTTTGCACGTTTAGATTTCCGTCTATTGCATCTCATGTTCCAAGAATCAAAATAACGTCTAAGATTTTATTCTAAATACAAGAGTTTAGATATGTTGCCCCCTAGGTTTCTTAATCATACTGGTTCCCTTAGATCGAGTTGTAATATTTTTTAAATGAGATAAATTTGTATAGTTTTTCCCAGAACAATTGTATTCTCTCTTTATCTTTGTAGTCCTATAGAATTTTCTTTTTTATTTCATTTTTTTATGTAGACGTCAATTGCATTCTTGGGATGTCACATTTCACTTTAGGCTCACCTCATTTGTTAAATGGGGCTTATAAGGGCAATTTTTTTTTTTGTATTTTTTTTACTCGTTTTAACAACTGTCATCATGCATCACCCATAGAGGGAATAATATTTCAGATATCTCGCGATAGGAATAAGCCATCCTTTCTTCTGGGTACATAACCCAAAAGACATTCACATTTATATTTCTGCACAACCTAAGGGATAAGGCCCAAGGTAAGGTAAACTAAGAGCTCATATTTTCTACAGATAGCCACGATCAAAAGATTTGGCATATTGTATCTCCCATTTTCCCGAGTGTCTAAGCGCGTGGAGGAATCAAATGAACTCTACATAATTGAAAGAGTTGTACCCATTTTTAGGGTGTATTCCTTCTTTGTTACATTTGAAGCCTCATCAAACCATCATTGAAGGACTAGTGCATGTTTGGGACCATAGTTATTTGGTTTTTTGCTTTGGAAAGTAGGAAATCACTCTTATTCTTGAAGAGATATCTGGCCTTTTAGACATCCCGTTCCATGGTTTCAAGTTGATTTATCCCACGAAAGGAGGACTAAAGGTATTTGGCAATTACGTTGGGTTAAAAAGGATCAAAACCCCAGGAATGGAGGGAACACAATGTCTATTTCTTGCATATGTGTATGATCACTTTGGAGATCATGAGCATTTCGTAAAACATCAGTTTGACTTCACTCACAAAACGGAGCGAGATTGACAGCAACCTCGCGTTTGGGTTATTGGAATCTTTTTGGCTGGCACTTTGTTGTTTCCATGAGAAGATCGTAGACACAGATATGCCTCAAAGTGGACAGAATGATGTGTATATTGTACAAAGGATTAGGTGGGAGCAACCTTATACTGGTACCAAATATCATGGCTCAAATTTTTATAGCATGCACCAACTCTTAACTCAAGAGGGCATAATTTACAGGATCTAATTTAATTTTACAAATATGGATATTCAAGCATTTGACAAAGAATAAAGATTTAACGCAAGGATCGTGCTTGATTAAAGACTGGGTTATGGAGTATCGTAAAAGATACAAGACCATGGATCAGTAGGGTATAATGGTTCAATGGGCCAGTAGATTTCAAGATTTGGAAGAAGATCAAATCCAATGGGTTTTAGATTGGACCAAGTGGAAAGAACTGGTACTCTATGCAATGCTATAAAAATTTCTTTCACTGCCTAGTGTTAGTGGAATCATACCATATATATCTTTTCAAGTAATAAGACAGCAGGGACTGGAGCAGTGTGAGCCAACAGAAGATGGTTCGTTAGAATTCATTCTAGTTCTCTAAAATAAAGGATTCTTGTCCCATGAAATCACAAATGGAAATGGCTTGGTGATAGTTGGAATTGGGAAATAATGAAAGGGATTCCAGAGATATATTTATTCCGGTTTGCACTCTGAGCTATAAGAAATGGATAGTAGAACAATGTGCTCCGAAGCCTGAATATGATAAGGAGAAAGTGTTGAGGCACTTGGAAAGTTCGTGTGAAGAAACAAAACAGTAGGGATCGAAAACTGAGATTCTAGAGATAAAGTTGAGAAGAACTGAAAAAACTCTAAAACAATCTCAGGAAACTGGAGATAAAATCAAGAAAAGAAAGCGCCAATTGATGAGCGAATGTCGGAAGCTGCATGATGATACAAGACGTGTATTGAACAAATATTCTGTGGAATTGGTGGCTAGTAAAGCAAAGAGATTTTAGGAACATTTGAGAGAATTGTTGGAATCTCTTGGAAAGAGGATGAGATGAATGTATTTTGATGTTTATTCACACTTTACTAATGACTTTCATGGATTAAATTGAAATTATGCTCTTAGTAAACAACAGGTTTTGTATAGGGCCTTATCCCGAAGGAATTGCATCATTCTAGGCCTACCCTTGGCAAAATAAGAGTTCCCTAATAGGATATGCATGTTTTTCATTTTGATCTTTTCATAAATTTAATAATTTTCTTTTACAGACTTTCAACGAGCCACTTGAGGAACCTAATGAAAGAAAGACTAATGTGATATTTTGTCTCTTAAATCTCAGGTACTTGTCTTAAATCATTGCTTCATTACATAAAAGTCCCATTCTCACAAGGTCTCGAGCTCGGCAAGCCCATTTAAACATAAGTGACCAAACAGAAACATCGGAAGCTCAACACAAAATCAGGTTTCAGAGATAGCTGCTTTAAGGTTACAGCTGGATCAGGTGCTTGCTAAGATCACCAGTATGTCAAATGAGGTCTCAAACCACAATCAGGTAATTGCACAGATCCTCGCAAATCAAAACACCAATTATCAAAATTTTGAGTGTACTAGTACAACTAACCCAACCCTGCAACACATGCCTCCACTGTCAAAGATAGTACCATTTGAGTTGGATCTGAATGTGCCAATCACAGCAACAAAGTAACAACCACTTATACCACTTGATAATTAGTTTTTGCAGAAGATGGACATGTTCAAAGAATTCATCAAAGAGTCATGAGGAATGGACAAGTATGGGGGTATAGATTATGATGATCTTTATTTTTTCTCAGATGCTCAACTAGTACCTAAGTTTAAGATTCCAGACTTTTCTAAATATGAAGACAACGGGGACCCCGTAGTGCATTTGAAAACCTTTTGCGATCTTTCGGGTAAACCGACGAATGATCCAAGGGTTGCCATCAGACTATTTAGGACAAGTTTGGAAAGAGATGCATTAGAATGGTTTTTAAAGCTGGATTTCAAGAGATTGAGGATATGGTCTAATTTGGACAACGCATTCGTAAAAACAGTACAAGTTCAACAGAGATTTAGTACCGAATTGATTTTTCCCTTTTTTACAGCCGAAGAAAAAACCCTCTAGATGTTTAAAGTTCAAGCCCGAGATGGAGAATGACAGCAGCGAAAGTGATGCCACCAATGGATGAAGCTGAAATGGTTAGGATTTTCATTGATGCACAAGATTCACCATATTACGTCCCTCTTACAGGTGCTATTGAAAAGTCATTTTCAAAAGTAATTCTGCACGCAAATGTTGTTGAAAGGGGAATCAAGAATGGAAAAATGGTAGAAGTGTCCACAATTAAGATGCAAGTTGAATCCCTTCAAAACAGAGGTGGGCAGAAGAAGCTGTCTATAAAGAAATCTAACAAGAAAGTATCTTTCGTATTGGATCAGGGGTCTTCTATACAATCAAGATCCCAAGCCAACAACCCACTACCAACTCCACGACCCTACTACCAATCTACTGTTCCTTATTCCTAGTCAGTTTTTTATGTTCAAATACAACCTACCAATCCCCGACCCAATTATTGAAATTACCCACAATCCTCAACCTACCTTCCCATCTGAACAATTCTGCGTCAAATTTCCAAAATAATCTCCAACCCATCTATTAAAATACCTATCCTAATCCAGTAACAAAAAACTAACCACAACAGCAGTCCCGAAAATACTGAATTTTTACTGACCTTGGAAGACCCCTAGATCAGGTTTATGAGCAATTAAAAGCATCAGGAAAAATTGGCACGATCCCTTGAAAGCCTGCTGACCCCGAGAAAGTCCCAAGAGACTATAATCCTCATGCCTTTTGTGCATATCACTCGGGAAGTCTTGGACATCATAACATTGATTATTGGGCTTTAAAACATAAAATTTAGGACATGATCCAGGTAGAAAATATAGTTTTCAGGGGAAGAGAACAGAGAGCCAATGTCAACAATAACCCTTTGCCACAACATTCAAACACAGTTAGAATGATTATGCTAGATGAGGAATTTGAAAATCCTACTCAATTCATTATGTTGGAAGAAGAGGTGGCAGGGACTACAGAGATTAATCATATTTGATTGAGAAAAATTCTTTTGAAAAAGAGTTCGTAGGTCGGTACATGGAAGATATAATATCGAGAAAAATGAAGAAATTGGGCAATGTCGCTGAAGGACCCTTTGCATTGGAAGTAACCCTGCCAATAGTAGATTTCTTCGACGAGCCATTCATGCTCAACATACCATCTTTTGAGCTAGATATGGCTGAGCTAGTGATCATAGAGTTTCCAGAACAATTAGTGGTGACAGATATGACTTGGGTGCCATGGAACTACGTCTAACCAGTTATGACATTAGGAGGGAAGGTGATCCCTGGAGAAGAAATGTCTATCATCAGAAGGTTAGGCTAGATAACCCCAAATCCTGAGGTAGTTGTCCCTCAAAAAGGAAAGGAAACACTTAGCCGCCAAAGCCACTAGTGAGTGAGTAGAAAGTAGAACAATTTTTGAGATTGTTGAAGAGAAGTTAATATCGAGTGGTAAAGCAATTGGGGAAGACGCCCACACAAATTTCTATTCTCAACCTGTTACTGACTTCAGAATTGGAGACACAGGAATGCTTTGTTGAAAGTATTGCATGATTTGCATGTTCCTGAAGATATTCCTACCAAGAAGCTAGCCGGTTTGGTGGAGAATGTCTTGGCCACAAATCAGATCACTTTTCCCAAAGATAAGTTGTCCCCAGAGGGAATCAGCCACAACAAAGCCGTTTATATTCGCTGCAATAGGAAACACCTACCTAGGGTTTTGGTTGATAATGGTTCCACATTGAATATCTGTCCTTGGGTGACTTTGGAAAGATTATGTTTTTCTAAGTCTGTAGTGTGCCATTCTTCTACAATTGTACGAGATTTTGACGATACTCAGAAGGACACCATGGGTAAAGTAAACTTAGTCTTGGAAATTGGACCGGCTCAATATCAAGTTACCTTTCAAGTTATAGGATTTACCACGGTATACAATTTACTTTTGGGACGACCATGGATACATGTTTCAAAAGCAGTACCATTCTCAGTGCATGAAATGATCAAACTTGTTAGGAACAACAAGTAAATCTTCTACAATTTTTACAGAGGATGACCATACTATGATAGTACACACTACTTCCAAATCACTTGAAGAAAGGAATGATGCTCTATAGTTAGGATCTAGAATGAAGGACATAGTTTCAGTTGGTTTTGTTCCCGAAGAAAAATCACCCATAGAGCCTATACTGCCTAATGCTTGCCTTATAACTACAAAAGAAATGATTAAAGGAGGATATCGGCATGGCAAAGGATTGGGAAGGAATCTGCAAGGTATAACGGATCCTGTTGAATTGCTATTTCAACAAGACACATTTGGGTTAGGTTTTCACCCAACTGCCAAGGATAGAAGTGAGATGAAAGAAAAGAAGACGGTAGAAAAGGAAGAGAAACTGATTCCGATGTGCAACCTACCATTGAGCTACAATTTTCCCAAGGCATTTAAGATAATTATTGCATACATAAAACAGGAACAAACTAAAATTGACTTTAAAGATGGCATGAACCAATTGTTTATTGGAATGACATCTACTGAAGAATGGCCTTCTACCGCATTTGGTTTTGCCCCAATTGAGGAAAGGACATTGAACAATTGGATGGAAGAATATCTCCCTATCAAGAGGGAGTTTCGACAAAATCAAATGGGATTGTCTTTTGGCGCATTTTTTTTTTTAAATCTTGCACAAGATTTTGTTCTTGTTGAATTCGTAATTCTTGTTCTTTTGTTTTAATAAAGGGACACTCAAGGGGAGAAACTTTCTCTTTCCTTAAGTTACTTTGGTTTGTAGGGCTTAAAATAAAGTTAGAATAAGGTCTAAACATTTAAATTTGATGTTTTTGAAATACATCAATAAAAGTTGAGCTGATCCATGTCATTTTTGTTCTATTTTTTTTCAGATGGCCTCGAATTAATGTTTTCGATTCCCAAGATATCACTATTCTCGAGCCTGAAAATTGCAACTTCTATATCCCTCACAATCTTAATTCATTGTACACTATAGAAGAAGATGAAAGTGATACTCAACATGAATGTGATCCCATCCATATAAGGGACCTAGAACAATATGAGGTGAAACCTAAACCTAAGCTGGAAGAAACAGAAACCATCAACATTGGCAATGAGACGGAAATGAAAGAAGTTAGAATTAGTACACATTTGAATAAACAACAGCAAAAGGAAGTGATTGAATTTTTGGCAATGTTCCAAGATGTATTTGCTTGGTCATACGATGATATGTTAGGAGTTTCAACTGACATTATTGTTCATAAGTTGCCAACATATCCTAATTGTGTGCCTGTAAAGTAGAAACCACGCAAATTCAAGCCAGAAATGAGTCTTAAAATTAAAGAGTAGATAATTCAACAGTTCAATGCCAATATTGTCATTGTATCTCTTTATCCTATCTGGCTTCGTAACATGGTGCCTGTCCCGAAGAAGTCATGAGAAGTGCGGGTTTGTGTAGATTATCGAAATTTGAATAAATCAAGTCCGAAAGATAACTTTTCGTTACCAATTATTTACATCATTTTAAACAACACAATGGGATATGAAAGTTGCTTCATTTATTGATTGCTTTGTTGGATACTATCAAATTCTTGTTGCAGAGGAGGATAGAGAAAAGATTGCTTTCATTACACCATAGGGAGCTTTCTGCTATAAAGTGATGCCATTTGGATTGAAGAATACTGAGGCCACTTACCGAAGGACTATGACTACACTTTCCCATGGCATGATTCACAAAGAAATGGAAGTATACATGGATAATGTTATAGTCAAATCAAAGAAAGCAAAATTTCACTTGGCAGATTTAAAAAAGTTTTCCAAAGGTTGAGATAATATAATTTGAAACTAAATCCCGCAAAATGTGCATTTGGTACTCCAGTTGGAAAAATCCTACGATTTATAGTCAGCAAGAAGGGTATTGAGATTGATCCTACCAAAATTAAAGTAATAACATATATGCCAATTCCGAGGATGTAAAAAGACGTCAAAAGTTTCTAGAAAAAATTAATTTCATTGCCAGATTCATTGCGCAGTTGATCTCTATGTGTGAGCCTAACAATGTTTAAGCTGTTCAAAAAAAATGCACCAATAGATAGGAATGAAGATTGTCAGCAGGCATTTGATAAAATCAAGAATTATTTGCTAAATCCTTCCATCTTAGTGCCGCCAATGCCTGGAAAGACACTGATCATGTATCTTTCTTTGTTGGATGGATCTATGGGACGTGTTCTTGGATAGCATGATGAATCTAATAGAAATGAGTGAACCATTTATTATTTGAGCAAGAAATTCACCGAATATGAGGCCAATTAATCATTTTTGGAACGAACCTATTATGCTTTGGCCTGGGCAGCATAAAAGTTGAGACACTATCTGCTAGGTCATACCATTTATCTGATTTCTCAATTAGACCCTTTGAGATACTTGTTGGAGAAATCGATGCCGACCAGACGTATGGCTAAATGGCAGATAATCCTAATTGAGTTTGACATTGTCTACACTATCCAAAAGTCAATCAAAGGACAAGTGATAGCAGACCATTGGGCAAAAAAACCCTACAAAAGAAGTGATTATCAGCCAATAAATACTTACTTTCCTAATGAAAAAGCTTTGTTCTAGGAATTACAGAGGATCTAAATGCAAAATATCTGAGTTGGAGATTGTTCTTTGATGGAGCATCCAACTCCTTCAGAACAAACGTAAGAGTGGTTTTGGTGTCCCCTCAAGGAAAGCATTACCCTGCTACAGCCAAATTGAAACTCTTTTGCACGAATAATATGGTCGAATATGGAGCTTGTATCATGGGATTGAGAATGGAGCTGGATATGGATATTAAGGACTTAGCAGTTTTCAGCGATTCAGATTTGCTGGTACATCAGACCTTGGGAAAGTGGGTGACTCATGATGTAAAGATCATCCCTTACCATTGCAATTTACTTAGTTTGGGTAGTCAATTCAACACCTTGAACTTTTCCTATGTTCCACGAAATTGAAATGTGTTCGTTGATGCATTGGCTACAATTTGTTCTATGATCAACCATCTAGATGATGTTATGATTGAATCTATTTCTATTAATAATAATAGTACAGGAGAAGCCAGCACATTGCTTATTGATTGAAAAGGAATCGAATGGTCTTTCTTGGTACCATGACGTCAAGTAGTATCTGAAAATGAGATTGTATCCTCTTGGGACTAATACAATTGCCAAGAATTTTCTACAATGAATGTCGACGAGATTCTTCCTAAATGGAGAAGTACTATTCAAAAGGTCAATTGATTTAGGATTGTTAAGATGTGTGGACGCAAAATAAACCCAATATATCAGGCAAGAAGTATACAGTGGTGTTTGTGGTCCTCATATGAATGGGCATTTACTTTCAAAGAAGATCATGAGAACAGGCCATTATTGGTTAACTGTGGAACATGATTGCATTGATTTTGTCCGCAAGTGTGTAAAGTGTCAGATACACGGGGATTAGATACATGCCCCGCCAACAGAGCTCCACAATATGACTATACCGTGGCCAATGTTCAACCTGGGAAATAGATATCATTGGTACTATTGATCCCCCCTGCATCGAATGGACGTAGTACATTCATTTTGGTTGCCATTGAGTATTTCACTAGGTGGGTTGAGGAAGAATCATACAAGCATGCAACCAAAAAGGTGGTAATGGATTTCCTCAAAAAGAATATCATTTATCGATTCGGCCTACCAAAGACTTTGGTCATAGACAATGCCAAGAACTTGAACAATGAAATGGTAGATGGATTGTGTGAACAATTCCAGATAAACATCACAATTTTGTCACTTATAGGCCTAAGATGAATGGAGTGGTAGAGGCTGCCAATAAGAATTTGAAGAAAATCATTCAAAAGATGGCTGATGCACATTGAGATTGGCATGAAAAGCTGCCTTATACACTGTTAGCTTATAAAACTGCCATCCGAACTTCTATTGGTGCAACTCCCTATTATCTCATGTATGGAATGGAGGCAGTTTTACTTGTAGAAGTGGAAATTCCATCCCTACGTATTCTAATAAATGCAAAGTTGGAAGACACAGAATGGGTTATAGATAGACATGATCAATTACACTTCTCTCATTGATGAAAAGAGATTTAATGTTATTTGTCATGGACAGTGCTATCAACAGAGCATGGCTCGTGCCTACAACAAAAAGGCCAAACCTAGGCAATCTGAGGTTAAAGATAAGGTTTTGAAACGGATTTTGCCTGTTCAAGAAGAATCCAAGGGCAAATCTGCACCCAACTATCAGGGACCATCTGTTGTTAAAAAAATACTATCTGGTGAGGCCTTAATTCTTATGGAAATGGACGGTCAAGTATTTCCTGAACCGATTAATGCTGATATGGTAAAAAAGTTCTATATTTGACCTTGAAAATTTTGCTTTCAAAATGTTGCAAAGAACAGGCCAAAGGCGGGCCTTCTTTCTTTTCCCTATACATATTTTTCCCCTAGTTCCCCTTTGAGCCTTTAGAAAAAAAAAAATTTTGTTTGGCAGCCGCCTAAAGATCATATCCTACGTTAGGGCAAAATTCGAAGAAGTACCTAGCCAAAAAGGCTAATAAAGTCTTAACAAAACTTCATTAATAATAGCGCAAATTTTTGTTTTTGGTAGATAAGTATTGTAAAAAAATCAAAAAATAGAAAAAGAAAAAAAGAAAGAAAGAGTTTGTAGTTCATGCTAGGGCAATTTAGTTTGGAAAAAATGATCTCAGATTACTTGAACCCTTGTATAATCTGCTTTTCCAGCCTTGACTTTTCTTAAACCCAAACCTGACCCCATTACAAAAGTCAAAATTTTACCGACCTTTGTTCTTTGTAGTAATTCAAAAGGAAAATTTGAGGGTCAAGTGGCATATGATGTTAACTGATCTTTCCTAATCAATTTAAAGGAGGATTATCTTATTGATGCCATTTTTCTTTCAAAAGTTACTACTTGGAACATCATGTTTGCGGTGATTGGTTGTCATTATCTTCTCTCTATTGAAGGAGAACTCCCGAAAGGATCCTCTCTCTATTGAAGGTGAAAACCTGAGAATGCCTTAAAAAAAAGGTCTCACTGAAAACCTAAAAGGTGTTGAGATAAGGACTCTCTGAGTGTAGAAATCTGTCAATGAGAATTAGTGAAAAGTTGAGAAGGTGCCTAGAGCAACTTTTGACCATGGTTATGCGGGATTTTCTCCTAATATTGATCATTCATTTGCAATGTTAAAGATCGAGGAATGTGACATCTATGGGATCAAATGAGCATGATCAGAGGAGTCAAAAAAAATAAATAATAATAATAAATAATTTATATTCAACATCTTTGAGAAATGGTAGAAACATGCATTTTACCTAAATTCACTTTTTAACAACATTTGCATCTGTATTTCTATTACATATATGTCCTAGTTTTATGTTTAGTTTATGTAAAAAAAATTTAGAAAACAATGCAAATGACATCAAGACAATCCCTAGAGTCATTAGGAAATTTGCAGATACATGATTAGTAAGAAGGACCCCAAAATCACCTCTGTTGGATGAGCTAGACTCTGATAATGTTCAATAGTTATGACAGGGGTTATCTACAATGCATTTGTTCTCCTAAATGTTATCATCAATGATAGGAATACACTTCTTAGGAAATCTCATGTTTATATGGTTTGCAAATAGAATCGAAACTATGATGGCGACATTGTTAATTGATTGATCATTGCAGGGTCAAGACTGTTTAGTTTCATAACCATTTCTTCAACATAAGGTAATGTCTTTCATTTTCATTTCATCCATTTATATTGCGTTGCATCTCTAGTTTTTGGATCAGCTAAATTAATACTGTGTTTGGTTGAATAAGTTATTTCAAGAAGCTTATTCCTATCAATGTACATCTCGTCATGGTATTTTGGCTAATTCCTTGCTTAGCCTAATCTTGTTTCTATGAAAAAGTTCTGGTTAATGAATCCATCTAACAGGCCAAAATCTGTTCTTTCAATCACAATCTAGCAACCCAAAATATTAAAATTTTAATTATTTTCTTTTGCAATTTCAGTATGGAAACCCAGACCTTTCAATGTATTTCTATCTGGCAACCCGGATATTTAAATTTAAGTTGCATCTTTCAAGAATTAAAGCCAGGCAACCCAAACTTCTAAAATTCAGTCATGTCCTTCATTATCCAGTACTGTTCGTCCAACATCCTGATCATTTAATTTTCAAAGTTCTGCTCAGCAGCCTAAGCATTTCATTTCAATCAGCTCAATGTCAGTCCAGCAACCTGGGCATTTAAATTTCAAAGTTGTTTTGATTTCAAGTTTTAGCAGTTTGATTGAAATTTAAGTAAATCGTCTGTCGTCTAAGAACAGTATCCCAAGTCATTTCAATTGATTCAGCAGCCTGAGCATTTAATTTTTGTCATGTCAATTTAAGTCCAGCAACCTAGGTATTTAAATTTTCAAAGTAGTTTCAATTTCAATCCAGCAGTCTAAATATTTAAGTAAATCGTCCGTTGGGAGGACAGCATCCCAAGTTATCAATTCAGCCCAGTAGCCTAGGCATTTAAATTTCAGTTGTTTCAGTTTTAGCTCAACAACCTGAGCATTTAACTAAGTCGTCCATTGGGAGGACAATATCCCTATTTGTTGCACCATCTTTCGGGAGGACAGTATCCAAAATTATCATTTCAATGGCTACATTAATCTCCTAGCTTTGAGTCTGAACTATGTCTGACCTAATTCCCAATGTGGGATACATAAGCAACTCAATTAGAGGTCGTTCACAATTTTAAGAACTTCCATTATTATGTTAGTTTGTGTCATGTCTTTTTATGTTATTCTTTATGTCTCCTATTCCAAAAATAAATAAATAAATAAATAAAAATCGGTTATTCAATACTTATTTTTGTCTTCATTTCTTGTGCCTTTTTATTCTGACATCTGTGTTAAAGAAACATGAGCAAGTTCGTACTTTGTCTTTCCATGTAGATGAAATAAGAATACGATGACTACGTTTGGAGAAGTATGCAAAGTGATAAAATTCAAGGGCCTTGCAAGAACTCTTGCACCAGAAAATGGAATTTCAAAGAATCAAATCAGCGTCGAACAAAAGATTTTGTAACTCTCAAAGTTGTAACAAGAGCACAAGATTTACCTTATGCTCAAAAGTTGCAAGGATGTAGAAATGGTCATTCCTTAAGCATGGCAGCATAGCATAGGCTTTGTTTTGTATTTCATTAATGTAGTAGATAGAATAGGAAGTGACAACGGTGGTGACAATGGCAATGACAATGTTGGAATTCTCCATTAGTGGCAACATCCTTTTTCATTCAAATTTTCTCTTTCTTTACCTCAAAATCTTTGATTCACCAAATTGCCTCAATAGTTTTCCGTCCTCATCCAAGTAATTTCAATTTGATATATGTGCTAGATAGTAATCTGAGATTCGATACTCTACAATTTTTGTCTGAAACCTCTTCAAATTTCTGACAAAGAAGAGCAAGCTGTAGACACTGAAATTTGACATGTTTTTACCATTAAGGGTCAAATTGGGGTAAAATTTTAAATTTTTTGGATTTTTCAAGACGAAGTCCCAATTTCATAAAAAATCACATTTTTGGATAAAATAATTATTTTTTACGCCAATGACGAGATAGTCTGTTTAGCTTTTTTTGAGTATTAATCACATCATACCAACATTATCCTCTCATGGTCTACATAAACAACCTACACATAACCAACCCTTTCCCCTAAAACCCATATCATCAAACGTTACCTCACGTCCCTTTTTCCTTTTCATTCTCTTCACAACTCTTCCACTAAGATAACCCTTATCAATATCCATTCTTAGGATGTGATTTTGATAGACTCATAATTTATTTATGATTTATGTGTTGTGAAGAATATTTTGTGTTTGATTTATGTTGTTTGGTTGATTTTTGGTTTGTGAAATTGTAAAAAATTCGGCTATCCAAACCTCTTTTGACCACTTTTTGGTCGCTTTTGTATTGTTTTGACTCCAAAATCATAATGGATTCAAAACTCTGATAAAGGATTCAAATTTTATGTGAATTCAACAAATTTGAAATAGAAACAAAAAATTAGAAAAAAAAAAAAAAAAGGCAAAGACACATCCATGGTTGCTTGCCTGCTTTGATGGAGAGGAAGACCTTATATTAGGATTTACGTTTTAAGCCCTTTAATTTTTCTTTTAATTTTTAATTTGACCCTTACAAGTTTAAAAAAACCAAACCAGCCCTTAAAAGTTTAGATTTAATTGGGTTCTGGCCTTTCTTTAATAAAATGATTTGGTTGGGTTGTACTTGTGCATGATGGGCCATATGGTTTTTGTTGCAATAGGCTTATAATTTGTGTTGGGTCAATTCATTTTGGATTGGGCCACTGAAATATTAAATTAAATGGGCTATGGGCTTATAGCTTATTTTTTTCCTTGGACATTTGACAGTTTTTATATTGAGTTTAATTTTATTTGGGCTAGTTCAACAAAAAATAGGTTGGATCATATTTTATTGTTGGTTAATTTTTAAAATTATTTCCAACTCATTATTCCTGGAACTTTCTGAAATTACATTTTGGTTCGAAACTTTGCTCAAATTGTAATTTTAGTCTGTTAACTTTGCAAAAATTATATTTTAGTCCTTAAACTTTACTAAAATTATATTTTTATTCCCTAAACTTTTCTGAAATTGAGGTTTTAGTCTCTAAAATTCTGAAATTGCAGTTTTAGACCCTATACTTTGCTAAACTTGTTGTTTTAGACCCTATAATTTCTCCCTTAGTTTAAATCAACTCAGTCCCTAAACTTTGTTGAAACTGCCATTTTAGTACCAAAACTTTTGAAATTATATTTTGGTCCCTGAGCTTTGCTATAATTGCATTTTAGTCCCTAAAATTTTTGTGAATTATATATTTTAACCCTAAAACTTTTTTAAATTGTAATTGGGTCCTAAACTTTTATATGTTGCACTTGTTTGCATTAAACTTCTTTAAAATTATATTTTTGACCACAAAATTTGTAGATTTTTTAATTAAGTCCCTAAAAGTTTAGATTGGTTCTAATTGAGTTTCTTTTTTGTATTAATTGTCATCGTAGCATTATAATTTTACGATTTTTTGCATTTTTGCCCTTTTATTTGTTTAGAAACTTTGAAAGTTGGTCTCTAAAGTTTAGAATTTATTTCGATTGTCTCTTATACACATCTATCATTTAGTGTATATGATACTTGCACACAAGAGAGTTAGAAATTTATACATCTTGGATTCAATCACTTCTTGTTCGAGTCATGATTATTTATTCATCTTTTGTCTTCTTAGCATTGTTGGTGTTGGAATAGAAAGGAAGGGGTACTTTTAATCCGTTTGTTCATCTTTAGTTGGGGTTAAAACCATAAACACTTTTGTCCTCCATGAGTTACATTTCTAAACTCTCTTGTGTGCAATATGTGTTTTGACTTGTTAATTGTTTATTTTGCTTTATGTAATTTTTGTTCATTTACCGCTTTCTTATAGTATTTACATAAGGTAATAACCTTATGTAAATACACATAGGCATTGACCTAGAGATGGGGCAACTTTTTGAAAAAGGCTTATGTTTATTGTAATAGATAGGGTACGTGCTATGTGTTAATCTCTTTTGGTTGGATTCGCATCCTAGAATATTATATTTTATGCTCTTATGTATTTATGTGCTTATATATATTTGTTATTCTATTCTAGTATATGTTTACTTCTGTAAAAAAAATTTCAACGTGCTATTATTGAAAATTTTTCCTCCTGTGTTAGTCCAACGTTAGTACAGTGAGAACTCCCTTTCTCTCACATTTTTCATGCATGTTTTTACTTTTGATTTGTTTTCACTTCGTTCTATCCAAACTTAATATAAAGTTGGGTTATTTTTAAGGAAACATGAATTAAATCACGTAACCGACTTTATCGAGGGGTGAAAAGCCACCAAAAATGGGACGCGACAACTTGGCAACTTCACTAGGGACAGTAGAGAGTCTGAGCACTTGATTTAGTCATGTTTCCTGAAATTTAACCCTTGTTTACATTAGATTTGGATATTCGTGTGCTATTTGCTCCTATGTGTTTATTTTGTTACCTTTATTCTTGACCTGTTTTGTTTCTTTATTTATTGTGGGGTTAGTGGGGCTAGAGGTAGAATAACTTGGTATTTTAAAGCCTCTAATGTGATATAAAGGTAATGAAATCTCTTCATCTCTAGAAGACACATCTTGCATCACTCTTTTTCAGTAAGGCAATGTGTTGCAGGGTTGGGTTACAGGTTCAAGATGTGGTGTACCCATACCGGTGTTGAAAAGGTCCAACTCGAATCATCGGCCTGGGACCTTTGGAATTGATGGAAATGCTATGTTTTGGGTCCCTTAAGGTTCGGGAACTATAAATCTTTATGGAGTCTAGATTGCATTAGTGAACCCAAACTCATACAACATGTACATTATCCATAAGATATAGCCCCAGGGATCCCTAATAGGACACTAAGCACGAGGGGAGAGATAATTCTTGACTTTTATTTTCACGATGTTCTGATTTTACTTTCTTTGTTTATTGCTTTTTTCATCTCATAAGCCCTAGAATAAAAGCCTTTGGGTAAATTACTTTTCTAATAAGTCATTTCCTATTCCCAATTTTGCACGTTTAGATTTCCGTCTATTGCATCTCATGTTCCAAGAATCAAAATAACGTCAAGATTTTATTCTAAATACAAGAGTTTAGATATGTTGCCCCCTAGGTTTCTTAATCATACTGGTTCCCTTAGATCTAAACTAGAGTTGTAATATTTTTTAAATGAGATAAATTTGTATAGTTTTTCCAGAACAATTGTATTCTCTCTTTATCTTTGTAGTCCTATAGAATTTTCTTTTTTATTTCATTTTTTTATGTAGACGTCAATTGCATTCTTGGGATGTCACATTTCACTTTAGGCTCACCTCAGCTGTTAAATAAGGTGTACTAGGGCACTGTCTTTTTTATTTTTTTGTATTTTTTTTACTGTTTTAACAACTGTATCATGAAATCATTATCTAGAGGGAACTCTATGACAGATATCTCGCGATAGGAATAAGCCATCCTTTCTTCTGGGTACACAACCCAAAAGACATTCACATTTATATTTCGCACAACCTAAGGGATAAGGCCCAAGGTAAGGTAAACTAAGAGCTCATATTTTCTATGTATAGCCACGATCAAAAGATTTGGCATATTGTCCCATTTTCCCAGTGTCTAAGCGCGGAGGAATCAAATGAACTCTACATAATTGAAAGAGTTGTACCCATTTAAACCTGTCTCTTATACACATCTAACCAAATAACTATGGTCCCAAACATGCACTAGTCCTTCAATGATGGTTTGATGAGGCTTCAAATGGTTTTTTGCTTTGGAAAGTAGGAAATCACTCTTATTCTTGAAGAGATATCTGGCCTTTTAGACATCCCGTTCCATGGTTTCAAGTTGATTTATCCCACGAAAGGAGGACTAAAGGTATTTGGCAATTACGTTGGGTTAAAAAGGATCAAAACCCGGGAATGGAGGGAACACAATGTCTATTTCTTGCATATGTGTATGATCACTTTGGAGATCATGAGCATTTCGAAACATCGTTTGACTTCACTCACAAAACGGAGCGAGATTGACAAGAACTCGTTTGGGTTATTGGAATCTTTTTGGTGGCACTTTGTTGTTTCCATGAGAAGATCGTAGAATATGCCTCAAAGTGACAATGATATACATATTGTACATGTGATTAAGAGACAGCAACCTTATACTGGTACCAAATATCATAATCAAATTTTTATAGTATAAGCACTAACTCTTAACACAAGAGGGCCCAATGCTCCAGTCCCTGCTGTCTTAGACTTCCCGAGATATATATGCACAAAAGGCACAAAAGGGAAAGAGTTGGTGCATGGATAAAAATTTGAGCCATGAGATTTGTTATGGAGTATCGTCTGTCTCTAAGACACATCTAGATGTGTATAAGAGGTATAATGGTTCAATTATAAGTAGATTTCAAGATTTGGGTTGCCCCAATCCAATGGGTTTTATCTTGCGACCAAGTGGAAACATTACTCTATGCAATGCTATAAAAATTTCTTTCACTGCCTAGTGTTAGTGGAATCATACCATATATATCTTTTCAAGTAATAAGACAGCAGGGACTGGAGCAGGTTGCTCCCACCCTGTCTCTTATACACATCTAGATGTGTATAAGAGACAGATGTTATGATGTCCAAGACTTCCCGAAATGGAAATGGCTTGGTGATAGTTGGAATTGGGAAATAATGAAAGGATTCCAGAGATTCCTTTACAATTCCAAGTTATGCTACCTCTTATACACATCTGTATACCGTGGTAAATACTATAACTGTGAAAGGTATACTTGATATAGAGCTGTATAAGAGACAAGACTATCATATCCTATTTAAATGCTGTCACATATAGACACCAGATGTGTACAAGAGACAGCTTATACATCGAGTCTGTCTCTTATACACATCTAGATGTGTATTACAGCACTAGTCTGAGTGCCTAAGATCACCGATGTCAAATGAGGTCTCAAACCACAATCGTAATTGCATGATCCTCGCAAATCAAAACACCAATTATCAAAATTTTGAGACTAGTACAACTAACCCAACCCCGCAACACATGCCATACAAAGATAGTACCATTTGAGTTGGATCTGAATGTGCCAATCACAGCAACAAAGTAACAACCACTTAGATACCACTTGATAATTAGTTTTTGCAGAAGATGGACATGTTCAAAGAATTCATCAAAGAGTCATGAGGAATGGACAAGTATGGGGTATAGATTATGATGATCTTTATTTTTCTCGTATGCTCAACTAGTACCTAAGTTTAAGATTCCGACTTTTCTAAATATGAAGACAACGGGGACCCCGTAGTGCATTTGAAAACCTTTTGCGATCTTTCTAAACCGACGAATGTCCTAAATAGTCTGATGGCAACCCTTGGATCTGTCTCTTATACACATCTAGATGTGTATAAGAGACAGACCATATCCTCAATCTCAGTCCCTATGCTTTAAAAACACATTCATGTTGAGTATTTGAAACCATAACGGGATGTCTAGAAGGTGTATCAATTCAAGAACTGTCTTCTATACAATCAAGATCCCAAGCCAACAACCCACTACCAACTCCACGACCCTACTACCAATCTACTGTTCCTTATTCCTAGTCAGTTTTTTATATTCAAATACAACCTACCAATCCCCGACCCAATTATTGAAATTACCGACAATCCTCAACCTACCTTCCAGAACACCCCAGTCAAATTTCCAAAATAATCTCCAACCCATCTATTAAAATACCTATCCTAATCCAAAAAAAACTAACCACAACAAAGAATCTCCGAAAATACTGAATTTTCCTTATCATATTCAGGCTTCGGAGCACCTGTTTTTGAAAAAGAGTTGTTATAGGTCGGTACATGGAAGTCCCAATCTCGATACAAATGAAGAATGTGTATCCATGAGTGAAGGAAACCCATTGGAAGTAACCCTGCCAATAGTAGATTTTCCTTCGACGAGCCATTCATCTTAACATACCATCTTTTATACAGATATGGCTTTGCTAGTGATCATAGAGTTTCCAGAACAATTAGTGGTGACAGATATGACTTGGGTGCCATGGAACTACGTCTAACCAGTTATGACATTAGGAGGGAAGGTGATCCCTGGAGAAGAAATGTCTATCATCAGAAGGTTAGGCTAGATAACCCCAAATCCTGAGGTAGTTGTCCCTCAAAAAGGAAAGGAAACACTTAGCCGCCAAAGCCACTAGTGAGTGAGTAGAAAGTAGAACAATTTTTGAGATTGTTGAAGAGAAGTTAATATCGAGTGGTAAAGCAATTGGGGAAGACGCCCACACAAATTTCTATTCTCAACCTGTTACTGACTTCAGAATTGGACAGGAATGCTTTGTTGAAAGTATTGCATGATTTGCATGTTCCTGAAGATATTCCTACCAAGAAGCTAGCCGGTTTGGTGGAGAATGTCTTGGCCACAAATCAGATCACTTTTCCCAAAGATCCAAGCAACAAAGCCGTTTATATTCGCTGCAATAGGAAACACCTACCTAGGGTGTCTCTTGATAATGGTTCCACATGTGAATAAGAGTCCTTGGGTGACTTTGGAAAGATTAAGTTTTTCTAGAAACTAGTAGTGCCATTCTTCTACAATTGTACGAGATTTTGACGATAGAAGGACACCATGGGTAAAGTAAACTTAGTCTTGGAAATTGGACCGGCTCAATATCAAGTTACCTTTCAAGTTATAGGATTTACCACGGTATACAATTTACTTTTGGGACGACCATGGATACATGTTTCAAAAGCAGTACCATTCTCAAGGCATGAAATGATCAAACTTGTTAGGAACAACAAGTAAATCACAATTTTAAGAGGGCCATCCCTGTAGGCCTAGTACACATCTACTATACACATCAAGAGACAGAAAGGAAAACTGCTAAGTCCTTAATATCCAGAATGAAGGACATAGTTTCAGTTGGTTTTGTTCCCGAAGAAAAATCACCCATAGAGCCTATACTGCCTAATGCTTGCCTTATAACTACAAAAGAAATGATTAAAGGAGGATATCGGCATGGCAAAGGATTGGGAAGGAATCTCAAGGTATAACGGATCCGTTGAATTGCTATTTCAACAAGACACATTTGGGTTACATCTAGATGTGTATAAGAGACAGTAGGAAAAGTTCAAGGTGTTGAATTGACTACCCAAAGGAAGAGAAACTGATTCCGATGTGCAACCTACCATTGAGCTACAATTTTCCCAAGGCATTTAAGATAATTATTGCATACATAAAACAGGAACAAACTAAAATTGACTTTAAAGATGGCATGAACCAATTGTTTATTGGAATGACATCTATGAAGGGCCTTCTACCGCATTTGGTTTTGCCCAATTGAGGAAAGGACATTGAACAATTGGATGGAAGAATATCTCCTATCAAGAGGAGTTTCACAAAATCAAATGGGATTGTCTTTGCGCATTTTTTTTAAATCTTGCACAAGATTTTGTTCTTGTTGAATCTCGTAGAATTTGTTCTTTTAACCATTTCAGCTTCATCCATTGTCCTAAATATCTCTTTCGCTGTCTGTTATTCTCCATCTATGTATGAACTTTCCCCGTGTATCTTATACTTTACACATGTGTATAAGAGACAGTCGTATGACCAAGCAAATACATCTTGGAACATCCATGTCATTTTGTTCTATTTTTTGATGGCCTCAATTAATGTTTTCGATTCCCAAGATATCACTATTCTCGAGCCTGAAAATGGTGAATCTTGTATAAGAGACAGATGCAATCTTAATCAATTGTACACTTATAGATATCTAGATCCCAGGTTGAACATTGAATGTGGTATAGTCATATTGACTTCCAACTGTTGGCGGGGCATGTAAACCTAAGCTGGAAGAAACAGAAACCATCAACATTGGCAATGAGACGGAAATGCTCATAAGTTAGAATTAGTACACATTCTCTTATACAACAGCAAAAGGAAGTGATAAGAAATTTTTGGCAATGTTCCAAGATGTATTTGCTTGGTCATACGATGATATGTTAGGAGTTTCAACTGACATTATTGTTCATAAGTTGCCAACATATCCTAATTGTGTGCCTGTAAAGTAGAAACCACGCAAATTCTTCAACAATCTCAAAAATTGAGATTGTTATTACTACTCAGGATCAATCTAAATACCTAACATATATGCCAATTCCGAGGATGTAAAAAGACGTCAAAAGTTTCTAGAAAAAATTAATTTCATTTAGATTCATTGCGCAGTTGATCTCTATAAACATAGCCTATGTTTAAGCTGATCAAAAAAAATGCACCAATAGATAGGAATGAAGATTGTCCAGCAGGGCATTTGATAAAATCAAGAATTATTTGCTAAATCCTTCCATCTTAGTGCCGCCAATGCCCGGAAAGAATATAAACGGCTTTCTTTCTTTGTTGGATGGATCTATGGGACGTGTTCTTGGATAGCATGATGAATCTAATAGAAATGAGTGAACCATTTATTATTTGAGCAAGAAATTCACCGAATATGAGGCCAATTAATCATTTTTGGAACGAACCTATTATGCTTTGGCTCAAGGAAAGATAAAAGTTGAGACACTATCTGCTAGGTCATACCATTTATCCGATTTTCAATTAGACCCTTTGAGATACTTGTTGGAGAAATCGATGCCACCAGACGATGGCTAAATGGTCGTCCCAATCCTAATTGAGTTTGACATTGTCTACACTATCCAAAAGTCAATCAAAGGAGAAGTGATAGCAGACCATTGGGCAAAAAAACCCTACAAAAGAAGATTATCAGCCAATAAATACTTACTTTCCTAATGAAAAAGCTTTGTTCTAGGAATTACAGAGGATCTAAATGCAAAATATCTGAGTTGGAGATTGTTCTTTGATGGAGCATCCAACTCCTTCAGAACAAACGTAAGAGTGGTTTTGGTGTCCCCTCAAGGAAAGCATTACCCTACATACCAAATTGAAACTCTTTGCACGAATAATATGGTCGAATATGGAGCTTGTATCATGGGATTGAGAATGGAGCGGATATGGATATTAAGGACTTAGCACTTTGATTCGATATTTTCCTTGGAAAAACATTTAGATGTGTATAAGAGACAGGGTAAATGCTGTCTCTTATACACATCTAGATGTGTATAAGAGACAGACCAAATTTCAGTATTAATTTAGCTGATCCAAAAAAGTTCAAGGTGTTGAATTGATGTGTCGTTGATGCATTGGCTACAATTTGTTCTATGATCAACCATCTAGATGATGTTATGATTGAATCTATTTCTATTAAAGTACGAGAACAGCACATTGCTTATTGATTGAAAAGGAATCGAATGGTCTTTCTTGGTACCATGACGTCAAGTAGTATCCGAAAATGAGATTGTATCCTCTTGACTAATACAATTGCCAAGAATTTTCTACAATGAATGTCGGCGAGATTCTTCCAATTGTTCAAGTCCTTTTCAATTGGGGCAAAACCATTTAGGATAGTTAAGGCCCTTCACGTAGATGTCATTCCAATAACTATCAAAGAAGTATACAAAAACTTACCACTGTCTGTCTCTGTATACACATTTACTTTCAAAGAAGATCATGAGAACAGGACAATTATTACTTAAATATGGAGACATGATTGCAGGATATGTTGGCAACTTATGAACAATAATGTCAGTTGAAACTCCTAACACTGTCTCTTATACACATCTAGATGTGATTTATTAGAATACGTAGGGATGGAATTTCCACCTGTCTCTTATACACATCTAGATGTGTATAAGAGACAGATACAAAACAAAGCCTATGCTATGCTGCCATGCTTAAGTTATTTGTCATGGATAAAGGTAAGCATCAACAGAGCATGGCTCGTGCCTACAACAAAAAGGCCAAACCTAGGCAATCTGAGGTTAAAGATAAGGTTTTGAAACGGATTTGCCCTGCTTCAAGAAGAATCCAAGGGCAAATCTCGCGCATAATAGGCTGTCTCTTATCAGCATTGATCATGGTCAAATAGTTCTATATTTGTGTATCAATTAATCCTGTCTCTTCAAAATGTTGCAATGTGTATAAGAGACAGATGCTGTCTGCTTAAGGACATCTAGATGTTTCTAAGAGACAGAAGCTATCTAGCACATATATCAAATTGAAATTTGGCACCGCCTAAGATCATTATCCTACGTTAGGGCAAAATTCGAAGAAGTACCTAGCCAAAAGGCTAATAAAGTCTTAACAAAACTTCATTAATAATAGCGCAAATTTTTGTTTTTGGTAGATAAGTATTGTAAAAAAATCAAAAAATAGAAAAAGAAAAAAAGAAAGAAAGAGTTTGTAGTTCATGCTAGGGCAATTTAGTTTGGAAAAAATTGCCCTCAGATTACTTGAACCCAGATATCAATCGCTTTTCCAAATTGACTTTTCTTAAACCCAAACCCCCATTACAAAAGTCAAAATTTTACCGACCTTTGTTCTTTGTAGTAATTCAAAAGGAAAATTTGAGGGTCAAGTGGCATATGATGTTAACCGATCTTTCCTAATCAATTTAAAGGAGGATTATCTTATTGATGCCATTTTTCTTTCAAAAGTTACTACTTGGAACATCATGTTTGCGTGATTGGTTGTCATTATCTTCTCTCTATTGAAGGAGAACTCCCGAAAGGATCCTCTCTATTGAAGGTGAAAACCGAGAATGCCTTAAAAAAGGTCTCACCGAAAACCTAAAAGGTGTTGAGATAAGGATCGAGTGTAGAAATCACAATGAGAATTAGTGAAAAGTTGAGAAGGTGCCTAGAGCAACTTTTGACTTTTGGATGGTTATGACCGGGATTTTCTCCTAATATTGATCATTTATTTGCTCTGTTAAAGATCGATTTGTGACATCTATGGGATCAAATGAGCATGATCAGAGGAGTCAAAAAAAATCTAAATAATAATAATAAATAATTTATATTCAACATCTTTGAGAAATGGTAGAAACATGCATTTTACCTAAATTCACTTTTTAACAACATTTGCATCTGTATTTCTATCTACATATATGTCAAGATTTCCTTGAGTCATGGTACCAAGTATAGACCTGTCTCTTATACACATGCAGATGTGTATCAAGACAATCCCTAGAGTCATTAGGAAATTTGCAGATACATGATTAGTAAGAAGGACCCCAAAATCACCTCTGTTGGATGAGCTAGACTCTGATAATGTTCAATAGTTATGACAGGGGTTATCTACAATGCATTTGTTCTCCTAAATGTTATCGCTACACCAATGGAAAACGAAAGAACAGGAAATCTCATGTTTATATGGTTTGCAAAGGGAATCGAAACTATGATGGCGACATTGTTAATTGATTGATCATTGCAGGGTCAAGACTGTTTAGTTTCATAACCATTTCTTCAACATAAGGTAATGTCTTTCATTTTCATTTCATCCATTTATATTGCGTTGCATCTCTAGTTTTTGGATCAGCTAAATTAATACTGTGTTTGGTTGAATAAGTTATTTCAAGAAGCTTATTCCTATCAATGTACATCTCGTCATGGTATTTTGGCTAATTCCTTGCTTAGCCTTGTTGATTGTCAGCCAGACATGCTGGTTAATGAACCATCTAACAGGCCAAAATCTGTTCTTTCAATCACAATCTAGCAACCCAAAATATTAAAATTTTAATTATTTTCTTTTGCAATTTCAGTATGGAAACCCACCTTTCAATGTATTTCTATCCGCAACCGGATTCTCCATTTAGGAAGAATCTCGTCGACATTCATTCTGTCTCTTATACACATCTAGATGTGTATAAGAGACAGACATTGAGCTGATTGAAATGAAATGCTTAGGCTGCTGAGCAGAACTTTGAAAATTAAATGATCAGGATGTTGGACGAATGGTATAAGGTCATTTAGCAGTTTGAACATTTAAGTAAATCGTCTGTCGAGAGAATAGTATCCCAAGTCATTTCAATTTTGACTCAGCAGCCTGAGCATTTAATTTTTGTCATGTCAATTTAAGTCCAGCAACCTAGGTATTTAAATTTTCAAAGTAGTTTCAATTTCAATCCAGCAGTCTAAATATTTAAGTAAATCGTCCGTTGGGAGGACAGCATCCCAAGTTATCAATTCACAAGAGCCTAGGCATTTAAATTTCGATTGTTTGCTTTTAGCTCAACAACTGAGCATTTAACTAAGTCGTCCATTGGGAGGACAATATCCCTTGTTGCACCATCTTTCGGAGGACAGATTCAAAATTATCATTTCAATGGCTACATTAATCTCCTAGCTTTGAGTCCGAACTATGTCCGACCTAATTCCCAATGGGATACATAAGCAACTCAATTAGAGGTCGTTCACAATTTTAAGAACTTCCATTATTATGTTAGTTTGTGTCATGTCTTTTTATGTTGATGAAGGCAATCCTAAATGATGTAGAAATGGTCATTCCTTAAGCATGGCAGCATAGCATAGGCTTTGTTTTGTATTTCATTAATGTAGTAGATAGAATAGGAAGTGACAACGGTGGTGACAATGGCAATGACAATGTTGGAATTCTCCATTAGTGGCAACATCCTTTTTCATTCAAATTTTCTCTTACCACCGTTAAAATAATTATTTTTTACGCCAATGACGAGATAGTCTGTTTAGTTTTGAGTATTAATCACATCATACCAACATTATCCTCTCATGGTCTACATAAACAACCTACACATAACCAACCCTTTCCCCTAAAACCCATATCATCAAACGTTACCTCACGTCCCTTTTTCCTTTTCATTCTCTTCACAACTCTTCCACTAAGATAACCCTTATCAATATCCATTCTCATTTTTCTTCCCTTTTCTGATGCGTTTCTCTCCCTATTCCTATCTCTTGACATGATTCTCTTCTTATTTAATTCCCACTCTTAGGAAAAATAAAAGACTATGACAATTTTTTTTTTTTTTTTTTGCAAAGACTTCCTACTATTTTCCAAAATTTTGTCCTAAAAAAAAGTCAAGAACGGTGGATTTAAGCCGTGATTGAAGATTTGCCACAAGCTTGGATTGATTTCGTACAAGGCATGTGTATTTTCTCATTGTTCTAGTCATTTTTTAGTTGTACTGTTTTTATTTTTACAAATCTTGTTATTGATGTTGATTAATATATCTTTATTGTTGATTTTGATAGACTCATAATTTATTTATGATTTATGTGTTATGAAGAATATTTTGTGTTTGATTTATGTTGTTTGGTTGATTTTTGGTTTGTGAAATTGTAAAAAATTCGGCTATCCAAACCTCTTTTGACCACTTTTTGGTCGCTTTTGTATTGTTTTGACTCCAAAATCATAATCTATAGCAAAAAAATGAGTAAAGGATTCAAATTTTATGTGAATTCAACAAATTTGAAATAGAAACAAAAAATTAGAAAAAAAAAAAAAAAAGGCAAAGACACATCCATGGTTGCTTGCCTGCTTTGATGGAGAGGAAGACCTTATATTAGGATTTACGTTTTAAGCCCTTTAATTTTTCTTTTAATTTTTAATTTGACCCTTACAAGTTTAAAAAAACCAAACCAGCCCTTAAAAGTTTAGATTTAATTGGGTTCTGGCCTTTCTTTAATTAATGATTTGGTTGGGTTGTACTTGTGCATGATGGGCCATATGGTTTTTGTTGCAATAGGCTTAATTTGTGTTGGGTCAATTCATTTTGGATTGGGCCACTGAAATATTAAATTAAATGGGCTATGGGCTTATAGCTTATTTTTTTCCTTGGACATTTGACAGTTTTTATATTGAGTTTAATTTTATTTGGGCTAGTTCAACAAAAAATAGGTTGGATCATATTTTATTGTTGGTTAATTTTTAAGTAAATTATTTCCAACTCATTATTCCTGGAACTTTCTGAAATTACATTTTGGTTCCGAAACTTTGCTCAAATTGGAATTTTAGTCTGTTAACTTTGCAAAAATTATATTTTAGTCCTTAAACTTTACTAAAATTATATTTTTATTCCCTAAACTTTTCTGAAATTGAGGTTTTAGTCTCTAAAATTCTGAAATTGCAGTTTTAGACCCTATACTTTGCTAAACTTGTTGTTTTAGACCCTATACTTTGCTAAAATTGTAGTTTTAGTCCCTGAACTTATAAAATTATAGTTTTAATTCTGAACTTTATGATATTATAGTTTTAGTCCCTAAACTAGTGTTGAAACTGCCATTTTAGTACCAAAACTTTTGAAATTATATTTTGGTCCCTGAGCTTTGCTATAATTGCATTTTAGTCCCTAAAATTTTTGTGAATTATATATTTTAACCCTAAAACTTTTTTAAATTGTAATTGGGTCCTAAACTTTTATATGTTGCACTTGTTATGCATTAAACTTCTTTAAAATTATATTTTTGACCACAAAATTTGTAGATTTTTAATTAAGTCCCTAAAAGTTTAGATTGGTTCTAATTGAGTTTCTTTTTTGTATTAATTGTCATCGTAGCATTATAATTTTACGATTTTTTGCATTTTTGCCCTTTTATTTGTTTAGAAACTTTGCGAGTTGGTCTCTAGAGTTTAGAATTTATTTCAATTAAATTCTTTTCCTTTCAATCATTTAGCTCCTTTTATGATATTTTGGCCTAATTTTTAGTCGTTTATATTACTTTTATTATCCTTGTTCTTGTTCGAGTCATGATTATTTATCTTTTGTCTTCTTAGCATTGTTGGTGTTGGAATAGAAAGGAAGGGGTACTTTTAATCCGTTTGTTCATCTTTAGTTGGGGTTAAAACCATAAACACTTTTGTCCTCCATGAGTTACATTTCTAAACTCTCTTGTGTGCAATATGTGTTTTGACTTGTTAATTGTTTATTTTGCTTTATGATTATAATAATTTTTGTTCATTTACCGCTTTCTTATAGTATTTACATAAGGTAATAACCTTATGTAAATACACATAGGCATTGACCTAGAGATGGGGCAACTTTTTGAAAAAGAAGCTTATGTTTATTGTAATAGATAGGGTACGTGCTATGTGTTAATCTCTTTTGGTTGGATTCGCATCCTAGAATATTATATTTTATGCTCTTATGTATTTATGTGCTTATATATATTTGTTATTCTATTCTAGTATATCTCTTATACACATCTAGATGTGTCTCTTATACACATCTAGATGTTTATAATCGGGGCCCTGAAACCATCTTCCTCCAATAAACATCAGCTTCTTTTTCAGAAATTTTTCATGCATGTTTTTACTTTTGATTTGTTTTCACTTCGTTCTATCCAAACTTAATATAAAGTTGGGTTATTTTTAAGGAAACATGAATTAAATCACGTAACCGACTTTATCGAGGGGGTGAAAGGGTGCCTAGGTTGCTTTTAGAGTAGTTTAACCTTCATCACGTTTTCCTCAATAGAGAACCAAAACCTTTTTCTTTTATTTTCGCAGATTAGGAGTCATCTAGTTTAGAGTTTTTCAACTTATTTTTATTTGTCTATTTTTCTTCAATTTTTTTGTGTTTAAAATCTTTTTCCACAACCTTTAGAAATTTTCCTTTTTCTTTAGGTTTGAGTTAGTGTCCTGATGCACTTCACACACTTGATGGCGACTCCATTCTTCATTTATTTATTTTTCAAAAAGCTCTATTCTAGATTATTAGATTGGGTCTTATAACGTTGCTTGTAAAAGTCCCATTTTAGACCTTATTTTTGTACTATTCTTATAATTATCTTTTTTTTTTTTATACTTATCAGAGGAGAATCATCCACAACGAACACCAATTTAAAATTATTGAACTATGGTTCTTTTATTTATTTGTCATTATATGTTGATGACATGCTTATTATTGTTAAGGATTTCACCAAAATTCACGCTTTAGAGACATATTTGAAAAGTGAATTTGGTGTTCGTATGTGGATGATTCTCCTCTCTCAAGATTATGTGAAGAAGATAGAGTATGTTGACTATTTTTTATGTCAGGTGTAAAAGTCAACATGGAGATTTGTTGGCATTGAATATTGTGGTAAGTGGATAGTATTTTCTCTGCTGCACGTGATCACCATTGTCATATTTAATTTGAATTGCATACAGAATTGAATGACTTTGAACTACGTAGGGGTGAGCATGAGTCTAGCTAATTGAATTCGTGATCTTTTTTACTTTCAAATTGAAATTTCAAAATTGATTAATCAAAATTCGGTTAATAAATTGGTCCAACCAAATTTTAAAATCGAAAATCAGTTATGAAATTGAAATAGAGTTCTAAATTTAGAATTAACCAATTTCTAAATTCAATTCGATATTTGACGAATTCAAAACCTTTGAAGGAAAATCTTTAATATATAACTTACAATGTTACATCTTATTTTTAAATAAATATCCTTTTTATATAATTTAGTTTTCCAAACTAATACTATCATGATTTTTACTTATAAAATATGTATATATATAGTCACACAAATTATATTATATATGCACATTTGAAAACAAACACACATATGTATACGATTTATGTATATAAAATCTTAATCACATAACGAGTACACACATACACATATGTATAGAATTTATGTAACTTGTTGACATGTCATGCCAAATTTAATTTACCCTGTCTTGCCCTCACCAAAATGCATTAGTTTCTTAGTAGTTTTTGTATGTGTGTGGGATGATAAACAACTGATATTTACTTAAATTTTACAGACAAATTAGAATTGTATGAAAGAGAATTGTTTATTTAGGATAAGGGAGAAATTTCATTGGAGTGGATGACTACTACTACGTAATATTAGACTACATTTTCACTCATATTTTGCTTGATATATGACAAAGTGGGAACACACCCAAGTTGGCTTTCTTCAAATTGTAGACAGTAGTTAAAAAACTACATCAACCTAAACTACCAAAAAAGGTTTTTTTTTTCTTCTTTTAACTTGAACTATTAATAAATTGGGGGCACAAAAAGATTCCACTCCATTATCCAATTGTGTAACTCTATGAACTGGTGGAAACTCAATTCTAACTCCACTAAATGTTGAAAATTAACCTTCCCAATAGAAAATATCTTTACATAAGGAAGTATTAAAATGTCAAGTGCAAATGTTTCATTATCATACCGTATGTTTTTTTTCTTTACTTATATGCGTGTTAAAGTAATATTAACATTTCCTTCATTTACTTCTGTTTCTTGATTTATGTAACAAATGTTACAATGACTACTCCGTCTACATAATTACATGATTTATTTTTAACATTTACATCTCACAATCCAAGATGATTAATGATTTCCAAGGTAATTATATTCAAAACTTAATTTTGTTTTTAAATAAGCATGATCAAATTAAAATTATTCATTTTTGAAAAAATGGTACTACTCAACAATTTTTTTCTTCCTTTCTTTCTTATTTCGCACGCATCGAGTATTGCCCCAATGAATGATTGGAAAAGCAAAATCGCTAGATTATACAAAATTTTCCTTTTAGCACATGCATCGAGTGTGCCCCGAGGATTATTACATATAAAGTATTATGAAAACGTTGCATCCATTCAAATATAATATAATTTTGATGACATAGAATTATAAACTATTTTATTACTAGTTAGCTTTTGTATTAGATAGTTTTTTCAATTTATGTATAAAGAATTTTAATCCAACATCAATAGGTCCAGTTGGCCAATGTAGTTAATCAAATTCTAGACCGATTATCGAATTCGAATTTGATTAACCAAATTTTATTTTAAATTCAATTCAAAATTAAAATTAATTAATAATTTAAAATTTATTTCTAAAATTCAATCGAATTATTTTATCGATGAACCGATCACTTAACTAACGCCCTAGCGCTGTTTTCAACTTGATTCCGGCCATTTTACAGGAAGCTTGCGGCTATTTCTCTTATAAATAGGAAGATGGTTTCAGGGCACCAATAAAAGTAGGCAAATACTTAGGTAGATTCGGTCTTTGGTTCCGGTTGTAAACTCTGTGGTGTGGATTAAATTTTGGAAAATTTATGACATTAGTTGATGTAAGTAAGATTTTTTAATATTTAATCATGACCAGAGGGTCTACAGGTGGGGGCAAAGACCGACTCTACCTAAATATTTTTTATAAAATAAAGCATGTGTAGCTTGTAAGTTTTCTTACTCGTTTTTGTCTAGCTATATGTACATATTTTTGAGATTTTTCCTAAAATTTTGTATTTTTTTCTGATAGTAAAATATTGTTCTTTTTTGCTTGTAAATATAAATCTAATTGGTTGAACTACATAAATCTTTATGTCTTTTTTTATTTATATTTTTGTTACTCATTATCACCTTTAAAAATTTATTAAATTAAATTTAACCATATTCTCGATACTCAAATCCATGGGTGGATCATGGGGGTGAGAAGGGCAATCGCACTCCCAAAATTTTAAAAATTGTGTTTTTCTTCTCTTAAAATTCTTTAAATTATCATTATAACATTATAAAAATTAGACTTTTTCCTCTAAAAAATTTTAAGTTGTGTTTGGATGAATGGATTTGAAATGACATGAAATTTGAGTGAATTTCAAATTTATCTATTTAATCATAAAAATCACACTTTCATTTGTTAGTGGATTTCAAATCTACAACTAAATTAATTAACTTATTTGGATAATTTATTATAGATTTGGATTTCAAATCAAATTCACCTAAATCCCTCCATCCAAACACAATGTTAGATAATACAATAAATTGTTCCCTATATATGTATTATTGTCTTATTCTATAAGAGTTTTGAAAATATTTTTTTTTCTTTGATATTTTATTAAAAATTTCAATACCACCTTTAAAAAATTGGACTTTACCTTCTAAACTTTTGTAAAAATCATAGAATTATAAGAAAAAATACGTATATATAGTTTTTTAAGCCCCCTCAAAATTTAATTTCTGAGTCAGCTATTGCTCAGATCCTAACAACATTGGCTTCTGTTTAATTTGACATAGTGATAGAAAATCCTCCAAACATGGAAATCCTGAAGAGAGAAGACCTTCACATTCAGTTCAATTTCGCTCCCAAATTTTTTGCCACCCAATTAAAAATTAAAGATTGAAACTGGTGAAAGTCTTTGGAAGCACAACTGTTTGGCTAACTTTAGCAACACAAATCAATCTCTTCTCAGTTATGGTGTACATGTTCTGAGCATACTTATTGTTAGACAAGCAATGATAGCAAAATATAATGGTACCAAAGAACTCAGATGGTTAATAGACTTGCTGCATCTTTCTCATTTCAAAGAACAGATGCTTACATGGGGAAAGAACAAAGTAGAAGCACGACATGGCCCTTATCTATATCAGTTCAAAACATTTCCGTAATCCCTGCACCAAATGAGAGTAACAGGAAGCAAACAATGCTGTCCTCTAGTTCTACGTTATAGAGAACTTAGACAAATGGAACTACAAGTAGAAATGCCTACCAATCCTAAACTAAGACCTTCAGCTAAATGTTAAAACATGCAAGTCAGATATGCAAGAAAAAGAAACAAAGCAAGAAATAGAACTGTTTATGTAAACTAGATTCAATTTGAGAGCTTGATCAACAAGAGATGATCATGGATCAACAAGGGATGATCATGGATCATCAAGAGATGATCAGTCATACCACACAGGTCAGTTGTTCATTTCCCCTTCCTCCAAAATCCTTGACTCTGCATCCTCAACCTTGATTGAGCTTGACTGCAAAACATATGATCCTAACTAGCGCATTGACATCAATGTCTTAACCTTCTTTTCCCTCTCTGCTTTCTTGGCAGTGGGAGCCCTCTTCAATTTGTGCAGTTCCTCCATTACCACTTTCTCAACTGTTTCGATGGAGTTCAATAGCTTCTTTTCTGGAGTGAGAAAAGCCGTCTCTACAGAATTCTGGTTGGTGATAAACTAATTATAATATCTTCGAACTTTACCAACAGATATAAAAGTCCTTATACACATTTGGAAATGGAGTAATCATAGATATATTGTGCTCGAGTTGAGCACCTGATGTAGACACAGTAGGATCGAGAACAGTCTGTTCCTGGGGTATATGACTCTCAAGTTGATGGCCTTCGTCCTCTCTCAAGCTAGCTCTTCTTCTTTCAATGGCCTGTGAAGAGGGTATTTATACAATCAACTCCATCAAACACCACACAATTTTACCCCTGTAAATTGCAGATTGAATCACAAAAGGAAAAGAACCAACTACTAGTTTGTACATCCTGTAGTCTAACTCCAGCATCCCAAGAAGGCAATCGTAAATGATGTAGAAATGGTCATTCCTTAAGCATGGCAGCATAGCATAGGCTTTGTTTTGTATTTCATTAATGTAGTAGATAGAATAGGAAGTGACAATGGTGGTGACAATGGCAATGACAATGTTGGAATTCTCCATTAGTGGCCATTTCCTTAACATCCTTTTTCATTCAAATTTTCTCTTTCTTTACCTCAAAATCTTTGATTCACCAAATTGCCTCAATAGTTTTCCGTCCTCATCCAAGTAATTTCAATTTGATATATGTGCTAGATAGCTTGGTCGAAATTCGATACTCTACAATTTTTGTCTGAAACCTCTTCAAATTTCTGACAAAGAAGAGCAAGCTGTAGACACTGAAATTTGACATGTTTTTACCATTAAGGGTCAAATTGGGGTAAAATTTTAAATTTTTTGGATTTTTCAAGACGAAGTCCCAATTTCATAAAAAATCACATTTTTGGATAAAATAATTATTTTTTACGCCAATGACGAGATAGTCTGTTTAGTTTTGAGTATTAATCACATCATACCAACATTATCCTCTCATGGTCTACATAAACAACCTACACATAACCAACCCTTTCCCCTAAAACCCATATCATCAAACGTTACCTCACGTCCCTTTTTCCTTTTCATTCTCTTCACAACTCTTCCACTAAGATAACCACTTATCAATATCCATTCTCATTTTTCTCCCTTTTCTGATGCGTTTCTCTCCCTATTCCTATCTCTTGACATGATTCTCTTCTTATTTAATTCCCACTCTTAGGAAAAATAAAAGACTATGACAATTTTTTTTTTTTTTGCAAAGACTTCCTACTATTTTCCAAAATTTTGTCCTAAAAAAAAGTCAAGAACGGTGGATTTAAGCCGTGATTGAAGATTTGCCACAAGCTTGGATTGATTTCGTACAAGGCATGTGTATTTTCTCATTGTTCTAGTCTTTTTTTTTTGTAGTACTATTTTTATTTTTACAAATCTTGTTATTGATGTTGATTAATATATCTTTATTGTTGATTTTGATAGACTCATAATTTATTTATGATTTATGTGTTGTGAAGAATATTTTGTGTTTGATTTATGTTGTTTGGTTGATTTTTGGTTTGTGAAATTGTAAAAAATTCGGCTATCCTCACCTCTTTTGACCACTTTTTGGTCGCTTTTGTATTGAGGTTTGACTCCAAAATCATATTCTGTATGCAATTCAAATATAAATATGACAATTTTATGTGAATTCAACAAATTTGAAATAGAAACAAAAAATTAGAAAAAAAAAAAGGCAAAGACACATCCATGGTTGCTTGCCTGCTTTGATGGAGAGGAAGACCTTATATTAGGATTTACGTTTTAAGCCCTTTAATTTTTCTTTTAATTTTTAATTTGACCCTTACAAGTTTAAAAAAACCAAACCAGCCCTTAAAAGTTTAGATTTAATTGGGTTCTGGCCTTTCTTTAATTAATGATTTGGTTGGGTTGTACTTGTGCATGATGGGCCATATGGTTTTTGTTGCAATAGGCTTAATTTGTGTTGGGTCAATTCATTTTGGATTGGGCCACTGAAATATTAAATTAAATGGGCTATGGGCTTATAGCTTATTTTTTTCCTTGGACATTTGACAGTTTTTATATTGAGTTTAATTTTATTTGGGCTAGTTCAACAAAAAATAGGTTGGATCATACATTTTATTGTTGGTTAATTTTTAAAATTATTTCCAACTCATTATTCCTGGAACTTTCTGAAATTACATTTTGGTTCCGAAACTTTGCTCAAATTGTAATTTTAGTCTGTTAACTTTGCAAAAATTATATTTTAGTCCTTAAACTTTACTAAAATTATATTTTTATTCCCTAAACTTTTCTGAAATTGAGGTTTTAGTCTCTAAAATTCTGAAATTGCAGTTTTAGACCCTATACTTTGCTAAACTTGTTGTTTTAGACCCTATACTTTGCTAAAATTGTAGTTTTAGTCCCCTGAACTTATAAAATTATAGTTTTAATCCTTGAACTTTACTGATATTATAGTTTTAGTCCCTAAACTTTGTTGAAACTGCCATTTTAGTACCAAAACTTTTGAAATTATATTTTGGTCCCTGAGCTTTGCTATAATTGCATTTTAGTCCCTAAAATTTTTGTGAATTATATATTTTAACCCTAAAACTTTTTTAAATTGTAATTGGGTCCTCATAAACTTTTATATGTTGCACTTGTTTGCATTAAACTTCTTTAAAATTATATTTTTGACCACAAAATTTGTAGATTTTTTAATTAAGTCCCTAAAAGTTTAGATTGGTTCTAATTGAGTTTCTTTTTTGTATTAATTGTCATCGTAGCATTATAATTTTACGATTTTTTGCATTTTTGCCCTTTTATTTGTTTAGAAACTTTGCGAGTTGGTCTCTAGAGTTTAGAATTTATTTCAATTAAATTCTTTTCCTTTCAATCATTTAGCTCCTTTTATGATATTTTGGCCTAATTTTTTAGTCGTTTATATTACTTTTATTATCCTTGTTCTTGTTCGAGTCATGATTATTTATCTTTTGTCTTCTTAGCATTGTTGGTGTTGGAATAGAAAGGAAGGGGTACTTTTAATCCGTTTGTTCATCTTTAGTTGGGGTTAAAACCATAAACACTTTTGTCCTCCATGAGTTACATTTCTAAACTCTCTTGTGTGCAATATGTGTTTTGACATATGACCATCTTGTTAATTGTTTATTTTGCTTTATGTAATTTTTGTTCATTTACCGCTTTCTTATAGTATTTACATAAGGTAATAACCTTATGTAAATACACATAGGCATTGACCTAGAGATGGGGCAACTTTTTGAAAAAGAAGCTTATGTTTATTGTAATAGATAGGGTACGTGCTATGTGTTAATCTCTTTTGGTTGGATTCGCATCCTAGAATATTATATTTTATGCTCTTATGTATTTATGTGCTTATATATATTTGTTATTCTATTCTAGTATATGTTTACTTCTGTAAAAAAAATTTCAACGTGCTATTATTGAAAATTTTTCCTCCTGTGTTAGTCCAACGTTAGTACAGTGAGCTCCCTTTCTCTCACATTTTTCATGCATGTTTTTACTTTTGATTTGTTTTCACTTCGTTCTATCCAAACTTAATATAAAGTTGGGTTATTTTTAAGGAAACATGAATTAAATCACGTAACCGACTTTATCGAGGGGGTGAAAGGGTGCCTAGGTTAATAAGAGGCTTTTAGAGTAGTTTAACCTTCATTTTCCTCAATAGAGAACCAAAACCTTTTTCTTTTATTTTCGCAGATTAGGAGTCATCTAGTTTAGAGTTTTTCAACTTATTTTTATTTGTCTATTTTTCTTCAATTTTTTTGTGTTTAAAATCTTTTTCCACAACCTTTAGAAATTTTCCTTTTTCTTTAGGTTTGAGTTAGTGTCCTGATGCACTTCACACACTTGATGGCGACTCCATTCTTCATTTATTTATTTTTCAAAAAGCTCTATTCTAGATTATTTTTGGGTCTTCTAACGTTGCTTGTAAAAGTCCCATTTTAGACCTTATTTTTGTACTATTCTTATAATTATTTTTTTTTTTTTTATACTTATCATTTTATTTTTCCCACTAAAAAATGGGGCGCGACAGATTTAAAATTATTGAACTATGGTTCTTTTATTTATTTGTCATTATATGTTGATGACATGCTTATTATTGTTAAGGATTTCACCAAAATTCACGCTTTAGAGACATATTTGAAAAGTGAATTTGGTGTTCGTTGTGGATGATTCTCTCTCTCAAGATTATGTGAAGAAGATAGAGTATGTTGACTATTTTTTATGTCAGGTGTAAAAGTCAACATGGAGATTTGTTGGCATTGAATATTGTGGTAAGTGGATAGTATTTTCTCTGCTGCACGTGATCACCATTGTCATATTTAATTTGAATTGCATACAGAATTGAATGACTTTGAACTACGTAGGGGTGAGCATGAGTCTAGCTAATTGAATTCGTGATCTTTTTTACTTTCAAATTGAAATTTCAAAATTGATTAATCAAAATTCGGTTAATAAATTGGTCCAACCAAATTTTAAAATCGAAAATCAGTTATGAAATTGAAATAGAGTTCTAAATTTAGAATTAACCAATTTCTAAATTCAATTCGATATTTGACGAATTCAAAACCTTTGAAGGAAAATCTTTAATATATAACTTACAATGTTACATCTTATTTTTAAATAAATATCCTTTTTATATATAATTTAGTTTTCCAAACTAATACTATCATTTTACTTATAAAATATGTATATATATAGTCACACAAATTATATTATATATGCACATTTGAAAACAAACACACATATGTATACGATTTATGTATATAAAATCTTAATCACATAACGAGTACACACATACACATATGTATAGAATTTATGTAACTTGTTGACATGTCATGCCAAATTTAATTTACCCTGTCTTGCCCTCACCAAAATGCATTAGTTTCTTAGTAGTTTTTGTATGTGTGTGGGATGATAAACAACTGATATTTACTTAAATTTTACAGACAAATTAGAATTGTATGAAAGAGAATTGTTTATTTAGGATAAGGGAGAAATTTCATTGGAGTGGATGACTACTACTACGTAATATTAGACTACATTTTCACTCATATTTTGCTTGATATATGACAAAGTGGGAACACACCCAAGTTGGCTTTCTTCAAATTGTAGACAGTAGTTAAAAAACTACATCAACCTAAACTGTACCAAAAAAGGTTTTTTTTTTCTTCTTTTAAACTATTAATAAATTGGGGGCACAAAAAGATTCCACTCCATTATCCAATTGTGTAACTCTATGAACTGGTGGAAACTCAATTCTAACTCCACTAAATGTTGAAAATTAACCTTCCCAATAGAAAATATCTTTACATAAGGAAGTATTAAAATGTCAAGTGCAAATGTTTCATTATCATACCGTATGTTTTTTTTCTTTACTTATATGCGTGTTAAAGTAATATTAACATTTCCTTCATTTACTTCTGTTTCTTGATTTATGTAACAAATGTTACAATGACTACTCCGTCTACATAATTACATGATTTATTTTTAACATTTACATGATGGAATCCAAGATCAGAAATGATTACAAGGTAATTATATTTTTTGCTTAATTTTGTTTTTAAATAAGCATGATCAAATTAAAATTATTCATTTTTGAAAAAATGGTACTACTCAACAATTTTTTTCTTCCTTTCTTTCTTATTTCGCACGCATATGTCGAGTATTGCCCCAATGAATGATTGGAAACAACTTTAACAACATACTCAAAATCAATAAATGCTATTTTAATAATGTTGATTCTATAACGTAATAATTTCTGTTTCGCAAAATCGCTAGATTATACAAAATTTTCCTTTTAGCACATGCATCGAGTGTGCCCCGAGGATTATTACATATAAAGTATTATGAAAACGTTGCATCCATTCAAATATAATATAATTTTGATGACATAGAATTATAAACTATTTTATTACTAGTTAGCTTTTGTATTAGATAGTTTTTTCAATTTATGTATAAAGAATTTTAATCCAACATCAATAGGTCCAGTTGGCCAATGTAGTTAATCAAATTCTAGACCGATTATCGAATTCGAATTTGATTAACCAAATTTTATTTTAAATTCAATTCAAAATTAAAATTAATTAATAATTTAAAATTTATTTCTAAAATTCAATCGAATTATTTTATCGATGAACCGATCACTTAACTAACGCCCTACCTGCGCTGTTTTCAACTTGATTCCGGCCATTTTGGAAGCTTGCGGCTATTTCTCTTATAAATAGGAAGATGGTTTCAGGGCACCAATAAAAGTAGGCAAATACTTAGGTAGATTCGGTCTTTGGTTCCGGTTGTAAACTCTGTGGTGTGGATTAAATTTTGGAAAATTTATGACATTAGTTGATGTAAGTAAGATTTTTTAATATTTAATCATGACCACAGGGTCTACAGGTGGGGGCAAAGACCGACTCTACCTAAATATTTTTTATAAAAGTAAAGCACACCGAGCTTGTAAGTTTTCTTACTCGTTTTTGTCTAGCTATATGTACATATTTTTGAGATTTTTCCTAAAATTTTGTATTTTTTTCTGATAGTAAAATATTGTTCTTTTTTGCTTGTAAATATAGATCTAATTGGTTGAACTACATAAATCTTTATGTCTTTTTTTATTTATATTTTTGTTACTCATTATCACCTTTAAAAATTTATTAAATTAAATTTAACCATATTCATTCGATACTCAAATCCATGGGTGGATCATGGGGGTGAGAAGGGGCAACTGCACTCCCAAAATTTTAAAAATTGTGTTTTTCTTCTCTTAAAATTCTTTAAATTATCATTATAACATTATAAAAATTAGACTTTTTCCTCTAAAAAATTTTAAGTTGTGTTTGGATGAATGGATTTGAAATGACATGAAATTTGAGTGAATTTCAAATTTATCTATTTAATCATAAAAATCACACTTTCATTTGTTAGTGGATTTCAAATCTACAACTAAATTAATTAACTTATTTGGATAATTTATTATAGATTTGGATTTCAAATCAAATTCACCTAAATCCCTCCATCCAAACACAATGTTAGATAATACAATAAATTGTTCCCTATATATGTATTATTGTCTTATTCTATAAGAGTTTTGAAAATATTTTTTTTTCTTTGATATTTTATTAAAAATTTCAATACCACCTTTAAAAAATTGGACTTTACCTTCTAAACTTTTGTAAAAATCACTTGTAGAATTATCTCCCCAAAAATACGTATATATAGTTTTTGCCCCCTCAAAATTTAATTTCTGAGTCAGCTATTGCTCAGATCCTAACAACATTGGCTTCTGTTTAATTTGACATAGTGATAGAAAATCCTCCAAACATGGAAATCCTGAAGAGAGAAGACCTTCACATTCAGTTCAATTTCGCTCCCAAATTTTTTGCCACCCAATTAAAAATTAAAGATTGAAACTGGTGAAAGTCTTTGGAAGCACAACTGTTTGGCTAACTTTAGCAACACAAATCAATCTCTTCTCAGTTATGGTGTACATGTTCTGAGCATACTTATTGTTAGACAAGCAATGATAGCAAAATATAATGGTACCAAAGAACTCAGATGGTTAATAGACTTGCTGCATCTTTCTCATTTCAAAGAACAGATGCTTACATGGGGAAAGAACAAAGTAGAAGCACGACATGGCCCTTATCTATATCAGTTCAAAACATTTCCGTAATCCCTGCACCAAATGAGTATATAGTAACAGGAAGCAAACAATGCTGTCCTCTAGTTCTACATAGAGAACTTAGACAAATGGAACTACAAGTAGAAATGCCTACCAATCCTAAACTAAGACCTTCAGCTAAATGTTAAAACATGCAAGTCAGATATGCAAGAAAAAGAAACAAAGCAAGAAATAGAACTGTTTATGTAAACTAGATTCAATTTGAGAGCTTGATCAACAAGAGATGATCATGGATCAACAAGGGATGATCATGGATCATCAAGAGATGATCAGTCATACCACACAGGTCAGTTGTTCATTTCCCCTTCCTCCAAAATCCTTGACTCTGCATCCTCAACCTTGATTGAGCTTGACTGCAAAACATATGATCCTAACTAGCGCATTGACATCAATGTCTTAACCTTCTTTTCCCTCTCTGCTTTCTTGGCAGTGGGAGCCCTCTTCAATTTGTGCAGTTCCTCCATTACCACTTTCTCAACTGTTTCGATGGAGTTCAATAGCTTCTTTTCTGGAGTTATAATGAGAAAAGCCGTCTCTACAGAATTCTGGTTGGTGATATCAAGCAATATCTTCGGCACTTTACCAACAGATACTGGAAAAGGCCTACTTCCCATTTTTGGAAATGGAGTAATCATAGATATATTGTGCTCGAGTTGAGCACCTGATGTAGACACAGTAGGATCGAGAACAGTCTGTTCCTGGGGTATATGACTCTCAAGTTGATGGCCTTCGTCCTCTCTCAAGCTAGCTCTTCTTCTTTCAATGGCCTGTGAAGAGGGTATTTATACAATCAACTCCATCAAACACCACACAATTTTACCCCTGTAAATTGCAGATTGAATCACAAAAGGAAAAGAACCAACTACTAGTTTGTACATCCTGTAGTCTAACTCCAGCATCCCAAGAAGGCAATCGTAAATGATCAGTTTCTAACTTCATTAGCTAGTCAAGGAAAAACACCTTCAGTGAAAGGACAGAATACTATAACTGCCCTAGAAGAGTTCACTGACTGTGGCTTGAGATATCTTAAATTTCAAGAGACAAATTACAACACATGTCTGGACCTGCTCATGGTAACTTCAAGTTAGTTTTAGGTATCCAATCAGCATTGAAAAGTAAGGAACTCATGTCTTACTCTAAGAGACACCAGAGATGCAGACCGTTACCAAAATGAACAAGCCAAATCAGATTGAACTGGTAGTAGTTATTACTTAAAGAAACAGTAGAATCAGTGGCATTTACACTATAATGAAGACCACTCGCATCAAACTATGAGTTATCAATTCACCAGGAAAATTTTTAAAAGAAAATTATCAATCTCAGGGGTAGACAGAAACCGATAGGGATATAAATTTGAAGGAATCCAGTATCATTATCCCAAGAATGCATAGCTTGAATAAAGGAATGGAAATGCCAATGCAAATGACAGCTAATTGGTTAACAAGACAAGATTGAACCAGCAGGAGCACTACCCAATACTGAGATATGCATATGGAACAAATTCATTCCTAATGATGGTCGATAAGTTCTGGCAGATACTCCTCCTAATCTTCTGCTTAAGAATTATTATACAAACATGCTTATTACAAAGAAACTGAACATCAAAATACATCAGCTGAATCTTCTTTCTGCAGACATAGAGGGTAAAACTAGGACATCAAATATAATATAAAATATCAGCAGAATACCTGAAAGGAAATTATAGGACAAAAACCTGTTGCATAAGGTAAGCAAAGGAAACAAAAACTTGTTGCTAAGAGAAACAGTACAAGATCAATGCAAGAACTGAATTTTGTATTAGGAAATGAGCCTAAATAAGACAACTATAAATCAATAAGATCTTCAACTATAGTAACCCAACTGATCAATTTTACATTATGCACTTAAACAGCAGTAGCTATTGTTTCTAAAAGAAATATTAGTCAGTCACATTTGAGCTAGAATGGTGTCCTACATGTTGAGATACATCAACATTCAGAGAATTTGATATAATATACATCAATCTCTGGAGGTACAACAAACAAAGATGTGTTATCAAATTTGTAGGAAATCGCTGGAGGTACAACAAACAAAGATATGTTACAAATTTGTAGGAAATTGATATAATTATGCCAAAATAATGAAGAGCTTGACTATACTCTCGAGTAATAAAATGCCAATGTTAAGTGAATTGCTAAATAGACAAACAGGACAAGATCAAATCTGCTGGTACTTTATTATAGTATAGATTCCAATATCAAATATATTACGTAAAACAAGCAAAAGCCTATTGCTTGCAGCAACAGCAAAAACCAACATACCATTTACCTGCATTATGTGTGATGGAAAGAACCTATATAAGCCTATTGCAGTTCAATTCAATATCTTACACTCACATCACGTGCCATTTATTTTTTAATGGCAACAAAACGCATTAGTGCTACAAGTAACTGAATTAAATGCCTATCCTATTGCAACCAAGTGCTCAATCTCACAATATGCATACTTGATCAGAGACACATTTGGACTAAAATCACAGATAACCTAGAATCAGCATAATCCCAATCTCACATTTAGTACATTATACAAGATAATTAATTTAATAGCGAAATCAATTCCCTATTAATCCAAGATTTTACCAGAAACCATTTACACTATATCAATCAAGACTTTCACAAAGAATAATAAAAAAAAACAGCATTATACTAATCAAATTATTATTTCTGATATCAAGAAAGTTAAAAGAGGAATTACCCCCACAATAGCAGTGATATCGTGAAGAGGGTTTCTGGGATACCAATAGGGCAAAACACTACCAGCACGAACCCTGCCTCGACCTCTTCCTCTGTGGCCTCGGCTACTTCTGGTAGCCGGAGATATGTTCTGCCGGCCAATAACTGCCCCCGGAGACACCTGCAAATGCCTGCCACGCCAAATTCTTGGTGTTCCCAGACCACCCCTCTCAATTCCACCACCAACAGATGCATCAGCCGCTCCGATTCCTCCTCCGCGAGTCCCCGTCATAGCCATCGCCCCCCACCGGAATGGAGTGGCGGGACCCACCTAACATCCATTGGCTCATCAGTTAAAACACCGACTCTTTCACCACTCGAACTTCCATTTCCATTTCTATTTCCACCTGAGATTATTGACTGTCGTCGACGAATGTAAACGGTCGCCAAGTCCTCCACCCTGGATATTCTATCTCTTGCTTCCGGCATTGCACCAAAAACCTTCCATCCAAGAAAATAAATTAACTAACAAAACAGGGGAACTCAAGAAGAAATGCTAAAAAAGTTCTCTTTAATAGTTCGGAAGTGAACTTCTTCCGGAAAATCTGTACTTTCTGGCGACTCAAAAATCAATTCTTGACAGGCAAACGACTAATTGTAACCGACCCAGATGGGATTTTTGGCAGAAACGTGGAATTCTCCGAGAACCCAGAAGAAAAAACGTCATTTTCACTTTCCGTCGACCCAAATAGCAGGTTTGATTAAATGGAAAAATAACGAGATTTTGCATTAAAAAAAAAAAAAAAGTAATTGATTATTAACGAAGTTACCTTTCTTGAATGAGATTTGAAATGGTGATGATGATGATGAAGAATTTGCTGTGTGGGGTTTTTTGTTTTGGGTTAAAGAGAGAAGAGCTTTGACTTGCAAAGACCGAAGAGGACGAATTGGCAAATTTTCAAATGAAATTTTGGGCGGTACTTTATACTACTGTTACTTTGTAACTGTGAAATTTTTGGCCAAATTGGAAATTAAAATTTGAAGGCGAAGGTGAACGCGTGAGCGAGCAGTGCAATTTTCAAATTTCATTTTTTTTTTTTTTAATTTTGGATTTTAGAATTTAGAGAAATTCGGCCTTTATTGCTGTAGTATTACATAATGTTTATATGCTTTTAATTTGGGCAAGACGTACGTATATTAATGCGTGTATGATTTTAAAAATTATTAATTCAAAAAATAGAAAGAAATTTTAGAAGTAGTTATATGAAAAGGAAAAAACTTTGCTAGAGTCGATCTTTGGTCCCATCTGTAAACCCTGTGATCAAGATTGAATCTTAAATAATTTTGCTAAGCATTAGCTGATGTCATAGATTCTCCAAGATTTAATTCAAAAAATAGAAAGAAATTTTAGAAGTAGTTATATGAAAAAGTTTCAAAAACTATCAAGGGTAAAATAGGTAAAACAAATAATGACATCACACCAGGGGCTTTTATTTTATGTATAATATAGATATAAGATATAGCTATAGATATAGATTATAATTATTTTACTATCTTGTTTAATTTACAACTACGGACCTTCAAAAAAAAATTTACAACTAGTAAAAAAGCATACACTCTGTATGCGATTTTTTTTTTTTTTTAAAAAAAAAACAATAAGAAGTCAATAATGTGATAGTTATAAGTGGTGGTTAATAACAGTATAGCTACAATATAAAAAGTGACACCCATTTTTTGTGTCTGTCACTTTATAATTTTTTTTTTTACCCTTTATTAATATTAATAATATCATGTTAAACTACCACTAATAACTACCTCACATAACTCCTTTTTTTTATTTATTTTTCTTGAAATCACACACATAGTGTGTCGAAATCGCCATCCCACTAGTATATAAGAGCAAAACATTGGTGTTTGTCATTTTATACATTTCCATTACTACCTTCATAACATGTCTTTTATTACAAATTTATCTATACTATATATAAAGTAAGAGCAAAATATTGGTGTCCGTCATTTTATACATTTATGTTTTACCCTCATAACATGTCCTTTATAACAAACTCATCAAAGATAAACAATTAACCCGTTGATAAAAATTCATAAATAATATAACTTCCACTTTTTTTAAAAATATTTTTCTTTTAATTAGCACATACATTGTGTGCGCCCTATCCACTAGTTTTAGAGAAATTGGGCCCTTATTGATGTATTATTACATAGTGTTTATATGCTTTTAATTTGTCATTACAATTATTTTATCTTGTTTAATTTACAACTAGTGAAAAGGCATACAATGTGTGTGTGATTTTTTAAAAAATAATAAAAAGTAAATAATATAGTAGTTATAAGTGGTTGTTAATAGTAGTATATTTGAAATCTATATATATCAATATCAAATAGGGGTAAAATGGAACTTTATAAATTAAAATCACACTAAATAAGGACTCTTGCTTTATATATGGTATAAATGGATAACAGATTGATGGTCACTAAAACTAAACGATAAAAACAAACATATAGATACATTTATAAGACATTTTCTAATGGTGTTTACAACTTTATCTTAATTTAATAGATAGAGTTAATCTTTCTTTTCTTATATCATTGGTATATAAAACTTTTTATATCATCGGGTATAAATGCATGATATTTATATATACAGTAAATAATTACGTTGTTTGTATATATATTCATGGTGCAAAAAAAATCTATACAGTTGCAAATATTAATCCTTACTTAAGGCATAGGAATGACAATTGGTCATGCCGGATTTTTATCTTATTGAGTCCTTATCGAATTCATATCAGAAAACCTAAATTCAGACATGACCCATCAAACATTCATGTTGTGTCGTATGATTACTTGTTTATTAACGGGTTGACTCGATCACGACTCATTAACCAGTTAAACTTTATACACTAATACAAAAGTTACTTAGTTTGTCTCGAATGACATGATAACCCGTAGTTAACCTATTGACCTATTGACCCGAATGATACAATTACTAGGATAATACTATAAACCCAATTGGGTCATCTTGAGTGTAATAGAATATCTTTATATTTAAACTTATCTCGTATTTTAATCAATGGAGAATTTATATTTCAATTCATGTATTCTAGTAATAAACTTATTTTAAATTCCATTAGATGATGTTAAAGATTTATCCACAAAGGTTGTGAATATGAGACACTAAATCTTTAATTACATCATTCATATTTATAATTTCTAGTGGATGGAGGGTACTCAATTGGGCACGGCTACCCTTAGAAGTTAGTATTGTGACTTTCTCTCAATGTAAAATGAGTTGTTCACAAGTGAAGATCATCGAGTCTCATCTCATTTCCCATGAGTTGTAAAGATTGACACGATAGACTACTGCGAAATTGTATAATGCATTGAACTAAATCATAACTTATATTGAATCAGGGCTAGACTCCTCTCAAGTAATTGGAGGGAACTTCTTATAAAAATAATATTAAAAAATATTTTTTTAAAAATCATATCCGCACATAATGTAATTTATTACATATACTCGCTATAAATAAAATTTAAAAATAAATAAATGAATTTTTTCTGTTGATTACACGTTTCAATTTTGCTCTTGATTTTAACCCATTTTACACTGTTCAAAATTTTTGTGCAAATTGAATGATAAAATATTTAAGAATAAAGTTGGTTTTAAGATGTGTTGATCTACTCATTGAAACAAAATTATTGATGTAATTCGATAGTTTTTATGAATTTTAGTTGTTTAAATATAATAGACAATTGGAGGGAATCGGAGAGAAGTGTATTTGAGAGGAGTCTAACCCTATTAGATCATATGGGGTTTTTACTTATTTGTCAATGATCCAATAATGTCATGGTTGCATGGATTGATCTTTTGGCTTTAATTATAATGTTATGAACACTTCATGGTTGAACATATGATGTTCATGGTATAAAATATTGTACTCTTTTAGCGTATAATAAAACAAGACTTGGCATCATGTAGTTGAAACATACAGAAGTTGCATATCATGCAAACAAATACGTTACTCTTAAGTGAAAATTAAAGAAGGTATCAATGATATAATAATGGTGAATCTTAACAAGAAAGTCCCTGGGCAAGATAGTTAGTGTATAAAGGAAAGAGTTTCCTAATTAAGTATACGTACTAAGATACATACAAGCTATATAAAAGAACGCAAATCGGCTTGACAAGGAAACAATGACCATGATCTAGATTGGATACCAAAATGGAAGAATTTTACCACATGATAATCATGATATAAAAGTTCATGATGAATTCCTCTCATTCATATCCTATTAATAACCATGATATATTGCTAGATGTCACTCATGGATTTCGGGGGCAATTTAAAAATTAAGAGTTAATATCTCCAAAAGATGCTTTTTGTATACCAGAGGTTTTCATGTGAGTTATGAGATAATGGACAAAACTCTTGGCCTAGCTAGTCATTATCAATTTATTTGATAATCATCCCGATGTCATTAGTGTCATGAACCTAGTTGATTGCACACACAAGAGCACGAGCATGATGATTAGTTAATTTCAAACTAGCAGACAAAGTGTAAGAGTTGCACAGTATGTATCCTATTGTATAGTGTGGTATATGGGTGGACTAATTAAGCCTTAGAAGTGGTTTAGGCCAATTTTATAGATGGGGCAATATAAGTGCTGATTTAAAATAGTTTGAAATTTAATAATATATGCAGAAATATTTTGTATATGAATTATTGAACTTATGTCTTTAGTTTTCATATTTAAACCGAGTAGCGACTTGAATTAAAATATGATTACATGAGGAATAAATAACTTACGGGGTTGATTTAATTAATGGTCAATGATATTGCCATAGTAAAAGTCTTATTGCCACAACACATTTTTATTGAATGGCAAAATTAACCCTCTAATGATTTCATGTCCTCTTACCTGATTACACCCATGCTACGATCGTTCTTCCTTCCTTCCCATTGAATCACCGCCGCCTTAGGAGGGGTCCCTCACCCTACTACCACCATCTTTCCCTTTCTACTTCCATCTCTTTCTTTAGTCTTATTTTACTTACCAACCGACCAATTCTCATAAATCCATCGTACGTACCGATCAACCATCCATTTTTTTTAGCCAAAGAAATGTTAGGATAAAATCAAAACATTAAACCCCTCCTATTCTCTGACAACGTAAAACCAAAATCACCACCATACCATGGTTGAATCAAACCTGCCACCACTTGCCGAAATCAAACTCAATCTCTTCCCCCATCCTCACGATTCTCTCTTTGTTCCAAGCAATAGCCAACGGAAGATTGGCATCACCATAGATATCTATCTCCTACGAGTCTGTTTTTTTTTCAAATGGGCGGTCCACCGCAGCACCCATCACAAGTGAAGTCGTTATTCTCGTCCAACGTCCGTTCTATGGAGAGGCAAGAGTTTGAGGCAACGAGAAAGGGAAATGATACAAGGCTGTAAGTGTGGTAATTACTGCGTGAAGCATTGTGTTTGTCCGGTGGTTGGTTGGACAGAGGGGAAAGGAAGGAGCAAAACTGTTGGTGTGAATAAATGAGAGGGAGGGATGGGAACACTAGTTGTGGGGTAATCATAGAGGGTGTATTTGTCATTCAACAGATTTTTGTTGTGGCAATAAGATTTCTACTATGGAAATATCATTGCCCTTAATTATTTCTAGAAAATCCATAGTTATTATTAATAAACCAAAGTCATAGAATTAACTCGGGTAGGAAAATTAGGATTTTCAGTTCAACCGTATTAAACTAGGTTCTACTAAACCCGAATTTACCTCAAGTGGTCTATAAATTTTCACTTAAAATCCCTAGGTTATAAGATCAGTAGATATAACCTAAAGATTAGGTCCTCCTTCCCTTCACTCCTTTTTCCTAGTGCTTCTATAAGATTAGGGTTTCTGGCAAAAATGAATTTTTTTTTCACTTGTTAGTTTAATTGTTTGGAATCTTAGCTAGAACGGGGTATTGACAACTATCTAAGAGAAGGAATTAGTTGATCAAGTGTTTGTGTGAATTGTTAGAGACGTCATACGTTTGGCTTTCTTCTTCTTCAATTCGGACTTAGTTTATTGCAAGAATTCGATTCTTGAGGTACAGATATCTTCTTGACCTTATAGGTCACATCCTAAGAATAAAGTTTTGTAGATCGATCCATAGATGAGGGATTTAGATTATTTATTTGATTATTTCCGTTGCGTTTAAATTTTTAAATATCTGCTCTCAGTAGTAACCTCATCCTTCAATGATATTCCATTAAAATGTATATCATAAATGTCCCAATTAATTAACGGGTTATTTAGGTTATTCGATATTTAGGTCATTAACGGGTCGACCTGATAGCAACCTAATTAAATTCGAGTTGTGTTTAAACCTGTTAATTTCTTACTTTAGATTCGTATCGTGTTCAAAATTACTACTCCTCATTTGGGCACTCTTACAGACGTTATGGATAAACTTGGAGCCCATAAAAAGCCTGAAAATGTATTATACTCGGTAATTGGACTGCTACCTTTTTTCATTAATTATGGCATAGGCTTCTTGGGCATTTATTCAAGATCCATAAAGTTATGCAATAACGTATCAGCCATCAGTTCATTTTGTTACGCGACCATTTTGTTGACCTCTTGGATCATGTGTAGATTGATTGGAAAATATTCTATGAATAAAATTGCAAGTATCACAATTAGTTCAATACTTGAATTACCCGTTTTCTTGATTATGGAGAAACAGTGCACTGAATTCTTGAATATTAAAATGCTTCTCCGGATCAATGAATAGCTTTAAAATTGTTGAAGAACACAACCTTTGATTTCAAAATTAATTGACTATAAATGGTATAACTCATGAATCTTATTAATTAGTTCAAAATTTCTAAACTAACTAATGTGAGATATTTCTTAATTTATATTTAATACCCTATCCCACATGTGACTTGGGTCAGTCAAGCGCTTGGAGTTAGGAAGAAAACACGTGACTTGGTTTGTGTGAGCTCTAGAGGAATTGAGCATCCAGAGCTAAAGAGGACCCGTGACTTGGGTTTGTTGAGCTCTCGAAGAATTGAGTGAGCCCGGTAGACAAGGTTGGAAGGAGCCCATGGTACGTGTGAATGAGAGAAAATCTGAGGGTAACTATGATACCTTGTTAAAGAATATAGATTTTTATATTAAAATTAATTAACTATATGTGATATAACCCATGAACCTTATTAATTAGTTAAAGATTTTTAAACTAAATAATGTAGGATATTTTATATTTAACAAATATACCAGAAATTAATACAGTATAGTTTGATAGAATGGGATACTTTGTGATTCTATATTTATCATTATCAACATCAATTGTTTACCGACAAAATACACTTATAATTACTTGTAAACTTGTACGGCGGTATTAGTAAATGAATATATAGATGTGTATGCCAAATATTTAGGTAGATTCAATTTTTTATCTCACTTATAGATCTTGTGGTGTGGATTAAACCTTAGAGAATCTATGATATCAGCTGATGTAAACAATATTCTTTAAAATGTAATCCTGACCACAGAATCTATAGGTTAAGTCAAAGACCGGATCTACCTAAATATTTTCCATAAATGAATATGACGACGCTTCCAAGGGTGTATTATTGCTTCCTTGCATAATTTCCATGGCAATAAGCAGAATCCTGAAAATGCTCTTGATAGATTATCATTGAGGCCTTGCTGAAGCACTGAATTACCATATACATATAAAAATAGATCCAATAACTGCTACACTTTTCATCCTATAGATGTTACTTACACTCCATCCTTATACTTTCACTTCCTATTAAAACAAGCCATGCTGCTTAAATCAATGTTTAAAAATTCGAAATTCGGACTCGACTTGAAAAAGTAATGAGTCGAATATATCGGTTGAGTTTTATCGAGTTAAAAATAAAAAATCACAGATTGGAACTATAAGTCATATGTATTTATTATTTTATTTATTAAGAATAAAAATATGCTAATAATTAGGTTAAGTATTTAAAATTTTAAGTTTCATATGTGATTCTTTTACATATTATTCATTATCAATTTAGAAAATTTAAGTTTTTTAAAAGTTTTATACAAAATTTATCTATTTTTTAATATTAAATAAACTCGACTCGGATAAATACTCATGATTACTCGGTGAATTTATTGAATTTTATTTAAAACTCGATAAAATCGTTGTTTATCGAGTTTTTCATTCAATCACCTGTAATTCTACCGAGTTTGAGTCAATTTAGTACAACTTGATCGAGTTTTTCGGAGTTTTTAAACTATGACTTAAACAACTAAATCCAAGGCTGCAAGCGAAGAAAAATCAAATTAAGATTAAACGTTTCTTAGTACGACAATCGTGAGGACTTGCAACATCCAGCTTTTCTACCACTAGAATATGAATCTTGACCAGGAACAATGATGCTGCCAGACTTACCATAGTTAGATCCATCGACTACATTGGCGTTTTCTTCCTTATGATGCGGTGTATTTCCGTTATGACTGTCATGAATGCACTTTCAACATTTGTGGATTCGAGTGTTGATGTCTTCATAATCACATCCTCAGTCGGTACAGCTCTGAGACTTCCCAAATCACATTTGTTTTTCTAGCCATCTAGACATGTGGTCAAATGATAGTTTTTTTGTCGAGTAGATGTGATAACCGTTGAAATGATTGAAAAGTAAGAAAGTTTTATTATTTTTCAATTATCTAACGATCAGAAATACTCATTTTATAATAAAGAGTGAGTAGTAAAAAAATTTTTTTTTGTCATGTCGTAAACTAATATTACACCGGGTTCCAAAATATTTGTGGATATAAGCCATATATGCCTGGAGATGTTAATTTTTCCACTTCTACCTCTGTAGGATTGCGTAATTTGTTATTCTGGGTTCATTTTGTGAACGCATTAATCTGTATTCTGATTTGCTGATTATTAATTCTACTGTAAATTTTATATGAAAATTTTAAGGCATTTGAGTAAGTTTCCTGTATATCTAAGGCTCTGTTTGATTTGCAAGCCTCAAGTTTGATTTGAGTAAATATTTATAGTATTTGAGTAAATTTTATATAAACTAACATTAACCGACAGTGTGATTTCCTAATCCGTATTCAGCATATCTATACAAATGATTATTTCGAAATATTATTTCATATCAAACAATTATTTTCTATACAAATGATTATTTCGAAATATTATTTCATATCAAACAATTATTTCATTATTTCAAAAGTCAGTATTATCTACACTATATTAAAAGAGTCAATATAATTTAGTGATTTAGATTCCTTTTCTGAAGTTACCCTTACTATAATATATTACTACTTTGTTATATCCCCTAACTTGATTGCCTTTTTATAATTATTTAGGTTATTTGTATAAATACACCTCAAAGAGTAAAAGATGAAATAAAACCTACTATTAAAGTTTCGTACTAAGAAATCATTAAAATTTGATTGAAGTAAATTTTCTTTCGTAATAGAATATTAGGAATCAGTTTTAGAAATTAAAGAAGAGTAGAAAGTAATTTTGTTAGGATAGGTATTAGAATCATGCAATAATAAAAAATAAAATTTACTTGAAAAATAATTTACATATTTCATTTACACTTTTGTACCCTTAACAAGAAAAATTCCTGTAAGGTACATAGGAAATAAAATCAAATTCTTTAGACTTATATATAGAATTAAATTTAATTGAAGAAAATTTTCTCATAGAACAGAATTTTGGGATAGATTTAGAAATTAACGATGAATATTAAATATATACATAATAAATAAAGAAGTTTGATTTAGTTTTGATTTTTTCCCAAGTTACCACCACTATAAAATTTAATGACTTAGTTATGTTCCTAACTTGAATGCATTTTTATAATTTTTTAGATTTTTTATGTAAATACTCCTCAAAAAGTAAAAGAAGAAATAAAACCTAATTTTAATACTTCATATTAGATTGAAATAAATTTGATTGAAATAAATTTTCTTGTGTAATAGAATATTAGGAATGAGTTTTAGAAATTAAAGAAGAGTAGGAATATTTTTTTTGGGGATGAGTTGTAGAAATCAAGCAATAATAAAAATATAAAATATGCTTGGAAAATAAATTTACATATTTCACCTATACTTTTGGACCCTTAAAGAGAAAAAAAAAAATCTCACAAAGGTACACATGAATAAAAACTATCTTTTCGAGACTTCATTTAGAATTAAATTTGATTGAAGTAAATTTTATCATAAAGTAGAATTCTGGAATATATTTAAAAATTAAAGATGAGTATTAAATAAAATTATTAAAAAATTAATGGAATAAACTTTCTCATGAAATATAATTATGCATATGATTATGATCAACATATACAGGTTGTAGATGTATTAATAGATTAGGCAACATTTATAAGCAATTACAGAAATTAATAGTTTATTAGCAACTATTAAAAGAAACTAATAATTTTTTGATGATGATCAAGAGTGCAGTTTAGGTGATAAGACGTTTTCTCTATAATTTAAAATGAGGTTATTTTAATTTCAAAGAGTTAAATACTATTTTGTCCATTCAAACTAGGCAAAAATCTCAATATGACCTTTTAAATTGGAAAAATCTTGATTTAAACCTCCAAATTGAAAAAATATTCCAATATAGTCCTCCAAATTTAAAAAATCTCAATTTGGTCCTCAAAACTAAAATAAATGTCCTAATGTAGCCCTTAAACTGAATGATTATGAATTTGACCCTCTAAATTGAAAATTTGTTCTAATTTTCCCTCCATACTATATTCTGATACAAAAAAAATACCATTAACATTTTAAAAGTATACAATTTTAAAATATACTTTCAATCTTATTGATTACTTTGCTTTTATAATAAGATTTTTGTACAGAATATAGAGTTCCATCTCCTATCTATTTTTCAATGATGAATGTAGAAATTATACAAGTATGCAAATAAAACCTTTTTAGAATTAGGAATTAAGAATTTAAATAATAGTAGGAATTATCTTTAAACAAAAAAAGTAGGACTTATTATGTATAAAATTTTTTGACTCTTTTGAGAGAGTAATTCTGAAATCTTTTTCTATTTTGAATACAAAAAAGGAAAAAAATACAAAACAACAAAGGAGAAATAAAATTGCTTAAAAGTCTCAAGGTCATCTATACTTGAATTAACAAAGACATTATCCTTCATAGATATTGTCAATATGTCACATTTTTTCTGCCAATGCCATTTATTTTGTCTGTCATGTTGTTATCTAGATTTTGTAATGATGAACGAGATTCACTATCCAGAATATGAAAACAATTTGGCTTCTATGTGGTGTACTAAAAAATAAATATAATGTAGAATCTATCTTGTCAATTATTGTTAAACTAATTAGATGAGTAAGAAAGGAGGTGAACAATGTGATCCACATCTATTTTATTTTTCTTAAAAGAACATAATCCTTATTTTGCAATCTTACTTGATTTTTTGTTCCCTTTTCATGGCATTTGATAATTAACACACATTTAATCTAAGTTACGCTTTTCCTATAATAAAAAATTAGTTCTTACATTATACTTCCTCTATCCCAATATAATTATCACCTTACACAATTGCACAAATTTTTAGGCAAATCTAGATTTCTATCAAATGTCCACAAATGTAGTTATTAATTTTAATTGACTTCATATTACTAAAGGATAAATATTTGAAATGGGATATCTTTTATTAGGAGGAGGGAAGAGAGAAAATAGGAGAATGAGATGATGAATTGATTATTAGGCCCAATTGGTTATCGAAGTTAGGAATATTTTGAATGATTGGGAAGGGTAAATATGAAATTTAAACGATGCATATAATCCATTTTAAATAATGTGACAATTTTATTGGGATATCGCAATATAGGAGTGTGATAATATAAATGAGATAGATGGAGTATTAATTAAAATCTTAATAGATAATTATTAGCCTTCTATAAAAAAATTATTGTTATTGTCTTTGAACCTGTATAAATATCTAATGTTACATATTAGTAACTATATAAATCAGTTACTAATTAGATTTTAACTAAAGTGTACTTTATCTAATAAAACCTAAATATTAAATGTTTATTGTTACTTTTGAGTTATTACTATACAAGTTGATAGCCACTGCAACTAGCTATATATTGTTGATATTATTCTATCAAATAAAATTTATAATATTGGATATCTATCTTTTAATTTAATACGATACAAATTGGTAGTTTTAACATAATTAATTAATCACTAAATTTCACACCATAAATTGCTAAATGGTGGCAAACTTTTTTTTACTTTTTCCTATTTTCATGATGTAATTCCTATAGTTGGGCAAACTATATATTTAAGAGAGATTTGTTTCCTAAATTAAAAATTCCTATTTAGTATTTGTACACAAATGGTTCCTTCATCAAGTTGGTTCTAAGAGAGGTGTTGGGATTCAAAAATAATTAAATACCTTAATGAGTTTGATAAATCCAAAATTGTCAATGATAGAAGTTGAATAATTGAAAAGATTTAAGGAGTTTTAACAAACATTATAAATTGTCAATATTTTTTAATACTACACTATCCTCTTTAATTCTTAAACTTACAGAATGGAGACAATAATAAATTTTGATATACTTCATGTCAAACACTGTACTTTAATTTGATGATATTTTAGACTTTTCTATTTTTAAGTTAAATAGAGTACTAATGAGCTCATTGTAAAATATTTCGATAATTCTCAATCGAGGAAATAAATTTCTATTTTCAAAATTACAAGGTAGATGTGTTATTCACAAGACACAATTATTTAAATTTTATGAAATTGCTTGAACTATTAAAGTAAACAAATCTCTTTATTTCCAACAAAGTATATCTAAAGAAAATATATAAAAATCACGTATGAGCAAATATTTCTCTAAACTCATACGAATTACAAAAAAATTCTTTGACTTAGTTAAATGTTAAAACATAAATTATATAGGTGAAAAATTAAGCAAATTAAAAAATCAAACAGTTGGTATCTCCAAATATATTTTACTTTTTAATTCATATCAATAAAAATCAAACAATTAGTATTTCCAAATGTGCAAAGCACGTGCTCCCATACTAGTTTTTCAAAAATCACTAAAGTCAAAAACTAAATATTATTCACCAGATAATGCTCTATTATTTCCAATCCAAACTTACTTACCTTTGTAAAATATTCAATTCCAACTCATAACTACCAAGGGTAGTTTAGTCTTTTTCCTTGTTAAGGTATTTGTAATTTTACTAAACCATAGGGTTTCTTTGGTAATTTGGTCAAACCTTAAGGGAGGTCAATATAATTAACCGTTATTTAATTGTACAAGTATCATTATCAATTCTAGTTTATTCGAAGGTATGCTATTATGAATGAAGTGTTATTGCTTCCTTGCATAGTGTTTCCATGGCATCCAATAAGCAAAATCCTGGAAATTATGGATTGTCATTGAAGCCTTGCTGAAGCACTTATTTACTGTACACTTACATGAAAATAGATTCAATAACTGCTACATTTTTCATCCTGTAGATGTTACTAACACTCCATTTTTACAATTCGATTTCGTGTCAAGAGAAGCCATGCTGCCTAAACAACTAAATCTGAAGCAGCAAGCGAAGAAAATTAAGTTAAAACTAAATGTTTCTTCGTACGACAATCATGAGGACTTGCAACATCCAGCTTTTCTACCACTAGAATCTGAATATTGGCCAGGAACAATGATCCTTGTTCCCTTCAAAGACGCTGATTTACCATAGTCAGAACCATCGGCTGCATTTAGCGTTTTCTTGCTTATGATATGATATATTTCCGTCAGGACTGTCATGAATGCACTTTCGACATTTGTGGATTCAAGTGCTGATGTCTCCATAAAGCATAAGTTCTCTCTTTCAGCGAATTCTTGAGCATCCTCAATAGGTACAGCTCTAAGACTTCCCAAATCACTTTTGTTGCCGATGAGCATTATAACGATGTTTTTATCAGCATAGGCCCCTGAGTTCCTCGAGCCATCTAGTCATGTGGTCAAATGATAATCTTTTTGTCATGTCATAAACTAACATTGCACCAACTGCTCCACGGTAGTAGGCACTTGTCACTGCACGGTATCTGAAAGAGAATGCAGGCTATAACAAGGTTAAAAACCCAACATAATTTTTTTTTTCCCATCATTACAAAACATGTCTTGCCAATGTTGTCGATTGTTTAAAAGCATATAGCTTGACAGTGAGAAGTTCTAATACTATTAATGAGCTAGATAAATTCTGAAGTTCTAACTTTTTCCTATGAACAAATGCATTAGCTTACTATCCCGAAATTCTTCTCCCTCCCCTCCCCCAGGACCCTATTTAGTGATCTGAACTTCCCATCAGCTTGTTTAGAAGGAGAAAATGAACTTAAATGTAGATTTATGAAACAAGCCATTGTACAACATTGAAGGTATCAAGTGTCGTATTTGAGATGTATAAAAAATTACATCTTGCTGATATCTAAATATAAATTAACCTATTGATGGGTAGTTGTGTATTGGTAGAGGTGCCTTTTGATGCTTTTGAATGATAAAGGTTTACTTAAACGGGACATGGATGCTAAATGTTCCATCCAGCTCTAAGGAAAAATACAATCATTCTCCAAACGATGCACTGTTTGAAGATTAAGCTGACTAGAATCCCATCTACCACTGTACATATAGGTTTGACCATATGTTCACAGCATTAACACCACAATCACAACTATTACTGATACTGAAAATTAACCTTGACCAATCAATTAATCCAAGGCAGACCTCGTAGGTAAGCAGACATTATGGCTCAAATTTTGACAGACACGGCACTAATACAAGTTGCCCCTTGATTCATGTCACTGAACAAACCAGCAGATGAAAAATATGTTCACTGTAGGCATGAAACACACAATGAGATTCTTTTTCCTCTCCAGTTTCAGTATCAGCCGGGTTACCCAAGCATACAAAGCCGAGCAGGATTCGAGGATTCATGAAGGCTCCCTATGTAGTCAAGGAGTCAGGCACATAATATATATTGGTCAACTACTTGCATTTGACAACTATAAAACATGAATTAAAAGCAAGAAATACTCTTATGAGTAGCATGTCAATAACTAAAAGCACGACAGAAGTTAATTAAGGGTCAGTATTTCCAAAATATGATTGCAATTGCAGTGCACCCCAAAATCAAAGTAAAGATCCTTAACAATACAACATAAGCACCTACTCTTTGAACTGTTCATTCGTTATCCTCCTCTTCCTCTCACTTTTTGGGATGGGGTGAGTACAGAAGTGATGAGCTTGTCTTAAAAGACTATTGTTGGACCAAAAATATGTATCTGAACAATACAAAAACTAAAAGGGGATCTTCAGAGCAGGAATTTCATTCAAAATTATTACCAATTAAAATCAAAAGATCCCTACATTTATTCCTTCTTACCTATGGTGAAATAAGTCCAAACTTGTCAATTTGTCATATATTGATTTCATATACCAGTAAGACTGTAATGTTATTTCCATAACCAAACCAAGAACCTTTATTGATATGTTTCAAGGAAAAAAAGCAACAACTAGCAACCAAAATTGACAGGCAGAGTAAATTAGTACTAATTCACACTCCAGGTAACGACAATGTCAAGATGCAAAAATCACAAGTAGCTGAAAATGACCACTTTTCTTGATGATAATGTCCTGTATAGAGCCTCTTTATTCTTTAGAACATTTGTATGATAAGAGGAAGCAATTCAAGAGAGCACTTGCTGTAAGCTGGAACTCTAGTTGCATTCCATAAGACAACTAAAACTCAGGGAAATGGATAATGCTCGTATTAGTTGATCTCTCATCATGTAATTGTAGTCTCGGTTCATGAAATCATCAAGGGAGACAGGCAACATCCAATTTATTGTCAAAGCCCATGAGGCAAAAGCAAACTATATATCTCAAGGACCTCAGCTTCTCAAAGTTTTTGCCTTAAGCTTGATCCATATACATATATATAGTCATAAATGAATTTTACTGAGAATATTTATTCGTATAATATTTATTTTGACACAGAAATGCTCTTTTTGCTCTAAAATAATTCAGAGAAAAAAAAAATATGTACTCAAATTCAACAGTTCAAAAATCACAAGCAATTAATCATCTGTATGAACGAACACATTTATTTACTAAGCAAAAAGCTGACCAGTCTTGTAACTAAGATCTGAAACTAAAAATCAACAATCTTTCTTCTTTATTCTATTTATATTTACATATACAAAAATATTTTGCTACACATTTCATGAATAATTAAACATATGCAAATATAAAATCTTGAAAAAAAAATAATTAAAATAAAGTTGAGAGCTATAAATTAAACACACCTTTCTTGGCCAGCAGTGTCCCAAATCTGTGCCTTGACAGTTTTATGATCAATAACAAGAGTTTTTGTTTGGAATTCAACACCAATTGTTGCCTTTGAATCCAAATTAAACTCATTTCTTGCAAAACGAGCCAACAATTGTGATTTCCCAACTGGGCAGAATCTCCTATCAATACAATCTTGAAGACATAATCAATCTTTTGATTAAAATCCCCATATAAATTCGACATTATTTATTGTTCACAATTCCAAATCAAAAAAAAAAAAAAAAAAACCCTTTAATGTTATACAGATATTACATCCAAATAATAATAAAATGAACCAAACATATTTGCATATTTGTGAAATATTTTATAAGGATCGTTTGAAAAAAGAAATGTACTTTATGACCCCAATTGAATGCTGTTTTTCTTGCAAATATCAGAAAAAATAAAACAATAAAAATCGTTTACGATAGGGAAAGTAATAAATAATTTGGATTAATCAAGAGAACGAAAAGATTTGGAAAATTATTTATTACGCTTAATTGGGTTTAATTTTTTTTTAAATCAAGAAGAAAGGGAGAAAATTTGGATATGGGATTTTTGCGAAGGTATTTTGTGGAAGTTGACAATGAAAGAGAGAACTCAGGAAGGACAACGGTTAGTGCGGGACCCTTCTAACACTAACCGTTTCTTAGGAGGAAGAAACTCATTGCACGTGTACAACCTGAAGCTGCAATTAATGGAACAAGTACTATTAGGTGGCTCGTGGCTCGTGGCTCATGGGCCTCTGGGGGTGATTGATCACAAATCTATCAATTTCTTTTTCGGTAAATTACAAAATCCCCACATTGTATGTCCGTCCTACTCATATAGTCTGTATGTTTTAGAAATATGGGTTAATCTTACATACATGATATATAAAAATAGGATTAATCTTTCAATAATTATTGGTGTAGAAAGTTTTTTATATTATCTAGTGCAGATGTATATTATGTGTGTAGAAAATTTTTTATATTATCTAGTGCAGATGTATATTATGTGTGTAGAAAGTTTTTTATATTATCTAGTGCGGATGTATATTACGTGTGTATTGTTTAAATTTTAAATATCATTTTTTGTACATGTGACATGCATTCACACATAATAGTGTAGAAAAAATTTTACATCGACAGTGTATGTAAAATCATGTTAACCCATATTTCTAATATATATATAGAAAATCTTTTACACCTAAAACATTTAAAACATAACGGTGTAGAAAATTTTTATATAATCGGGTTTGGATGCATTTCACACATGTAAAAATGATATTTGAAATTTAAACAATATACATGTGCCATGCATCCACACCTGATGGTGTAGCAAATTTTCTACACTGGCGATATATGTAAATATACCATAAACCCTATGGACTTTGGAATGAATTGTAAAACAACAGACATCATCTAAACTCAATTTTTGAAAAAAATACATTTTTACATTAACATCAAAATTTTCTTAACTCCACTTTATACCCCTAAATTTGTAGACAATTCTCACTTTGCACCTTAAACTTTTTTTTGAACACTTTGCATCATGAATTGTCTAATTCTCCACACTTCAATCCAAATCTAATTCCGTCCACAAAACTAACGATTTTAGGGTGCGTGAATAACACGCGCTGTAAAGTTGAAATTGTCCAACACGTACCCTATAAAACCATTAGTTTCGTTGACAGAATTAGATTTTGGACTGAAATGGGAAGTATTAGATAGTTTGGGGTGCAAAGTGTCCGAAAAAAATATAAGATGTAAAGTGAGAATTGTTTATAAATTAAGGAGTACGAAGTGAAGTTAGGCCTCAAAAATTTCAAATAATTCATTTTTCCTTAGTTTCATACATTTTACCTTTGAATTTGTATAATGAAAAACAATGAATAAATAACATTAATTTATTATTACAAGTAAAGATCTTTAAATTAAAGCACGAAAAAAATTTTAAAAAAAAAACTAAGGAAAATGTCTTACTTTACAGTTGTGTTTTTTAGTTGTAAATGATGAATAAGTATAGTAAATTTGAGTATATAAATTCATATAAGTAACAACTAGAAGAACCTTGGCCGTTGTCCACTATTTTCTCTAAAAGAAAGATATTTAAAAAAATTATAACTTGTTTATTGATACAAAATAATGAACAATACCAAAAAAAAAAATGGTACATATGAACAGAAAACACAGTAATTCAAGATGATTCAACAATAAAGCACTTGCAAAATAAGAACAATACCCTCCAATATAGTGGGTTACAAACTAGAAAACTTAAAAAAATGAATGATTCAAAAACTTAATCAGCACTTGCAAATAATGGTGTGCGAAAAATTCAATGCATTAAAAATGAACTCGAATGATGGAATTGGCTAAGAACTTGAGTTGTTATCGATGGCTACAGGAATTAATGAAAATCAATAACAAATCAAAGTTTTGTAGAAAAATTTTAAATTTGTTATAATTAATTGTTTCGAGAGATCGACGACAGTTGCAGCAGATGTTCCAAAATTAATTTACCAAAACAAATAGCCTATGCATCCCAAATTTTTATCTCTAGCAACTTCAAATGGCATTTCCTCCAAATAAAGCAAGCAAATTATCAAAGCTAAAAATATAGAAGATACAAGAATTAAGAAGAACAACATAGATTTCACATGTTCCCAAAATAAAACATAAATAAAAGACTTAAAATATTACCTTGCAACAATTGGACAAACAATTAAAACTCTTCTAAAAGAACCACAGATTTAAATAGAATCCATAACAAGGCTAGTTAATTTGAACAAACTTTGTATATATATATATATATATATATATATATATATATATATATATATATATATATATAAACATACTTAAATATGGAGAGTTTCAACCTATGACTTTTAAAAGCCTATTCTTTAATATGGTTACTCTAAATTGTTTGGTGTCCAGTGATTTGACTAACAACACAAAGATGTATGTAGGATGATCAACAATCTGTTAATACGTTTACAGATGTCTCATAATAGTTGTATTTCTAGTATATTGTTCAAATAGCATTTGAAATTTTTTTTTTTTTTTGGTTTGATAACAATTTAGAGGACTCAAAACTAATTTCAGTACTCATCTTAAACTCACAGGTATATTTGATTTGTAACAAACCACACCTATGATTCAAGCATAAATACTTAGTTTTAGCAAGTAAACTTAAGAATACATGCTATAATATTGAGGCCAAAATGATCATAGATTCAACGCATAAGATTAGCATTTTTTAAGTATGCTCACATTCAATGAAGACTTAAAAATGTCAAAATAAATGTGGACTACAATGCTATCGTAGAAAAATACCACTTCTTTGATTAATTGATTTCACATATTCATTACAGATAAATGACACTTGATGCCACTTTAATTATTTATTAGAACTCAACAATGCATCCTCATTGCTCATCTACAAGAAGCATGATCACTAGGCTGTTCAAAATAACCCGCTGATTCAAAAAATCGATAGAATCGGTCAATTCCAAACTGTAAAAGAAAGGTATTTGAATCGGGTCAAACAACCATTTCAGATAATGAACCGGTCCACATACAGACCGGTTCGAGTACCGATTCACTCTTTGGTGAACCGTCGGTTACCCGAATCGGTCCATAATCAAGGGCAATTGTGTAATTTCACCTAATATGGTTAAATTTTTCTATTCATATGCTTATCTTTCATAGATTATTGATTTATTTTGTAGCTGTAAATTTGCTTAAAGGGATATTTGATAATTCAAATTTTTTTTTGTTGATAATTTGCTTAAAGGGATATTTGATAATTTATTTTGATAGTAAGTTCTTTTTTTCTTCCTTTTTTGTTCATATGATTGAGTTATATATATATATATATATATATATATATATATTTTGTCTAAAGGGATATTTGATAATTTAAGAGAAAAATGATATTTGTCTAAATTATAATTTCAGTTTGGCAAAGGAATTTTGTAAATTTGATAATTTTATTGTAGTTAGTTGTATTTGTTTGTAATAAATTGCCTATAATTGGAAAATAGATTTTATTTTATTTTATAAGTACATAAAGTTGACTTGATGATATGAACCTTTAATTTTTGGGGTTTTTGGGGGAGTTTTTTTTTTTTTTTTTGTCACACCAATTCGGGTATCCGCGGGTCCCGAAGCGCTCCAATTGGGTAACCGGTTACCCGAAATGTGTGGACAGGATACGGGTTCAAAAAATTAGTGAACCGGTAAGATTGGTTCGGATCACTCCACATGCTCATGGACCGGGTATTCGATCCATGAGCGCCCCTAATGACCACAAACAAAAGAGAAGACTCCAAGAAATTGACTATTAGCTTACAGAATTCTTTTAGCAAAGTTTCAAGCAAAAATTCCCAGTTGTTAGGGTGTTAACTTCACCTCATCACTCTGCATTTCATTTTTCGCTAAAATAAAACTCATTTCAGCAACAACAGAATAACCATGGCACAATATTGAAGAAGACATGACATTACATGGAAAAAATAATTGAGCACCTATAAGTAATTATCACCAACACAAAGATATGCTTTGAACCAACGTATTTGATTCCTATTTGCTCAAAGTTCTGCTCTTAAATAATCTCATATTTGTTATGCTTTTTAGTTAGTAAGAATTAAAGAAAAGAAAAACAATTTTCCTAGTCATCAATCGGGCAGCATGGCACCACTTGAAATTTCATGTAAAAAGAGCTATATTTACTTGTTCGAGAATAACTTTTTCTGATGATTGGAATCGACATGTGGTAGAAGATTAAGCAAATGCATAGCAGATTGTGTGATAGGAAAAAAATGGTAAATTCCACTTACACTCTCTATACTTTGACCGTTTTCCACAAGACCTTTTACAATTTAAAAACCTACAAATACCCTTTTTGCTTTCTATAAAAGTTTCTGGTTGACGAAAAATTCACTCATTAACAGAAGTATATGACACGCACACTATAATTCAAGTTGTTTTAAATTTTTTGATATCTTTAAATATTATTAACATTTTTCTTCCTAATTTACCCCTATTCATTTATGTTGATTTTTGAAAATGGAAAAAGAAAAGAAAAATACAATCAGACAAAAAAAAGTCAAACCCAGTCATTCTCTGCAACTCCTATTGCCATTTCTTCTGCCTCTTGCAATCTCCTCCCATGACCAGTCTCAATCCCAGTCACATTCGCAGGTGTGCCACCCTCTCATCGTTTCCTCTCTGTCTCTTCCTTTCCTTCCTTAGTCACATCACTTTTTCCCCTTCTCCTTTAGCAACCTCCCTCTCTATGGCCATCCTTGATCCCAACTAGCCTCACCACAATCCTAGCCCATCTTTCTTCCTCCTCAGCCACATCACCTCCTCCCCTCCCCTCCTGCAACCTCCTTTCCATAGCCATTCTCCAACCTAGTCTTCCCACGATACCACCCACTCTCCCTTTGCTATTAGGGTGTTCAAAATAACCAATCGATCTAAAAAATCAGTGAAATCGGTCCATTCCGAGTAGAAAAAGAAGAGTATCCAAACCAGGTTAAGTGACCGATTGATATATTGAACCAGTCCACAACCATACAGGTTTGGGTAATGTTTCATAGTTTGAAGAACTATCAATTACACAAATCGGTTCAAAATGAGGGACACTTGCGTAATTTTGCCAGCTAAGACTATACCACCTAAAACTAAAGATTGATAGTCACTAGTCAGCGCCACTTCTTGATCTTTCAAACTTCACTGTATTACTATTTCTATGAGAAAGGCACGAGAACTAAGAGATCACAATTGTTAATGTGCAGGAAAGAGGCATGGATCTTGTTTCTCCAAAAAACGTGTTTCTTCTTGTCCATCTTCTGTAGGCATAGTAATCTCAATCACTATGGTAAGAGTTGATTGCGCCCAGGATCACTATAACTGCGACAATTGAAGACGTAGTTGATGTTGGGATACACCATCACCATGAATATATCCTTTCCCAAGTACAAACTTTGCTGTAGTGAGTGTTGGAGTATGATTCCAAATCTTCTTCAACAAAATTCTGCAAGATCTTCTCAACATTAGTTAATTTGTTAGCAAAAAATCATGAATAAATTTTTCAATATTTAGTCAAAGTAGGTTATAACTAGTTTCCTATTTTTTCTATAATTTAGTTATTTGTAAGCCTATAAATAGGCATTGATATTGGTTTTATTATGCAATTCAGATTAATAACAAAAGTCTTGCTATTCAATTTCTGAATTCTTTTTCTATATTCTAATATTAGTTTTTCACCTAAAAACACAACAGTGGTATCAAAACTTCTTTGATTGTAAGGGGCCTGTGTTCTTAAAAAAAAAGAGGGAGAATGGGTGAGAATTATTTTTCCAGTTCAAATTAAACATCATGACAAACAACTTTCTATCCAACCCTCCAACTTTCAATTGGCAAAATTATCAGGTTTGGACTGTCAAAATAAAGTCTTAGTTAGAAGCTAATGATATTTGGGATATGGTGCAGAATGAACAACAACCATTGACTGAAGATCTAACTCTTGATCAAATAAGAGAGCATCGAGATTAGAAAAAGAAAAGATCCAAAGCAATGACTCGCATGTACAGTGCAGTCAAAGATGAAGTATTCACAAGAATCATGGCTTGTGATACTGCAAAAAAAGTTTGGGATGCTTTGCGAGAAGCCTTCCAATGCAATGAAAGAAATCGACAAATGCATATTTTGAATCTTAGGAGAGAATTTGAACTCTTAATGATGAATGAGAAAGAGGATGACATTAAAGAGTATTTCAAAGACTCTTAAATGTTGTCAACAAAATTAGACTCATTGGTGGAGAGCTTCCAGACAGAAGGATTGTAGAGAAAGTCTTGGTGAGCCTACCAGAAAGGTTTGAAGCAAAAATCTCTTCTCTTGAAGATTCTAAAGATCTTACTCAAATAACTTTGGAGAAGTTAGTAAATGCCTTACAATCCCAAGAACAAAGAAGAACTTTTTGAAAAGAAGATGATCAAAGAAGAATTTTTCGAAAAGAGGATGACATAGAAGGTGCCAAGGAAAGAACCAACAATGGAAGTCAGGCAATAATAGCAATCAAAAGGGTGGAATTTATCCACTTTGTCCTTATTGCAAAAAGATAAATCATCCTCATCAAAAGTGTTGGTGGAGATCAGATGTCAAATGCAACAACTATGGTCAACAGGGTCATATAAAAAGGGTGTGCAAGACTCAAAAACAGCAAGGAAAAGCCAATGTTATAGTTGAACAATATCCGGATGACCTAAGGCAATTATTTGTAGCAACCTATTTTGCAAGCAAGAGTATCCCTGAAAGCTGGCTTATAGACAGTGGTTGTACAAACCACATGATCAATGACGAAGAACTCTTTAGGGACCTTGACAAAACAGCCATTTGTAAAGTCAAAATTGGAAATGGAGAGTATATTGAGGTAAAAGGCAAAGGTAATGTGGCTATTCAGTATGGTTCAAAAGTTAAGATTATTACTAACTTTTTGTATGTACCAAAAATTGATCAAAATTTGTTGAGTGTTGGGCAATTACTTGAGAAGAATTTTTCTGTGATTTTCAAGAACAAGAAATGTGTTGCTGGAAATGAACATCTTTCAGTAAATATGAAAGAAAAAAGTTTCTATTTAGATTCATTACAGGAAAATTCTACAGAAGGAAAGAATGAAGAAAAGACATTTCAAACAAAAAGAGAAGGCTCAAAGAAGCATCAAAAGGCTGTAGTACAAGGAAGAGGTAAAAGGAAGAATTCCAGTTGTGACAGAAGAATGAGGCAAAGGATTTGAGCAACGATTCAACAACAATAAGGGCAGTATTCAGTGTTATCATTGTAAGAAATTTGAACATAAGAAAGCTAATTGGTGGTTTAAAGATAACCAGACATTCTTACAAGATTTTGCCCAAGAACCAAGCAATAGCAGTCCTAACAAGCTAAAGAAGAGTATGTGATTTTGAATCAAGGGAGAGTATTGGAGATATGATACAAAATCTTCTTCAACAAAATTCTGCAAGATCTTCTCAACATTAGTTAATTTGTTAGCAAAAAATCATGAATAAATTTTTCAATATTTAGTCAAAGTAGGTTATAACTAGTTTTCTATTTTTTCTATAATTTAGTTATTTGTAAGCCTATAAATAGGCATTGATATTGGTTATGTTATGCAATTCAGATTAATAACAAAAAGTCTCTTCAATTTCTGAATTCTTTTTCTATATCAATATTAGTTCTCCTCCTAAAAACACAACAGTGAGCTTCTTTTGCATCTAACCTAATGAAATTGGAGAGGTGTGCATGGATGGACGATAATATCAATAGGCAATATACAAAACAAGTTAAAACTACATAATATAATAACAATCCATTCATCCGTATAAATATGAAATCTTACTTGGTTAACTATAGTTGAAGAAGATTCTCCAGCACAAACCACGCACAATCTTTCAAACCAAGTTCCTTTAACTTTTAAGTCACGAAAGTTTTTTGATGTGGTATATGGCAAGTAGATATTCAATTTTCTCCTAAATTGGATTATAAAAGCATTTTGGTAGTAAAGACTAGATGTTGTGGCTCTCAACTTTCTCTTCTAAACACAAGTTTGGGTATCTGCTAGTTCCGAACCGCTTCAATAGAGTAACCGGACGAGCGGTTACTTGATTTTTATGGACCAAATACGGTTCAAAATATTGGTGAACTGGTAGGATCGGTTTGGATAATCCAACAGGTTCATGGACTAGGTACCTGGTCCATGAACAGCCTTATCTCTTGTTCCACAATCTAAAATTCTCTCCTATCTCTTGCTCCACATTCTTTCCACACCACCACCCCATACCAGTACACATACCCTATCCTAGCATGGCCAACTCCCTCAACACTCAACCCCATGGGTTTTTGCTGTAAATATGAAGAGAGTATATATTTGAATATTTTGGCTTTAGATTTGGAGGTTTTGGTTTGGAAATGAATATTTTGGCTTTAGATATAAGTGTTTTGGGTATAAATTTGGATATTTTTGCTTTAGATATGGAAGTTTTGGGTTTGAACTTCAGGTTCTAAGTTAAATTTGCAATTTTTGTGAACATTTGGAGCCATAGGTGTAATTTAGGTAAAAAATCACCACTAGAATATGGTGGCCAGTGGTGGCAGTAGGTAGAGTCAATGATGGTTCCATTAGTTGTAGGAATAGGAGGGTATTTTTGTCCATGTAAACGGATCCGTTAGACACAATGTTTTACATCCACTACACATTTTTAGCAAAAGCTACAAGGGTGTAGTTGTAAGTTTTTAAACTTTATAAGGAGGTCATGTGAAAAATAGTCAAACCACAAGGTGTAAGTAACATTTCTCAAAAAAGCAAGATCAGTGCAAAGGGAAAAGAAAAAATAAAGACGAATATTACCTGTTTGTTAAGGAGACAAAATGGACATGGAATTTTTTCCCGTACATCTTCGGGGAATTCTATAGTCCTTTTTAGGGAACCATTTCCTTAGCTTTAAAAGCTTGTGTAGTACAAGTTTTTAAAGCAAATGGTGTCGTACTGTACAAGGGAATGGTTCCCTAAAAGAAATTGTAGAATTTTCCTATATCTTTCCTCATATCATCACCTTTAACATCAATATTCTCAAAAACCATTAATATTTTTCCATAAAAAAGTAACCCAGTTTGTCCACCCTACCCACAGCCCAAAAAAACAATACCCACCGTCAAAATCCAATCTTTATAACATTCAAGTTAAGTATTCCATGTTTAAACTGAAAAAATCCCAAATTAAAAAAATAAATAAAAACTTGTCTGTAGTGAGNTACTTTATAGGCGGGTTTACTATAGTGCATTGCTTCCAATATTTATTCAGACTAGAGAACTTGTTTTCAAACTGATTTCACTTACAGTGTTAACTCGAGGGCTTGTATCTTGTTCTCGAACTAACTATTGACTCCTTCAAATCTTTATATAGAGGATTTGAATTGGTTGTTGACACGAGCTTGCAACTTGTTTTCGAACCAAATTTAACTTCTTTAACCTAGATATGGTCAAGTTGAAGAATATTTGATGAAAATCGTCAAATCTTGATATATATGAATGGCTTTGAAGACTTGAAGGGAGAGATTGAAGGCTTGAAGAGAAAGATTGAAGATTTAGAGTTTTCACAACTTTGTTTTCCATAAATGATAAAGATATATTAACTTAATTAATAGCACAATGGCTCCATTTATTAACCAAAACCATACAAACTTAAATGGATATGGATGATACTAAAAAGTTTAATGGACAAAAATGATTTATCCATTTAAAACTAATAGTTTGATGGATTTTAATGGATAATCCATTTAAACCATATAAATCCATTTAATTGTGGCAAATATCACAAGGTAATTATCCACACTAACAAGTATATACTTACACACACTAACATACAACCTTACACACTTCCACGCACACACTCCTACCCATACACTCACAATCAAAACACACACACTTGCACATTTACACATACACCCATACACTGTCACACATATACTTGCAGACACTCCGTTCACCTCTTTGTCGGCTCCGTTCACCTCTCCCTCATAAGGATTATCGAAATTCTCCATAAAATTTCAATTCCGTGAAAATTTGTCTGGAAAAATAGAAATTGAACAAAGAAAAATGATGAATTAAGTTATAATTGATGAGAAGGTCATCATTAATCAACTATTATCGAATAGTCCATCTTTACTGGGAAAGAACTATTTAAAGAACTATTAATGTGTGTGTTAGTGTGTGTAATATGTGTATACATAAGAGTGTGTGTTAGTGTGTGACAGTGTGTGTGTGAGTGTGTGAGAGTGTGTGTGTGTTTGTGTGCATATGCATTAGTCTATGTTAGTGTGTATGAGTGTGTAAGTGTCTATGAGGGACTGTGTGTGTGCATATGCATGTTAGTATTTGTGTGAGAGAGAGTATGTGTCTGTTGGTATGTATATGTGTGAGTGTGGGTAAGTATCTGTGTGTGAGTGTATATATGTATGCATATGTGTGAGTGTGTGTGAGAGAATGTGTGAATATTTGTGCATGTGAGTATGTGTAAAAAATGTGTAAGGGAGAATGGGAGGTGGAAAAATTAGGACAACAAACAAACTTAGATGGTTTTTATATAGATAAATAGTTTATCCATTATACATTAAAATCTATCCATTTAGATCCATATATCGAATGGTTTAAATAGATTGGATGAGTTTTATCCAAATACCATTTATCCATTTTGCCCTCTCTAGCCTGCATTAGTTTTGACTTCATGAAGAAGGCACAAAGCAAAATTAGATTTGTACTAATACTATTACATTTGTAATGCTTAATGAATAACCTGCAAGTTTATGTCTGACTATATTTCATCCCCTAGGAACAAAAGTAAATGAACATGATTCAATTAAAGATGTCAGAAATAGAATATCTAACAAAACAGTTCCCATAGAAAAATCATCAATCCTATGCTATTGAAGCAATTCAATTACTGCCAATGCATCATATTCAACTTCTATATGAGACCAAGATAAGTTCTGAGCCTGCAGTAATGCAAATTTGATTGCTAAAGCCTCTATAAGCTTCACATCAAATATACCATTACAATGTGATGCACATGTACTTTCAATCTTGCCCGTAGAATTTCTAGCAATAATTCCTATCCCAACTGTAGACACCTATTTTTGTCCCTTAAGTTGTCCCCTATTTTCCTTTTAATTTGTCTCTCAATTTTCTTTTAATTTTTTTTTCTTTTTAATGTCTTTTTAACCTGCTCTTTGATTTTCTTTTAATTTACCCTTTAATTCTTTATTAATTTATGTTGTGATGTTTAATTATTCTTATGCGTTTTATGTTTTTTAAATACTAAGAATGAGTTCTAATATTATTGAATTTTTAGATTTAAAAAAAAATTAATTAATTAAAATATTATTAATTAATTAATTATTAATTAAAAAATTATTAATTAATTAATTGGTTTAAAATTTAAATAAAAAAATTCAGCGTGAAACGATGCAGCAGCGTCTTCACGCTACAATGACAGAGTTTTGGCCACGTTTTCTCGCATTTTTGACCCATTTTTCACCAAAATTGGAGATCAAAGGCCATACTCCCCACATGACAAGGAATGGTCCTGTCTCTTTTACACATCTAGATGTGTCATAAAAAGCACAAAAAATCAGTCTAAAGAGGGGAGGAAAAAATTTTTCTGGAGAGAATTTTCTTAAGCCAAAAAATCTGCCAAACAGCCAATTTTGAGCCAAAATTCCATACGATCGGAGAGGAATTAGACTGAAATCAAAGAAGAAAAATTGTAGAGGGTTCCTGGGGCGCTAAAACTTATCTTTGTAAATCTTAAGCAAAATCGTCCATTTGGAGGGTAAAAAACGTGGTAGAAAAAGCCTGTTGGTCCAGAGGATTTTCCAGAAAAATTTCAAGTCTAGAAAATTTTCTAGACAGCCAACTTTGAGCCAAAATTACATACTATCGGAGAGGAATTAGACTGAACTCAAAAAAGAAAAATTGTAGAGGGTTCCTGGAGCTACAACTTTTATTTTCAAATCAGAAGAAAAATCGTTCAACTGGTGGGTCAAAAGCGTGGTGGAAAAAGGTTGGTAGCCCACCAAAATCTGCAAAAAAAAAAAGAAAGGTTAGAAAATTTTATTTCCATTTTACTCCTCCAGATTTCAGTTTTTTGCATTTTAGCCCGAGAATATTTTCTCAAATTACATTTAGACCCTTCTGATAGGGTCCATTTGGTGCCACATCATCGATGACGTGGCACTTACAGATTGCGCCACGTCATGGATGACGTGGCACCTCCAGATTGCGCCACGTCAGTATGGATGACGTGGCACCTCCAGATTGCGCCACGTCATCGATGACGTGGCATTTCAAAAAAAAAAATCCAAAATTTCAGAAAAATTTTGTTTGCATTTTTGCCCTCCAGATTTCAGACTTCTACATTTTTATCCCTCAAATAATTTTTTTTATTTACATTTAGGCCCTTAAGAAATTTTCTTTAATATTACTGGTTTTTTTTCTCATCAAATTTCTTCCAAATTACATGTTTTATGTCAATAACCACCAATTTTTGCGCAAATTTCTGTTTGGCATTTTAATATATTTTAATTACCCTTTGATTGTGAAATTACTGTTTTGCCCTTATGAGTATTTAATTGTAAATAGACTTTGATCTTTGCACATTTTTTGATTAATTGCTTTTGTGATGATTGGTGCTTTATTTTAATATTTGTTGGTCTCAATATAATATTTATGCCTTATCTTACTTGTTAAATTATGCGAATTTACTCTTTTGCCCTCAAATTTTGGATTAGTTGCACAACTAGAGTGCGTTAAATATTTGAATCAAATTCAATTTAGCCTAGGACTTAATAATTGTATCAATAATATAAAATTGGGCTAGAAATAAACTCCGGCGTGCATAATAAATGTACTGTTTTGCCCCTTGGGAGTTAAAGGGCACTACAAGCTCAATGTGTGCGACTTTTAATTGGACCCGGGCTATTTTCTACCTGTCAATACCTAATATTTACCATTTATTTTCGTTTCCTCATTAACATGTACATATTTTATTACTTTTAAACTATCTCAAAGCACACGTATGCTACAAAGCCGTCAATAATGAATACTAAAATTGAAAAAGAAAACGCGATAAAATCACGCAACCGGTCCAACGCCGGGTAAAGTGGGTGCCGAGGGAAATTCAAATCCATCCCAAACCTTCCCATTTTACAACAGGATTCCCGAACTCATTTTCTTGAGTTACGTGGACCAGGAGTCAATCTAAACTAGGATTTATTTTCTTTTAAATTTTGATGTATTTTTGTGTCCTGCCGCACTGACACCGGTGGCGACTCCAGATCTTCCAATTTTCCCTAGTACAGATCTATTTTTATACAATTCATAGTTGCATTGAAGGCCCCGTTATGTAATAGTAAATAGGTGATTCATTTAAATTTGTAATAGTAAGTAGGTAATTTATGTTTGTAAATTGTAAGTAGGATTTTTGCATTCAATCAACTATTTCACGAGCACCACACGTGGCGACGGTGCCGGTCTCACCGGTGCCGGCCAGACCGCGTGTCGGTAGGCGCGCGTTAAAAGGGGGGGTGCGACACCAACTTTTCCATATTTGAGAAGAACTGTTGCATTTGTGTTCAGTTTAATAACTCCAACCTACGGTTTCTCCCCATATGCACCTGTTATGGAATCCGAAACATGTATAACAGAGGACACTTGTAATACATTTTGAAATTCCAACCACTTGGAATATGCCATATTCATAAAATCAAACTCAGAAAACCAAGAGAGATCAAATAACCACTTATATTTTAACTTTCGAATATACCAAAGTATGGAATAAAAGAAGTTAGACCAATACGATCATTCTGACCATTCGACTCTAAAAAGTTCAAAAGAGCCTCCCACAATCCTAAAAAAACTAACATGATAATCTACAAATTAGACCAACTAACATGTGGCAATTTCCAATCAAGTTGAGAAAAAGGACATTGAAAAATAGATGTTCCACTATTTCAATATCCTTTCCATATCTAGGACACCAATCATATCCACATGAAACCTTAATGACAAAGTAATTCGAACAGACAATATACCATGCAACACTTTGAAATAAAGTGTTTAATTTTATTTTTGATTTGCAATTTCCAAAAACATTTCTGGACAAATTTTTTAGAAGTAAAAAAACTAGTATGAGTTTAATTCTGCAACATATTAGTACCAAATTGAATCCCAAGTTTAGCTTAAAATACCCAAATTTGACACTATAACTACCATTTTGAGTAAAATTCCAAACTTTTTTATCCCTCCCGGATATTGGAAATTTTAAAATAACGTCAGCATTTAACCTTTGAAAAAAGGTTTCTAGTTTGATGTTGATTCCAAATACAAGAATTTGGATAAAATAGTTCAAAAACCTTGATTAAAGAATAGTTATGTCTCAGTTCTAGGAATTTGTGGCTTAAAAGAGAAAGGAGATGGCAACCAAGGATCCTCCCATATTTTAATACTTTCACCATTACCAACAAAAAAATCTAGAATCTTATAACACCAAATCTTGTAGACAACAAACTCTTCCATAAGAAAAAAGAAAAAAAAAGAAAAAGAAGAAGGCTTAACTGTACAATTAAGGATTGAAGAATTGGGATAATATTTAACTTTTAGAACCTGACTAACCAACAAATTGGCATTATAAACAATCTCCAAATTTGTTAACCTAAAAGTGCAGAATTAAAAGATTGAATATATTTAAATCCTAAACCCTCCCAATCTCCTTAACATCAGTCATGGAATACCAGTTTATCTCCTCTTACCAAAACAATCACCGCCCTACCAATAATAAGAAATAATACTGTCCAACTCCTTATAAAGATTAGAAGGTAATCTAAAATAGGACTAACGTAAATAGGAAAAGGCATAAGCATACTTTTAATCAATACTTCCCTCCCAGAAGAATTTAACAGTGCCTCTTTCTACCCATTGACTTTACTTAACATTTTCTGTTTAAGAAAAGAAAACACCTGTTTTTTGTCCTACCAATAGACACTGATAGTCCCCAATATTTAGGAGTTCACATATCACAAACACCGCCTAAAAATGACAAATATGAGATTTTAAAGCAGAGAGAGTATTTTTACTAAAACAGACTGATGACTTGTCAAAGTTAACAATTTGACTAGAGCAAACTTGGTATTTATATAAGAGAGCAAAATATTTTTTATCTTTCTTGAATACTAGACATACAAAAAAGCAAAGTACTATTAGCAAAAAGCGAGAAACCTTAGGACCCCCTCGACTAATGCTAATACTAGTTATATCTTTATTAACTAAAGCTTGACTCAACAAACTATTCAGACCTTCAGCAATATAATAAAAAGAGATAAGGTGAAATAAGATCACCCTGTCTAATTCCTCTTGATGGCTACAAATATCCACATATATTACCATTCATATTAGAGGAATAAGAAATTGTGGATATTCATTTAAAAATCCAACCTATTCACTAAGAAGAAAATCATATTTTACCCATGACTTTGCCTAAAAAATCCCATTCTACTCAATCTTAGACTTTAGACATGTCAAGTTTAATTTCCATGAATCCTTGCTTACCTTTTCTTTTACCATAAAAGTAATGCATATAATCATGAGCAATTATTATATTATCTAATATTTGCCTACCTGGAAGACAAAAGAGGTTTCAATCTATTGACAATAACTTTTGAAGCAGTTTTGTATAAAGTGTTACATAAACTTATGTACCGGTATTGAGACGCATTAAAAGGAATCTTGACCTTAGGGATCAAAAAGGCAATAGTATAGTTATTGGAAAAAAGTAAATAGCCCGAATGAAAGAAGCTTCAAATGACAGCAGCAATTACATTAGGAGCAATGGTATTTTAAAATTTCTAAAAAAAGCATGGAGTTAAACCATCTGAACATGGAACTTTATTAAGGGGACATTGAAAAAACTGTTTTTTTAACTATAGATTAAGTAGTAGGTTTAACAAGTTGCTTATTCATTTTAGTATTAATAATAGAAGGAATAACTGGTAAAATTTCATCATAGCTTGATGGATTTGAAGAAGTAAAAAGCTCATAGTAATAAGTAGCAACTTCCTAAACCACCTCATATACAAGAAGTACTATCAACCATAACCAAATTCATTAGATTATTCCATCTCCTCCTATTGACAGTAGAGGCATAAAAGTACTAGGTGTTTTTCTCCCCCACTCTCAACTATTTAACTCTGAACTTTTAATGCCAAAAAAACTTCCTCCTTCTTATATGCCTTATCTAACTGATATTTCATCCTGAATCATCTGAGCAGAACATTCACAATGAGTTTGAGACATACTATGAATTTGTCTTTTGAGGGACCTGAATTTTTTCTTAGAGTTAGAACTGAAAGTCATTTTCCATTACAATAATGCCACCCTACAACTTTTAACCTTCTAACTCACTGGATAAAACTTAGAACCCTAAATAGAAACATTGCAAGCATTTGCACAGTAATAGTTACCAAATCAAACTTCAATTTTCGGGAAGCAGAAGACAATCCTCTATCTAATCTTTTCTTTACCAACCCATGATTTTTTCAAAGAATAGACCATGTTGAAGGGGAACAAATATAACCCAAATCAGTCAAATTATTATCATGTACAAAACTCCTAAAAGTTGGACAAACCCTTAAAATCTTATTCTACCTCCCTTCTACTCAGCATTGCTTAATATATCATTGAAATCACTAAGAAAAACAACCTATGAACCCAATCTACCATTTACTACACAACCAAGATAACTGACTTCTTCTAATACTATCATCACAACTGATATAAATAAGCACACCACCGAATAGTATTATATTCATCCTAAATTTTCATTTGCACTAGTACAATCAAAACACACAATATCCAAAATAGTAACACCAGAATTCCAAAACAAAACCATTCCACTGGATTTAACAAAAAAATTAACAACAACAAAATTAGAAAAGTTAATTTTCCTATAAACTTTTTTCTATAAACATTCTACTATTCTTTGTTTCCGAAACGAAAAATAAATTAGGATAGCGATGAGCAATCACTTCCTTTAACTGTGGAATATGTGTATATGTGTTTTTAACATCCTAAGAGTGATCCCTATGTGTATAGTTGTGTACGGGAGCAAGTAGAAGACTTATATTATATATGTACTTCTTTACTTGCACACATAAATAAATTCTTATCTCTTTATGGTTTATACATAAGAGATAAACATACATAAGGTCTGCACTAGTTTAATATTATCCTTATTTCAATTTATTAACTAAGATATACATCCTTTATTGGCCAAATCTAAGCAAACGGCACAATTTAATAGGTGGAGCCACCTTAATATATTTGATTGGCCGAACCATCTCATATTGATATATGTGGATGAATATAATTGGCTATAATATAATCAAGTTTTCAAATATATATGACATAGATCATTATTTAACTGGAAAATAAACAGGTCAATAAAATAAATTTATAGATAGATAGTAATTTTAATTGAAATTAAATTCTTTTGTCTATACATATCAAATCATCAGAACACATTACTCAATATCAATTCAGTGCTAAATTTAGTGTTAATTGAGTGAATAATTATGATGATTCCTAATCCCTTGCAACCCGATTGGCATATTAGATTGTCAATGTGAATTGAGTTTACATCCAATAATTTTGATGATTGATTGCTTAATACCACGATAAAAAATTTGAAAAATAAAAAATAGTTATAATTTTAGATGTACGAGTTAGAATCGAGAATCTCATTCGCTTTCGCCCTATCACACACAAAAGTCACCAAAAGGACGTTGAAGTGCTACTAATCAAGAGATATGTACACAAATAACAAACTCTGCCATCTAATCAGAAAATAATTCTTGGTTGGTCTAAAAATAGAAAGAAATCTAACCCCCAATTTATTAATACATTTTCAAAATACCTAAACTGGAAATTCAACAACCTCTTACTAAAGAATCCTCTCATAGATTTATTATTAAAAAAAAGTAATGTAGAATAAGGAATGTAACTTTCACATGTCCTGTACAATTGACATGTATAAAACTTTGCAGCTGAGAATTTTATTTTTTTATTTTTTTTGTTTACACTAGCAAAATCTTATAATAGAAAAATACTAGAAAATCATCATATTTGATATAGCTTCTAAATATTTAGCCCTTCCCCCCAAAAAAAAAAATTAATAGTTAAACTGCTTCTCCATGATACAATTTGTTAATTATAATTTAAAATTTTAATTGTGAGTGGAACTCTTGTGGAAGTTGCACACTTGTACTAGTTGGAAGAAGTCTTCTAACTTATTGTTTAAGAAGCACTCCTAATTTTAATAATTCGCTTAATTCACAAAATTAGGAAGATACTAACTACATTAATGTTACTTTAATGTGTATCAGAAAATCAGGGAATTCAACAAGAAGAAAAGTACCGTTAAAAAATTGCTCACTTTTGACAACTATTTTTTAATGTCCAAAAATTATTATAAATAGGAGTTTTCCCACCACAAAAAAAAATAAAATTAAAAATCACATGATACAAACAAAAAATATGTTCTCTACTTAACTATACTATCCATATATAGCTCCAAATAATTGAGTACAAGGCTAATATCAATATGTGGGTACTAGGTAGTATTCTGCTGTATCAAAACTTACCTGCAGGTTGTTGTATCTTGTGAAAGGAACGCTACACCAACCTAGTGAAGTAGGCATATCACTCCCAAAAAGAGTGTTAATTAGCATTTCTTGACTATAAACAAGCTATTCTAATCCTTAAATTAAATTATTATTTTAAGGTTGGTGAATTATTATACATTGTGTTATATTTTTTCTTTTCTTTGGATGTAACTTTTCCAACAGTCTTAGGATTGATAAAATTAATTTAAAAGAGCCATATTCTTAATTTTATTTCTCATAAAAATTCGAATAGAATACCTTATAAATATTGGAAAAAATAAAAAATTATAATTTAAATTACTAAAAATATGGGTGTGTTTGGTAATGGTGATGGTGCTTGACACTAAGAAAAGAACATTATATTCTAAAACTATTGATTGTGCATTTGTAGGATATTGTTTATATAGTATTGGTTATATAATATTTTTTTATAATTGATTCTAAACATTCAAAACTTTGTAACAATACTATTATGGAGTGAAGGGATACAATATTCTTTGCGATATTTTATAAAAATATTTTTCCAATGAACGAAAAATCAATAGGTCAATTGGTGAATATTTAATGCAAACAATAATGAGAATCAAATAAGACAAAGAAGGAGTAAAAGGGTAAGAATATAAAATTGTTTTGAAATTATTTTTATATATTTTTAGTTGAAAGTGATCCTAAAGCATTTAACGTGTTTATGACTTGTTCATATACTCTTTTTTAGGACCAAAGACCATAGATAGTGAAATAGACTATATCGTGTCTATTCATACCTGATGTTTAGCTAATCTTCCATCAAGATACGAAACTATAGGATGCAAGTTGATTTTTATGAAAACATAGAGTTGATTGTTCAATTGAAAATTTTAAAGCTAGACTTGTAGAAAAAGGATTTGTTCAAAAGTAAGGTGAAGATTTCTTGGATAATTATCTTCTGTAACTTGTATTACCACTATTAGTTATTAATTGCTATTGCTTCAATTTATAAATTAGAAATACATCAAATAGATGTTTAAACAACATTCTTAAATAGTGTTTAAAGGGATAATGAAGTGCAGTTTAGGTGGTTAGACGCTTCACTAGAGGGTAGGGAGAGATGTGGGTTAATAAATGGTGATTTAAATGAGGAAATGTATATATAGATCAACCTGAAGGGTTTATTGTTCCTGAGCCAGAAAATAAGTTTGTAAACTTGTTAAATTACTCTTTGAATTAAAACAAACTCTTAAATAAGTTGGCGTCAAACATTTGATAATGTTATACTTTTTAATGGTTTTAGAATTAATGTTTATGATAAATGTATGTATGCAAAACAACTTGATAGTGCCCGAGTAATTCTTTGCCTATATGTAGATGACATTTTAATTTTTGAAACAAATTTAAATATGATTAAATAAACAAAAAAATTTCTTATCAGAAATTTTGACATGAAAGACTGTCTCTTATGTAATGTCATTCTAGGCATTAAATTAATGAAAGCTAATAATAGAATTGGGTTAACACAATCACATTATGTTGAGTATTTTGTTGAAAAATTTCAATAACTATAATATAAAATTTGTTTTGCTTCTATATGATAATAATATTCATTTAAGAAAAATAAGGGTGAAAGTATTTCATAATACAAATACTTGCAAATAATTGGGTCATTAATGTATTTTTCTAATTGTGAAGGACCTGAAAAATATTTAGAAATCTTGCAAGTACTATTGATTATGAACTTTTCTATTTTGATTGATATCTACCTATGTTAGAAGGATATTATGATACTAATTAGATCACAAATTCTCTAAAAAAAAAAAAAAAACTAAAACCACTATTAGTTAGTATATTTTTACATTAGGTGGCAGTATAATTTCTTAGAAATCTAGTAAATAGTCTTTGACTTATTGATTAACAATGAAAGTTGAATTTATTGCTTCAGAGTTGGCATGTACCGAAGTTGAGTGGTTAAAATATATGTTATCTTATTTTCCTTTATGTACAAAGCCTATTCCTATTGTGCATATTCATTGCGATAATTAAGTTGCAATATCTGAAGTAAAGAATGTCAATTTCAAAGAAAAAATAAGGCATATCAGACTGAGTTATAACTTTATAAAGCAACTGTTTCCTCAAAGTGTAATCGCAATTTGGCATATCATTTTATAAAATGATTAACTCGATAGTTAATCATTTGAATATAGAGGGAAATGGGACTAAAATCTGTAAGTAATCATCACAGTAGACACCTAACCTTTATGATTGGACTCGATCTCATTAATGAGGTTCAATAGACAAAAATGAAACTGTAGGGTGGCTTGAATGTGCATATTATTATTTATTATGAGGGTATCTCTAAATGCTTGCAAAACAGATATTTGCAAGTAGTGATCACAAAATATCTTGGAGGCATCATCTATATAAGTGTAGCACTGAGGTCGCTACTATGGGAATTAAGGCTATTCCCTAAAAACACTCATGAAAATGAGATAAGTATGTATGATCGTCTAATGCATTTAACCATGCTAGAAATTGGTATATTGCCCTTACTCTATGTATGGTGGGTAAAAGTTGATCCAAAGGATCTAATTCAAGAATTTTAAATTAAGACTTATTGTCACTAATTGTGGTTTAAGTTCATAAGACACCTGCACTTATTACACAATAATAAGTACTCTAATTATAAATTTTACATTATGTGGGGATTGTTAATTACAATTCAAACTTAATTTTGAGTGGGACTTTTATGAACCCACCCATTTACACTAGTCGGAAATAGAAAGAGACTTCCAATTACTGTTTCAGAAGCGTTCCCCGTTATAAAAAAAACTAACAAAATTATGAGATTATAACTATTCTAACGTTATTCTAATGTGTATCAAAAAAATCAAGGACTACATTGTGAAAAAATTTTGGTATCTAATTATAAATTTTATGAAATTTCGGTTGTCCGCATAAATTATTTATAATCTTACATTATTACTCCCTATGCTACAAAATATAAAATATAAAGCAAGTCTTACTTTAGAATATGTGATGTACTACGTTGAGGGTGTATCATGGCAAGTATGTTACGACAAAGACTAATATAAAATTATTTTTTACTTGGTCTTCTACAATAATGAAAGAAAAGTTCCAAACTCATATGGTGCAAATTACTACATTAACGAAAAGTACATACAGCAAGCCTAATAGTCAACTTCAAAACGTCATGCGGTCTCTCCATTTTTATTTCTACATAATTCTGTCACATTCTAATTTTATGCCCAAATTCAACACTTTCGTAGAAATCTAGATAACTTGGATTTTCAGGTAAAAGAATTAGTTTCATCCATTTCTACTATTTATTGATAGTTAATATTGCTTTGATTATTCTTTTTTTTTTTTTGTATTTATTACGCACATTAATAGTTGTTTGTGGTTTGTTTTTTATTATTTACATCAAGAATGAAATTTTTGAACAAAATAATTTATTATTGTTGGATTTATCTTGAATTTTTTTGTGATTTCCCAATACATATGTTTTTTTTCCAAATATATTTGTTGAAATAAAAATAATTTTCTTTTTTTGTACTAATGATTATATATATACAACCAAAAAGAAAAAAGGGATTGAAAGTTATATCTAACGATTTAGGTAGAAAGTTGTGCATTGAGATTGAAAGTTGATCTGATGATTTGGCAAAATACTATATGCCTTCAATTCCGTGATACTGGCTTATACAAAAGATAACAACAAATTGAAGAATTGGTCCATGGTTTTGTAAAAGAGTTAAATGATGATATTGGCAGCATAATTAATTCAAATAAGTTAAACGAACTGAAATTCTTTTCCCATGCTATATTTGTCAATTCACAAATTATTTCATACCGAAGACATATTAATATCTTAGTGAACTAGTGGATTAGAATTATATATTATGCTCCTAGATTCTAAATGGATATAATTCGAAAAAAAATCAATAAAAAATTTCTTAAGCAAAATCAAAGCAATTAATTTTTAAAAAGCTGCTCATTTTTTTCTCCTAATTATTCAGTCAAGTTTCTACTCAATTGATTAGTTGATTTTGCTCCAAGCTAGCCCACTTGATTAAAATACTAACTAAAAATCATAAGCGGAAATAGGAATAGGATTGTGTTTGATAATGTACTAACTCATCAATAACTAGTTTATAGTCTATAGTCTACAGCTATTTGTTTGATAATTTAGTTCTTTAGTCGTGTTATATGGTGATGATTGAAATTTTATAACTACACTAGTTTGTAAACTCGTGCATAAGTATAGGTATAAATTTATTTTGAAAGTAAAGAAAATAACAAACAACAATGGAACTTGAAATATATCCATTGTCTCCTCCTCAAGCTTCTAATATAACAATTTGAATTAAACTATTTATGCACGTAATGATTTGCAAATGTATGTTCAGGAAAAAAAAAAAAGAAAAAGAAATCAAGGGTACACTAAATCATGCATTTAATATCCTAGAATATGTACATAAGAAAAATCTTGGTAAGAACAGTTAACTAAAAAAATCACATTAAGTTCAATTGACCTTCCCAATACCAATCAAATCCTCAACCCTAATCAAAGAAGTAATATGTGATGCCTATGTCTATCGTTCAAAATCAAAAACAAAGAAAATATTACTTATCTGATTGGCTATTCGTATATGTGCATGTCTCTTTTTTCTTGACCTTGGAGTAGAATTAATTGTGCAATATTCAACATCTAGATCTATTTCCGTTGACTTAACTCAACTACAGAAACATAAAATTTTCCTGAAGTGAGTGAGATGATCAATCGAGACCTGTAATTCACGAAGCATAAAGTTTTTTCGAGAGTAAGAAAGGGACGAGTAAACGATGAATGATACAAAGATACAATGAACTCATTAGAAACAAAAAAAGAATATACAATTCAATGCGCTACAGTATTAATTGGATAGAAGGCCACATACATCCAAAAAACTAACCAAAAATCGAATAGAATGCAGATAATTATTTATCTTCATACACAAACAAATTAATTTTCCTTACCTCATATTCATCTCTCAAACTCAAAGTTATTCCCTGATTGCTTTTGATACACCATATAATGTCGTTACATGTGTGTATATATTGTTAATTTACAGTACTTAGAAAAAATCCTATAGCACCGTTTCTTTTCAATGCTAAACTTTTTTGTTTCTCTTTTCATTTGACAGTGCAAATTTACAACGTTTATGTTTAATATAAGACATCTAGTGGACCTGATTCTCCATTTCATATAAGATGACAAGACCCTAATTTTAGAGGGGGCTTGATTGGTGTTTAGTAATTTTTGTGAAATGATAAAAATAATTATTTTTAATACAATAAATCAGTTTACATGTAATTACAGAAATTTGTTAGTGGATGTCGTTTTACGAATAAAAAATTAGATTTGAATCGACGATTATAGAACTAAGGAAATCGCATAATGCTCAATTTTTATTCAAATGTACCTAACAAATAATATTATAATGAAAAATATAAGACCATTTTATGTACAAAATTTCAAAAGTCTAACATTTTAATATTTTCAAGTGACCCTTTTCTTAATTTTGAATATGTTATCATGTTTGATTATATGATTTTAGGGTTTCAAATTTCTAGAGGGTCAATATAAAGAAAAAGTAAAAGTTGACAAATTTTAGGGGTGTAGTTACAAAATAAAATTAAAATTTTTAAAATTTTGTTTATCTATTTTGTAATTTTCAAAATTTGAGGAGGGCCGGGGGGCGCAATTGCCCATTCTCAAATAAGTGTGGCTTCGCCCTTGCTTAGGACAATGTTTCAACTCAAATAAGTACCGTATGTAATACTATTTTTATGTCAATTGTCCTAATTAATGAGTTAAAACTTGAAAGATGAGGGATATGATTTGTTATGACATCTTTTGAATTTGTCTTTATTCTACATCTTATGAAAGATATATTGGGATTTGCAGATGGTCTTTGTCAAGCTCTACAATTCAAATCTGAAGACACCCTGAATGCAATGAAATTTGGTTTCAATAATGATAGACCGGTTTCAAAAGTATAGAGAAGATGGATAGGATGAGCTATTCAATAATGCATGTGAAGTCACTTGGTATTCAATAAACATAAATGTTCCTGATATGAATGCTTTTTATGCAAAAGGTCATGGAAGGGTCCGAAAATAGGATGACCCTTACTTTAGAGCATCATTATAGAATTGTTATATTATTAAAAACTGTGAAATTTTCAAATAAAGGAGTTGAATAAGAGGTTTAAAGAGAGTGATGGAATTGCTTATTCTTAGCTTAGCATTGGATTCTAGAGGCATTCAACATTGATTAGTTCTCTATTTGCGAACTTGCAAATGAGCTCTGTCCCCTTAACTTCACTGATCAATAGAAATTGCATTTGAATATTCAATTAGAACCTTTTGAACTTGTTTTCATCTATGAACATCATTAGACAAGTTTGCATAACATGATGGAGGATAATTTTCTTAAGAGTTCTACGAACATATACATTGAGAAGAAAATTTATTGGACATTTGGTGTAGAATCCCTTATTAATGATTTTGACGAGATGAAAAAATGTCGATCTCAATTTGGGATGCCAAATTTGAATAAATAGACAGATATTGAGTTCAAAGATGTTTTCATAATCTCTTTGAATTAGAAGTATATAATCAAATACGATATATGTGTAAAAATAGTTTACACTTGATTTAACTATTTAAGAATTGTTATCGTAGTAATTTAAAATATATAATTATTTAGCTATTTAAGACTTGATGAAGGATTTATATATTAGATACCTATATCTTCGCCCCCTAGGTTCAAATCCTGACTATGCTGACTCTGCCCACTATTACACTTAATAGGAGTATCCTCTACGAATATACAGGAGTGTCAATGGGTGGTCTTATTATAATTAGTTTATTGTGTCATGACAGGTGTGATCTATTTCTTATCGTGTCATGTTCTTGTCGTGTCATGTGGGGTCCGTTTCTTATCGTATCGTATTCGTATCTGATCCGTTCGGGTCGTGTCATGTTTGTGTCAGACCCATTTACTATTGATAGAGAGTATTAGCCTATTTGATAAATTACATAACTTGCGATCCATTTGAATTAAAATCTCAAATTTTAATTATTTAATAATTTAAACAATTACTAATACTAACCTTGTTGCCGTAGTAATTTAAAATATATAATTAAAATTATTGAAATTTTTTGGATAATATTTAAAATAATTATTATTTTTGATTTAATAATCTAATTTTGAATCTATTATTCACAATTTCAAAATATACAATATTAAATTATAATAAAGAAAAAAGTTCAGCAAAATCTGCTCACACAGAATAACTTAACGGGTTATCGTGTTAACCCATGGGTTGACCCAACCTGTCCATTTAATTTTGTGTCATAAACAGTTGATCCTATAATGACCCGATAAATTTTGGGTCACGTCAAACCTGTCAATTTCGTGTCGTGTTATCGGTTCGTGTAAAAAATTGCCAGACCTAAGAACATATATCTGTTTTGGACGAGTTAACCCCACATTTCGTACGTCGGAAGGACTTGGAATGGAAACATCATTTCAGGCAAAATGTGTTTCAATCCGGAATAAGCAAAAATGCTCATTCCCAATAAATGTCTTGTGACTAAAGGTAGAATGAAATGAGTATTTAAATCATTTAGTATTTGGTATAATGATTTATAGATGCAAAATGAAAATGATTTTGTATTAATTTGACTTACATATCCCTTATTTTTGTAGAAATATAAAATATTTTTATTTTATTTTTATTTTGTTATTTTAATTAATGTAACTAACATTTCTATAGATGTGAGAAACTTTAAATATTTCAAATCATGTGTTAAGGATGGAAATTCTAAAAAATGCATAGCAATTTTTATTCTAATACATATTAAATAGTAAAATTTAGCTAATTTTCTTGTACTATATTTATTTTTAAAAGGTTTATATTCTTTGCAATGAGATAACTATGCAAAAAAAAAAAAAAAAAAAGTTAATTGACCACATATGATATTTAAATTGTGTTTTAATTAATTAATTATTTATTTATTTATTTTACATGTAATTATGTTTACTTGTAGATATTAGTTGGATTGAAATTTTAAAATGAGGGGATAAAATTGACATCACACAATTTTCTCTTTTCGAGTTAGAGTAGGAATGATCTTTTCTGAAGTTTGATTTTTTTTTTTTTTTTTTGGGAGACACAAAGTTTCCAGGATTTAGGTGAATAGCCATTCTTGGTGGAATGCGCTTTTCAACTATGAAATGACATACTAAACGAAAAATGAAACAGATAAGTTGGAAAGGAATTTTCATTTTAACCCATTCCCGCATACCAGACAAAACATGAGGTAAAAGAATAACTCTTCCTAATATCTATCACACTAATAAGCATTACATCTTTGGAATGAGACTGGAATACACCTCATAATAAATAATAATGTACTCATTCAAGTCAACATATATTTAGTTTTTACCTATTACATCTTATTAATGGGACTTCCAATCACATAGGTTATGTGTCCATTTTGATAACTACTCATAGACTTTAGTCTCATTTCCCTCGATGTTCTGAGCTAATCATTTGTAAAAGAATATGTTAAAATATTTCTGACAATTAGAAAGATATATTAATAATTCAATTATTTACAAGTATTTGTATTGTAAAATACTTTTCCGATTATTTTTCTCAAATAGTGTGTGTGCATGTGTGTATGTCTATATATATATATATCAATGCTCCATACGGGGAAATGAAAGCAGAATTCGTTTGCATCCTCCCACATGTTCTAGTGGTTCAAGCATGTCCCTGAATAAGAATTTGAAAAAGTGATTAAAATTCAATACATAGTACGTGAGTCGGTCACCAGACAGTGCATCCAGAAAGCGCCGGTTCAAATCCAGCTCGTGCCTGATTGACCTCCCCTCAATTTTAAAATTGATAAAAGGTAATCTCTTTATCTTCGAAAGCAAAGACTAACTACCTACCGGCTGCAACCTACTATTATCTGAGGTGGAGTCGCTCCGATACTAAGTAAGCTATAACCATTTTTCATCCTCTTTCCTGCATGACAAAACTTAAGAGCGTATATCACACCAGTACTCTCTATCGTGCACTACCTTCCCTCTTCTCCCTTTCCAGAGCTCAGCCCCGTCTCTCTGCTCTCTCTTTTTTTTATCTCCATCTCCATCTCATTTTCAAATCCATCATAAATTCCTCAAAGATATCTCTCATTCCTCTGACCCTCGCTCTCCGCCTCCGTTTCTCTTCCATTTTCAAATAAAAATAAAAAACGAACTTATCTAGATCTGCTATCCTCTTTATCTCTTTCAAGTTTAAAAAAAAAAAAAATTTCTCAAACATTCAACAAATAATTCCTACCTCTGTATATCTTAGTTGGCAAAGTGACCTTTTTCAATATGGGTGGATAGATCAAGTTGTGGTTCAACGGAAATGAAAAACCCATTATTTCTTTGTGTCAAGATTATGAAAAACTTATAGATCACATGAGCTTAATTCCCATTAAGATGTGCTCCTTGATTACTTGCATAAACAATGCTTTATTACAAACTCAAGAACGATTCTATCAGTTATGCCTTATATATTAGCTTATGCAAAAACCACTCTGACCCAAGAAAATAGCATTAGGAGTTAACTTGATATATATTATCGAACATGAGTTTTGTGCTTTTCTATGTTGATGTAATAAACATCAAACGGCCACTGACTGCATTTTGCTCAATAAGCAACATGATACTGATGGAGTGCCTAAGATGTCTGCAAAGTGATGGAATTATTTCCTTAGTCAATGACCTTATATGGTCTAGAAAGCTAATATGAAACGGTTCATAATACAAACATTTTCCAGTTACTTTCTTATTTTTGTAGGTAAGATTGCTGGGCAGTCTCTCCTATGATGCTATACCAATGGCTAGAAAAAAAAAAAGCCTATTAAGATTTGTTTATCTTTTCATTTTTTTAAGCTCTAAAAATAAAAAATAGAACAAGGTTTGCTGCATATTTTTTGTGGGCTTTGTTTTTTATGGTTTGGGTCACTTTGGTGGCTTTTGTATTAGCTTATTAGGTACTCAAGCAGCTCTAAGTAAGAAGGCAGCAAAGTCCCACTTCTATTTTACCATTTTATCCTGTTGTGAAGCAATGTTCCTCTTTGTAGTTTCTCTGTTTGCTTTCATATTTCAAATTTGTTATTCAAGTTAACTAAATTTTGTGAGGAATAAGGCACCTTCTATTTGATATAGTGCTAATGTACCTACCTATTTGTTTTCTTTATTCCGCTTATGTTTTTTTGTACTTCATAAGATGTTCCTTTATTATGACAAATAACAGTGTTGTGTTTTGATACCAATCCATATTATTTTCTGTTTGCTTATTATATATTAATTGTTTTTTATATAACTACTCATTCATTAGAGATGCACATATTCAAGTTTTAAGAAAAAACTTAAATACATTTATGAAGTATAAAATGTATTTTATGCTTTTTACACATAATTGAATATTCTATTTGCAATGAAATGTCTAGATTGACAATATCATCCTTTAATATTCCCATTCAAAGAACGGGTTTAAAAACTAGCTATTCCTATAGAACATAATCATATTTTATATTATAGTAATTGATTTTTTTTTCCAATAAATAATCTGCATAATATAATTGTTCCAGCACAATCATATTATAATTTTTCATTAGTTTAATACCTAGAATGACAATAAATTGCCCCACATCTTTCATATCAAAATTGTTTGATAAGAAATCTTTTGTTTCTTTAATCACATTTGATGTTTTCCAAACCTTATTTTGATGATGACATAAACACTTAACTCTGTAAAACAAGCTTTTGCAGGAACAGCTCACATTTCGGACACACAGAACCGTCCGAACAGTCCATCTAGACAACACAATTAGATGTGTATAAGAGACAGCATTCATATCAAAATGGACACATAACGCCTTTTCTTCGGACGCTCAGGACCATCCGAAACCTCTGTCGGACGAAGGACCGGACGCATGCACGGACGTCCGAACGAAGCATCTCAATAAACTGAAAGAAGATCGGACGCTTCCTCGGACGCATCCAATCCTCCTTGGACGTCCGAAACCCCAACGGCTATTTTTTGTGCATTTATTACTTAGCCGTTAGGAAGTAGTTGAAAGCTCTATTTATTGCTCTTATAAATAGGTGCTTTAAGGACCTGTAAAAATCATCTAATACATTGAATACAAGCCTAAGAAAAGAGTAATTTGAGTGCAAATTAACTATAGTGGTTTGTTGTATTAGTGTGAAGTTGTGAGTGCAATTCAACTTTGAGTGGAGTGATAATCTTGTATGAAAGTGTGGTTGTAAGTGAGATTCTTGGCTCAAACTAAAAGAGTGTTAGTGTGAGCAAGAACTTTCCAGCTTTGTAAAGATTATTGGCTCACCAAGTGTGTGAAGCATTCAAGAAATTTGATACTTCAAGCTTGCTAGCTTGGAAGTAGTTATTGTTCAATTTATTCTCTCTTTAATTTACTGTTCTAGTAAAATTATTGAAGCAAGTGCCACAATCTTGGAAATTTCTTGAATGCTTCACACAAAGCTTAATTTTAAGATACCTAATTCACCCTGTCTCTTATACACTTCTAGACCATGTATTGGAGACAGCTTGGTCTCTTTACATTGCTTAAACTGCTATTAAGAAAAGAACTATGGCAACCAACAATGCTCTGTTTTTTGAAGGCCAATCTGTTACTAGGCCTCCCATGTTTAATGGGGCAAATTTTATTAGTTGGAGAGATAGAATGAAAATATTTCTGCAATCTATTGACATTGAGTTGTGGTATGTTGTCAATGAAGGTCCATTTGAAGCTTCTATCATTGATGATCACACAAATAGAAGAAGAGAAAAGACAAGAAATGAGCTCACTCCACAAAATAAGGCAAACTTGACGTTAAATGCAAAAGCTATGAAAGTGTTATATAATGCATTGGATGCAAATGAATCAACCCGTGTGAAGGGTTACAGTTCTGCTAAAGAAATATGGGACAAGTTGAAGGAAATTCATGAAGGGAGCGATGATGTTCGTGAGCAAAAGAAATCTCTACTTGTTGCCAAGTATGAGTCCTTCAAGATGGAACCACATGAGAACATAGACAAAATGTACTGCAGGTTCAATGACATTATCAAAGATCTTGAAGCCTTGAGTAAGGAGTACTCTTTGGGTGAGAAAAATAGAAAAATCATGAATGCTCTATCCAAAGAATGGGATGCCAAAACAATTGCCATAGAGGAAGCTAAGAATTTAAATTTAATGCCTATTGAAGCACTAATCAATTCTCTTACATCTTATGAACTCAAGCTAAAGGCAAAGGTTGTGGATGATGAAGAAGCAAGGCCAAGGAAGGGGCATTGCTCTAAAGACCTCTCAAGAGGAAGATGAAAACAGCTCCATCAATCTAGAAGATGAAGATCTTGATGATGGAGATCTTGCACTCATCACCAAAGGATTTCTTAAACATTACATCAACAAACGAAGGATGAGAAGAGGCAGAGCTGCAAACACAAATAATTTCAAAGGGAAGTCAAGACTAGAAATAAAGAAGCAAAATGATAAATGCTTTGAATGCGGTCAACTCGGGCATTTTGCAAATGAGTGTCCTTCCAAGAAAAAGAAGGAAGGAAGAAAACCAAGATTCAACAACTTTCAAATCACATGGGACGATTGCAACTCCGAAGGAGAAGTTGAAGAAGAAATGGAGTCGGCACAAATGGCCTTTATGGCTATTGGAGATGATGAGGTAAATTCTAACTATGACTCTAATGATGAAAATGATGAAGATGATCTTGAAGCTTTCATTTTAAAATTGCATGATAGCTTAAAAGAATCATATGCTAGAAATAGAGGAGTTAGTAAAAAAGTCAAATGCCTTATTGAATGCTAACTCTAAACTTGTGAATGAAAACAATAGGCTATCACAAGAAAATCGTGATTTGAAGAAAAGAATGCATGTGAGATCAAAGGTCAAGGAAGAACAAGCCTCCTTGAAGAAAAGAATGGATGATTTGAATGCTCTCTTAGCTAGAAAGAAAGAAAATGTTGTTGATATGAAAAGAAATAGAAACGTAGCAATCAACAAAAATTTTGTCATGTTTAGAAAGGATGACTTATGTATTGTAAAACCAAAATCTTCTTTATATGGTAATAAAAGCATTGTTTGTAGATATTGCCAACAACATGGACATACTAAGAATATGTGTTATGTCAAGAAAAATGAAAAACTTAGAATGAAAGTTGCATGGATAGTAAGCAATTTCACTAACACTCATGGACCCAAAAAGATATGGGTACCAAAAGTTATCAATTGATTTATTGTGTAGGTACTTAACATCGCCAACAATGCTATAGTGGTTCATAGATAGTGGATGTTCAAGGCACATGACGGGTGATGCCTCTCTCTTCACAAACCTTACATCCAAAAACAGTGGAAAAGTCACTTTTGGAGACAACAACAAAGCAAAATCAATCGGCATTGGTGATGTAGGTAAAAATGGTGAAACCTTGATTAAGAATGTACTTCTTGTTGATAATTTGAACTATAATTTATTAAGTGTTAGTCAACTTTGTGACAAAAATTTATATATTTTCTTTACCAAGCATGAATGTCTTATCCTTGATAAAAATCATGTTGTTTTGTTCAAAGGCACTAGGCACAATGATGTTTATGTGATTCATCTTGATAAAATTAGCAATAGCAATGTAAAGTGTCTTACCGCTTCCATAGATGATCCTTGGCTTTGGCATAGAAGACTTTGTCATTTTAATATGGATTTGATTGAAAAATTAGCCAAGAAAGATTTGGTAAGAGGCTTGCCAAAACTGAAATTTCTGAAAAATAAAATTTGTGATGCTTGTCAATTTGGTAAACAAGTCAAAGTTTCTTTTAAACCTAAGAATTTTGTGTCTACCCATAAACCTTTAGAATTGTTGCATTTAGACTTATTTGGACCTACTCAATATGCTAGTCTAGGTGGTTGCAAATATGCATTTGTTATCGTAGATGACTATTCTAGGTTTACTTGGGTATTATTTCTTGTTTAAAAAAATGAAGCATTTGAAAAATTTGTAAAATTGTTTTCCAAAATTCAAAATTTATTGGATACAAAAATTGTTCGGTTAAGGAGTGACAATGGTGCCGAATTTAAATTTGGGGGTTTTCCCGACTTTTGTGATCACAACGGTATCTTTCATGAGTTTTCGGTTGTTAGAGTTCCTCAACAAAATGGTGTTGTTGAAAGGAAAAATAGGACTCTTCAAGAAACGGCTAGAACTATGATTAGTGAGTGTGACCTACTACAATACTTTTGGGCCGAAGCGGTTAACACGGCTTGTTATGTCCTGAATCGAGTTTAGATATTAAGATCTTCTCTAAATAAAACTCCTTATGAACTCATTTTTTGTAGAAAACCCGTTGTGAGCTATTTCAAAGTTTTTGGTTGCAAATGCTTTAGATAAAAATCAAAGAGAACCTTGGAAAATTTGACAAAAAATCGGATGAAGAAATTTTTCTAGGATATTCTAGTGATAAGAAAGCATACCGAGTTTACAATAGAAGAACGCTTTTAATTGAAGAAGTTGTGCATGTTACATTTGATGAAACTAATGATGTTATCTCAAAGAATTTATGTGAAGATGAAGATACAGGTATTTTAAAGGAGCTCGAAAAGCTCGTTATTCATAAAGATCATCAAGAGGTTACATCAAGCATTGATATCAACAACCATCAAATTGATGATAAAAAGAATGAGGATGCTCAAAACGATCTTCCGAAGCTTGGAGATTCGTCTCTAATCATCCTCAAGATTTAATCATAGGTGATCTTTCCGATGGGGTAACTACTCGTTCTCATAAACCTTTGTTTTCTTGAATAATAATTGTGCATTACTTTCTCACATTGAACCCAAACATATAGATATTGCCTTGAGTGATGAATCTTGGGTTAATGCTATGCAAATGAACTTAGTCAATTTGAGAAAAATAATGTATGGACCTTAGTTGAAAGACCTTCTTCTCATCCCGTTATTGGTACTAAATGGGTGTTTAGAAACAAATTAAATGACAAAGGTGAGATCATAAGAAACAAAGCTAGACTTGTTGCAAAAGGTTACGCTCAAGAAGAAGGTATTGACTTTGATGAAACCTTTGCACCCGTGGCTAGATTAGAATCCATCCGCATGTTTCTTGCATTTGCATGTTTCAATAATTTAAAATTATTTCAAATGGATGTCAAAAGTGCTTTTTTGAATGGATTTATCGACCAAGAAGTTTTCGTCGAACAACCTCCGGGCTTTGAAAATAAGAATCTTCCAAATTACGTTTTCAAACTTTCCAAAGCTTTATATGGTTTGAAACAAGCTCCAAGAGATCTTGGTATGAAAGATTAAGTGGCTTCTTGATAGAAAATGGTTTCAAAAGAGGTATAGTTGACACCACACTTTTCACAAAAACTGATTTGAAAGGATTGTTAATTGTTCAAATTTATGTTGATGATATTATTTTTGGAGCAACTAATGAAAGTTTGTGGAAGGATTTTTCACAACTAATGCAAGAAGAGTTTGAGATGAGTATGATGGGCAAGTTGCAATTTTTCCTCGGACTACAAATTCATCAAACTAAGGAAGGAACATTTATTACACAAATCAAGTACACAAAGGAGCTGCTCAAACGATTTGGTATGGAAGATTGCAAACAAGTTGGTACACCAATGTGTACTTCAACCAAACTTGATAAAGACGAAGAAGGTAATAGTGTTGATGAAAAACACTATAGAGGTATGATCGGAAGTCTCCTTTACTTAACTGCCAGTAGACCAGATATCATGTTTGCTGTTTGTTTATGTGCTAGATTTCAATCTTGTCCTAAAGAATAACACATTTGATGGCAGTTAAAAGAATTTTTAGATATCTAAAAGGAACAACGGATTTTAGTCTGTGGTATCCAAAGTCTTCTACTTTTGATCTGATTAGCTATTCTGATGCTGACTTTGCTGGGTGTAAAATTGATAGAAAAAGTACCAGTGGAATGTGTTATTTTTTGGGAAATTGTCTTGTGTCTTGGTTCAGTAAAAAACAAAATTCCATTTCTCTTTCTACGGCTGAAGCCGAATACATTGCTGCCGGAAATTGTTGTGCTCAACTTCTTTGGATGAAACATACTCTGAAAGATTTTGGTGTATTTTTTGATTGTGTTCCTATATTGTGTGACAACACTAGTGCAATTAATCTCACAAAAAATCCTGTTTTGCACTCTAGAACCAAACACATTGATGTTAAGCATCATTTCATTAGAGACCTCGTTTGTAAAAAGAAATTCGTGTTGATTATGTGCCTACTTCAGATCAATTGGCTGATCATTTTTACAGTGCCTTTGAACTCTATTTGAAATTTCGGACGCACTCCTTCGTCCGAACGATTTTCCTTTCGGACGTTCTGGATCGTCCGAAAGCATCTGTTACCTCTCGGACGCTCATATTCGTCCGGACAATATTCCTTTTTTTCTTAAACTCTCTGGAAATCTTCCGGATGCTCAGAGTCGTCCGAAAGAACTTCGAACGCACTAGCTCATTCTTCGGCCGTCCGTTCTTCAGCCTTCGGACGCTGTGTCGGACGCACACTAAACGTTCGACCGTCCGAACGATACCCCTGTTTGATTAAAACCGTCCAAATTCCCCTTTTCGGACTTACCTTTACCCCCGAAAACCCTTAGGCGATTTTTCTTCTCTTCCCTACCCCCTCCAAATTCCCACTCTCTCTTCCAAAATTGATTGCAAAATCATCCTACCCACAACCCTTATCACCTAAATCACATCTCATTTCACCCATTCACCATCTCATGATTTCCTCAAAATCTCACCAATCTTCATTTTTTTTAAATTTTTTCAAATTTCTCTTCTTCCACTACAATGGTGAAATCTCGTGACGGTTCCTCTACGGCAGTTCGGGGTCACAAAACTAAAGGGAAGGCTCCTGTGCGAGGAGAATCATCGGCAAATCCTCAAGTTTCCACCACTCCAATTTTATCCAAATTTATCGATGCCAAGATTGTATTTGCAACAATAGACTCTTGTCACTAAATCCATCATTGTTCAACGTCCTGCTTCTAACAGTCTTTTTGATGAGTATAATCTTCCAATTATCAAATCCTGTTTTGAACTCAAAATTGGGGTCATTTAGTGCATCTCGATTTACTGTTTATCATGATATGGTGCTTCAATTCACGGCCAATCTTCGGAAAGGTCCTACTATTCGCACCCTCATTTCTCGTGTTAACAACACTGATCTTGAGATTTCATCGAACATAATCAACACCATTTTTGAATGTGAAATCTCAAATCTATCTGATTGTGACTGTATACTCTTGTCACAAATTATTTATTGCCAACTGACGGGTATCGTACTGAGCCCGAAAAAATGCAACTATACTTATTTTTCTGTGTCTTCAAGGGTATCCCACTTGACTTTGGGTATCTTTTTTGTTCCCAATGGGAACTCTTTCTCACTGATACTCGCAGAAACATTCCTTTTGGAAAATTTCTCACCAAGGTTTTTGATGTCCTCAACGTTCCCTTTACCGAAAACAAACAATATCCTCCGTATTTTAATAAATCCTACATTGAACGAAAAGGTCTCCAATTTTTTAATGATCAATGGCTCACTAAGGCAGCCTTTGATATTGCTCAGTCACAATCCCATGCCTCCACATCTGATTTTGCTATCTTTCTACCTCATTCTCCTACTCCTCAACCACCTCCACTCACATCTGCACCATCTACTTCTGAGCCATCTTCTGAACCATCTCTTTCACATATCTGTGGACTTTTCCAATCTCTGAGCACTCAAGTCAATTCTTTTCAACGTCGCACAAATCGTAAGTTAAAACGACTTGAGACTCGTCAAATAATTCTCCAAGAGGCACTCAGTCTTGGCATCTCTGCTTCGGCTCAAGTCCAGTTTGCTGATCTTCAGTCCCAACATCCACTTGAGTCATCTTCTGATAGTGATGAACCTGAAGATGAACATACACGTGACGACAATGCAGAAGCTGCTCAAGAAGCTGCCGATGACGATGACGACGATGATGAAGATATTGACGACACATTTCAGTTTATCATGCAACGTCGTATCGGGGAGAGGATGACAGTGAAGCCACCGCTGAAGATGTTCCATCCAAATGACAAAAAATTGAGAAGCGCTCCAAAAAGCGCAATGACTCTCATTAGTTCTTTTACCATGTCTGTATTTCTTTTGTTTTTTAGCAACTCTGTGGATTGGTTATGTACTTGACTCTTGCACCTTTGAATCCTTTTAGTTGAATGTATTAAACTTGTTGATTGTATCAAAATACCTGCATAATCTAAGGGGGAGCCTTTTTTGATTGATGTCAAAAGGGGGAGTAGTTATATTGTTATATGTCATGCTTTGATATGGTTGTTATGTTGATATCCAATTATGCCTTGATATATGTTATGCCTTGATATGGTTGTTATGGTGATAATTGATATCCAATTATGTGATATTGCAAATTGATTAGTCATATCTAATTGAGGTTTGTCATCATCAAAAAGGGGGAGATTGATGTTTTCCAAACCTTATTTTGATGATGACATAAACACTTAACTCTGTAAAACAAGGATTTGCAGGAACAGCTCTTTCGGACGCACAGAACCGTCCGAACTAGGTCAAAAGCTCCTCGGACGCATTGCATCGTCCGAACAAATTGGCAGTCTGGAAGTCTACTGCCTTTTCTTCGGACGCCAGACCGTCCGAAACCTCTGTCGGACGAAGGACCGAACGCATGCACGGACGTCCGAACGAAGCATCTCAATAAACTGAAAGAAGATCGGACGCTTCCTCGGACGCATCCAATCCTCCTCGGACGTCCGAAACCCCAACGGCTATTTTTTGTGCATTTATTACTTAGCCGTTAGGAAGTAGTTGAAAGCTCTATTTATTGCTCTTATAAATAGGTGCTTTAAGGACCTGTAAAAATCATCTAATACATTGAATACAAGCCTAAGAAAAGAGTAATTTGAGTGCAAATTGACTATAGTGGTTTGTTGTATTAGTGTGAAGTTGTCAGTGCAATTCAACTTTGAGTGGAGTGATAATCTTGTATGAAAGTGTGGTTGTAAGTGAGATTCTTGGCTCAACTAAAAGAGTGTTAGTGTGAGCAAGAACTTCCCAGCTTTGTAAAGATTATTGGCTCACCAAGTGTGTGAAGCATTCAAGAAATTTGATACTTCAAGCTTTTGCTAGCTTGGAAGTAGTTATTGTTCAATTTATTCTCTCTTTAATTTACTGTTCTAGTAAAATTATTATATCTGCATTTGAATTTAAAAAGCTTACTATTTTCTGAAAGCTTAATTTTAAGATACCTAATTCACCCCCCCCTCTTAGGTTGCTTTGGGACCAACAACATTTAAATTTGTTTCAAAAATTCAAAATGTAATCTACATATAGGCAAAGAATTACACAGGTACTATCAAATTGTTTCACATACATACTTTTATTAAAATCATTCATTCTAAAACCATTAGACAGTATAATATTATCAAAATTTTCATGCCACTATTTAGCTGTTTGTTTTAATCTATAAAGTAATTTAACAACTTTTGCAAACTTTATTTTCTTACCTGGGAATGGTGGATCCATATATTTCATCATTTAAATTACCATTAAATTTTTTTAAATATCTATTTGGTGTATTTCTAATTTATAGATTGAAGCAATAGAAATTAATAATCTGATAACAGTAATACACTTGAGTTACAGGAGAATAAATATCAAAGAAATCTTTGACCTCTTTTTGAACATATTCCTTTGATATAAGTCTTATTTTAAAATTTTCAATTTAGCTATCATATCTAAAAAAATTTCTTAAAACTCCACTTGCATCTTCTAGTTTTGTTTTCAAGTGAAATATTAGTTAAAAGCCAAGTACAATTAGACATGATGGAGTTCGTTTCACTATCTATGACCTTGACCTTTTTCCAAAAAGGAACATCAGAAGAAGTCATAGTTTCGTTAAATGTTTTAGGATCCTTTTCCAACTAAAAAAAAAAATTCAAAATCATTTCCAAACAACTTTTGTATTCTTATCTTTTACTTCTTCTTTCTTCTATTTGAGAATATTTTTCTCATTATTGTTTGAATTAGAACATTCACCATTAACCTATTGATTATTTTCCTTTATTGGAAAAAATATATTTTCATAAAATAATACATCCCTTGATTCCATAATAGTTGTTTGAAATTCCTAAATGTTTCGAAATATAATTATAAAAAATCTATAACCAATACTATGTAAACAATTTTTTGTATGAATACAGAATCAATAGGTCTAGAACCAAATTTTGTTTTCTTGTTGTTTGGGACTATCACCTTTGTCGAACACTCTCATACCTTAGGTAATTTAAATTAGGTTTTCCATTTTTTCAAAATTTACAACGTGTTTTATCTGAATTTCTATAAGAAATAAAATTAAGAATATGACAAGCAAAAATAGTTCTTCACCCCATAAATTTTTAGGCAAACTAGAAGTAGTCAACATTGCATTTACCATATATCCATTAAAGTTTTATTTTTCTTTCTACTACCCCATTAAATTGAAGTGAATATGCTAATGTTTTTTTGAAAAATTCTTCCATTTGAGTTGAAGCATATTCTCTTCCCCTGTCAGACATTAACATTTTATCTTCTTTTCTGATTTTCTGCAAGAGCTTTAAATCTTTCCAGAAGTCAACTTTTTATCTATGCATCCTTACCCTAGTACCTTGGCTACTGCTCTTATTTCCCAAAGTGACGATTTTTATGGATAATTATTAATAATAAAAAATTCAACTTTTGTCAGCACAAACATGAACGCTAGCTCAAAATTCTAAAAGCCAATTTTTTTTGCATTTTTAATCAATTATATTTCGAAATTGTTGATAAAATACCTGTTATTTGGGTTGGATATGTTAGAATATTATTTATAGTGGACTTCTTTACCACCTAATATTCTATTATTATTATATTTTCTCACTTTATTTGTAGAATAAATTACTATATAAATAATTAGATTAATATAGATTTATGATGCATTAATCTAGAAGGAAGTTTTCATCATATATAATTTGATAATTTTATATCCTTGGGATAATTGAGTCATATGTTTAACTCTATCACTGAAGTGTTTAATCCGTTAGAAGACTTTTCTATTTGGTTATACTTTATGATGGAAGGAGTTCTAAAGTCTCTCTATAAAAAGCTCTTGGTCCTCCTTCCCACTGTAAGATTGGTCCTCCTCTTCCCATTGTAACATATTATGTAGCTCCACTCATCGCTACACAATAGCATAGACAGTTAGGGGAGAGAAAATCAGAGGTGCTTACGGTGCTTGATCTTGTTTAGTATAACTTAGTCTTTAGTATCACGAGATATTACTAGTTGTCTGAAGGTACATTTCCTTGATAATACTTTATATTGTGATTTGCGAATCGTAAACAAAGATCATGTCGAATTTATGCTTACATGTGGTATCAAAGTTTTAGGATTAAATTTTGTGATTTGTAAATCTATTATGTCAATTAGTATGATAAACACATATATTCAAGTTATAAATTGTAATCCTAAATCTCTCATACCACATGCAAGCATATTTTCAAAATGATCTTTGTTTACGATTCGTAAATCACAATATAAAATTTATCAAAAAACATACTTTGAGCCATCTAGTAATACCTCGTAATACCAAAGCCCAAGTCGTTCTACACAAAATCAAGCACCTTAAGCACCTCTTTGATCTTCTCACATAATCCCCTAACTATCTCTACTATTGTGTGTGGAACTACAACAATTACTTTACAGTGGGGAAAGGGACCAAAAGTTATTTCTAGAGCGACTTCTCCCATCATAGAGTCCAATCAAATGTAAATGTTTTTTAACTGATTAAACACTTTAGTGATAGAGTTAATTGCAAGACTCATTTATCCCAAGGATATAAAATTATCAAATTA